>JALGBA010004186.1:2247500-3447500 GCA_023970755.1 Azemiops feae | reverse complement strand
TCCCCTGGTGCTCAGATCGATCAGATTAGCCTAGCCTTCTGTTCCCCAAGTTATTATATTTGAGCCAATCTGAAAACTTAAGAATACCTTCTCCATTCATAAATTCTGGGAAAAATTCCTCCCATGAATTATAACTGGGAATGGTTGGAGCATTATTATGAAAATGGAAAAACGATGCTGCTGTATCTTTAGGATTTCGAAACAACACCAATATCTAAGGTAAGAAAAAAGAACAGACATTTTAAATTTCCAGTGACATGAATGAAAGTACTGTATTACTGGCAAAAGTCCCTATTATATTGCAAATTGATGCTGATGATTAGCACTACCTAAACTACACTTAAAAGGAAATTAGAGGTTGAAATTACATCCATTGTTTAATGGAATCCTTCAAAAAGCACAGTCACCCATACTCCAAATCCTCTCGTATCTTTAGAAAGGCTACCAGATCTAGAGTGCTAAAATCCAATCAACCACCAAATGGCAGCAGAGAATTAGTTTTCAGTTCTCTCTTTGCTGCCATTTTGTCATCCTCCAGATGTCTGCAGCCCAAATCTGCTAGCTTTACCTTCTACTACCAAAGGCATACAATGTCATGTTTCACACAGCTGTCACTATCCACTGATCTCTTGTGGTCAAGAGTACTTCTTTCCTAGTTAATTTATTTTGAATGGGATTACTAGACATTTCATATGCTATCTTCCTGATACATATCTATAGTCTAGTAGCTAAACTATCGCAATACTTAGTGTTATAAAATATCTGCTAAGTTACATCAGATTCTTTCCTTCCAAATGTTCTGGATTACAGTTTTCTCAATACTTTGTCATGCTAGCTGGTTGTTAGTAACCTGCAGGTTACATAGCTGCCTAATTTCATGCATTATATCATTCCCATAAATATTACAATAGGCTCACAACACTCCTATGAATTGCTTATCTAAGGAAGTGCAGAAGTAAATATTATCAGCGAAACATAATGCCTACCTTGGCTTTATTTTTGAAAATAGATTTGGGCAGATAGTTGTAATGGAGATGTGTGGCCACAATCCTTGGAGAAGGAAATTGTTTCATCCTCTTTACAAACAAAAACAAGGAAAATTTAAAAAAACATATCAAATGGGCCACTCGTGCATGTACAGATTGACTCTATTGACATATAAAAGTAATTCGTCGCCTATATCAAAAGGCAGTTAGAATAACATTGATTCTCTAAATCCCATCTGCAGATTTTATGACACCAAACTGAACAATATTGAGATATGCCAAACATTTCATATCACTCTATTTTTATATTCCAGACAAGCAACAAAATCACAACCCATTCCTGAGCATCTAATGACTAGAGTAGGGGTCTGCAACCTTGACAACTTTAAGACTTGTGGACTTCAGCTGAAGTCCACAAGTCTTAAAGTTGTCAAGGTTGCAGACCCCTGGACTAGAGGACATTGCTAGAAAACTAGAGGCACATTTCAGACAAGAGAACTTTCTCTATTGCCTTATTTCATTGCAACAACTACCACGCAGGTGCAGATGAAATATCCCATTTTGGAAAGCCAAGTTTTGCTGCTAATTAACCTGAAACTTTCCTGGATCTCCACACTCCATAAATGGCAATTCTGTATTCTCTTGCTTAATTTTCAACGTTGTGGCAATCAGATCATTCACAATGAGAATCAACCAATTTGCTCCTGGGGGAAGAAAAAACAGGAAAAATTGTAATAAAATCTAAGGACGTCATTATTCTTGTTGAACACAGCAAAGCTTCATTACCTCAACTAACTGCAAAATAATTTGCAACTAGATATGGTTAGATGGAAACTATCCATAAGTTTCAATTAGTGCACAACTAATATTAGTTGTACGGTATTTTAAAGCTGAATCTTTACCAGATTGCTAAATTATAATCTATATAGCTGCTTCAGCTTGTAAAAGCATTCTTCTATGTTTTGATATATTCCCTCACCTATATTTAAATAAATATGTTTGTTTATGCCTCAAAATCAGAAAGGAATTTTTACTTCAAGTTGGGATTTCCATTTTTGTTTCAAAGCCAAGTTGTGGTGTTGGGACATTTGTTTACCATCATAGAGAGCATAGCAGATTACCAATGAGGAAATAGATATAGCCAGTTTGATCTAGCGGTTAAGGCACCAGGACAAAAATCAGAAGACTGAGTTCTAGTCCCACTTTAGGCATGAAAGTCTCTCAGTCCAATTCATTTCGAGGGTTGTGATTGTGGGCAAAATAGAAGGAGGAAGGAGTATGGGATATGTTCACCACATTGAGTTATTTATTTATAAAAATAAAAAGTTAGGATTGAAAAAAACTTCAAATAATAATAGCTGGAGGACACAAGGGAAGGGGAAGGGGAAAGACAATGAATGCAACTAAGTTTTAAGCCTAAAGACATGATTTAGCCGAAATCTTTGAATCAGGCATTACCGAGGTTTAGTCATAGTTGTCCCCATACTCTGTTGAATAAATCACAAAGGATGGATTCATACAGTACACTAAGCCATTTTTTTAAATGACTTAGTGTGATGCTTGAACCATAAAGAAATGTATCTTAAAATAATATAAAGCATGTTAAATAACTAAAGTATACATTTGCAGTGAAATCATCAGGGCAAAAACTACCTATCAGTTAATGGCACATGGCAATATTTCATTATTATACAAAATACTTTTAAGCTTTAAAAACCTCTTCACATAAGCTTATGAAATGCTAATTGAAATATTTCAGTCATTTACTTAACATTTTATTTACCATTCTGTTCTCTCCTTTGTGTACAGTTTATATAGTTTACATAATGCAGCATCTAACACCAACTAATAATTGTAAAGCTAATTCCGGTACAAAAAGTTTCATTAGAAAAAGGAGGATTAGTGGCACTATTTCTGTATAAACCATCTCAATGGTAGTGATAAATATTATGTAACACATTCACAATATTAAAAAGGAGGGTTTTTTTTATAGTTGCTTATGATCTCATTTGGCAACAAAATAACACAAGAGTTCTATTCACCACATTTGGGGTAGGACACCAACACCGCATCATCTTTTCTGCTTTCAAAATTCTCCAGGGCTTGGAACGTCTCTGTACTGCACACTGTATTCGGGTAGAGAGTTCCCTGGTAGGAAAAGAGAAGTTCATGGAGTTTAAGGCCTTTGGATTTTTCCAGCGCTTTCTCTATTTCTTCTACAAATTTTTTCTCTGTCATGGTTGCTTTCTCTGTTCTAAGCTAACTACCCTGTTGTTAAGGCACCAAAAGCTTTTAAAGGTATTTGAGAGGTGGAGGAAACAGCATTACTGCATACTTATCCTTTTGTTTTCTGCCTTATATAAGAAAGCCAGGCAGCTTGGGTTACCGTCTTTTGCTCCTCCCTTTCTATTCTCCAGAAGAGAAAAACTATCAAGTCCTCCTGCTTAAATATTGTTTTGCAGATAATCCCTACTTAAACCAAGAAACTTTGACAACAAAGTAGGAGAGAGAGAGAGAGAGAGAGAGAGAGAGAGAGAGATCTAAATGGCTTAATAAGCATCTCCAATCAACATCAAATTTATTTCAGTGTATAGGGCCACCCGTTTTATTGTAGCAACTCTAGGTCTAGGCTGCTACTCAGTTACAGACACAATATAACCAGAAATAGATTCATCTTTGGCTGCCAAGTATGCTATAGAATTTAATTTCTTATACTATGATCAGGAACTTTGCAAAGTAAGATGGTAGTCATACCAGATGCTCCCAAATTATAGATACAAAGCACCTTTCTATGTAGCCATCCTAATTTTTACAGTCATGGGCAAAGTGCAATAAGAATATCTTCAGTTTCCACCACATAACTCTATATAGTGAGCCATTATTATGTTTCACAAGTGCTGTAGCATGCAGAGGTACACCTGCCACAAGTAGTTCGAGCCCCATGAATAAGAGACGAAGTAGCACTAGCAAATTCCCTGAGCGTCTTTTAACACTGCTCCTGCGCGACTAATTTTTGTTTGCACCGACCATCATTCATTACTGTATTGCGAGACTAACTCCGAAACACGCTGACAGAGGGCGTACTTCGCTCTGCCGGCTTTTTGCTTCAAAAGAATAACCCGGTCGCCGCCCGTAGGCGGCGTAAAACAGCCACAGGACGAAAAAGAAGGCGTTATTTGCGGGATTAAAGTAAATTGCGTAACCTCGAAGAGGTCACCTTTGCACATGTGCAAAATGGAAAGTAGTAGCTAAGCTCCTCCAGACGCGAAAAACACTTTACGCCTGCGCGGACAGGCTTGGCTCCTCCCTCGGAAGTAAGGAAAGAGGCGTCAGAAGGCATGGAAGGATGATCGGAAGTTTGTCTTACGTAGAGGAGTTTTGGATTGTGAGTGTCTGGGCACTATCAATGGTAATTGCTGCTTGCATGTTTCGTCCCAAGTGAATAGTAGAGCAATGCCCACAGCGTGGTTTTTGCGCGGAAACTTAGCAGCTCTGCATTGACGGTACTCATAGAAAGTCCTAGTTTGACCTGAAACTAGAAGGAGGATTTTTCTGCCTCTGAGTCGGGAGGAAGGGTTGATTTGCGGGAGCAAATGGCAATTCTCCGTAGCACCAAATGTGTTTTGGATGGACTAACCCAGTGTTTTTCATTGAAACTTGACAACTTAGGATGGGTGCATTTCAGATCCCAGAATTCTCCAGCCAGCATGCTGATCAGTTCAATACCCGTTACCAAAAGTAGTCATATATGATTTCATCCCACTGTCAGTATAATAAAATGGAAGTAATCATCAGCAAAGGCCTTGGCAAGTCTTTTAGAGGAAATTTCAGTGAAGAATGTTAGCATTTATACTTATACTTTTAATGTTTCTAGATTTATATCCTACCGTCGGGTATGAGTGTGCACTTAGTGCACTGAAATTACATATCAAAGCTCAGGAAATCCAACAAGATCAGACTGCTCTTCCCAATAATGTTTTTTTTTTAGCAGTCTAACTCCCCCTTTTAAAGCAGCAAGATATTTTTATAGAATAGTTGTCCCAAAAATCTGAAGGGTATTAACCGTAGCACGCTGCAAGGGAACTAGGGGATCAGCCATATTGGACTTAGTTCTCATTAAGAGAGATGAAATGATAGGTGTTGAAGCCACAGGAACCTTGGTGGGGAGTGATCATGCAATATTGGAATTCAACATTATGCAAGCACAAGCAATAGAACAGTCAAGCTAGAGTCTTGGACTTTAAGAGAGCTAATTTCAATAAACTTATTAGAGCTTTTTTCACTGCTCACTTGAAACTTTGCTTCCACCAACCATACGTTGATTCTTATTTTGCCTTTTGTCCTTTAAACCAGGGGTTCCCAATTCCTGGGCTCTGGCGCACTATGGGGCTGCCTATTCTGAATCAGGCCGCATGAGAGGTGGGCTGGCATGCACACATGTGCGCAGGCCAGCGTGCACACACTGCACACAGGCCCACTGCTCAAGCAAGTTGACCACGCACACATGCGCACTGGTTCCCTCCCTCCCTCCAGCTGGGCCGCTAAACTGCAAAGGTTGGGGACTGCTGCTTTAAACTACTCACCTTTCTCTTGGGAACTCAATTCCATGCGTCCATTTTATTTCCTTAGCCCATTCGCTCATCCTTTATACATATTTTGTGATTTTATCAGTCAAATATATTACCAAATAAATGTATTACTATTGCTTTTATCACTCATTTTAGTATTCATTCTTTCACCATCCATTGCCTCTTAATGCACTTAATGACCCTATTTCCATTGCATCCAACTCTTATTTCCATTCAGAGCCTCGGTTCTAGTAGTCACGTCCATGAAAATTATACATTTACATCATCTTGAACATTTCTTAGATGTTTACACATAATGTATTAACGAAGAGATATCACACATTCTTAAGTGATTGAACTATCTTCTGAACATCCCATTCTTGTGCGTGTTGAGTGTGTTGGAATGTTGGAAATAAACTACAATTGAAAATCATTGGAACATCCAATACCAGTACCTCAGCAGTGATTTAACAAAGATCTGTGAGATCTGTGGAAAACATATATCTTTAGTTCTATTTCTTTCAGCTTCCTTGTGTAAAGTTGTTTTGTTTCTTGTTCTTTAAAGTAACTACTGAAATGTTGTCACAACTGACCTCTATTTGCTTCTATCACTAGGATTTGGGATTGGCTAAACAATGAAGCCCCGATCTTCTATCAGGTTCTTCAAAAAAATTCTACTTTTGGAAATTATTGGAGTTCTGGGGGCATACACTTTGTTTCACAAAATGAACTCGAGTGAAGGTAAGAATCTGATACAGCTTAACATCAAGTAACATCTTTGATGTGGGCAGCCATATCTGAAATGGGAAAAATATTTTGGATCTGGTGTTAGTACACTTACTGTATTGTCAGTCACACCATAAGGAAGCCATATGGTATTTTTTTCTGGGTGTCCCTGGTATTATTGAGCAAGACCAGGAAAAGGTGTGGCTTCTTGAAGGTTGTGGTGATAGATCAGTTAAGTATGCTTGTGCTAGATCTACAATTGGAAAACACCTTTTCTACACGTCCTTATTTATCAAATAATCTGACTTGTTCATAAATATTGTAATCTTGATAGAGCAGCAACTGATCCACATTTTCTGCATCTTCACTATCATTAGATTTGCTTATATGCCGTTGAAGCATTTTTCAACTCCTAGCAACTGTATAGATATGCCCATGATGATCTGTCTATAACATTTCACGTCTCTCAATGGCACTCGTTCCTACTGTAACTTGAGTCTGCTAGTTGTCCTCTTCTTTTTCCTTTCACCTTTCCCAGCGTACTATTATCTTTGAGGTGTGATGACCAGAGCTATACCCACATTTCAGATATGATCAAAATACAGATTTGTATTAAGAAATTACTTATTACATTAATTTCCTCGGTTCCTTTTTCTTTTACTTTTATTCATGAGATGCCTTTGTCAAACTATTCATCACTATTTCCAAAATCCTCTAAAGCAGAATTCCCCAACCTTTCCAGCTTTGCAGACTGGAGTGGGGGGGGGGGCGGAAGAGGGGATGGTTCTGTGCAGGTGACTGGCAGGTGCACCCACCACTTGTGCAAATGGAACACATGTGCTCACCTGCTGCTTGTGCAAGTGGGGATCCGTGTGCACACTCACCTGTTTCCACATCCTGGTTCCAAACAGCTCACAGCCCAGTAGTGAGTCGTGGCCCGGGGTTGGAGACCCCTGCTCTAAAGGATAGTCAGCACTAGTTTAAATCCTTCTAGCATATTTGCGATTATTATTTTTTTCTAAATGTCCATAACTCTACACTTGCTTAGACTAAATTGTATCTTAATGCTCATTGTTCCAGGAGATTTTAAAGCTCTTAATTATCCCGTTTTCTTTTAATCAGATAAATTGGCATCAATTATGAATGCATTAAATATTGCTAATCCCAGTGCAGGTCTTTGAGAATCTCACTGTATCATTGAGACCTTTATTCTTATTCCTTCCATTTTTTTTAAATTAATGAAACATGAGGTTTTTTTATCTTATTTCACAATAGCTGAGTTTCCCAAGAATTCTTTGGATACTAACTTTGGTAAAAGTTTTTGAAAACATAAGGAGACATTTTGCTGTCTCTTTTACAAATTAGTTTCATATTCAGTGAATTCCGAAAGATTAGCACAATGTAAAAAAAAGCAACTACTGTATTAGCGCCTGCTGTAGTACTTTGTAACTAATAGAAATTCCTTTTGCCCCAGATTTCAGACATAAAATGAAACGAAGGTGGCCATCTATTCTGGAAGGTACGTTTGGTTAATAATTATGCTAGTGTAATTCTTTCCTTTGATGAAACAAGCCATTTTTTAAATATAGTTGTTTGGTACAGATAACATTCTGCAGGATTTCCCTCTGAAAATTAGAATAAAAATATACTCAAGTCATATCTTCAAAATTCCATCTTAATTCAGCCAAGTTTTAAGGCATTTTCTTATTTTCACAGTTTATTACAAGAGTAATGAGTGGGCTGGTGTTTATGGGATCAGAGAGACGGATGAAGAGAAATGGCTTACAAAAAAACCCTAAAAGTAAGTAGAAACAATTTGGTAGTAGTTTGGTAGTAATATCAAAAGAATTTACATTTATTTTTTTCGCTTGTATTTTTGTTTGTTTTTCAGTGGTTTGTGCCTGAACTTCTTTTTCTGCTTGATGATACTTTTCACGTCTTTATTGTGAATCCACTTGTCGCGTTCTGCCTCCCACTTGAGCTGTTTGAAATCTAACAGAGGAAGACAGTGAATAAATTGGATGAGCCAATGGAATAAGTGCACTCTTTAAACTTGAAAGCAAAGTTTTCTATTGGGATGCAAAGAATTTCTTAGGCAAGCATTCAAAAGATTGAAGCATGAATAACTCTTGTTGCATTTTTTCATTAAAAAAATCATGTAAGAGGTATATAAAAAGGCTCCATTTTTTCTTTTGTTTTTCAGCAGGCTCTTCAATCTTATTACTGTACATTTCAGATATGTGTCTTTTCATAATATATCTAAAGCAGAGGTCTCCAACCTTTCTGGGCTCGCGGCCCGGAGGGGAGGGGAGCAGCTTCCAAATTGGTGCACACGGACACGCAAACAGGGCCGCATGCAACAGCGTGACACTAGCAGCCCTGTTTACACATGCACAAATGGCCCACGCACACCCACCCAGCGCTAGTGGCCCCGTTCGTGCCCGCGTGCATGCGCAAACGGCTGCGGGCGCTAGCGCCAGTGGGGGGAATGCCAGCCACTTCTGCAGCCCACTGGCCAAGAAGCCGTGGCCCAGTAGTGGGCCACGGCCCATAGGATGGGGACCCCTGATCTAAAGTAACCATCTCAGTATATTTAAAAAACAGTAATAGAGGTCTCACCAGTTTTGCTTTGGGACAATTGCTTTTTCATGTGTGGATAATTTTATGAAGTAAACTTTTAACATTCCATCTCTATAGAGAAACACTACAGATTGAATATAGATTTGACCTTATTTTGGAAGCTAAAGAAATCTAGCCAAGGCTCCCAGTGGAATAAGGAGCAGGATACCAATCCTTATATATTTCTCATGTATGTTTCATCTAACCAGCACTTATAAAGAAGTATTTTATATGCTAAGTAAAATATTAAGCATAATAAGAGAACCCAGGCATAAAAGGACTGAAAGTAGCAAGTTCATTAAAATTCCATTTAACATGATAAGTTTTTCCTTAGTCCTAATACTGCAGGGATTAGTCCTAGCAGTTGTCAGGAGTCAACAATAATATCAAACCAACCCAAAAATAATGGCTCTGCTCAGTAAGAATGTTTACGTATGTATACCCTGTTGAGGTGGGATGTCAAAATATATTTCCTGTTCATATAAATGTTACTTACTTGCATTATCTTTGTTGGCCATTGCATTCATTCCAATATTGTCAAACTTGGACCCAATATTTTCATCCAACAAGTGACCAAACTTTAAAAGAAATGCAATATAATTAGATTCTCTGAATGCCTTCAAATCAAGTACAATAGATACTAAAATCAATACACCTACTTCTTCTGCAGCAGCAACACCAGTATCTTTGAGTTTTCTTTTTCTTTTATTTGACCCTTGAAGAAAAAGAGCATTCAGCAACTGCTTCTACAGTTTTACATAAAGCAAGCATTCATTGTTGTTAGTGTAACAAAGTAGTGGCCAAAGTATCAATTGAGGCTGGAGGGAATTAGAAAAATCCACGGATCTGAATTGGATACAACTATTGTACAATGAACAGTTCCAGTCTCTTAACTCGGCAGCAAACATCCTCATTTATAGATCCTACTTTCCACTGGTTTGGAAGGAATAAATTTGACAATATACTATAAATTTCCATGTTTCTCCCTCACTGAAATTCTTACTTTTTAGAAAGTTGATGTTATATCAGCCACTCCCCTGATATAAAAACTGGATTGATTGGTAATCTGTTTAATGATGTAATCAGAAAAGTCTCTAACAAAATGAATGTGTGGTTCAATGAAATTATATTACAATGTAAAATCTCTTTGGAGTTACTTTCATTTAAAGACTTCATAAATAAAACTAAATCCCTTATTACCTTCCAATTCTCACTAATATAAATCCCTGATGCAGTCTAAAAACTGCTTGTGATTGTGCACTGGAAAGAAAATAATTCTGGTAACTTGTGCTAATCCCTTGGTATTTTGACAGAAACATGAATTTCTCATGCTTCTTATTTGTCAAGTCTTAAAAGTATTACCTTTACCTATATTATCTTTAACTGATCCAGCAAAATCCATTTCTTTTTTTCTTTGGCTATTCTTCCTGCCAGGTGTGACTTCGGTGTCTTTACTTTCATCTGTTACTAAAAAGAAGAGCCAGTAAAACTTGTATTACATAATAAAATTGAAAATTACCGCATAAAATTTGGTGACCTTCACATGGAAGCAACTTGCATATTACAAATACTGGAACAACTCAAGATTTCATAGATCTCCTCTGAGTAACTGCAGGCTTCTACAACATCATTTTTAAAACTGGAACAATTTTATCTGTATGGTTTAACTGTTTTAGCAAGAGTGAAAAGTTTTAAGACTTTGGGAACTGTTGTTTACCTGGAGTGTTATCGTCATCTGACACATCCATGAAAGTCCCTCCCTCTTCATCAATATCTTCCCCAAAGTCTTCATCCATACTACTCAGAGAGACTTCTTCATCATCAAAATTGTCTTCCTCAGAATCTTCTGATTCTGTTTCGTCATTTGAATTTCTCTTCTTTTTCTTTTTGACTTTTATATTACTAAAAAATTAGGAAACTTTAAATACACATATACTATATACTTTTTCTCACAATTCTTACCATCCTTTTTAAATAGGCCTTTGTAGATTTAATACTCGGTGGAGAAAGGGAGTATCTTATGATTGTGGTGCTTTATTTTGAGACAGCCCAGATTATGTTCTCTGTATATCTTTCAGTGTTTTTGACTAGAACAGTATATAATTGTTGTTAATACATATGTAACTTTATGAATGCTAATCAAATTAGAATTTATCACCTGCACTTAAGCTGATGGCTCAATTAAGGAATTTACTGGTAATGCTTCTTTACACTGTAAGGAAATCTGAAGAACCTCAGCCATCAATGCCACACTACTTTATATTAGACAAATTAGCCAACCTTTATGCAAAGGAAAACAGATAAAAATCTGCATCAGAAATAGCAGTATCTGAAACTAAGAGTGATATTTCAATACCCCAGAATTATTTACTTATATCCTGCCTTTATTATTTTTAAAATAACTCAAGGCAGCAAACATACCTAATTCTACCTCCTATTTTCCCCACAACAACCTTGTGAGGTGAATTGGGCTGAGAGAGAATGACTGGCCCAGTTAGCTGCTAGAATTCTGATCCAAAGCTGGAGTACTTGATAAAAAGAACTTTTCACTCTGAATTAGCTGTAAATGTGCACAAAATTAAATATACAGGATGCACCATAAATGTGGTTTTGATTATGAGTTTAGATGCAGATGCTTTCACAAAACTGCTTAATGGTTAAATTTGATCTTCTAAATCTCTTTATATAATCTAAGAATGCTGATCAGCTTTCCATCCCAAATCCCTATTTTCCTTTAATGCTAACATTTCATAGCATGTGAAACTTGAACTAATGGGAACAAAAATACATAATGAAGTATCAATGGCTCTCCCAATTTTTGTCTTCTTGGCCAATAAAAAAAGTGCTCCAAACTATTCAATAAAGGAAGCACTAAACTCCAAATATATTGGAGGGGGAAGGGAGATAATACTAATAAAAATGATCCATTGCTTATTCTACTGTGTTTCCATTTCACTGTTTTCATTTAATAGGGCTTGAAATAGGAAGCATATAAAAAAACCAGTTGACACAAAGTTTTACTTTGTAATGAATGCCAAGGTAAATGCTCTGTGTCAACTCTTTCTTATATAATCCTTATTTCAAGTCTAAGCACTTTATATCTACATCAAATTATGGTGAAAAGAATTCAAAAAGGGATTAGTTTATTTCCATACACACATTATCAAAATTATTTTCATACATGGAACAGAAGTACTTTTTAAAATGTAGATCTGAAGAGATTTACACTGCAAGATAGTACTTTTCTCCTCAACTTCAAGGACAAGCGGACCAAGGATATAAAACATACACTTCAGAACTCTAAAATATTAGTTGTTTAAAAAAATTATCCTTTCTAAACAAAACAATTCAAAAACTGCAAAGGTTAAAAAAAAGGTTTTCAATATTACATCAGGTAGATCACTTGGGTAAGTTCAGATCTTTCTAAAGTAATGATAATTCTCAGAGATACCTCATTTTTGCTCAAACCAAAACCCTAGCAAATAAGTAAAAGATAAAACAAGCATGCTCTAGGGTTATGTTTTGCATAAAATTACATTAATTTCATAGTAATTTGGATGATTGGTAATATTTCAAGTGTGAAGATCTATTCTAAATCCCGTTCAGTGACATAACATTAAGGGGTGTTTTTTTTTTTCAGAAGAGTCCTGAGCCATCATGCACTACATACTGTAAAATCAGTTCATAGTGCTAGTTTAAAACCAGTTATTTATGTTCTCTAGAGTCTTTAGAATTTATATACAGAATTTTAAAAATCTTACCCAGCAAAATTAAGATCACTCTCAATATTCTCAAAATAACTGTCTTGTTCAAATGAATCTGAAAGAAATTAGATATGATATTGCAATGTCAAAGTTAAAATATTTTAAATTTTAAAGTACAGTTCATTGTAATTTATTGTAGAGAACCACAGAAGGAAAATGGCAGCTAGCAAAACATGAATTAAAACCAAAAAGAAAATGTTAGAAAGTAACTTAAAGTAGCTCTGTCTAAATTCTCTTTGATATAGGTGGGAGGTAAATGAAAGCATTTTCAGGTTTTCAAGACTGATGTCAAATAGTAACTACCACATTCAAAGGAAATTGAATGTTCTGTAAATCGTTTATGAATTATTATTTACCTGAGCGGAGGAAAAGAACAGTGTGCATAGCCTTACCTAATGCTCTTTCAAATTCTTCATCATCCACATCTTCTATACTTTCATCATCTCCCACAGGCTTCCTTTTTTCTTTGTCCAAATCTAATTTTTTATAAAACCTGAGAATCAAAAGAATATTGTACATGTCCACATAAAACTCGTGGTTATTGAGATATGTCTAATCTGTTCGAGTAATACACAGCTCAAGACTTTACTTTTATAAACGCTATCATTTTAAAGTTATTACAGGTAGTCCTCTGGTTACAATGGCAATGGGGACCAGGATTGCCATTGCTAAGCAATGCAATCATAACCCCCAATACGTGCAGGTCATTAAGCAGGAAGAGGCAACTTTGCTAGCTTCTCCACTGACTTTGCTTATGAGAAGGCAGCAGGGAAGGTTGCAAATAGTGGTCACAAGACTGTGGCTCCCTGGCGGCATAATCATGACCCAAGCACTCAGACCATGGTCACATGACCATGGGGTTCTTGCGATGGCTAGAACTTTGAAGACCGGTCATCTGTCCATTTTTTTCAGAACTACCATAACTGTAGCTTTGATTTGAAACACAATTTGCTGATATCACTTATGAGAAAAGCAAATATATTTATCAAATTGTTAATTTTCCATTTTTACAAAACTTCAGGTATTAAGGAAGCAACTTGGTGGTTGGGTAATACATAGTCCAATAACAAGCTTTTCCAAACATATGTCAGTTTGCATCAACAAAAATTTCCTCTCTGTTCCCTTAATTATTATACCAGATTCAAATTAATACATTGCTAGTTATAACTCAATCATTTGAAACATTTATCAACAACTTTTAACTTATATGCCTCCAGATCCTGTTTTTAACTTTTATCTGATTTCAGTTACAGTATTCCAGTTAGCTTAGCGACCATAGTATTTAAGTTTCGGATAGCCCACGGTTCCCTTATTACCAAATAGTTATCATGTCTAAAATACATTTATTATTTATTCAAATAAATTCTTAGTTTATTTCACAATCATATTCAACTTCTCATTGTAGTGACATCGCTTACTAATAAAATAACCTTTATCCTCTAAATCCATCTTCTATAATATAATTCAATACTATTATTCTAATAACTAATTTATTTCCCTTGTAAGTATAAATCCTGAATTAGATCAATTAATGTCTTTTAAAATCTCCTTATCCCATAATTGCAGCTTTGATTTGAAACACAATTGGTTGATATCACTTATGAGAAAAGCAAATATATTTATCAAATTGTTACATCAAACATTTAGACTCCATTATACTTCACTTATTATTTGCTAAGATGACATGTCTTTTTTAGGCCAACTGTGAAGGCATTTCTTCCAATTAACAAAAAGATACATTGCCATATGCTGCTTTGAGATAAAAAGAGAACCCTCTCAACATTCACCAGTAATATAGTATGACAAAATTAGTTTGACCTATTACTGTTTTATTATGAACTGAGTATTACATGCCATCAAATCAGTGTCAACTGTTAGTTTCCACATGGATAGATTTTCTCCATGACAATCTATCCCTAAGCTGATCCATCAGATGTTCCAACAATGCACATATGGCCACTGTCCATCCACCTTGCTGCAAGTTATTCTCTTTTCTTGCACCATTCCCAGCAACAAAGATTTCTCCAGAAAGCTAGGTGTTCGCATAATGTGTCCCAAGTAAGATAATTTGAGCCTGGTCATTTCTGCTTCAAGTGATGATTTGTTCACTGATCTATTACAACTCTTCAGTCAGTCATTTCTCTTTATTTGCTGTTGTTTACCTTTCCTACTCTTTCATCCACTGTTAGTTCCTTAATATTGATTTTGATTGATATAAGTGATTCGATAGGCTTCATTTTGCTAGGCATGCTAGTGGGAGTCCACTGACGCAGATGCAAATAGCCATGAAAGTTTTCCAGATAACATAGCTGATTTAATACTTCAAGGAGGATCCTAGTCTGGTGCTAACACTTTTGCTGAAGTGACTTTTTGGAATACATTGCACAATACTATATCCTAAGATGATACCAAGTTTTTTTGTGAGGGCTTGGTTATCTCTCTACTTCGCAATAGCAGAATATCAGGGCTGAAAAAGCAATAGCAAGATTTCCCCAAACAGCTACTGAAGCTGATGTTGACAAATGGAGACAATCTAAGCAAAGATGGCATCATTGAGCTTGTTCATACAATTGCATTTTATCATGTATCCTTTCTCCTTTATAGTTTTTAAAAGCCTTTGGCATTACTTAATTTTATCCTCCTGACAATCCCCTCCCTATTCTATATAATTGTATTAATTATGAGATTTGCACAAGCACTGCTATAATAAAAGCTGTAATGAAAATATGCGCCTGTAAGAAAAAACCCTCCCCACATCCAGTCCAGAATAAAAGCATTATTGGTATACCAAAATATAATTTTAAAAAATATGTAATTACCTGTGGAAAAATACTTCGTCTACAGGTATTTTGCTTTCATCTTGTGAAAGGAATTCTTTACTATTCACTAGAAATAGAAATATTAAATGTACATATATCGTATAGATTACCCTTACACTGATTAAAATTGCTAGCTCTACATAAAAACAGATTTATATAACCAATAGAAACCGATGTGCAGATTAAATTCTTAATAATATAAGACTGACAAGAAGCAACAAGTCTGGAACTTGGGACACTTAAGCCCAAATGCTTAAGTATCCTCTCTGCATATATTTCCTACTTCCTATCCTAAATTTATTGAATAAGTTATGTAAATACAATACTTTCTTTCTATTTGGATCCCAAAACACAACACAATTTGAAATTACCAATATAATTTCAACATGTTTTAAATAAATTAATTTGATTCAAAATCTTTAACAAAAAGAAGTGTTACAACATGGAGAATTCAATTAATGAGGCTCATTGGAGGGGTTGCATCTAGTGTCCCTCTGCTGCTGGAGGGATTTATTGATGAAGCACAGGCTTCCCAGCAGAAGAAAGAAAGTGATGATTTACTATAGTTTCTTTTTACCCTCTTACAATCCTCCAAACCTTTTGGGTCTTTTTCTCTTAAAAAAAAAAATTAGTGTCATAATGCTATTGAAAATGCCCTATTTATAAAATTTTGAGGCAAATAAAGAAACTTCTTCTGAACCAAAATTATATAGGTATGCCTGGTGAGTATATTGTACCCAAATTCTTAGAGGAAAGATGGGGAGACAAATCTTCCCTATTCCTCCTCTTGTACCCAGTTCTAATTGCTAGTCTAAATTCATGAGAATGAAGCTAGACAAAAAGATATCAGTTCTTGGAATTAGAAAGATATATAATACTTCAACAATTCCTCTAACTCAGACTACCTGCCAAGTTGAAATTTTACCCAAAGCTAAACACCAATGCATAGTATCAGAACAAATACATGCATTATATAATATATTTAAGAAAGTTTAAATTACTTTCCGTATTTAAACCATTTAGTCACAAAAAAATGTATTTATGTGGTGTCTTAAGGAGAAATGCCAAAAAAAATCGCTATTTTTTAATTGTATCAGGAAATTGAGTCTCTCCTCTTCGATCCAATGGAAGCCGCTAGGAATGGAAGAGCCAGATGTGATCGCCAATTACCTCCTTTATCCCTAAGACACTTGAATTCTACCCAGCCCAAATTTGCTCTAGAGGATTGAGAAAAACTCCAGAAAAATGTAGCTAGTATTTTGGTGGCTGCAGGAGAAATGGCAGAAAACTTTCCTTGTATAATAGGCATTTCTATTCATAGGACCTTCTGATTCAGAAGACTCCAGTGAATGATATTCAATGGACACAACACAGTTTATGGCTTCTATTGAAACCAGTGGACATCACAACAGTGTTATAATAATGAGAGGAAATTACTAGTGATATTTTTTAGAACACAAGCTATTTTACCTGCCAGGTTTCGCACGTCATTCATGGACTGTTTCTTCTTTGGCTGCATTACCACACTACTGGTATTCTCTGCAAAAATAAGTTAAGAGACCAAATAAACTTATGATAGTTGCTATGTTAACCTTAATCTTTGATGCTTTACTAAACTAAAGGCTTCATACCTTTGCCTTTGTGAGCTTTGGGATTTCTATAAACAAAACGATCCAAAAATCTCATTAATGTGAAATCCTGTAGAGGATCACCTGAATATTCAATGTAATTACCCTAAATCAGAGAGAGAGAGAAATCACATTTACAATTAGCACAAGTAGTATGCCAGTGGAAATTTTAATTTTAATACTATTTTTTATATTTTTATAATGATTGTTTTATTTATGTGCTATTTTTTATTATATTCCACCCAGTCACTTCCTGTGAAATGGGCAGCTATATACATTTGATTAACAAATAAACAAGTCTTTACTCAAAGTGAACTATTAATAGGAAGAATTGCCAGGATATGACACTGATTACTTAAACCGTGGGGGGAAATTGTAATTCTGTATAATCTGGATCAAAACAGTACTTCCACTTTCTTAAAGAATGAATACAATAGTAATAACTCTTCCTGTTCTACTCAGTAGACTTGTAAATACCAAACAAATAGAATCAATCCATTTATCTATTAATATTGTTGAAATGAAGATCAAATAATATCTGCATGTTGATATTAGTCTATGTCTAAACTATGTATATGTTTATATTGTCAAGTGGCAAGATGATCACTTTAAACTAGACGGGTAGGCAAATTACACCCCTTTTTGCTTTTTGCTTCTTTCTGTGTTTTGGGATGGGAGAGCCTTTCTCTACAATTCAAGGAAAAAAATGTAAAGGAAAATAAGAAATTCAACCAACCTCTAGAATTCTTTTTGCAAAAAGAGCCACAGATGGATGGAAGTGTTCTGAAAGCTAGAAAGACCAAAGTTATATACTCAATATTTTAAGATGTTGAAATCTCATATACTGTTAAAAATACAAAGAGTTATTTTAAGTCAAGAGAGGAAAAATAATTGTACAGTACAAATATTCATTACTATAATTTCTTTGGTTTAATACTAAAGACCTACAAATACACCAACCTGCATACCTAAAACCGAATGAAATACAGGAACGATTAGAGCAAAATACAAAATCAAGGGTTTCAGTTCCTTCTAATACCACACCTGAGTGACTATTCATCTTGTGCTCATAAAAATCTAAGCAGTACTTTCCTGAATTCCCAAAAATGTGTAGAGTTTGCTAAACATAAATATCTAATGGGATAATTCTCCTCACTGCCCTAAAGATAGGAAATCATATTTTATTATTTCACTTAATTCTACCTTTCTACTTTTGTCTTTCCATTTGGATCTTAAGACAGAGGATTCCTCATTTTAGCTTCACAAGGTCCCTGTGAGGAAGGTTAGGAGAAACATGACTTATCCAAGACATCGAAAGTAAGGAGGGATTTGAGTCTGTGTACTCTGTAACTAATGCTATGAAGATTGGGCAACCAGTTTTGGCTCAGACACTCACTTATTTTGTGCTTTGCCTGGGAAAGCTGCATGAGGTATGGCTAATGATATCATCAGCAGGTGGAATAGAATGAGTATCAAATGGCTGAAGCAGCATAAATAAATTCATAATATAAAAATATAACTACAATATCATGATCATATTAGGCAGATTTCTCCTAAATTTTCATACTTGAAAATACCTTCTTCAGTTCCCAAAAGCTTGTTCTATCAGCTTCACAGTATGAAGGGTTCCGGGACAATGGGTCATAGCTACCTGTGCCTTTGCCACCTGTTAAAGAAGAGATTTTTTATTACTTTCCTAAGTAAATTATTACTTTTATTACTTTCCTAAGTAAATTATTACTTTTATTACTTTCCTAAGTAAATTAACAGAAATACCTAGTTAACACACAAGAGCAGGAAATAGACCTTTCTGCAATAAACATCCCCGACATCTTAGCTATTGTGTATCTTACCCGAAATCCATGTGGTTTAGATGGCAAAAGACAGTGAAGAGCAGCATGGCCAGCCAATGGCTCTTACTACTCCCAAGTACAGCTTTTAATCAGATGACAGTAGAAAGAGAATGAGATATCTTAGAAATTCTTCTTGGAAGAATTTGACTCATGGCCCAACAAAACTCCTAATCCTTCAATTCCCATTCAGAAATTTTATTTATAAAAATTCTTGGGAAAATTAATGCTTTATGACCTATCCATTTTAGTATTCACATCCTTCTGCTGACTTGTTTTAACTCTTTCACGTAACAAAGCAAACTCTGAGTAATGTCCCTCAAATTAAAATCTGCAAATTTAAAAAAATCTGCTAAACCCTTAAACCCTATTATAATGATTATTGAACAAACATATTTTCAAAACATTTTTACCTGCTAGATTCTGGTGATGTACCCATGATGCCTCTGAAGCCTGGTTATGGAGTTTTGTAGACTGTCCTATATCTTCATTTCTTATCTGTTTGACTGCTTCCACAAGGTTTTCTTCTTGTTCTTCAAGATCATGAAAATGTTCCTCATCATCTGATTCCTATAGAATCAGTTTGAAGCAGAACAGTCAATATAGAAATTAAGATAGCTCTTAGAACAGGGGTCCCCAACCCCCGGTCCACGGATTGGTACTGCGAACCGGGCCACGCAAGCAGCAGGCAAGCACACAAAGCTCCACTTGCACAAGCAGCAAGCGTCCGCGCAAAACCATCCCCTCCCCCCCATCTCCATTGCCAGTCAGTGGAGTTGGAAAGGTTGGGGACCACTGTCTTAGAAGATAAGCAAGCAGATACAGTTTGATAATAACTTCCAAAATCACACAAATACTTTGAAGATAGTTCTTAAAAGTAGATAACGTCAAAACAGCAAATAACAGTTTGAAGGGTAAACTGAAAGCAAAAGCAAATAAGTCAGAAGGCTACATAAAGCACCTCAGTGAAAAGAATTTATATTTCATTACATTTTTATAGTCTTATCTCCAATCTTAAACCCAGCAGTCTTTACCATCAAACATGTGTAAGAGTTAAATAGCTACATCTTCAAAGTTATACCCTTGACTTTGAAAATCCCAGAATTATTTTTTTTAACAGTATTTATTTTAAACTAGCAGGCCACAAAATTACATTTAGGGTTTTAAAAACAGCGCAATAGCACATTATCTAATAAAACATAATGGAAACCCAAGTATCAGCGAGAATGAAACTGTCCTTTTTTCCTAAAATGTAATTATTTCTGCTAATTGAATGTAAAGATTCAACTTTTAAGACAACTTAATTGGGCCTAACACAATTATACATTTTAAAACTGTATACATTTAAAACATACCATTTCTTTGACAAAATAACCTTTAAGTCATCACCTTTATTTCAAGGGAATGTTTTTGGAGGAAAAAAATCAAATCAACCTTGACTCCTGGTAGCTATATGGGCAAGTCCATGCAGTTTTCTACAGAGCATTTTGGATGTGATTTGCTCTCTTTTATTCCTAGGGCTGAGAAAAAGTGACTGTCCCAAGGCTACCCAACTGACTTTCATGGCTAAGGCAATTATTGCTGTTCTAACTCCAATACCTTAACCACTAGAGCAAACTGACTCTCAAAAGACAGTTCACAAATACTTAAAATTATCCTGCAATAATTTTATTTAGGAATTAAGTATATGATATCCAGCACTAGGGACCTGACATTTATTTTGAAAATAAAACATAGATTATAAATTACAGTACCTATTATTTTTCAACTACTACAACTCAGTGGGAAAGATTATTCATCAGACCTATCTGACTCTAATTATACACAATACTCCACTAATAGTTGATCCTCTCAACTAAAGGATCATTGGTAAAACAAGCATCTTAAAACAGTCTCAGCATTTTAAAAAATGAAGTCAGTAGATAAGATAGGCTAAGAAAAAATATGCAACCGGAACATATCATACCACATGATCCTGCAGCTGTACCCATAAGCCTGGTTTTATTTTCAGAAGTTCAGACACAAGATACAGGACCCCACAGGCAAATGGTGGCATTTGTCCACAGGTGACTTGAAGTAATCGTTTCACGAAAGCTTTAACTCGTCGCAATAGTGTGTCAGCCTTCAAAGATTTGTAGACAAGGTTGAGAAACATGGATGGCTTGGCACATAATGCTACTCCGGGATCTAGCAACTTCCTGCAAAAAATATTCACATTAGATCATTGCAGATATTTTCTTATGTAAGCAAACCATCTCCTCTCTGGACAAGAGAACTTGAGATTGCTCACCATACAGTTGCTCCTCGCGAGGAGACAGGTGGGATTAGAACTCTGAGACAGCAACATCTCCATCTTGCTCAAGCCACAGTCAGTGTCTTTATGGACACTGGGTTCGCATACAACCTTTTCTGATCACTTTCAAACATGGCTTGTTAAATACTTTTCAGACATTAGGAACTTTTGGACTGACAAAATTTATAGCACCAGATTTTTTCCTTCAATTCTTTGCAAAAGAGGTTTTAAATACAAGTTTAAGGAGTCAGGACTAAAAAATATTTTAGAACAAAAGGGCGATTACAATTTAATTTTGAAATGATGTAAGAGTACAGGTGGCTTTGAAATAAGATTTTGAAATTAATTGTAAGACTCCTTCCAAGGAAAAATATTGTTTTGAATGCTCTTTAAAAAAATGATAGGATGAGACTCTGAAGGGTGGACACTAGAGGGAACTAAAAATTATAATTAAAGGAGGAAAACATTTAAATTTGGCTTACTAATACAGAATGAAGCAAAATATTTTAACACTGGACATATTGAAGGATATTTTTGAACAACGGACCCAGAAGTTAATTTTAAGAGTGTCTGCCAACTGGATTTAAAAAATATTAAGAGTAACAAATTTTACCTGCAAAATTGAGATTGATTTGAAAGTGGATTTAAAAACAGGCTACAAGAATTATGAAAAAAGATGCTATGCTGGACATACAAAACAGACCAGCTGATGAGTTAATAATTAAAAGCGATATACAAATAACAAACCAAGAGAATGACCCAGATAATTTTCTTATGTTGGATTTACAAAAGAAGCTCATTAAAACTTTAATGAATTCTCTGAGCAGGGATAAAGAAAAAAATTAAAAGAAATCAAGTTCTAGAATATTATTTGAACTTTGTTAAAAATAAAAGGAATATAAAGTTCGCTTAATTTTATCAAGGTTAAAATAGATATGTTATCTCTTGATAACCCTTAATGGATTTTTGCTAATAAGAACTGAAATGTGGTGGCTTTAAGAATTTATTTATAGATAAGAGATGGACTATGGGAAGAAGTGATCATTTGTTGTATTTTAAGAGAAGATGATAAATTACTAAAATTGTTTATACTTGTGAAGTGGGATGTCATTTCTTTACATACTTTTTCTTTACTATGCTTGTATTTTTATTTCTTTTCTGCATTTTCTATTCTTTTTTAATTCTTTTATTTTTTTTAGTTTATATTTTTATCTCTGTAGTTGTAATTTTCAATAAAAGTATTATTTAAAAAGGATCAAACACCAAATAGTTTACACATGCATGAACTCTCCAAAAATACAGGTTACCTATCCCTTATTAGTAGATATGAGTAATTAGTTGGTACAGAGGTGACTGAAGTGCAATGTGCATATCACAATTTAAAGAAATATTTAAAATATGAAACAATTATTTTTAAAAAACAATATCTGACAAATCAAAATATGCATGGCACTTACTTATATAAGGCTATGTAATATCTGTCAGAGATAGTTTGATTAGAATCCATCACCTGAAACAGCAACATCAAGGCCTGTATACTAGTATTGAAGTTCACAATGTGTAAAACTTTAAACAAGGTATCCATTTGGTCTTTTATTTTTTCACTGCTAGTCTGAGCATAAGGATATGCTCGATTCACTCCAGTCAGTAGAGCACTAAGCATTTTAGATCCAACATCCTTCTTCTTGATGCAAGATTGGAAAAAACAAAAGTAGAGTGTTGTGAGTTTGTTAGCCAGCTCACTTTCTTCATGACTAAGAACTATCTGGTTCAAAAAGCAAACTGCATAGTATTGTGCTTTGGGGTTAATGTTTGATCTATAGAGAAGCCTCTCCACTTCATTACACACTACTCCTTTCATATTGGGGTGCTTATGAAGCAAAGTCTCAAGAAGATAAGATGCTTTAGTGGCTACTTTGTTTTGAGGATCTCCCAGTTTATTGACCAACTGAACAAGGAAAGCCTTTTCTTGCTCTACTTTATTACAGAGCAATTCATGGGCTGTGGCTAGTGCACGACCCTTTGTTGCTATCAAGGGATCGTGAGTCAATGATTCTAACACTTGCACAAACTCAGCTATCCAGTGCTTCAGGTGATGCTCAAAATACCACAATATTAAGCGCCTGTCTCTTGAATCCCTGTTGCCACTTGAAAGCTTCTCCAGATTGTCAAAAGGATGTTGAGAGAAAGTGTGCAGTTTTCGATTATCTGGCAAGAGATGAGTCATGAGAAGTTCTTTGAAAGTATCCAAGGCCATTAAGCTTTGCCTTCTGCTGCCTTTCTTTTTGATCATATTAACCATGATCTCTATAAATTGAAGTGAGTGAACAGGAGCATCTTGGATAAGAAGAGTCATAGCGGCCATTCTGTCAGCAAGTGTTCCTGATGATACCACTGTCTTCATCCATACAGACGATGATCCTTTCTTCAAATTTGTGTTGTTTTTGTAGAGATTTGTTTCCTGTTCATAAAGTTTTTCAGCCAAGGCTTTGTATTTGGATACAAGAAATTGATTTTGAATTTCAGCAGAAAATTCATTAGTATACTCCAGGTCATACCATTTTCCCCCTGGTTTTATGAGCAATGTCTGTCGCACATGAAACTGGAAAACTTCTTCTTCCTTTGCTTTCTTTGTTCTCAGCAAGGATGCACTGTTTTCATTGCTAATGGGGGTTAGCTTTTTCACTTTATCTTTAGCAGTATTCAACTGAGCATTTACTTTGTTTACTTTTTTTCCCTTGTCTTTTTTTCCTACTGTAGTTACATGTACTCTTTTTTGATTGGTCTTTTCACTTGGGGAAGATTCTTTTTCTGGTTCTATTGCTGCTTCCTTCTCTTCTTCTTTTTCTTCTTCTTCCAGGAACTTTTTTGAATATTTGCTCACACCTAGTGAATTTATAAATGCCTCTAATTCACCTCGATTTAAATCGTCAATTGCTCCTTTTTTGCCCCCATCTACAAGCTCTTCTGATTCATTCAAAGCAGCGAGCATGATATAATCTTGCTGTATAAAATAAAATCAAGAAGCTATATTAGTGTCTTTAATTCACAATTGATAATCATGTGATAAGCAGCTAAATCAAACAGGGAAATTACAAGATATATTGCAAGTATCTTAAAACAAAGAAACCTAGTAAATTTGTTGAAGTCAGAACAGAAGAATAATAAAGTTTCCTGAATCTAATATATATTTAAAAGACTGACAGAAAGACATTGTTTTGTTTTTGTGTTAGGTTAGGATTTTAATAAACAGTCACAAGTATGCTAAGAGAAAAGTTATACTTTGCATTTGGGGGGGGGAGCATTAACAGCTCAACCAAGTGTCCTGAGCCTTCTGCCACCGCCAGAAAAGACATGGGTAATCTGTTTCCAAATTGTTCAATCCAAAACCACTGTAACTATATTTCAAGACTTTGCAAATATCTTATGTTAAAAGTTTATCACTGAAATGCACTTCGGTGCTAGAGTTACGCCGTATATGGTAAAATCTTGCTTGCCATCTAGTTTCACAAGGCTTTCTCAGTGGCCAACCATATGCTGATCAAAAATGCCACAATTTTGGGCATTTGGGGAATTTGAGGACTTGTTTTCTCAACACATCTAGAGGCCAGCAATCTGATAAATGTCCAAGGCACGAAGCACTTTATCCTGAGCACACACGTCACAGGGGGAAAAATACAGCATTCAACCAACTCTTAGAATAAAGAAGAAGAAACCCCTCGATGTTAATTAAATGCTCTGCCAAGGATTTCAGCTTCCCTCCCAACTCGTGCTTTCACAATACTCCGGTCCCTGTTGCCTCAATGACGGTCTCTTACTTTAGTCCCACCGAGGCGCAGCACCTCCTCCAGCGTAAATTCACTTTCATCGTCGCCCGCATCATCGCTATCCATCTCCTCGCACTCCGGCGGCGCCATTTTCCCGGGCAGACCACGCATCGCAGAGCGAGTCCCCTCATTTCCGGGAAACAGGGAGGACCCACCTCTCAAGGGAAAGGACCTGGAAGATAGGGAGTAAATAAACGAACGATAATGAAGCGTCCCTGGCTTCTTAAACATATCGGGGGAAAAGGCCTCGGTTGCCTAAGAATACGTGTAGAACAACTGTGACCTTCGACTGTAGGTCGAATTGGTTATTTAAGAAAGAGCCCTTTTATTGAGCTGCCAGGACTTGCGCGCGGACGAAAAGACTGACAACGACGAGAAGGAGAGGCATGCGGCTCGTGCTTTCAGGATATGCTACATTGCAAACCGCGCGCTTCGGCGTGCGGTGCGAACGCTCCATTGGTTTCCCTAGGAGCAAAAACAGCGCAAGGGGCTGGGCTGGCCACTTGGCCCGCCAGAATGCGCAAGTCTGTGTCCCTTTATCCCGAAGTAAGTCTTGTAGATCTCAATGCTGTTTGATGCCAAATAAATGTGCCCATTTACAACTTTAAATTATAGCAGGTTGGAGTTTCCGTGAACTTGACGGCTTGCTCTGCACCTTCTACAGCATGTGCAGTACCTGAGGTGCAGTACCTCCACTTCCAACTAAAGAAGTGTGCCCTTGACTCGGTAAAACTACCAGCCAAGTCCCGAGCCTGCTTCTTGTTTTGTTAGTATCAGACAATAGCTGGTAGATGCTTCTATCTACAGTGGCTGGCTTCATCAGCTGCTCCTCTTTAAGATAATAAGATATTATCACTTTTTATTATTATCACTTTTTCTGGGTACACCCTGGCGAACATTAAAAATGAAATTCTGATGTGTACTCTCAAAAGAAAATGTGTGTTTATGCACACACACACACACACACACATATATAAAATCTCAATACACATACATACACATCTATATCTTAATCACAGTCCATTTTGAATACATAGTGGAAAAAAGAGTCTGCTATGTATATGTATTTAATATGGGTGGATAATATCTCTGTAGTCATGATTAAAATCTGCCTTTCCCTTGCCACTCATTACTACATAGGGCTGGTTTTATCCTGCTATGAAGCTGCTATGATAATGTCCAAAGAGTGTAAGGTAAATTCTGCAGTTATGTACTTTTACCCCTCTCCAGATGCCCATGCTCCCAGATATCTCCAGGACCCTCTCTTTCATGTATAATTTACTGCTCTGTTGCACTTAACAGTGAGAAGGATACTTAGGATCTGCTTTTTAGGATGTACTTGGTGGGAAGCCTATCACAGTGTTTTTCAACTGTAACCCTCTTCCTTTCTAATAATATCTCCTTGCAATTCAGGAAGGTCTTGAAAACATCATTGTTCCACAAACTTTTAATATTTACAGTAATTGTATCTATTATCAGCATGTGGTGGGGTGCCTATGGCTGCTTATTTAGCTTTATTCAATTTTATTAGATGTGGTTGCGCAGTGGTTAGAATGCAGTACTGCAGGCTACTTCTTCTGACTGCTGGTTTCCCACAGTTTAGCAGCTCAATGTTGACTCAGCCTTCCATCCTTCCGAGGTTGGTAAAATGAGGACCCAGATTGCTGGGGGCAATGTGTTGACTCTGTAAACCACTTAGAGAGGGCTGTGAAGCACTGTGAAGCGGTATATAAGTCTAAGTGCTATTGCTATGCCTATATCCTGACTTTCCCCTGCAAGCTCTCAGTACTGTACAGTTGTATCTTCATAATAACCTTGAGGTGGACTAGCCTAAAGAATTAGTAGCCAGTTTGAGGAATTTAGTCAGCCCTGTGATGGAAGCCATCTACAAAAAGTTCATTCAGGTGCTCAGAATCTGCACTTTTGAAATCAGTAAAGAGAACAAAGAGGTTGTGAACCCATTTAGATTAGATGTTTTGGGTACCAAAACATTTTGATACAAAGCTATTGTAACATTCTAAGATTTTATTACATTAAACAATAGCAGAAATGGCACATATTCATTAAAATAAGCCAGAAGCTAATAAAATGCACAATAAAAAGGAGCATTTTAAAAGGGCTGATCAGTTGCCTGAATGTTGTACAAAATTAAATAAATGTTAGCTTAGTCCCTGTGAAGTTTCAACTTCTCCAAATGCCATTTGAATAACTTATAAAATGAATAGTTTGAAAAGTATTTCACATATTAAAACTGATTACTTGAGAATATGTCATGTTTCTTTTTATGCAGGTTTTTCCACTGTATTGAGATGTCAGCATTTTAGTTCAGAAAATAAAGCAACAGACAATAACCTCATGACTCCAATGCTGAAACATCTCATTATGAAAATAAAGTCAACTGGTCCTATTACAGTGGCTGAATATATGCGGGAAGTTTTGACAAATCCACTGAAGGTATGATCAATGACTCTATTAAAATGTAGAAGTCAGCTTTGTGGAATTAAAGCTCTAATTGTTTATATGAACCAAACCTTTAAGAAATCTAATACTTTATTCTTTAACCATTTGAAGCTTATCATTTAGTACATATTTTTATTTGTGCACTGGATAAAACATAAAGTTTGGTAAGAAAGACTGCCATTTTCATTAGTGGTGTGTTCAAAGAAGAGACAAATACCCAAAGTTTCTTCCTGTTGGATTAACTGTTGCTATTTTCAGTGTTGTCTTTGTGACACAGGGAAAGATTTTCTGTTCAGGTTGCAAAGTGGGGAAAATGTTGCTTTTATTCCAATTATTCTTCCTACACTCAATATATAACTTTATGTGCTTTTTGTGCATATGTCTCCTGTAACAACATCTTACTTGACTGTTCTTGTTGATCAAACTGATTGGAAAGATTACAATATTCTGCTATTCCATCCTTAAACATATCATTGTACAAATATACCATGCTACAAATATGATTTGTATTATAGAATATAATTATTTATTGGCCAAGTGTGGTTGGACACACAAGGAATTTGTTTCCGGTGCATAAGCTCTCAGTGTACATACAAGTAATAGTGATAATCATGATCATATATAACATGAAAATACATTCATCACAAATCGTGAAATACAACACTTCATAAATCATAAGATGCAACCCTTGGTGATAGTCATAGAGTACTAGCTAAGCAAACAACATAAATCATACTAGGGTGCAAAAAACCCCAATATAAATTGTAAGATACAAGCAGCAAAGTTATAGTCATAAGAAGATAAGGATAGGTAATAGGAAAGATGAGGAGTATCATAGTAATACAGCTTTATTAAATATTTTGACAGTGTTGTAGGAATCGGTTATTAAGCAGAGTGATGGCATGGGGAGAAAAACTGTCCTTATGTCTAGTCGTTCTGATGTGCAATGCCCTATAGCGTCTTCTTGAGGAAAGAAGTTGAAATAGATATTTTAGATAGATATTTTCACAGCCCTCTTTCTTGCTCGTGCCGCATACAGGTCCTCAATGGAAGGCAGGCTGGTAGCAATTGTTTTTTCTGCAGTTCTAACTATTCGTTGAAGTCTGTCTTGTTTTGGTTGCAGTTCTAAACCAGACAGTGATGTTGTGTTAGGTAGAAATTATCTACCTTGATTAGCAAATGTTGGATAATATTAATTCCTACAAGCTCTTATAAGACAATCCTTGCTTTCCCTTACATTCAAGTCTGTGCCTTGCCAATGTTAGGGTTGCAGTTGCCAATCTTGCAAAAGATAGCCTAATCTTATGCAGTGACCATTTCAAGACTGAGAATTGGCAGCAATAAAACTGTATTTCATAGTTTGTAATCAACCATATATTGACTGAGTTCAACCTGAGATCAGGGAAGAGAGCTACATAGCACAGGTGAGAGTCCAGATTATGGGATCTTCCAACAGAAACTGCTATAGCTTGTTCTTATTATCATTGGCTAGCAGAGCTTTCCACATCACCTTAAACTTTTATTGATCTTTTAGGTTGCTGAGTCAAACGTGACTTAGTATATGGTATTAACTATTAACACTCTTATCTCTGATTGGTGTCTTCCACTCCCCATCTGATCTAATCCTGATAAATTGCTTCCCAGTTCTATGCATCACTGCATTACTTTAACATGTACTCAGTTGCACACCATTATTCCATTTCCAAGTAGCAATAAAGTTGTTTCCTTTACATCAGGGGTGTCAAACTCGCAACATCACGTGATGTATCACAACGTATCACAACTTTTTTTCCATTGCCGGCAATGGGGTGGGCACGGTTTCGGCATGACGGATCCGGCCCACGGGCTGGCTTATTAGTTTATCTGTCACTAAGGCCAGGTTGCTTTCTCCCATGCTAAGTTCGAGAAAAACAGAAATGAAATTCCATGAACTCATAACTAATAAAATGGGGTGGGTGGTTCTTACCATGATGATGATGAGAGAGAAAGCATATTCAATGGAATTTATATATTAAACCAATAATAATTTATTTTCAGTCATACACACACACATAGTATCCTCCCAAAGGATCCCTGCTTGTCCCTTCTCTTCTACTCAAATAAATATCCCCCTGTCATTTTAAACTATAAATAAGCTGTTACACAAGGGATCTTTATTTTCTCATCTGAAATCTTATTTTTACATTGCAAGCAAATCTGTTACATCATTTCAACTTCCTATTTTTATTTGATAAATAATATTGCAAAGTGTGGAACCCTTCATGTTTTCTTTATCCTTCTTAGAGAACTGTTATAAATTTTCTGAATTAAAGCTGACTAGCAGAGGAATATAATCAAAGATTAAGATTTTGAGTGTTGCAAATAATAAATAATATTTATTTTTTTTTCTCTTTCCACAGGGATACTATATGCATCAAGATATGTTTGGAGAAAAGGGAGATTTTGTTACTTCACCTGAAATAAGTCAGATTTTTGGAGAGGTAGCTTTAAAAAGTATAGTTATTTTTTCATGTACATCAGGCATGTCAAACTGCCAGCCCACAGGCCGGATGCGTCACGCTGAAACCGTGCCCACCCCATTGCCGGCAATGGGGGAAAAGTTCCAATACGTCGCACAACATCACGTGACGTCGCGAGTTTGACATGCCTGATGTACATGATTATCTAGGTTACAAGCATTTAAGATAAAGCAGTAAAGGATCAAAAGTAATTTCAAAAGCTTTGTCAAACTTAACAAACAAAACTGCATTTTCTTGATGCTTTTAATGTTTACACCTAGCACTTTTTATCTTGTCATTTATAAGAACTCTGGCTAGTGACTGCTGATTATAGATTATAAAATTAGTAATGTCTTAATATACTAGAATGTTTTTTATCATTTGTTTCTGGGCTCAAATGTTTAACAGTTCTTGAGACATTGTGTTTTGTAACTGATATTTTGTGATTAATTTAGAATTTGTTATCTTTTTAATACTATCGAGATAATCTACTCTTTGAATTTCTACTTAAATATTTTGACATGAATTGGTAATGTAATTTTTTTATATTCCTGTCATATTGCTGCTCTGTTTTGGACCACTCTGAGCTCATCTTTAGTTCCACTAAATTCTATTTTGGCCATACACCACAATGTCAGTTTTAGGGCTTAGCTGTATTAAAGAGATATTTCTAGAACTTGGAAGAGAGACACAACAAGGGTAATTGGGGAGCTAGAAACAAATTTCCTCCACCAGTTGAATATTATTTCCAGTATTAGAACTGGTGATCTAGTCTATGTCCTTGGGTGGTTCCAAGGTCCACCCAATGCAGTCATAAACTTTTAACTCCCATTAATTTCAACATTATTTAAATAATTTCATTATGTGCAAAATATGTGGGGGGGTTTACTTTCCCTGTGATTTTTGAAAAATATTTTTATATATTATATATACACACATGTATCACTCAGTTTATAAATATGTCTAGTTTTGCAGTTAAAAAAGCTTTTTTTTTTTTTGTTGTTCAGTTAATAGGTATTTGGTTTGTTAGCGAATGGATGGCTACAGGAAAATCTCCAAAATTTCAGCTGGTGGAACTGGGCCCAGGTAGAGGTAGTCTTATAGATGATATTTTAAGGGTAAGTAAAAACAGTCTTTTTATGTATTGTACTGGGTAGTGAAGAACAAATTTGCTCAATTTATTTTCTGTGACATAATTTTTCAAATTTAAGTTCATTCTTTCCAGTTCTACATCAGCTTGCAATTGTTTAAGTTTGCACAAAAATATAAACATACTTTCATGCACCCCCAAATTTGTATGCATGATGAAGACTGTTTTCTTAATGTGCACGTTTTGTAAGCTCTTACCTTATATACCTTTGATACATCATTTACACCAATATACATATTTTGTCTGATTGTTGGATCACAAAACAGCATTTCAAAATTCAGAAAAGCAGAAAGTAAAAGTGTCTTCCAATGTTGTCTATTTGTTTAACTGTCAAATGTCTATTTAAGTGTCAGTCTTGTATCTAGCTATATGTTAATTACTTGTTTTTATTTATTTTTAATACAAAATAGCAATAGCATTTTAGGCTTATATACTGCCCCATAGCACTTTACAGCACTCTCTGAGCAGTTTACAATGTAAAAACATTACTTGCATATTGCCCCCAACAATCTCGGTCCTCATTTTACTGACCTCAGAAGGAAGGAAGGCTGAGTCAACCTCCAGCCCTACCAGGGTCGAACTGCAGGCTGTTGACAGAGTTTGCCTGCAGTACTGCGTTTTAACCACTGCGCCACCAGAATCAATTTGTAGAAATGCCAAACTATTATATGCTACCTGAGAGATTTATCTCAATGATATAGAACTGGTATCAAGTGGGACACTGAGGCTAATGTGGAATTTAGCATATTGTGCTACATTTGCAAGAATAGGCAAGCTTGAAAAAAGAAAGAGGAAAAGGACAAAAAGTTAATTAAAGCCTGACTTTAAAGATAATGAGGGCAGCAAATAAATTTGACAAAGATTAGATTTATCCAATGAAATAAATATGTTGGATAATTCTTATTTCCAAATCCAGTTTTGGGTGGGTGACTGGGCAGACAGTAGATGTAAGCTCTAACAGTATTCTCTGTGCTTATAGGTTTTTACTCAGCTGAGCTCCATACTTGCTAACTGTGAAATTTCTATTCATTTGGTGGAAGTCAGTCCAAAATTAAGTGAAATGCAGGCATCAGTGCTAATAAAAGAAAAAGTAGAGCTGCCAAAGAGCTCTAATGCTTACATGCACGGAATTAGTAAGACTGGAATACCAATTTTCTGGTATAGAAACTTGAATGAAGTGCCAGAAGGTAAGAACTACTTCATTTATTGCTTTTCAGTCAGTAGTTGAGACTAAGAATTATTTACTAATCAATAATTTGTTAGAATTAAGCTAGATTTTGCAATGAAGGGAGATAATCTAGAGCTAAGGTACATGTAGCTATAGTTTAGCTTTAATGAGTAAGAAAACATTTCATTCAAAATATCCAATTAAATTCTTGAAAGAGTCCGTTGTTTACCTCTGTAAACATAATTTTGCAGTAGACCTTCATTTTGTATTTAAAAATTATTTCAGGAAATGTTAAACCTGTAACATCCTCTTGCATTTGTGTACATTTGTATTCTATCAAGTTCATTTTATTGATAAATATAACCAAATTAACCCAGAAGCCTTGATCCATTAAGGTTTCAAGTAGGTACAGTATCGACTCTTAGTAACCATTCTAGTTAGAAAGATTCTGTCCAGTAATCAACAGTCATTTTTTTCTCATTTATCCATGCAGATTTCTTGGTAAAGTAAAATAAAAGCAGTTATTCCTGTAACATATGTTGAAATATAATTTGAGTACACTAAAATCATAAATTTTGACCCATGATCTAGCTCAAATGGGTCATTCATAAAAATAGTCCCTAATAAAGATTTTGGCTGTATATTATAAAAATGGAGGCATTTTTATTTTTAACTGATCCTTTTTCCCCACTATCTAGGCAACAGTTTTTATTTAGCACATGAATTTCTTGATGCTCTGCCTGTTCATAAATTTCAGGTATGATCACATACTACTATAAGATTTGGATTAAAACTTGTTCAGTGTTTTTATATTTACTGAGAGGTGGTAGAAATACTGACTGCATTAATATAGTTATGGGATATTTTTTTACCTTAAGATAGCCATTACAATAAATTCTATGAGGAATGTATTAATGTGACATTATTTGCAAATAAGAAAAAAGTCACATCATCATTGAGAGCTTTTCAATTATATATTCTTTAATATATAAGAAATGAGTTTTTATATAATATTAAATATCTAAACATAATCTTATAAGTATACTTACTGTATTACATAAGTTACAAAAGCATAAAAGAATAATGTAATTATCATTATGAATTTGAGAAGCCCTGTGCACAATCACAAATGCAAGATAAGGAAAGATAAAATTCCTTACTACAGATAGTCCTCAATGCACAACAGTAATTGTGTTCACAATTTCGATCATAAGTTGTGAAGATCATAAAGTAGGGTCACCATGTGACCACACCCAATTTTATGACCTTTTTTGCAGTGATTGTTAAGCAAATGCTGCAGTTGTTAAACGAACCCATTATACAAAGGTCATCTAATCATGGGTGATCATGCCCTATTAGATGTATTATTACTAACAAATGCTTCAAGACTTAGAATTTAGTTCTGAAATTGCAGAATTGTGTGTGCAGACTACCATCATCATTAATGTAGTTTCTGTGCTTCAGCAGTTCTTTGCAACAAAATTCCAAAAGAAACGCCTACACTGAGATAGATTTTGCCCTTCTTTTTTCAAGGTCTACAATCCACATTAGAGATGCTGCTTTTATGTGCATATAGGTACATTTAAAAACAAAAATACTTCTAACTGAATAATTAAACTTAAATTTGTGTATGAAGTTTTATTGTTAATCTAAATACTGAGCTGGAGATACACTTCATCGTACAAGTTGCTAAATGAAAATCAATGTTAGTCTTTAAAAAGTTTTACTTAACACCAGAATAAAAATTATTAGGAGGTTTTTAAGTCCACGATTCATGTTTTAAACAAGCCTCATCAGAAGTGATAATCAGTATACCTATTCAATGAATCCACAGTATTCTATTTTGCCTTTTCAATTAACAGAAAACAGAAAAAGGGTGGCGTGAGTTGTTGATTGATATTGATCCAGAAGCTTCTGATAAGCTGCGATTTGTCCTTGCACCATCTGCCACTCCTGCCTCAAAATCTTTCATACATGTAAATTTCTGATTATTTTAATTCATTAGGTTGTATAATCCGGTGGGTTTTTCTTTTGAAATTGTATTGCAATTCTATAATGGTTCAAGACCATCATTCTTTAAAATGTATTTAGCTGAAGCAGTCATAACTGTTATAAAATCTTTTCCGCCTCTATTTTATCCATTTCTCTTGTCATAATATGGAAAAGCTACGTCAGATAGAACTAGACATGCAATATTCCTTTTTTTGTTTTGTTTTTAGAAAGGTCTATTTGCTTCACAGCAAAGCATTATGCTTGTCACCTTGATTTAATCAAAATGTTTAATACAATTAAATTAAAACTGATGTCATATATTCTAGTTTAGTCAACATATGCATCAGAGGTAACCTCTTTTTGTGACTTTCAGGAATCTTTTACTAAGACAGTATTTATGTAATTTATTGCTGTATTTCTTCTAAAGAGGTCTAGAAATTGAAATTCTGTTGAAACACTCCTGTTCCCTTAAAAACATGGTGCTAAGCAAGGAGAGTAATAATTCCAAAATCACTGTCCTTTACACAAGATGTATATTGCAACATAATATTATGGACCGTTTCAACATCTATAGTTCAACTTAAATTTTATATTAGGATCAAGAATCCAGAGATCATGTGGAAGTATGTCCTGATGCCGGTGTCATCATCCAGAAGCTCGCTTCTAATGTTGAAAACCATGAAGGAGCAGCACTGATTATAGATTATGGTCATGATGGAACCAAAACTGATACTTTCCGAGTAAGTTGATTCATATAACTTCATTGCAGTTTGAATATGTGCATTTCAGTTGGGTGGTAGAAAGAGGGAGACGGACAAACAGCAGAACTTTCTCTTTTTAAAAAGTTTTTATTGATTTTTTTCATACAGTTCAAAAATACTTGTTCAACAAACATGTTGCCTGAGTTTATCATTCACTAATACAATTTGGATTCCTAATCCCTTATTCTTTTCTCCAGCCATTGATAAAATAAGTCCTAAGTTTAAAAGTATTCTGTTTCTTCTTTTTCTTTCAAACTCAAAGTAAGTCTGTCCATTTCCACACAGTCTAGTATTTTTGAATTATTTCTTCTGGTGGTATTTCTTCATTTTTCCAATATTGTGTGAATATGATTCTTGTTGCTACTATCACATGTAAAATCAAATATATACTTTGTTTATCAAGCTTTTCTGGCATTATACCTAATAAAAAAAGTTCAGGTTTAAAATCTATATGTTTTCCCAACATCTTTTCTAGCCAAGTATGTATTTTTGTCCAATATCTCTTTGCTTTAACACATATCCACCATACATGGTAATAAGTACCTGACTTGTGTTTACATTTTCAACATCTATCTGACATATTTTTAAACATTTTTGCTAATCTTGCTGGTGGCAAATGCCATCTATAAAACATTTTATATAAGTTTTCTTTGTAAGAAGTTGACATTGTCAATTTATAATTTCTTTCCCACAGGTTTTGCACAATTCTTCCTTCTTCATCTGAATAAATCATTTTAGAATCTATTGTCTCTTTAACATATACAGCTACTCCTCTCTTTTTTTGTTGTGCTGATGCATAATAGAGTTTCCCAATTTTGGGGTATTCCAAAAGTTCATAGTATTGTTTTTTTATATGTGTCTCTTGCAGACAAATTATATCAATATTTAATTTCTGTAATTTTTTAAAGATTCTTTTTCGTTTTGATGGGGAATTCAGTCCATTTATGTTCACTGAAAAAAATCCGTTTTCCTTCTCCATTTTATTTACTTATATTTAGGTCTTGTTGATCTCGTAGTTCTCTGCTCTCTTGCCATTCCCTCACCCTCTTGATCTGGCTTCTTTTTCTCTTCTGTTTGTATAGTTGTTTCTTCTGTTGTTTGTTCTGTCTGTTTCTGGCCTTTTCTATCCTCTTGTTGATGTTGTACTTTTTCATCCAGGAATGCTCTGTTTCGTCAAAATCTTCTGCCTTCCAAACTGAATCCAGTCGATATCTTGTATTGTTAGAGTTGTATTGTTCCAGTTGAGTAAGATCCCTTCTGGCATTAACCATCTAAAGTTTACATCTTTTGCAATTAACTTTGTAGTCAAAAAGTGATATTGTTTTTGAGTATCCCTTATTCTCTTAGGAATCTGCTTTAACACCACAATTTCTTTGTTTTTATATTGTAATGGATCATCCCTAACTCTTCTCAGTATCTCATCTCTTATTGTTTTCTTTATAAATCTTACATGAACTTCTTTAGGCAATTTGTGTTTCCTCGCATAGCTTGAATTCATTTGAAATATTTCATCCACTTCCATCTGTATCTCCGCTCTATCTGTTTTTAGAGCTTTCACCATTAGATTGATAATCACTTCTGCTATATCTTCCTCCTTGACTTCAGGTATATTTTGGAATCTTAAATCGTGTACAGCGTTCTCCATTTCCAAGGCTGCAACTGATCCTTCTAAGCTTTGATTTGCTTGTTCTAGTAGTCTTTCATTTTCTTCCATTAATGCCTCTATTTTTTTATCAGTTTCTTCTGATTTGTCTTCCATTTTCTGAATTCTTTGTTCATTTTTAGCAATCATTTGTTGATGGCCGTCAAATTGTGTCTTTATGTCAAGCATTTGCTCATTTAGCTTATCAAAGTTGTTTTTTGTCTCTTCATGATTTTTCTGTATTGATTCTTGGATTAGCTGTAGTGTGGCTTGCATCTCTTTTTGAAAGCTGTTTGTTTTTTCTCATTGTAACATTGTTTCAATAGATCCCTGACTTGCTGGACTAGATGTTCCAGAAAATGGTGCAGAAGAGGGTTTTTTTGTAATATTAGTAAGATTTGATACACTAATTTTTCAGTTGAGCAGGTTTTGTAAATCTACAAAGAAAAGGAAAGAGAGAGAAAAAGCCAACTACCTTAGGCTATTATCCAACCGTGAAACAAGCCCACTGCTATAGGCTAATCCAAATGTTCCAGTTAGTTTTAAAATGTAAAAAGCCCCCTGTTTCCAAGTAGTTTTTATTATGGTTATATCCAGGGTCAGAAGATACGATTGTAGAAACTCTTTTCTAGCATAGAATCACATAAAGTTCTTTTGTTTAAACAGGTGTTAGTTCAAGGCCAGCAGTTTCTCCAGTTCTTGTAATGTTATTGTAGTATCTCCTTTCACCACTAGATGTCCTTATTTACTGTATTGTCTATATCCAGGTTTAAGAAAGTTCTTTATAAAAATTACTTTCTCACAAAAATTAGATAAGAAAAAAATTTTCACATCGTAAAAGTTAATCAAATTTTCTTTAAATCAATCCCAATTCCTTTTTTGTATATTCTTTTGTATTCTTTAATTTTGTTCCCCAATTTAAATTTTTTCGCCGCTTTTAACTCCCTTCTTTCCAAGTCTTTCTGGGGTCTTTGCTTTAAAAAAAATTTCCAATCGGGATTTTTATTTCCAAGTCCACAGGGAAGAGAAATAGAAAAAAAAACCACCCAGATCTCAGCATGTTGTTGACAATCAGCTGTTCGGCGACATGCCATGGCATACCACAGTTCTTCATTTTTTTCCTGGCTGTCTATGACTTGGGTTGCCTGTGCATTTACAGGCAGCCTTTCTTCTGTCCATTTGAAGAGGTTCCTCGGTTCATTTGGGCCGACCGCCATCAGTTCCAAGCTCCCAAGGCTTCCCTTCTTCTTCGTCACCTCTCCAGGGCAACTTTCCAACTTCTTGGGGTCTCCAGACATAGCGAAATCAGGCTAGGAAACCGGAGCTCCGATTTCTTTCTCCCATCTCATCATGTCACCAAACCGGAAGCCCAAACAGCAGAACTTTCTATTCCTACCTACAAATATTAAGATTTATTGCACTCTATTATAAGTCATTTATATTGAATGAAAAGTTACATCCTTTTAAAATAAAAATCATAGATTTGGAAAGGGCCATTTATGCCATCACCTGTAAACTTGTGCTTAGTACAAAACACTGGTGAAATCACAGAGATACATATCCAACTTCTTAAATTCATCCACACTTCTCTCTTAATTGGTTCCATGTGAAACTGCTCTTATCACTAGTTTTTGCTATTCTGGGATAACTGTGTGTTGTCTTTTTTTCCTATGCACTACCTCTTCTAGTACTCAAAGAATGCCTTGTCATCACCATATTTTTTTCATGTGACAAACATACTTAAATCCCTCAGTTTCTCCTTATGGGTTTCAGCGTCAATCCCCTACTATTGTCATTGCCTTTTGTTGTATCTGTTGTAATTTCTTTGAATCTTTCATAAAGCGATGCACCCAAAACTGAGATGAAGTCTGAACAATGCAAAATACAATGGAATTAATGTTTCCCATAATTTAGAAACTATTCTTCAGTTTGCTTTTTTGGCAGCTCTGGCACATTGCTAATTCTATTCGGCTTTTTAAAGATGATTTTCACACATATTGTTCCCAGTCCAGATATTCCCCTTTGTATGCCTCTGCATTTTTTCCTGTTTCTTAAGTGCATACTTTTGCATTTGCTGTTAAGTTTCATTCCATTATTTTAGCCCATTTTCCTAACCTATTAAGTTATTTTTGAATGTTAATTCTATCTTCTGGGGTCCTGGCTGTCGTACCCAGTAATGTGTCATCTGCAGATTTGATAAGCATTACTTCCCTTCTTCCTATACAGGGAGAGTACATCCCCAGGACTGAATCTTATGGCTGGCCTCTAATTTAGTATCTGATGTCAGGGCTCCAACTGTGAAAGGTTACCAGCCTAGCCTGTGACAGCTATCTAAGAGGAAAGCAGGAATGGGAAAAAAACGTAAACATTTGTCTCCAATAGACAGGCCTGAATGTATGGAAAAAGCTAATCTAAAACCTCACTTTATAAAAGTAGGATATGAAGTATGATCTGATATAAATTCTGTAGTTCTCTCCCCACATCTCCGGGACTGTCAACTGTGTTTTATGGCTGCTGTTCCAATATGCCAGCGAAGTTTATATCTGCATTTCATCCATGTCTCTGAAGAGCTACCCACTCGTTTGAACTGCTTGACACTTTACTCTTTATGAAGAACTATCAATTAGCTTCTTAGACTATGATTGTTGAGCCAGCCTTAGATTCATTTTATAGACTCACCATCAAGACAGACATATTAAGCTACTGTTTAAAAATGTGAAGGATAGTTAGTCAGATACTGAAATTAAGATACTGTACACGACAACAACAAGGAGTTACTAGTCAGAAAACGAAGTAAGATTAATCTGCTTTGTTACTGCCAAATCCATAATGGTTTCTGAGTATTGTTTCCAAGCACTTACCCAGCAATCACTTGCAGTTTACAGGCTGTCTGCTCTGTCTTTCCATTGATACTCTTCTTCCCCCTCTTCCCCCCCCCCAGATGACGGATGTTTACCTCTTTGGTTGTCTGCTACTTCATGTTGTCCAGGATTTCTCAAATATAATTAATAAAGATTTCATGAAACCATTGGCAAGTTTAATATCCTTGAATGCAATCCATTGGCCCTAAAATATTTGAAATAATTCACATTGAATAGTCCCTTTGTTTCATCAGACTCAAGCTAAATTCCAGATCTTCACAATTGCCTAGATACCTACTTCCTTTTTACAGAAGACAGAATCAAAATAGGAGTTGATTAATTTTCTATATTATATTTCATCCTTTAAAAAGTCTGGAAAATAATTCATTCTTCTAAAAAATATACGATGCGAGAATTCTAATTCCCTGACAAATAGGGGAGCAATAATCAGGACTCCCACCTTCAAAAATAAAATTGATCACGCATAACTTAACAGAGCACACAGGTGAACTTGTCTATTTTATGTTTTCTATTATTTTCAGGGATTCCGTGGTCATAAACTTCATGATGTATTACTGTCACCAGGATCTGCAGATCTCACTGCTGATGTAGATTTCAGTTACTTGCGAAGAATGGTACAGAAAAGAGTAGCCACTTTGGGACCTTTAAAGCAAAAGGAATTCTTGAAAAATATGGGCATTGATGTTAGATTGCAGGTGAGGGATAGTTTTGTAATTAATTTATTCATTAATAATCTGCTTTCGCCAAGAGCTCAAACCAAATTACATAGGGAAACCCTTTCATTTTATCCCAACAGCAACCTTGGGAGGTAAGTTGGGCTAATGAGATATATATACATATACACATACACATACACACATACATATACACACATTAGCCCAACATGTATTTATATGTACATACATACATATATACATAATGGTGTATATATATATATATATGTATATTCCATTAGCCCAACTTATAAAATGTATTGGCTGCCCATCTTACCATAGGGTAACTCTGAGCAGCTTACAGTTGCATATAGTTAATATATAAAAGTTACTATCAGGCATTAAAACTAAGGACACATGGGGAGGCAGAGGGGGAGGGGTAATCTGTTATTAATCCATCAACCACCTCCATTGCGCTGTGCCCCCATAGGGGCCCCAAGCTAACTGGGAGCCACGTTTTTAGGCCCTTACAAAAATATAGGAGTTTCCCGGGTTGAAGGTGGATTGAAGCTAGGTTTGGAAAATAATATCTTTTTTTTAATGTAGGTTCTACTGCAGAATGCTGATGATGCAGTCACTCGAAGTCATCTGCTTCAAGGTTATCAAATGCTCATGGATAACATGGGAGAACGCTTTTATTTTTTTGCCCTTTTACCTCATTGCAGACTTAAGGCTTCATATCAGTTAATGGAGCCAGATCACTCACTTTCAACACCTGTTGCTGGCTTTGGAGAACTTTTATGGAAGTGAATTTCAAATCAGAATATGCATTCTGGTAAAAATCTAGATTTTCCATAAGGATCTATCCTTAGATCTATCAGGAAGACAGTTGAGTTATTTAACCATGGAAGATTTCAACCATACTCCTGTAACATAGCCAATATAGGGAATCATTGATATGGTAAAATTAAAAACACAACAATGCTGCTGAAAGGGAAGAGAAGTTTTAGATGGAAAAAATGCACAATACTGCACTGTGGAAGAGTTTCATAATTAAGTTTGCTCTTTAATCCCCCCCCCCCTGAGAATTTCCAAATTTGAGGGATAAGTAATTTCACTGCCAATTCTTTGGGTGATGCAAATAGCGGTAGAGGTAGTCCTCAACCTATGACCATTCATTCAATGACCATTCAAAGTTTTGATGGCTCTGAACAAATGGTGGTTTAGACCAGTCCTCTGAGTGCTAACTGCCCCAGCATCCTGCAATCTAGGCAGCTGGCAACCAATTCACACAATTGGTTGCAGCACTCCATGATCGTCATTGGCTGTCGTCCTTGGCGACTTCCTCAGAAAGTCAATGGGGAAGCCAGCAGGGAAGTGACAAGTCTTCCCCACCTGTGTGCTCTTCCCAGCTCCTCTCACCTTAAACCATGCCAACCACACAGACACCCCTCCATGCCCTCCCCAACCCTATGTGAAGGATTGCCTCTTTATGGCTACTAGCAAGCAAGTGGCCTTCAGAAAACAGAGAGCTAGTACAAATTGAGTAACAGTGCCGGCTCCTTTTCATTTGTAAATGTAGCTCTGTGTACTATTTTGTTGTAATAAATGGTTAATGTGTTAATATGGTGTGTAATTCATTTCAGAAAAAGGAAGGACAGAAATATAAGCAGTGGCTCATTCTTGCTTTTTAACATAAGCAGCCTGTCCTAATTTCTGAGGAATCCTTCCTAAATTCCACAGCTATTATGTCATGCTTATAATAATAAAAGATCCAACATGACTTGGCTAAACCAAGGCTATTCAAAAGGCTGCAACTCAAGTTTGCTACAAACTAGTGCCAAGAATATCATTAAAAACACTGGTTATTGTGTCACATTTTACTTCAATAGTGCATCTTAGTGAGCTTAATTCAAACTAGCTTGACAATACTGTAATACTAATCATGCTAATATATTTCTATAGATCTCTTACAGCAAAAGTCTTTTTATGAATAGAAAAAAGCACAGTAGGGAAATAAAATTTATTTTCAAGCTTAGAGGATATTTACAAACAATGAGATATATAAAAATATAAAAAGTACTTGACAGTGTCTTTTGAGACTATATGTTTTACTAAAGTATTTTCTAGAATCAGTACAGCACTATTTTTTGATGAATGCAACTTACCTCAAAAAGAAATATTAATGCTAATGCAATTCTGGGTACAAATTCATCCGGAACAAATGCCAATTTAAAGCTTTGATGCAGTAATTTAGGCATTCAAAGGTACAGTTTTAAGAATTCTAGCTATGCAATTTTATTGTTGTAGAATATGAGTAACAGCTATTATAGAATAGAAACATTCCAGTTATTTTTTCTTTGGCCCCAATATCATTTGTATTCTTGTTCTACTGCTATATAACATTGTTATCCTGAAAACAAAAGAATAACCTAAGAGGCGTAACATGAAATACAATACATTCTCTAGAAGTGACTCGCAGTTATTTAAATTATAGCTATTCAATTCTCTACATACTCACTTGGAAGTAAGTCCCATTGAACTCAGTGGGATATATTTCTAAAGAGACATATACAATAGCTCTGTTAATGAATTCCACTGGGAACATCTGTGATTCTCTTTGGGCATAAATTTATAAAAAGTCGGGAAAACAGGTATATTCAGGTCTAGTAGAGATTAGGCTGTGATTTAGGCTTGTTTGGTCACTTTCAGTCTAAGAGAATACTTTCAACTATATATTCCATATCAACTTCCAGCATATCTAGAAGTACTTTTGAATATTTCCTTTCGATCACTGAAAGGAAATATTCAAAAGTACTTCTAGATATGCTGGAAGTTGAAGTTCAATCACTGAAGTCAGCAAGACATACTTATCATCCCCCATCTCTGTAGTGGATATTTTTTCCAGCCCTGATTCTAACATCTAATATGGGAAAGGTAGCAGTTGGCAAATTATTAGTTCATTAGCAAGAAAAGAAAAATAGTTTTTTCTAGATTTAATTCTGATTAACACTTTACCTCTGTACATCTTTCTCAGTACAGTCCCTCACTTTTTCCATAGCTAGTTATTAAGTGATAAGGAATAATCTATTAATAAAATACTATTTTTCATTCTGCATGAACTCATTCTGTCTGTTAGTATTGATGAGGATAAAAATGAATTATATATAATGGTTATAATTTTTTGCATTTTACTTTCCATCATCCTGAAAAAGGTTTGTCAATTATAAACTATCTGAAATTGGGATATGAGAAAAACGCTACAACTGAAAATAGGAGTGTTTGACTGACAGACAAACCAATATAAAAATATTAAAAAGAAATATTCTTTTCAATATTAAATAATTGCTTTATGGTCTGCTGAAGCTTTCTCATATTAGATGCTTCAATTATCTATTTTTTTCTAGCATCTAATCTTTTAGAGAATTGCACTCAAAGTGTCTAGAAACCTAGAAGGGTGGAAAAGTAACAAAAGCATTTTTATTTTGGAGTGCCTAGGTAATAAAATGGTCAATGAATCTTGCAATTTAAAAAAAGCTATCTGCAGAGATGAGAATACGTTGTCAGAACTTCAACTTAAGTTCCTGTTGCACTTGCAGTAACTTGTAGAGTGTGTATTGTATTCAGGTACTATTATTATTCTGCATTCCCATAGCTTAACAAACTGTCTTATTAAATTATATGCCTCCATGTTCAGATCTTAAATGGTCTGAACAGCATTATTGGTTCCCATCATCTTTACATTTCCAAAGTATATGCAGTTCACTTACAAATAATCAGTTAAAGGGATTTTTTTTAATCAAGTGTTTTTGGGAGAGGCATGCAACAGATTTTCTTTCAAACAGCATGAAACTGCTCAAAACACATCCAAAATATTCAAAATTACCTGTTTCCCATTCAAAACAATAATTTCGCACTTGAAAAGGATATTTGCAAAGTTTCATGAGGTTTTGTACTCAAGACATTTCAGAATGAAAAGTTTTGCATATTTCTAGTTTTTGGTCATGGCATATACGTTCATGGTTCTTTATAGCTTCCTTATAAATGTTATCTAAATAGCAGAAAATAATATCTTTGCCTAAATATTTACTAGAAAACATTAAAAATTATTACTGTGTAAATTACAAAAAAAAAGAAAATTCCCATACATCAAGTCTCTGTGTACATAAGCTGTCAGTAACATCTCTGTGATGTACCAATAAGGCAATAATACAGAAATACTTCATGGCTTTTAACTCAGTGCTTGGATGATATTCATAATCATAGAAACTAGAGAGATAAAGATGCTTCCCAGATGTCCATCCACAAAGTGATGCAGGATCTTGCCTTCATAGTTTTAGAGACTGAATCATCTGAAGAGCCAAAAGCATCAATTGTTCCAAAGTATCAGAACTTGGTTAAAATGTTTTTTCCAATGAATCATGGATCTTCCTCCATATCATCTGGATTAGGAGCCATAATGAAATGTTTGGGATATACAAGATTGTGTTCATATGCATGTTCTTCCCAGCGAGCATCATCACTCTCATGGGTAATGTAGCGTTCTCCAATGCGAGTTTCAAACTCCCGAAGATCAAGCCAAGTTTGATAATCCTGCAAAGAGAAAAAAAACTTAGAATGGAAAATATAACAATATTCAAAATACAGTACAAACTCACTTCCCAATGACCACACTAATGCATGAATTTGTGACAAAAATTTCCTTCAGAATAACTTTTTTTCTTTAGAGTATCTCCCATCAAACTACTAACTACATCCAATCCAACGTAGCTTTTTTATATATATAATAGTTAGACAATTCCATCTGCTTTGGCCTTTCTAAGCAAAAGAATATATTTAATAGAGAAACAATTCACCTTAAAAACAAAATGATGCAAAATATTTTAAACCAGAAACAAAATTGGATACCTGGTAAAACAGTTCACTAAAAAGAATGGAAGATATAAACTACCCTAATAAAATACATGGGATAAGTTAGGCGATGTTACAAATTTTACAGAACAGATTTGAATTAGGAGTTTAAAGAGAAAGCTATATCAAGAAAAGGTGAGAATTAAGTAGCATTGTTTTGTATTTTTAACCCGTTACGTATCCAAGGCCGCAAGAAACTGCCTTCTTTGTTGCTCCTGATGCAACTAGCAGCTATCCTAAGCTCCTCTTCCCAAATTAAGTTGTTGGTGAGGACAAATAATGGACATCCTCTGAGTCTGGGTATCATCTGGGTCCTCCAATAGAGTTGACCCACTAATTAAGTGGGGCTCTTCTTGTAAACCGAAAGTTACTATACATCCTGCTCTGGGGTCTTTCAGAGTGAGGAGGAGAACATAAATAATAAATATAAGAAAGAATCTAAGCCAATAGTAACACACAAATGCATGAGTATTATTGATCATTGAACACAACCTGTTAAAAAGACAGAATAACACATCCAAAAAATGAGACAGGGAAGATGACAGGAAGTTTGAATTGAGTAACACTCTTAAATATTTCCAAGGTCTCAGTTCATTCCAGACTTGTCAGATATGATTCATATTAGTATGGTATGTAACTACCTGTAACCAAGGATGACTAAGTGATTTGTCAACACTGTAACGTTTTCTCATCTTCACTTGAAGCAAATTATTTATTAAATCAGTAGCTGGGGAAGCAAATGAAAACGCAATCAGGGTAAATATTTCATCCCTTTCCATCATTCTCTCTATTCATTCCCCACACCCATATACGCATACATTTATTCTGGAGAAAGAGTTAAAGCTCTTTTAGTGATATAAATGAATGACTGTGCTCAGTCGTTCAGTCCCTAATCATTTCATGATGGAATACTATATTGTGCTCTACATGGGGCTATTCTTGAAAAGCATTTGGAAGCTATAGCTGGTGCAGAGTGTGGTGGTGTGGGTAGTTTTTTTTTTGTTTTTTGTTTGTTTTTGTTTTTGTTTTGGGGGGGGGCAAGAACACCACTGCTCCATGAGCTTCATTGGTTACCAGTCTGCTTCTGGGTGCAATTCAAGGTGTTGGTGATCACTTTTAAAGCCCTTCATGGCATGGGGTTCAGGTTAATTGAGGGACCATCTCACCTCACTGGGTTTGGCCCATACCACTTGTGCCAGCAGAGGAGACATGCTGTGGGTCCTGTCAGCCCAAATATTCCAGCTGGCAGGGTCCAAGAGGAGGGCCTTCCCTGTTGTTGCTCCTGCCTTCTGGAACATCTTGCTCCTCAATGTGAGGTTGGCCCCTATCTTTTAGTAAGGGCCTAAAGACGTGGCTTTCCCGACGAAAAAGGAGGCCAGGAGCGACACGCGCATCAATCCAGAGCTCCATTCTCAGCAGCAAAGGCTTTTCCTCAAGGCCTTTGCTGACGAAAACGGAGGCTGGGAGCGACGAGCGGAGACTGGAAGCTTCTCAGCGCTGTAATCTTGCGGCTGAAGTCACGTGAGATTAAAAGCTCCCAGTTTCGGCACCCAAAGTGTTTGCAAGCTGAGCAGACGCTTGTGCGGCAGAGAGGCTGGAGAGGACACAGCTCATTAGATCTTCACAAGATAAGTGAGTCTGGCACAGCAGGATGGGGGGGGGAAGCAATTGTGGGTAATATGAGGTATCTCAGTGGATCTGAAGAGGCCTTGGGTGGCCTGAATCAGGTGGCCTCTTCCATCACTAGGCACCCCCCATGGCCTTCCCCATCCTGAGATATTTCATGTGCACTTAACAACCTGTGCATTCGATTAGCGAATGTGTGGGCGAAAGCAGGGAGTGATGGCATTCAAGGTACGCCATTTACTCCTACGAATCCTCGAATTACAAATGGAATGGGCAGGCTCCATTACATTCATAACTCAAGGACTACCTGTAGAAGCTCCAAAGTCTGCCTGCACTGCCGCACTCTGCACCATTTGAAGCTTCTGAATGTTCTTCAAGGGTAGCCTTGAAAATAGATATACTATATCTACTTAAGAAACATTTTTTCACAGGGAGCAGACTACAGTATGGAGTTTCATCAGTAATTAAATCTCCTTCCCTTTCTATAGCTGGGAAAGCCCAGAATATGCTACCTCATAATAAGAAAGCTTCAGTATTTTTAGGAAGTTCAAGAAAAATCCTATCAACTACAGTACACATCAGGCTTTAACTCATTAAGTGGGCAGCTTATCATTTTAGAGTAAAAGCTTTTTTTCCTTTTGCTCAGTAAACAGGAAAATGATTCCCAATGGTTCCTGAATAGCAGTCACTCTCTCATCTAATTTACTGTCATGTCATTATCGCATTCTAATTAAATGCTATAGACCAGGGGTGTCAAATTGCCGACCCACGGGCCGGACGCGTCACGAGGAAAGCGCGCCCATCCCATTGCCGGCAATGGAGAAAAAGCTCCAATACGTCGCATGACATCACGTGACGTCGCGAGTTTGACATGTCTGCTATAGACTTTACGAATATACAGAAAATATGAAATATAAGTTTTCTAATGATATTTACCTTCACTAGATATTTCCTTCCAGGGATTTGGTGGATACATGAATGCTGCATTTTGGATCTGATCATTTATGTCTTCATCTTCATTAAATGGAAATGTGCCACTTAAGCTCACATAGATGATGACACCCACAGACCACATATCCAGCGATCTATTGTAGCCTTTACTTCTAAGTACTTCTGGGGCAAGATAAGCTGGAGTTCCTACTACAGACCTCCTAAAAGACTTTTCCCCAATAATGCGTGCAAAACCAAAATCACACAGCTTTACCTGTAAAACAAATGCTCTTTACTTAAGTTACTATGCACTTAGCTTACAAACCAACTATCATGGCTGATTTAAAAATCAGATAGGATGTATGGAGTGTTTAAAAACATGAAATATGGTCAATATAATTAGCAAAAATTGTAACAGTTTCTTTGCATTAGTTATGCTTGATTAAGGCTTCTAATTTTTTTTCAAATTCTATTGGAGGATGAGCACATTAGTCCAGGAAAAATATTTTTTCAATACTATAATGTAACTTTTTTCCAAATCAAACATAGCTAAACTAGAGAAAAAATGTTCTAGCTATAAATAATAATTTTGTCAATCACTAAAAATATTGGAAAGTTTAAGAAAAAAGATTAAATGTTATTCTAGATTTCCTTTTCCACAACAGATAACTATACAAAGAATACTTATTTCCTTACCCACCTGAGGAAATGGTTCTGCTGATGCTAATAGTACATTTTCAGGCTTTAAATCACAGTGCACTATATTTTTGAAGTGTAAGTTCCTCAAAGCAACAAGTATCTTTAAAAAAAGGAAAAAAGTATTTTCAAAATCAGTTCTGTACCAAAAACCCAACAGACATTACAAGTCCAGTAGATTATTCTTCAATTCCATATTTGTCTAAAAACAAATGCATTCTTTTGTTGGAATAATTCCAGAATTCTACCATCAATTTAAAAAAAAAGAATTTGAGAGGATGGGTACTAAACCAGCTTCCCAAAGAGATAGCATCATTATTCAACTTGTTACATTTAGCTACTTTCAAATGTAACTAGCTGAATAACTTCATAGTAGCATGAAATCTCAATCTCTTACCATTCCTAGTAAGTATACAATGAATACAATATTAGGATATTAATCCCCAATTAGGATTACCCATCACACACTTATTTTTCTTTGGAATAAAAGTAACATTGTTTCACACATATTTGTCTAATACAGCCTATGCATTTAATATTCAGCAAATGCTGAATAAAGGAAAGACATGCTTTTTAAATCAAGAATAAAATTTGCTAAGTATAAGATTGTTATTTAGGTAATGTTTTCCTCATATACACCAGAACTATTCTTATATTTACATACAGCCTTTGGAATTAAAGCCCTCTTGATTCAATTTAAAAGATAAACATTTTTAGTCTAAAGCATATAAAGTGATTAAACAAGCAACACAAAATATTGAAAACAGCAATGGTATGATTGTAAAGTAAAACTTGGCATCATTTTTTAAAAACAAACAGGAGTAATCATATCTTTGAGGCCATTCAAAGACAGTATACAGGTAGTCCTCGACTTACGACCATAATTGAGTCCAAAATTTTTGTTGCTAAGTGAGACATTTGTTAACTGAATTTTGCCCTATTTTATGACCTTTTTTCCTGCAGTTGTTAAGTGAATCACTGCAGTTGTTAAGTTAGTAACACTGTTAAGTGAATCTGGCTTCCCCATTGACTTTGTTTGTCAGAAGGTTGCAAAAGGGGGTCACATGACCCCTGGACACTGTAGCACAGGGCTTTTCAATCTTTTCACAGATTGTACCAGTTTTAAGACATGACAATATTCGAGTACCACCAGTGCTTAGCATGACTAAAAAAAAGGCGGGGGGATTTTGAGCTTTACTCGTTAGATTCATTTGTTGTTATAGAAATGGCTAGTTTATAATATTATAGGAAAGTAAAAAGTTGAGGTTTAATGTTAATGCTTCCTTCCTACTGCAACAGTGGAACTCAGAAATCAATGCCTTTTCTTTTCTTTTTCCCTTCTCCCCCTCACTTTTCCCTTTTTCTCTCACTCTTCACTCCCAAACCCCCCCTCACCCTTTGCTAGCAAAAGTCTCTCGTTTGCTCTCATTCACTCACACGTTGCTCGCAAAAGCTTCTCACTCTCATTCACTTTTCGCTCGCAAAGGCCGCTCGCTCGCGCTCTCGCCTCTTCGCTAAATAAAGCCTCTTCTATTCACTCTCTTTCTCCATGTTTTTTTTCTCTCCCACCAAAACCTGCTCCTTTTATAGCTTCTCCTCTCTCCGCCCTCCTCCTCCTCCTTTTCTCTTTCAGGTGCACCAGAAACTCCAACCAGCATGCAGTCGCGCGTGCAGATCCTGGGGCTTCTGTCAAGCCCTGCAGCTCCAGCTGATCTCCTCCAGGTCTGTGCAGTGCTGCTTTAGCTGGTTCCCTCCCCCGCTACACTTGGCTAGGGGTCGTGTACCACCTGCCAGGTACTAAAGTACCACCGGTGGTATGCGTACCACCGGTTGAAAAGCCCTGCTGTAGCAGACATAAATGTGAGTCAGTTCCCAAGTGTCTGAATTTTGTTCACATAACCTTGGGGATGCTGCAATGGTCATAAGTGTGAAAAATGGTCATAGGTCACTTTTTTCAGTGCCGTTGTAACTTCAAATGGTCACTAAATGAACTGTTGTTAAGTCGAGGACTACCTGTACACCCATCATAGTTGGGCTTTCCTCAAAGACAGGCCACAATAAGGAAGGCTCTCTCACTAGGAAAGCAAACATACGACTGAAAACAAAAGACCCACCTGAGTGACCATGAACTTGGTGATTCTTTCTGGAAGCCGACTTTTCTCACTGGAAAGAATCATTTCTAACATATCGCCATGAAGTTTTTCCATCACAACAAAAACCCTTTCAGGAGTTTCAAACATACATTCCAGGTTTACAATCCCAGGGTGATGCAAATTCTAAGGAAAAGTACAGTACTGACTCACAAACTATCAAATAAATAAACTCAGGAAGGATTCATTATATATATAGTATTCAGACAAAAGAAAACCATTCTATGCTTTACTATTTCAAAAGCACTCGGCAATCCTTTGTAATACTTAGGACAAGGGTTCCTTTGTTTAGCAGGTCAAAAGGCAATCTACCAGGAATAAAGAAATACACCAAAAAAAAGAAAAGCCAGCAAGAAATTGCAACTCAACATAGATGCTTATTATACGCTCACAATTTCTAATTCAAAAAAACACACTGTGATGCAGTTTCACATCATTTTTGTACCTGCAAAATGGCCACTTCGTTGCGGAGCTGGCTTTCTTGTTTTGTAGGGAATCGCATTTTATCAATGACTTTAATTGCCACATCCCTTCCGGTTTTCCTATGTTTACCTGCACAAATACAAAGAGAAAAGGGAAAGTGGAAGTCTCTCAGGTAGTCTTGCACAAAAAGGCAGTATCAATGATAACATGTGTTTAATGGATTTAACAGAATAACAATGTTGAAAGGGACCTTGGAGATCTTCTAGTCCAATCCCCTTGCTCAAGCAGGAAACCCTATACCAGGGGTCTGCAACCTTGACAACTTTAAGACTTGTGCACTTCAGCTCCCAGAATTCCTCAGCCAGCAATGCTGGCTGAGGAATTCTGGGAGCTGGTCCACAAGTCTTAAAGTTGTCAAGTTGTGGACCCCTGCCCTATACCATTTCAGACCTTTGGTTGTTCAATCTCTTCTTAAAAACCTCCGGTGTTGAAGCACCACAATTTTTTTTATTACATAGGGTTAAATTTTCATTAAATAGGGTTGTTAATCTTCCAGAAACGTAACACATCTCTGATTTCCGGTTTTGCGCTGTAGCGCACGGCTGAGGGATTGCAGAGCTGCGTACTTCACGGCTAGTTTCGCCCTGTCAGGGGACCCTAAATGGGTCTAAAGTTGCTCCAAAGAGGTGACAAAGAAAGAGGGGCACCCCGATGATTGCGGAACGACAGCTGTCATCCCGCTCGATCTGGGGGAAACCCTCTAATCCAACAGGAGAAAGGCTGGCCACACCTCGGTGACCAGCCCAAGCTACTTGCAGCCGAAGTCCAAAGGCACTAACCAGAACAATGGTGAACAGCATGCTTGAAACTGGGTGAGTAATTTGATCTTCTCTCTCCTATTTTGTATCTGATTTCCTGGAAAAGATTCCCAAGAAGCAAAAATCCTACCAAAGTGAGAAGGGAGGGGACTGCACCCCCACCCTCCCATAGACAGAAGTGGCGAATTAAACTCTTATGGGGAACAAAAATGTATTGAAATGAGGTTGAAAATACTACAGTCTGGATAAATTTGAAAACTAAGAAAACTGTTAAAATTCCATACCTGAAAAAGTATTGATGAAATTATAAAAATAATAATAATAACTCTTTGCTTTAAAAGCTGGAAAATGAACAGCTACTGACACCTAGTGGAGGATTAGAGAAAACTATAGCTGCATTGACTCAGAATTTGGCAAGACGCCCAGAAATAGCAAAAAACAGCTGGGAACAAAGCATTGGGCTATCTACTACAGAGTGAAATTATATATGTTTAGAAACTGCTAATCTTCTAGGATTATAAACACACTGAGATGCATTTTTAAGTTAAATACTGTTTGCAGAGAAAGAAAAATCTTGGCCTTTGGTTAATCTTTTAAAGAAGAAGTTACTGGAAAGCTTTCAGGTGGTTGAAATCTTGGCTGGCTGATAATCATAAGACCCCTGAAAAGAAGAACTGTTACATACTGTTTTCAGTGGTGCTTTGATAATTGTAAACATATTGGATTACAAAAACCATATATAAAGATAAGAACTACACAAGATTTGCTTGTTTGGATTTTAAGATGGGTTGGTTTGATAAAGCTAATTAAAGAGACTATGGTACTGGTGAAAAACTACTTAGAGGAGGGAGACAAAATGGATATTGTATATTTGTCTAAAAGTGACAGAAAACCTAACACTTCCTGCTGAAGACCCCAGCTTGGAACATTAGAGATCTGCAGGAACAATGACTCAAGACAAAGCAAATACAATCCAGGAGAAAATATATGTAATGCTGCGACAGATTCAAATGACAATTGTCTTAAATCATGATGAGATTAAAAACAACTTTGATAACATAAATGAACATATCTCTAACCTAACTCACAATTAAACAACACTCAAAAAATTACGATAAAGAATGAACAAATAAATCAGACAATAGACTACAAAGAAGCAATGGATGGAAACTAATCAAGGAGAGAAGCAACCTAGAACTAAGGAGAAACTTCCTGACAGTTAGAACAATTAACCAGTGGAACAACCTGCCTCCAGAAGCGGTGAATGCTCCAACATTGGAAGTTTTTAAGAAGAGACTGGACAGCCATTTGTCTGAAATGGTATAGCGTTTCCTGCCTGAGCAGGGGGTTGGACTAGATGACCTCCAAGGTCCCTTCCAACTTTATTATTATTATTATAAATCAGAGGAAAATGACTTAAATATGGAAGCTACAAATGAAGAGAACTACAACAAAACAAACAAAAGAAAATCCACAAAATTTTGCTACAATAAAGGAAATAAAAAAGATGTTTTACCTTCCATGACTTCAAAACAAAAAAGGACAAAAAAGAAGATTTAATAAAATGGATTAAAGAGCTGTCAGGAAAATCATTAAAGTGTGGGAGACAAAAAATGAATATTCTACTTAATTTGTCTTTTTCATTCCCAACAATATCTACAAAAATACAACCTGGCAAGCTAAACCTACTAATTTTGAAAGCAATCTGGCAAAAGAAGAAAATTAGAATTAGATTTAAAAGATGTGATTCAACTTACCAGATGGAATACTATATGACTAAACACTTGTTTGAATACGGTTAAAAAATGTAAAGTTTGGATATAAAGAGGCCCTATAGTAAGATTGCTAGATGGTGTACTATATGATTAAATACTTGTTTGAAAATGATTAAAAGAAGAGATAAAGCTTGGACATAAAGGGGCCCTATAGTAAGAGGGATTAGATATATAAGTAGTATAATACTTTTATAATATATGAAATGTAAAAATATTGAGATAGTGTATTTGAATGAAAAGTTTGGATATTCAAAGGCAATGAATTTTGAGAAAATTATGACTGATAAGAGTGGTTTCAATACTGAAGGGAAATTAAGGTTAAATAAGAATTTTGAAAATAGGACATGTGACTTAATAAGATGACTTCTATAAATACAATTGAAACATAAGCTGATTAGAAAAGATGTTATATGCTGATGTTATTGTTATATGTACAAATACTAGAAAAATGTTTATATCCAACTCTGTATGTATTGAAAGTATTAAGAATTATATTTGTTTAATGTAGACAAAAGGAGAATATTACTGGAAGAAGAGAGGATCAAGGAAATATATTATCAACTAACATATTGATCAATTATAGAAATTATTATTGTTTTTAAATATATGAACCCAGACAACACATTGTTCACTAGGCACTAAAGATTGTTATTGTAAAAAATTAATAAAATATATTTTAAAAAAAGAAACTTAACAAATCTCTGGTAAAATTGTATTATAAAAGAATGAAAGACTTGAAAATCATTGAACCAAAAATTATTCTTTTGATTCCAAATTTCAGCAGCACTATCCCAGAAATTCAGGAGCAGGAGGTACAAAAATAAGGCTAGACACACCCATGTGGCCTATAGAGTGTCCATATAATGTAAAAACTCTTCCTGGAGTTTCTGCTTAAAGCAGTTATTTCCATCACAAACTCTTACATATTCAAGTTGAGAAGGAGATATTTAAAATTTTCTCTTAGTCTGTTAGAAGTCAAAATGTACACATTTTAGAAGATATACTGATGTACTATTTTATAAATATGGATATATATCCCATTTAACAAATGTATTTTAGCTGTTAAATGGAAAGGCACTTTATTCATTTTCAAATGTACTTTTCATGTTGGTCTAAGTTTTCAAGAACTGCTTTATATACCAATTCTACAGGATATTGGGATCTGTGAACAAAGAAAAGCCTGTTATAATGTTATAACCCCTAATGATTCTATTTGAGGAGTATACAGAATATTCACATATTCGCAATAGGCGCAGAGAATGTTAAGCAAAGTGATACCAAGTCGCTTGCACTGCTACTATTTTAGAGTCCTAGACCTCATCTGGAGTTCCTTATTCAGTACTGCTGGATCTATAACAAGCTAGGGCAGGGGTGTCAAACTCGCAACGTCACGTGACGTGTCACGACGTATCGTGACTTTTTTTCCATTGCCGGCAATGGGGTGGGTGCAGTTTCAGCATGACGCATCCAGCCCGCGGCGGGCCGGCAGTTTGGCACCCCTGAGCTAAGGTATACAAGCTATGAAAGACAATTGAAAGCAGAAACAGTAGCTGCCTTAAATATGTTAATGTAGATGAGAGATACTTTTTTCACTCCAGTAAAAGGCAACTATAGAAGACACTGCTAATTATATAGAAATAAAAATCATTATCAGATATATATTTCTAAGAATAAAAGTAGCACTTCGTGATTAGCAGACTTGCCAAAGAATCAGATTAATAAATTTATTTTAAAAAAAAACTGTCTTATGGCAGCAGAAATGAGTTGTAATATGGAATTTGCTAAAAAGAAACCATGAAAAGATATCAGGTTAAAGAAACTGTTTTATATCATATCAGCCCACTGCCCAAATAGTTTGTGAAATATACAGCTGCCTTGTTCAACCTGTGGCCCTCAGAAGTGTTAAAATTACACTTCCTAATTTTAGGAAATATTATCTTAATGATCTTAAAGTTCCGGATTGGAAAAAAAATAGCCTAAAGTCACTGGCAGAAGTTCTCCAGCTATTTTCCCATCATTTTTTTAGACAATTGGAATTGAACCTCTATCTTTGCTATATATCACACATCATTAATCTAGCACCATTAGCACATTTTTTCTGTAACAGTATATTTCCCTTAATAAGGAGCAAGTCTGTTTTATATATCAACCCTACAGACAAAATATTTCACACATGCTTTAATATTTATTCAAACTTACCTCCGTACACAATTCCAAACTGACCAGAACCAAGTACCTCATCAGCAAAGATCTGATACACTGAACTTATATCCTATGAAAAAGGATATAGACAGAAGAAAGCAAATATTAGGTTCACTCACTTGATAAAATGACACCATAGCAGAAATTGGAATGTCAACTATACGTCAAACAGCTAAAAGAGAGAAGAGCTATGACACAGGTTCTGAAGATGAATTATGTAAAAAACCTGTTCAGACATGCAAGAACATATTGCTTTTGATATCTGAAGTTTGAACATTTGTATATTTAATCCAATTCATGAAAATTGCACTTGAGGAAATGTACCATTTACAAGATTTCTCATGATATGTTTTTTGTTATTAAAAATGCATAACAGACTTAACCTTTTTTTTAATAATCAGCATGTTAGGTTATTTTAAAAAAGAAAACAAATTTGCTCCTTTACATTTCCAACATCCTTGATTTTGATATAAAATATCCATCAAGGAGCAATTAATACTGAACGATTAGAAGAACATATTTTGTTTATATTTTGTTGACTTACCACATTTTCTTGGATCTGGCAATTTGAAACAGATATGCTGACACATAAGTCTTCTGCAATGAAAAAACATATAATCCCTCTTTTAAACAAGGTATTACTCACATGGTATTCCATAAAGTTTCATGTTTGAATGAAGACCCTAGCAATTACACGCAAAATTAGCAAGCCATTGCTGGGATACTATTGATAGGACAATAATTAGATCATCTGATGCATTATGGTAATAATTGCCAATCTAATTTAAAGTATGAATCTAAATATATGAAATATGGGCCTAAGTTTATCTCCTGATGAGATAAATTGAAACTATGAAGAAAGAAATGCCAAGCAGCATCTTTTCAGGGTAAAGCTTAGATAACAGTAATGGTAAATTGTTCCATATTGTGCAAGAGAGCCACTAAACACTTCTTCTGAAAATATAGCTTTTTATTGAATGCCTTAAGAATGTACTTTAAAAAAAAATAGGGTAATAAATTGGTTGGTACTTGTGATGTAACTCAAACTACTACACATAAAACAATGCCATTTATTAAGTTTTGCATACTAGGAAAGAAACCCACAATATTAAAGACAGTACTTTTCATTTAGCAGATCATCATGAAGAAAAAGCAAGCCTTTTTCAGTCCTTACTGTGATCTCTTCCTTGTCCTGTAGCAATGCAAGTGCTGGTCTCAGGTGTGACTGGCATTAAAGCCTGACGAATAGCTTTCTCCCAGCTCTGGGCTACATCCAATCCAATTCCAGTAGCAGCCAAAACAGGGCTATGGTGACTGCTGCCATTGTTCTCTCCAACGAAGTATACCATTGTGTCAGTTATTATTTCAAAACAGTGAGGATTGCTGCCTTGCACCATATTTGAGAAATCCCGTGGCTGAGTCACCTGAAGAATTTCAGAAAGTGGAATCTCCTGCAGAAAATATAGAATGTTAAAACTCTAACAGGGAGACCCCTTTGTAAGAATATGTAACAGTAAAACTGACAGCACTGTGAAAAGGTAAATATTAATGCTCTCAGCTAAGAACATTTCAGTAGGTACACTTATTCCCATTCCTTATTCATACTTCCAAGGAACCCAAAACATCTCAGTAAGACAAACCAATTAAGTTATGTCTTGTTAAAAAATCTAAATGGTATTTTTTCGTTAGACTAATGTATCCAGTGAATGGTCTTTGGAATTCTCTTATGCAGCCTGGAAAGTTTAATTACGTTTGAAGTTCCCAGCATCAAATGTACCAGTTTGCTTAACGCTGAGCTACATACTGAAATTACCTTTCACTTTTGAGGTTACACTGTACTATAAGATCCTATTTTAATTCCTTAGAAAATTATTTGGTAGCATCTGATCATTACATGTTGTCCTCAACTTACAACAGTTCATTTAGTGACCGTTCAAAATTACAACGGCACTGAAAAAAGTGACTTACGACTGTGGCAGCATCACCAAGGTCACGTATCAAAGTTCAAATGCTTGGCCACTGATTCATGTTTGTGACAGCTGCAGTGTGTGCCAGGGTCATGTGATCACCTTTTGTGACCTTCTGACAAGCAAAGTCAATGGGGAAACCATATTCACTTAACAACCATGTGACTAACTTAGCCACTGCAGTGATTCACTTAACTGTGGCAAGAAAGATCCTAAAATTCACTTAACAATTGTTTCGCTTAGCAACGTAAATGTTGGGCTCAATTGTGGTCATAAGTCAAGGATTATCTGCATTGTAAAACTGCTATATTAAAAATGGAAGGAATCGCTCATCTCCTTGGTGAACAACTTCTGATGACAAACGGGACCAGAACTTCTGTTGCTAAGTGATACAATCATTAAGTGAATCACGTCTGATTTTACAACTTTTGCCACAGTTGTTAAGGGAATTACGTGGTCATTAAGTGAATCCCGCTTCCTCCTTTAATTTTGCTTGTTGGAAGCCCCCTGGGAAGGTCACAAATGGCAATCGTGTGACAGATGCTGCAACTGTCGTAAATACATGCTGGTTGCCAAATGCTGAAATTCTGATCATGTGACTGTGGGGATGCTGCAACAGTCATAAGGGTGAGGACTGGTCGTAAGTCATCTTTTTCAGTGCCATCGTAACTTCAAACAATCATTAAAGAAATGGTCACAAGTCAAGGACTAGCTGTATGTCTATGGCCTATCTGTGTGTATATGCTTATTTATACATGTTTTATAATACTGCTTTACAGTTCCCCTTATTCACAGCTATTTATATCACAGGTCAAAACCATCAGTTCCCTTAATAGTCATATCTTCCCCCCCCCCAACTTAACTCCTGATGCAAATATTCCTTTTCCCCACAAAATACAGGTAGTCCTCGACATACGACCACAATTGAGCCCAAAATTTCTGTTCCTAAGTGAGACATTTGCTAAGTGAGTTTTGCCCAATTTTACAACCTTTCTTGCCACAGTTCTTAAGTGAATCGCTGCAGTTGTTAAGTTAGTAAAATGGTTGTTGAGTGAATCTTGTTTGTCTCAGGGTTGCAAAAGGTAATCACATAACCCCGTGACACGGCAACTGTCATAAATATGAATCAGTTGCCAAGCATTTGAATTTTGATACATGACCATGCAAAGGCCGTAAGTGTGAAAAATGGCCATAAGTCATAAGTCACTTTTTTCAGTGCCATTGTAAGTTTGAACGGTCACTAAACAGACTGTTGCAACTCGAGGACTATCTGTATTTCACACTTCTCATTTCTTTCTATCAGATTATAACTATATAAATTATAATATGTAATGCACAATCAAAACAGAAAATAGTTCACCAGAGATAAACATTAAAACTGCATCTCATTATAAATATGTCTATGACATATTAACAGTTTTAAATTGTATGTCATCTAGCAGAAAGCAATTAAAATGAAATGATAATAGGCAAATAGCATTTTAAAGATGAGATGAGATTTGGGTAATCTCTTACCTTGTAATATTTTGTCCCAGATTCATTTTGAAATAGCGTAAGACATTTACTGTCTAATCTCCAGTAATGCCTTTTTCTCTGCAACAAAGTACAGTTACTGTTTTAAGAAACAATTTTTCATTTCATTTGTATAGCTGCCTATCTTAAAATCAAACTCTTAGCAGCTAAATATATATACTATATGTACATTTATATATCTAGCATATAAGACACTATTTAGTTGAATCAATTTCAAAAGTTTCAACAGTCCCGCCTGTGTTTGGATTACATCTGCATTACAACATTCCTAAATTAAATATTCCTAAACATTCCTGAACTGCTGCAGAAAATAGTTATTAAATGACCACAGAATTTGTATTGGCTATGCCAATTTTCTGGCACAAGGAGCTAAACCCAATTCATAATCCAAGGCAACAGCATTAGGTATCTGCACCATGGTCACAATGCTTTGCAAAAGTCTTTATGTGATACAAGAAAGCCATTACATGCCTCAAAATTATTATTTATTTAGCATATGGCGATATTACATTAGCCAGGAGACTACGATGCTAATACAGAGGAGTTATTTGGCTGCCTAAGACTGCCCGTTCCATTCACACTTGCAAGATTTCCAAGGTGCACTACAGGGGGTGAATTAATTTCACACCAGAAAGAAAAACTAACAGCATCCTGAAGCATCATCTGGAGCCTTCTCCCTCCGCCAGTCACCTAGCAAACAGGCGTTGCATCCGGAAAAGTGCAGCACCAGCAGGGTTCTGACCATCTGCACAAAGCACTGGCTCATCTTTCCACTGAAGTGGTACCTATTTATCTACTTGCATATAACATGCTTTCAAAGTGCTAGATGGGCAGAACCTCAGGCAAATGATGGGAGCTCACCCCACAACGCAGTGCTAGGACTCGAACCGCCAGAGCAAAAATCATCTCCAACGTCATTAAGCCACTGAACCACTGTGCCTCAAGAGATGCTTAGATACAAAACTTTTCAGGCTCATCATATTGTCTTATTCACAGAATTTGATGGGGAGATCTAGATTAGTCTCCACCTGTAATTCTGTTTGTTTTTTTCCATCTTGTCTTTCAGTTTTTATCTTTCTGCAGGAAAGCAGCTAATAGTTTCACCTCTTGAATGGAATACAAAATGTCCTGCACTCGGAAATACAAAGTTTTTCACCAAGAAGACAGCTTAATTACTTACCAGGTTGTCTCGACTTGTGTAGTGAACCATCCATCCTTCTTTTACCATTGTACTGCTCTTCCTCTTTGTGTGTTTGACTGACTGTACAACTCTCATTAATGGAATGTTATTGCTTGTGGATGGGCTGTTGAAGAATAATAAATTGCAAGATCATGTATCATCCCAGCGATGCAGCAGGCAGCACTGATGCCTAAATAATGATTTTCTTATAGTCTGCTATATAGCACGTTGGGCTGGAAGCATCTCTCTGATAATTAATTGGAACTACTTCATCAGCCATTTGCTTGGAATGAGTGTACAAGCAATCTCTTTGGCTACTTTGTGCAATCTGGACAAGCTTGTCCATGACCAGAGGACCTTTTCCTACTTCCAGTTTTGGGCATTTTTGCATTATATGATCAAAACAGTTAAAATATCTTGCTAGGATAAAAAATAGCTGTTATGTACCATTTTTGTTCCCAAAATGGGATATAAACTAGATTCTAAGTACTTCTAGTCAAATTAAAGGATTTGCACTAAATCAAAAAAATACAGTAAGTAGACAGAACTCCTGTATAAATGAATATAATTCTCTTGCATTCAACTTTCCTTTGCATGGGTGAAACAAGCACTATAAAGGTCTATTGTACATGAGACCCAGAGGTCACCTTCCATTTCTACATTCACAGCAGGAGAGCATTCTGTTATGTTTGTTCAAGCCAAGCCCTACTTATACATAGAGAGGATTTAAAACACACCGCAGATAAAAGGAACTTTTATTTTAGATGAAGAGATAGTACTTTTGCAAATGTTACAGTATAAACTTACAAACTTTGTCTTCACAATGTCATTCTGAAAAATCAGTTTTCGTTATTTCTACTGTATAATTTGGAATAAATTCCAAGATATTCATTTTATATGGCCATGTAATGAATTAAAAATGAGCAATTTATCCAAGTAGTTTTGTATCATGAACTACACTTGTACCTCTACCTTTTCAATAATAATTTTAGAGCAAATTAGTTGCATTATAACTTGTACACACATATAAAGTACAAATAGCTTATTTTTCGATTTGCATCTATGCTCCTTTAACCTGACTAAACAAGACATACATTCATTGTAAAAACTGATTCCTTGCTTACATTTTCTTCCAAATTAATTTACTTGCATTAGGAATGAGTTTGAGTTTGAACTGGAATCAGCATAATAAAATGGTCATATAAATCCAGAACACATTTTCCATGACTTACCCTGTAAAACAAATTATTTTTCATGTTGCCTCTTATATTTCCATGTTACCTCTCTTAATGAATTATTTTTAAAGCCACTATTGGTCAAAAACATCTAAACAAAAGTATAAATTGCACAATATATTGTCTTTAATATTAGACTTAGAAAGATGGAAGCAGTGGATGATGTGTAAGAGTGTATTATATATGTATCTCAAGTGTAATATCTTTATTTAACCAACCTGATAGTTTTTACAGCCTCTTCATCTTTGTCTCCATCAAGATCTGCTGGATCCATAAAAAACATTTTGTCTTCTGGAGGAGATGGTTCTTCCACATCATCCAATCCTCTCCCCACATCACTATTCATTTCACTGCTATCAACCTCCATTGGCATATCAGTATCTTGGCCTGGGCTAGCTGGTTCTTCTGCCCAAAACAATAAAATATTTTTAATTTCATAATTTTACAATTCAATATATGCAAAATATCATATTAAGAAATATATCACATTAACAGAATCTGAATGAAGTATCTATCCCTATGTACTAGGTTTCTGGAAAAATCCCCAAAACCCAGCCAAGAAACAGAACAAGCAGAAACTTTGGGGCAAAACTTTGTTTTGCAACAACTACCTCATGTGTGTAGGTACTTCCAGAAACAGGGCAATTCTCCATTAGTGGAAAGTTGGCATAAGTATAGTTTCCATCACTTGTGCCAGGTGACTCTCATTCCGCTGATGCACCACCATGACCAGACCTTTCCAGGAAAGGGTGTGGACAGGATGACAATCTGAGAACAGAACTCTCTCTATACCTGGTTCAATGCCCATGCAAATTAAATCTGGTTTCCTGTAGCCTCAAACACAGCAGGTAACCCAAGGATAAGCAGTCCTCGCTTTCCACACTATATGAATATACACACACACATAAACAATTCTATCTTTAGAGAGCCACAGATATCAAGCTACATAAAATAAATTTGATAACAATGCTTTAATCTGCTTCAGAAAAAGGCTATCTACATGTAAACTATAATTTGGCTAATAGAGATGACATAAGACAGTATTCTATACAAATGTTTACTTTGAAATTAAGTTTGGGAAGCCAATTCTGTAATCATGCAAAGAATAGTCAGTGATTAGCAAGACAAAAGAATTAGCATGTTGCCAATCAGAATTTTATCTTTTTGGTTTTGTTGTTGTTAATAGAAGAATGTTTGCTACTCAGATCTTCAGAACAATGTAGGGCATACATGTATACAGTATATGTAAAATATATTTGACATTTTATGTAAGATACAGATTTAAAATGTTACATAAGACAAAAAGAAATTACAGGTAGTCCTTGAGATATGACCATGATGGAGCCTGCCTGTTAGGGATGCATGTTGCAAAGGCCTTGCTTAATGACCCCACCCCTTGCTCTCCCTGATAAAACTGTTAAACAAACTGAGCATAGGGTGTCTCAGAGATGGTGGAGGCCCCAGGAGGCCTACATAGGCCCAAGATTGCCTGTCTGGGCCTTCCAAGGCTACTCATACCCTCTGAGGCATCCTGTGCTCTGTTTCACACTCTTCAGAGTCCCCACAATCCTTCAACTTCCTTCTCACCCAGCAAGCAAGGGGAGATCAGGCAGGTCAGAGTTTGCAGTCTTCAGCAATCAGCTTTCTTACAGACCCAGCCTTATGGCACCCTTGTGCTATTTTGCAACAGGCTCTGTTTTTGTGACACTGTAGAGACTTTTTTTTAAAGAAGGTTCCATTTGTTTGTGGAGTTTATGGAGCTTCCTTAAAAAAGGGAATCCTGTACACGTTTATGAAAATAACACCTGCTTTGCCACAAGGCTAGGTTTGTAAGAAAGCAGACCCTGTATCAGACTGGGCGCCTCTCTCAGAAGCTGCAAAAAACAGAAAGCTAAGTTGAGTGTTGCTGGGCTCTGGAGCAATCTGAATCCTGCAAGTTCTTGGATAGGAAAGAAACTGGAAGCTTGTAAACTACGGCCAGCCTGATCTTCCCTTGCTTGCTTGAGTTTGTAACTTCCAGATGGCCTGATCTCTCTATGTTTGCTGGATAGAGAGAGAGGCAGCTGGAAACTTGCAAGCTCCAGCTGATTCATGCCCACTAGAATTGGCCTGATCTCCCTTGGGTGGACAGACTCAATGGGATGGGATGGGTGGATGGGTGAGCACTGCAGCATCCCTGTAGACAGTCATAATGGCAAAGGACCACATGGGTTCTGCAGCTGCCGTAACTTTGAAACTGGGCCACGAGTAACATTTTGGGAACGTGTCATAATAATGCTGAACAGTTGCTAAGTGACTGGTCATAATTTGAGGACTACTTATAGTGAGTATTCCTCTTTAGGGCAATTTAAAAGTATTCATTCTAATAACTCCTGTTAAAATTTGAGGCATTGCTGAAAGTAATATTTTGCACCCAACGCTGTTTTCCTTCTAGTAGTTCAGGTAGTCCTCGGCTTACAGCCAGTCACTTAATGACCGTTCAAACTTGAAACAGACCTCCCAAAAGTTACTCACAACCCACTTTTGAAATTATGGTCACTGTAATGTCCCTGCTAGGATGCAGGAGGTGGAGCAGCCTGCTCTCCTTCCCCAATGTGAGGTCTGGGACTCCAGATATCTATTGTACAGAAGATAAATGTGGGATCAGTGATGAGGAGCAGGATGGAGATGAAGATATGGGACCTAGTGGGATGGGAAGCCAAATCAATGCCTACAGGAAGTGGAGCACAGGGTGCTTCAGAGGATGTGGGGAAGCCTTGGGAGGTCCGGGACAGGAGCGCCTGGGCCAGCACTAGGCCTCCCAGAGCCTTACCCACACTGGGGAGATCAGGGATAGGGGTCATTAAGTGAAGCAATCATGTAGGCTTCTCATTTAATGACATTTTGCGACCATAATGAGCAGGCTCCATTATGGTTATAACTCAAGAACTACCTGTATGAATAAATTTTTCACTCTGCTAGTCTAGGCAGTCTAGAGGTATTTGATAGCAATTCTGGTATATGCAGAATAGGGAGAAGTGCAAAGAAAAGCCATACATGTATACCATAACCCAAAGTTATGTTTCCAGCAATACCTTACAAGACATATCTTACCTCCATTGAAGACTACTTCTCCAAGACAATCTTTAGGTACTTTAGAGGCACAGCGTTTATGACAATTAAATCTGCAATCTAAATTAAGGATAAATTGTATTTATTCATGCATTTATTATTTTTGTATAATCTCTTTGAAGTTTCTTTCCGAAGTCACTTTTATTTATTTTCAGGACATGTTTTTAAAGTAATAAGAAAATGCAAGTAATTATTTGGATCAAAGCTACAATTTAACATAAAGCTGTATGATACAGTACTACCATTGCAAGGTTCTTCAATTAGGTCATTCTAATTGAATGAGAATGATGAGAGCTGGAGCACTCCCAAGAAGATACCTTAAAACTAAGATTCAGCACAGAAGTAGAATTATCAATATCTAAACTGCAGTTAAGAAAGTGAGTTGTGAATTCTCAGTCTACCTGTTTCCTTGTCAGCATCAGATATGGTGCTAAATATATTTTACAATGGCATTATGCATATTTAGATTTTAACTAGGATTTGAAATAAACTTTTTTAGTCCTTGTGGAAACACTAATATTCTTTTATGATCACTATGACTTTAGGCAAACAGGGCAGAAAGAAAAAGATAGAGGATAAATAACACTACCTATACTGGTTTAATCTTGAATCCAATATGTTTAAAATGTAACTTTGCACAGCCTAAAAAGTCATCAGGTAATACTAACCAATAAGGAATTTCTTGCAGGCAAACGATTCAACTCAGAAGAGAAGAATAGAGGTATTCTATTCATCAACTGTATCCAGTATATTCAAACAGCAAATTGTTAATAGGAACAGAGTCTTCCATAAAATTTCTGTCATCTTATTTATATAGCTCACTGATCACATACCATTGTAACCTGCTTATTTAGCTTTCATTTTATAGTTAAAAAGACTTTAAAGCCTTGATAGTTGACATTAACTTGCAGCTACAAAAACACTTGCCTTTACACTGCATTCCTTGTCGAAAAAGACCTTTAAGCAATCGCTTGCAGTACTGACATATGGTGGGTCGAGTGTAAGAATGAACAGCAAAGGTATGTGGGACTTTCACACGACAAAGAACCATTTTTTCCATCCATATTGGACGCCCACTCCACGAAGGAATCCTTTTACTAGGTTCTGGATGGCAACGCTGCAAAAACAACAACAACAACTTCAAGGCGCCTTGAGCATGAATAACCCTGGACCAATCACCCTCTCTCAGCCCAACCCATCTCACAGGGTTGTTGTGAGGAAAACAGGAGCAGGAAGGTGTGTTGAATATGTTTACCACCTTGAGTTATTTGTATAAAGGCAAAATAAAATAAATAAAAACAAACTCATGAATAAAGAGAAGTAATTCAGTAATATCATACTTTTCGCTCTAGATTCCAACCATTCCTAACTCCAACATATTTTCCAAACGTCCTTCCACAGCAACAGACCAAGAAATTAGAGCAAAATCTAATCTAATACAGGTAGTCTTCAGCTTACAACCACAATTGGGACAAGAACTCTAAGTAATGTGATGATTAAGTGATCCATGTCCAATTTTATAACCATTTTGCTGCAATCAAATTCAGTGTCTCCTATTCACTTTGCTTGTCAGAACATGGCTGGGAAGGTTGCAAATAGCACTCAGGTGAACCAGGGAAGCTGTTTTATCCATCAGAAATACATGCCAATTGCCAAGAACCCAATTTTTGATCACTAACCACAAGGATGTTGTGACAATTTTAAGTGCAACTACCAATCAAAAGTCTTTTTTTTTTTCAACTTCATCATAACTTTGAACGGTTGTTAAACGATTGGTTATAAGTTGAAAATTAATAGTGTCTACTACAACACTGTTTCTACTTATGGCTGGAAACATTGAAAATCTTAGTATGAACTGACAAAAGGAACTTTCAATATTTGTCAGCACTTGTCAGACAGCCATTTCTGCCTCTGTTAAATGCTTCCATGATTACTTTAATTGAACTTATGCCCATATTTAAGCAGTACCAACAGGCATTAGTTAATGTCCAGTCCATTGCTATCAGGTAATTCTTAATTTCTTACAACTTAAAAGAAGTTACATCATTTAATCTTGATGGAGTTTCATGAAAGATTAAGAGCAAAAAAAATGTTTATTTGAACACAGCCATGGGCATCCATACATTTTTCTAAGGAAAAATAATCTTTTGTTTGAAGACAACATTAATTTTCCAAATAGTTATGAATTTCAAGCTTTAATGTCTGTACATTGCAAATGATATTTTTGCATTTACAATAACTAGTTGTTTTACATACAATAAATGGAGGAAATTTCTGGGATAGTAATTGGAGCACACCATTTTGGTGAAATTCAAATACATTTAATATACTCATAAGTTGCATAAATAAATTATAACAAGCACAAGTTTTGTTTTACTGTCAATTTTATTGTCATTAAAGCTTTGCTTCTTGACGAAGCTTTCTGAAAATTATAGCAAAAAGTCTGAAAACTTCTGATTCAGAAGTTCTTAATGCAGTTTTGGAAATATTGTAATGGTTTTGGTATAATTTTAACACCTATATAAATGTTTAATATCTGCATTTCTGGCAAGAAGAAACTAAACATTATATTTCAAAAATATAATGAACATACATTTATTGTTTTTATATATCAGTTTTGATAGGCGCTAAAAAGTGAAGTAAATGTCCAATAAACCAAAATATGCTGATGTACATACATATACATTCACTTAAAAGCAAAATTCTGGATTTTAAGAAAAGTTAGAAGATTATTTGAAGTGACCATTCTCAGCTAAGATTAAGTCTGAATAATACATCTTAAAGTTTCATATGATTAAGGAGTAAGGAATTGTGATAATGTGCTTTGGGTAATAACAGTGTCTTACCAAATTGATTTTAACTCTTCTTTAATTCTTCTTTGAAAAGAAAAATAAATAAATACCTCTTCTGTGGACGTAGAATCAGTTTGTATAGATCTTGGGACAGAAAGTGCAGTTCCGGGTAAAGACACATTAGATAGCCGTCTCTTTCTTACCCCACTGCAGTTATTTGGAATCTTAAAAGCACATCGCTTGTGATAATTTAATCCACACCCTAATGAAATTAATACAGGGAGGGGGAGCAAAAGAGAAGATAAACATACTTTTACTGATGATGCTACACATTTTAACAATATTAGGATTCTATTTGATGAAAGACAGATTAAGCGAAATATATGGCAAAGATAACACATTTTTTAAAAACTGAACCAACACCTCTAACATTGCCATGATCATTTAATTAACAGCAGATCTCTGCAATGCATGGAATGTTTTTGGCCTGAATATTTGCTTTTCTGGCCCCACTTCACCCTGACTAAAGCTGGAAAACAGTCCCTGTTATGCAATTCACGCTGCTGCTGATTTTCCTCAGCTTTTTCCCCAACAGATTATCTAAACACTGTACTCCTGAATCGGTTAGAACCATCAGATTAGGGTACAAGCCAATGAATAGGGCTTGGGTTATTAATGCCCCTATGCACTAATACATCAAAAGAGGTGCTTCAGAATTATCAAGGGAGGTATACTCTGTATGCACAGTGAAAGGAGTGCATACAAAACACTTCTTTTCAAATAATTAAAGCAGCTGAACTTTTTTCAGACTTCAACAGCTGCTTCAAAAGCTGTTCCCAACTGTCCCTACTAATAATTTACCCTGCACTCATTATTAATAACTTGATAATTATTAGGAAATAGACATGTGGAAAGGGTTTTTCTTTCTAGATAAGTTATAAATATGTTGAAGTACAGAAAGAAAACAGAAAATGTTTACACTGATATATCCTCCCACACTGCATCATCTCATTATTTCTGATATTGCACCAGCATGGCCTTCGCATACATCAGACCTTCTGCAAGGAACTCAAAAGCTTATATAGCATCATTTCTTCCCATAAACCAAACATAATTCTTCTTGCTAGATAAGAAATCCATCCTGTAGGAAAAGAACTATTAATTTATAAAATCTTAGATTATAGCATGCAAATGAAGTGCTTTTCAAAAATCTCTGTAACTATATACTACATATAGGGATTTAGGACAGAAACATTGTTAATAACACTCATTGTTATTAATTGGCTTACCTTCACATTTCAGTCCTTGCCGTACCAAGCCCCAAAGCATCTCTCCACAATAGTCACAAAAAGTAGGGGCCTTATAGGAATGAACGTAAAGCATGTGAGGTCGAATCTGGAAATCCTCAACTGTAGCTAATGCTTTAAAAATACATATATAAAAAAGAGTAAGTTTTAATGCCTTCCTCCATATTAAAGTACTAACAAGATTCCAATATAGTGAATATAATGCCTTAAATGCTACAAGACTATGAAACAAATAACTTTACATAAAATTTTAAAACACCATTTTCAATATAGATTTGACTATAACGTTTTATACTACTTAAAATATAATCACCTACAAACCTCAAAAGTAAAAACCTACTGATTCCATGAGATTAGGTCACTACAATAAATAATCAGGATGAATCAATTTCCAATTAAAAAAAACTGAGTTTCCATGCTTTCATCTTTAATATCCAATTTTATAAAGTATTTCATCAACTTTGCAGTAGGTGTGCATTTAAAAATATTTATATTACAATTTATTAATTACAATTATTCCCAGCAATGGTAGTATTTTGGTATAATCAATATGAGGATTGCACTGAAAACAGATATTCTTACCAGACAGAACAACCTCAACAAGATCACCTTCCCGTATCTCTTCTGCTGACGTAATTCGCTGTAAAATATTTTCTGAGTTCAGATCATGGCGGAATAGGAGAATTTTATCATACATGCCAAAAAACCCACACTCCGGGAACTGCAACAACAAAAAAACAAAAATCTAGATTGAAATATGCCATAATTTACTATGCCATAATTTACTATTTTAACATAAAACTGTTAAAGGTGTTGTCTAACATAATGACAGAAAATAAGACTGTAAGCATTTGTTGTTGAAAAACAGATACATTCTGAAGTCATATTATAAGCTTCAACAAAAACTGCCTAACATTACAAGTTTCTAACTGTATCATTGTGGCACTACAAAAATTACAATTTGCATATTTGTTTATTAAAAAATCAATTTAAAGATAATGGGCTTTTCCACTTGATAGATTTGAAGTGAACAAATTCCAAACTTTGTTGATGTTGTATGCAATAAAACTACTAAAATATGGGCTTCCGGTTTGACATCGTGGCATAATGGGCGCAGGAAGACAGGGCTCCATCTTCCACGTTCGATTTTGCCCCGCTGGGGACCCTAAAAAGGGTCGAAAGTCACCCCGAAGAGGCGATGAAAAAGGAGGGGACCCTCATCGATCGTGATGGGGCAGCGGCCCTTCCACTGGATCTGAGGAAGCCCTCCAAACCAGCAGGGGAAGGGGCGTTGTCTTACCTGAACGCCTTTTCTCAGCATGACGATGGAGAATCCACCAATGGGTTAGGACTATCTTCCTGCCCAATAAGAGACTACGTTTGCCAGAGTTAACACGCCTCCTGCTGGGCTGATATCCCAGACACAACAAAGGCGAAGCTGCTGACAATGGACCGATGTGTTGGCTCTCTGTGCCCCTAACACAGGACCTGACAGTCCTAAGGGGATGGGCGTGGATTCTCCATCGTCATGCTGAGAAAAGGCGTTCAGGTAAGACAACGCCCCTTCTCCAGCATGATGATGGAGAATCCACCAATGGGACATACCAAAGCTGAGCTGTCCCTATGGGAGGGAATCAGTCAGGGCCTGTGTCCCACTTGATGATGCCAGTTGCTGGAGTACTCTCCGGCCAAACGACGCCTCCGCGGAGGTGAATTTGTCCAGCCTGTAATGTCTCACAAATGGGGAAGGCGAGGACCAGGTCGCCGCCCTGCAAATATCCCCAATGGGCACCTGCGTAGCCCACACCGCCGATGTAGCGGCACTGCGGGTAGAGTGAGCAGTGATACGGCCTGGCAGTGGTAGGGACTGCGCCTGGTAGGCTTTTGCAATGCAGGACCTGATCCATCTGCCTACAGTGGATGATGAGACTTTCTTCCCCATCGAAGAAGGCTGGAAGGAGACAAAAAGCACTTCCGATTTGCGGAAGGTCAAAGTTCTCTTAATATAGTGGCGTAACGCCCTACGAACGTCCAAGGTGTGCCACTGGCGTTCTAAGTTGTGAGCAGGCTGGGGACAGAAGTTCGGAAGGACCACCTCTTGCGCCCTATGGAACAATGAGTTCACCTTTGGGACAAAGGCTGGGTCCAGTCGGAGGACCACTCTATCGCTGTGAAAGACGCATAGGTCCTCCCTGACCGAGAGAGCAGCCAGCTCCGAGATGCATCTAGCGGATGTGATCGCAACAAGAAAGGCCACCTTCATGGACAAGAACTGCAATGAGCAGGTCTTGAGAGACTCGAACGGTGGCAATGTAAGGGCCTGTAGCACCCCTCGGAGGTCCCAAGAGGGATACCGGTGAACCACGGGAGGTCTGGTGTTGGTAGCACCCTTGAGGAAGGACCGTACCAGTGGATGCTGGGCCAAAGGAATGGAATCCTGGCACATGAGTACTGTGGAGAGAGCCGCCAGTTGTCTGCGGATGGTATTGGGCGACAAGCCCCCGTCAAATCCCTCCAGTAAGTATTCAAGGATGTGCGGAATAGTGACAGCCGAGATGTCAAGGCGATGCCTGGAACACCAGGCACAAAAGCTCTTCCACGAGGAGTCATAAATCCTGTTAGTGGAAGGATGTCTGGAGGCCTGAATCATTGAGATCACCCCCTCTGAAAACAAGCCCCATGTTAAGAGCCGCCGCTCAAGTGCCAGACGGCTAGTTGTAGGCCCTGGGGTTCTGGGTGTTGTAGAACCCCCTGACTGAGAGCGGCCCGATCTGGGAGAATCTTCCACCGGGGAGAGATGGAAAGGTCCACTAGGTCGGCAAACCATGGCCGTCTCGGCCAATGTGGGGCAACCACTATGATCTCCGCCCGTTCCTGCAGAATTTTCCGGATGAGAGCCAGAAGCAGAGGAAGAGGGGGAAAGGCATAGAGTAGACCTGTGGGCCAGGGGCTGCGGAGCGCGTCCGTCCGCTCCGCCCCCAGGGACGGAAACCTGGAGAAGAATCTCGGGAGTTGGGCATTTGCCGGCGAAGCGAATAGATCCGCCACCGGAGGCCCGAACCTCACCGAAATCTCCCTGAATAAATTGGGATGCAGGCGCCACTCGGAGTGGTCTAATGTCGACCGGCTCAACGAGTCCACCTGAAGGTTGGCCTGCCCCGAAATGTGCTCCGCCTTTAAGGAGGAGAGATTGGTTTCCGCCCAGAAACCTAGTGACCGTGCTTCGGACATTAAGGTCCTGGAGCGAGTGCCGCCCTGCCGGTTCACGTGGGCCTTTGCAGCCACGTTGTCTGTGAGCACTAGGACGTGTTGACCCACCACCTTGTCGCTGAAGTGAAGCAGCGCCAGATGAATGGCCCTGAGCTCCAGCCAATTTATATTGTGACTGAGGTCCGTGGGTGACCATCGTCCCTGTGCTAAGTGACAACCCAGGTGCGCTCCCCATTCGAACAGACTTGCATCCATCGTTAAGGTGAGTCTGTTTGGTTCCTTGAACAAGGAGCCTCTGTCTACATCTGGGGAGAGCCACCACCGAAGGGAATCCAGAACTCGGGGTGTGACCCCGACCATCTGGCTGGATGCACTGGTGCCCTGCCTCTGGTATGGGAGTAAGAACCATTGTAGGGTTCTGAAGTGTAGTCTGGCCCATGGCACTATTCCCATGCAAGAAACCATCTTGCCCAGTAGTCGGGAAAGTAAGGCCAGTGTGACCGTCCACTCCCTCCGTATCTGCCTGATCAGGGAGCGAATGCTGTCCCGGCGTTCCGGGGACAGGTAGACCGTTGAAAGGTTGGTATCTATAATCGCTCCTAGGTGTAGGATGCGATTGGAGGGCTCTATCAGGCTCTTTCGGAAGTTGACTGAAAAGCCATGAGTCTGAAGGAGCCGGACGGCTAAGTTCAGGTCCGACCGGGCCTGCTGTAGGGAAGAGGACAGAATAAGGATGTCATCCAGGTAGCATTGGACCCGGACGGGAATCAACCTTAGGTGGGCGACCAGTGCAGCCAGGATCTTTGTAAATACCCTCGGGGCGGACGAGAGGCCGAATGGCAGGGCCCTGTACTGAAAGTGGTGGGACCCGTAACAGAACCTGAGGAACCTCCGATGGTCGAGAGATATGGGAATATGGAGGTATGCCTCCGTAAGGTCGATGGAGGTGAGGAAATCGTGCCTCCTTATGCTGGCCAGGATGGACTGCAACGTCTGCATCTTGAATCTCTTGTAGACGAAATGAGAGTTCAATCCCTGTAGATCGAGGATTGCTCTCCACCCTCCCAAAGCCTTTGGGACCACAAAGAGAATGGAGTAGAACCCTCGATGAGTTTGGTCAGCAGGCACCGGCTCGATGGCCTTGATCTGTAACAAGTGGTGAATGGCCTCGGACATGAGACCTATCTTGGCCGGGCTCCTTGGGATGGGGCAGGCAACGAATCGATCCCGTGGCCGCGACAGAAAGTCCAGAGTGAGGCCGTGCCTGATGGTGTTGAGCACCCAGGTGTCTGTGATGGTGCCCTCCCATTCGTTGAAAAAGAAAGTGAGTCTGCCGCCAATGGGGAGGTCCGTCCCTGAGTCATTTGTGCCCTCTGAAAGGACGGCCTCCCGTGCCCCGAAAGGGCCGTTTGCCTTGGTACTGCTGCCTGGCCCTGGGAGCTGGGCAGTCAGGTTGGCGGCCGGGCCTGGGGAAGGAGGGACGAGGTGAAGGGCCCCACACCGATCCTGGCCCCTGGCGGAAGGGCGGTCTCCGTGGGTACGGAGTAGCTCTCCTGTCTGGCCTCCTATTAAGGTGGGCCAACACCTTACGCTTATCCCTGTTCTCAATCAGGTAAGGCTCTAGTGCCTCCCCAAAGAGATGTCCGTCCCTGCAGGGAGCGGAAGCCAGGCGCCACTTTGACTTCAAGTCCGCTCGCCATTGTTTTAGCCACAGGAGCCTGCGGGCTGCAGTATTAGCGGCCATGGAGCATGCTGAAAATCTGGCGGCATGGAGGGAAGTATCCACCATGTATTCTGCCGATGCCACCAATTTACCCAGATTCTGATGGGCACGAACCTGATCCGGGGGAAGCAACGCTTGGAGTTCCCTGAGCCAGAGAATGGACGTTCTGGCAAAGAAGGAAGTGGAGGTGGACGCCCGCACGGACCATGCCGATGCCAGGTGAGACCTGCGGAAAGAGAGCTCGGACTTCCTGTCCTCTGCCCTCAAGGCCTCAGACGTGTCACTGACACGGTAGAGGAGGAAAAAAGAGAGGTTAGTGGTTCGTCCACCCTGGGAACCTCCAGGAGATCTGACAAGGCCAGGGCAATGGCCATCAGTCTTTTATCCATTCCCCCCGGCGTTGGTAGAGTGCCTGGACTCCCCCATTGTTTCCTGATAGTTTCCAGGAAAAATGGAGGGCAAGGGATGTAGCGCTCCGTCACCGTAGGTTCGGAGAAGAGTGGCTTGGGGTCCTGACTAGTTGAGGCAGTCGGTTGCTTTTCCTGCTCAGGCTCAATATTGGCCGATGTGGTGGCCTTTAGCAGGAGAGACCTAAATAGACCCGGGTCGAAGAGGCCTATGAAAGGCGACGGGTCTGGGGCTGACTCCTCATCCTCTTGACAGCTGGAAGTCAGTTGACCCATAATCCTCGGAACCAGAGTCCCATGTTCGGGAGGAATGGTCCGAGTAAACGGACTCCGGGTATTCCGGCCTCTCCACCCGTGCCTGAGCTGGCACCACGGGCATGACAAATTCCGGCCTGGGGTTCTCGTAGAACGAGGAAGCCCTGTCCTGGGCATATACCTGGGCCATTAATGCCTTGAGCTGCTCAGGCCCGACCCCTTGATGTTCAGGGGGGCGAAGTCCAGCCGCTGTGGGCGTGAACGTGGCCTCGGGCGGGGAGTGGAATCTAGCCGGTGAAGCCACTATTAGGGGGTTCAATCCCTGGTCAGAGGACAGAGCAGCACCCTGTACCATAGGGCCCTGAGGAGAAAGGGCTCGCAAGGCAGTGGGACCTGGCAGGGCCGGTTGGGGGTTGAAGAGTGAGCTCTCCTGGGGGGCAAGGGGAACCTGAGGTTGGTCTCCCGCAGACATGCGTTGTGCCCTGGAGAACTGTTTCTCCAGAGCCATATGTCGCCTGTCGGCTTCCTTTTCTGCGGCCCTTGAGGCCTTTTTGCCAGCGATGGCCTTGGACCTGGCCTTGGCCTTTATCCTGCCTGCTGCCTCTAGTTTAGAGGACTTGCGCTTCCCTGAAACGGGAGTGCCGGAAGCGCCCTGCGCAGATTGAGTAGCTGCATCGTCAGCCATTGCAAGGAAGGCCGGAGGCCTGTTGCAACTCAGGAGCAGGAGCGGATTGCCCAGTTGTTAGTAAAGCCGAAGCTGATGAACAGCGTCCACTCCGGGATTGCGCTACGCTGAGCGCTCTACTGCCCTAGGCAGAGCTCCGAGAGGCTGAAACTGCCCAGTGATGCATCGAGGCGTATAGTCAGGCGTCTTGTGGCGACTAGACCCAATGGGTGAGACGCAATCGGTAAGTGCCGGCACACACGTTGACCAATCAGTGGCAGCAATCACCTTGGTGATATGTGCCCGCGCACTCCTCTCCTTCTTGGTGGCGGCAATCACCTGAGTGATATGTGCCTGCACACAGAGCCTAGGTGGTGGTGGCGGAGCCAAAAGGCGTGCCAGCTCACGCTAAAGGTGAGGTCCTCTCCAAGTTTGCCCTGGGGTTGTCTGTGCCAGATCAGAATCTGAGCATGGGTGGTCAATGGCAGTTCTGAAGCTACAAAATGGCGGCTTTGATCAGTCCGCAAAATGGCTGCCGCTGCAATGGCGAGGCGACTTGTTAGGCCTGGGGCCTAGACTAGGCAATTCCCTGCAGGGAAGGAGAGGTGAGGTCAGACCGTTACGCCAATGGCCTCTGCAAGCGGCCTGCAAGAATTTGTGCAGTGGCTGCTGTTTGCTTGGGCCGTCCCTGTCAGGCCTGTTAGGCCTCTGGCGTCCAAAATGGCGACCGCAATTCAAGCGCCAAGAATAAGAGGTCTGAGGCCTCAAATTTGTCAATAGCTGCAGAGGGCTATGTCTTGAAAGAAATGCCCCAAAACGCCCGAGCCGGCAGCTTGCTGAGAGTGATCGAATTTCAGCATGATCCTCGCTGGGGAGGGCTGAAGGGCCGTGGAGAGGAACGGCCTGGCTGGGCCCGAAGGCCGACGCCTCGTAGCGGGGCGGCTGAGGCGAGCTCCGACACTCAGCCTCGTGAAGCCTTAGAGCTTTCCGCAGCGCTTTGGAACTGCAAGCGCGCCTGGAGGCCGACGCTCAGCTGCGCTGCGGCGAAATCGGAAGCTGCGACGATCAGCTGATTCAGCCGAGGGATCCCCCTCACTATCAATTGTGAGCCCTTGCCCTTGACTGAAGCAATAGGGGCTTGAGCTGGCCGGCCACTGCTGGAACGGCTGCTGAGCGGGCCTGAGGCCGACGCTCAGCTGTGCCGCGGCTAGGGAAATTTGCTGAAAATCAGCTGTGCCCTGTCAAATTGTTTCTCCCCTATCTTGCTTGTAAACTATCTAAAAATTTAGGAGATGAGAATCCACCAATGTAATAGAGCTATACGACCTGTCCAGAGCCAACAACGAGTCCTAGCTGGGCTGAAGACTAAGTCGTGTCTGGGATATCAGCCCAACAGGAGGTGTGTTAACTCTGGCAAACTTAGTCTCTTATTGGGCAGGAAGATAGTCCTAACCCATTGGTGGATTCTCCATCATCATGCTGGAGAAAGACTGGCTACATTCGTGCTGACAATCAAAGACAAGCACTAACTAGCAATTTCTGAGCAATGTGGATGGAACTGGGTGAGACTTTACCTCTTTTTATGGCCCTTACATTACTTTCCTGGAAAAAAGAATGCCCAAAGCAAAGAATCCTCCCCGATGAGAGAGGGAAGGGAAGTTATTGCCCTGCTCCCTCAGGAAAAGAAAAGCGGCGAATTTTTGGGGAAAAACAGAGGAAACTTACAAGATCAATTTGGAACTAATACAGATCTATAGCTTTGAAATTTGGGGACTAAAAATACCTTTGAGACTTTTTTTAAAAAAAAATTGAAAGTTTGCAAAATAAGCTTGGATTTGGAAAGCTGGAAGACGGTGTCAATGACATCTAGTGGAGAATTATGGCACTTCAATTTAGTATGTTTAAGGGAAACTTGGCTTGAAGCCCAGACTCAGATAAGACTCTTTGTTGTTGCTAGACACTTTCACTTTTCACAGCTGGGAAAAGGGAAAAACAAAAACTCTTGGGCTGGTTATTTGGGTTGGGGACCCTATTGGACTATAAAGACTACATACAAAAACAAAATGAGTGTTCCATACTCAGCCTTAAATGGTAAAAAATCATCTTCAATACCTGTCTCCAAAATTCCCAGCTTGATATATCAACAAGAAAATGTTAATGAATCTCAGAAAGAAATTCTTTCCATGTTGAAATCAATCCAAGAGACAATTGTTTTATTTCAGGATGAAACTAAAAATAACGCAAATGAGATAAAAGAACAATTTTCTAACCTAAACTTACAAATCCAGACAATGACTGCAAAGAAGGAACTAATAACCCAGAAACCAGAAGGAAAATTAGAAGAAACGGATCCAAAGATGGAGGACCTAAAGGAAGGAATTAACAGACAGATACAGACAAATGAAAAATTAGAAGATGCTGTGATAACACCGGAAATGGAAAAGACATGGCACTTGTCAAGATCTCAGAACACATTTGAGGATAAGGAAGAAGAGCTGATCGAATGGATGATAAAGCTGTTAGGAGAAATGCTGAATATTGACAAACAAGAAATGCAAAGAAAAACTGAAGAAGGATGGAGGCTGTTTAATGAATATAAATGTGTTGAGCGTTCTTCCAAAAACACTTCAACCAAATTCTTTTCCTCATTCCAAATAATATATACAAAAACAGAGAAAGAACTACTTGATGATTTAAATGTACTGACTTGGAAAGTTATTTGGCAAAGGAAGAAAGCTACAGTAAGACTGAAGAAAATTGAGGTTCTGACCTATTATATGGGATATTATACTATTAAACAGATGTTTGAATATGGCTAAGAAAATAGATAACTGTTAGAAATAAAAGTACATTATAATTAGAAGGATAGGATTTATAACTAGAATATTATACTTTGTTATGAGATGGGAAATATGAAAATTCTAAAAGGGTTTGAATAAGGGAAGCTTTCGGTTACCCAAATATAATTTATTATGCGAAAAGTATAAGCAATAGAGATATTTTTAACACTAATGGGAAATTAAAATTTTTAAAAAGCAGGAAAAACAGGATTTTGATTGAATAAATGGATTTTAAGTGCAAATGCAATTGAGATGTATTTTGGCTAGAAAAGATATTATAAATTGATACTATCAATGTTATGTATAATACCAGAAAAATGTGATGAAGATGTCTATATTTAATTGTATATGTATTAACAGTAACAAGAATTGTATTTGCCCAGTATGGAAAAATGCATACTACCGGAAGAAGAGAGGACCAAGGAAGCACTGGATGGTGTAGTATCGGACTAGACTGAGAAAGTTAATATGTACCACTGAATTACTAATAGACCCAGACAACACATTGCTTATTAAGTATTTATGACTGTAAAATTAGAAAATTAATAAAATATTTATTTTAAAAAACTACTAAAATATACACATTCCATTTCAATAAGACCAATTAATCTTGACACATGCATACAGTTTGTTAAACAAAAGAAATAAAGACCTAAACAAAAATATTGTATTGATGTTATCACAATTAAATCTAATATATACATACTCAATTAAACAAACATTAAGTACATTTTAATCTCTTGTAAACTAGCCAATTCTAACATTTTATTTCTGTATTTATATTGAGAATCAAGAAGGGTTAATCCTTCCTGGATTATAGAAGAAAAACATCCTGAGAATTGACTGAGCTTTCTTGTAAATGAGATTTGCTAAACTACAGGTTATTTTTGCTTCATTTCTTCCAGTTTTTTAGGTGGATATAAAGAATGTTTTATACCTTACCATAAGTAACTAAAAATGGAAAAATAAATGTTCAAATGCTGGACAAAAGGTACTGGATGGTGTATGATTTGTGATAAATGAATGTTCAGAGAAATGAAAATGGTTATGCATGCTTCTACCTAGTTATAGAGAATTGAGAGATATTGAAAAGGAAAGTTGAAAGCAGTAGGAATGGAATAATAATTGTGTGAGATTAAAAAAAGAAACAGGGTTAAAAAGTGAATCAGTGCTGAATAAATGTAGGCTGAATACAATAATATCTGATCAAGTAAATGTTGTAAGCCACCCAAAGTCGCTTGACAGCAAGATGGGTAGCATATAAATTTAATAAATAATACATACATACATATATAATAAGAACATTGAGCTGATTTATTCATATAGAGAGAATGAAGACTGAATTACAAAATAAATATATGATGGAGGAGTGAACAGTTCAAGAAGAATAAGATTGACATAGTTATGGTCATGATGAGAACCTCAAAAAGAAAGAAGTAAGAGGTTTAAAGAACAAAAGATCGAAAAAGGGATGTGGTAGAAGAAAAGTAATTTGGAGTTCCCTTTCTTTTCTTACCTCATGTCTTTAGTTTATTTGGCTTGCTATTTGTTACTCCACTTCTCTGCTTTGTACAATGTTGTCATCTCAAAGAAATGGTCAGGTAAGCGGTTAGGTATGCTTACACTTCACACTAAAGATCCTATTCTGTTCACAATTCATAGCAATATATTCCTGAACTTTTATTATTTCCCTGATCTTGGTTTTTAATGTCTTGATTGCTGTATATTTTGGTATTTGCCTGCATTCTTTTATTTATTTAGGTAAAGATACTTTCTCAAAACTGACCTCATCTGCATTCTTTGTCCTTAGCATGTTTTGGCATTGAAAATCTTTTTTTCCTGCACCAACATATCACAATGTGTAACATTGCTAAATTTATGAAAATTCCAGCATATCTTATGACAAGCTGAATTCCTATCTATGCATAAAAAGCGTTTATCAAACATAGCTATAGTACCCTTCCATTTTCTGCTTGAAGGTCACCACTGTCAATTTTAAAATTTATATATTTGCTTTAAGGCTTACCATTAAAATGCTTCACTTTTTTGCAACACTGCTTCTAGCTTATTATGGAAGCTCTATCAACATTAATCAGATCCCAGAGTTATCAAGTGGTAACCATATAATATTTATAACTGGATTTCAAAAATTCTGAAATTGCTTGTTTCTAGATTGCGAATGAAATTCTACCTATTTGAAGCAGATATATGTGGATCCAAGTAATGTGGCTTTTTGCAAGTGACAGAAGGAAATTTTGTCAATGCACAAATTTTCAAAGTGCTTTCTAAAAACTTTTTGCTATGGCACTCAGTGTGCTGATAACCACTGGGACCACTTCAGCCGGTTTATGCCATAATCCTTAAATTTTGATTTTCAGAACTTATTGCTTTGTGATCTTCTCCAATTCTTTGGCACTCTACTATCCCCTTGGCATTGTCATATAAATTATTCACTTTCTTTTTTTAAAACTATAATTAAACCTGGTGTGTTATGAGCCAAGACAATATTTTAACCTGATCATTTCCAAGTATTTTTTCAACTATATGTTCCTACCAATTTTTCATTACTGGCACATGATAATTTTTACAGATGTTCCAGTGAAACATTTTGGTGACTCTTCTATCATTTGTAATCTTCTTTCATGAGCTGAATATATGATCTATTGTTTCTTTTCAATTCCATCCTTAATTGCATTATTTGAAATAGCATGCTCTTGTGCAGCTAAAATCAGACTTCAGTTTTTTCAATGTTCCAGTTGTAAGCCATTCCAGATTTTTATCTTTATCCATTTTCCCCTCAATCTTTTGTTAGAAACTGATCATGTCTCACACTTTGTCAAATTTTCTTCGTGTTTTATTACATTATTTCTATATTCATATTTTGTTTCCTGTACATTCTTACCCCACTTTATTGCTACTGCAGCACATTTCTCTCGCCCAAATTCTATTGCTATATTTGTACTTAAAATTCTTAGTGTTTCTCAATGACTAGATTTCAATTTCTGATCTTCAGATCATCCATATAAAGCAAATGTGAAATGTTATTAGCATTTTTTGCTGTTTGACAGACAAGATGTATTTTCTTCAAAATCACTGAAAATGAGATCATGGCAATGACAAAAAGTCAATGAAACTGATCCACATGTGTAGAGTTCAAACCTTGCCTTATGTTTACATAATGAGTTCAGGCTAATTCCCCACTTGAGACCTCCTCCCAACTAGGATGGTTGATCTTCTATACCCTGCAAGATGCCTCCCCTAATGTTGACAAGCCCATATTTTTTATTTTCAACCACCAATTCTGTCTTCCTCTGCTCCATTATTTTTTCTATATACCTTCTAACATTTATACACATTCTAATGTCTATTTCTAATGACACCAGTTGTTTCCAAACATTTGATGATCCAACTATGTGATAATGAATCAAAGGCCTTTTTATAATCAATCCAGACCAAATGTAAATTAACTTATTGGCTTTTACAATTTTTCAAAACCATTTTATCGATCAGAAGTTGATCTTTTATATCTCTACTTTTCCTATTTTTCCATTCTATTCTACTGGAAAGATATTATTTTCTTCTAAAAAATCTTGGATGTTCCAAAGGTGCTTTTTCCAAAAGGCAATTGGACTTTCTTGTTTTTTTCCCTTGAGAACGGTTCACTTCTCATCCAAGAAGCTTCTCAGTTCTTGGATTAGAAGCGAAACTTTTCCAACCAAAAAAACAAGAAAGTCCAGATGCCTTTTGGAAAAAGCACCTTTGGTACAACCATGTCCTGGATGATTGAGAATCTCCACAGACTATCTTGGATGTTGTCCTCTATTATGTCTATGAGTAATTTAAACATTGTAGGAAAATTTATTATTGGTCTATGATTTCCGGGTGTTGTCTCTTTTGCTGAGTATTTTTGAATTAGAGATGTTTTGCCATCAGTTGCTCATGACTCCTTTATGCAATACTTCATTAATCTATATAGCTATAACTGGATGTAAGCTAGTCAGATATTTGAGCCAAAAGCCACGCAATTGATCATTTCCAGGAGATGTTCAGTTTTTAATCCTTTTTATTAAATTTTAACCCATTTCTGTTGTTTATAAGGTCTTCCCACTGACTTCCAAAGCTTTTTTCATTTTTGTGGTGCTAAATCAATATTTGTTTATGGACTTGTCTTGATTCCTTATATTCTGCAATATTTCCTCTGTCATGTTTTATTTTAATTATTTACATCTGATCTTAATTTCTTTACCTTGGCCTCCAGTCTGATCTTCCATTTTGGAATTAAATATGATTTTACTTTTGGCTTTCTAATTTCAGTACCCAATTCTTCTATAACCACCACTGTTGTCCTTTAGGCAAGCTGACTGGCGTGTTTGACCAATGTAATTTTAATCCTTGCAAGTACCTTATTTACATCCTTCTTTATAGGTACCAGATTTTCTGGGGGAACTACTTTCAAGAAATTATCAATACTTTCTACTGATAATTCTGCATATGCCATAATCTTCTCTTCTAATTCTTCAAGGGATCAGTTCATAGGTTGTTTCAGTGCAGGAGTATACTGATTCTGTTGCTATTATTTCTTCTAAGTTATCATTTCTGTAATTCATATCAGCTGTTCCCTTTATATTTACAATTATTTTTATCTGAGTTTCTTCTACTATTGCTTCGGGGTCTTTTATTTTTATATTTTGTTTCTGAATCTCTTCCCATTCTACATCTCTGAATATTCTATTTTTAGTAATGAATCTCCTTCGATCTGCTAATTGTTGTTCAGTGATATTTGAGATTGGGAAAATTATTTTCCAATGTTCAAACATTTGCTTTAAGTAGTCATGCTTTGTTGCTTCCAATTACTAGTAATATATGATTATGGAATTATGTTCCAACACAGTATTCTTTTGTCTGTTTTATCTATTATTGTTGTTCATTCAGTAATCCTACAGCTATAGCTCCTGAGTCCCATTGCCCACTTGTTGACAGGTACCTAGGAATTTTAACATCTGACACTATCCTTATTGACTCTATTGATGACCAAACCAGTATAGAATTATTTTCATCTTTTCTCACCATATTCTTTCAGTATAAATTTCAAGCCAGTTGTACATCCAGTTAGTTATCATGTCACCAGCCCATGCTTAACTTGCTAATCAGAATGTCATGTACTTTGATTAAATCAAGATATATTTTTCTGTATTATTCCCATCATCTACTATAGAAGTAGTCAATTATCAACCAATTAGCTTGTCAGGATATATTATTGACAAATTCATGAACTTTCCAGACTTTTAGCACCTACAGAGCAATGTTCTTAATATCTGCTCAGAATACTAATATCAAACTAATTTACCCATAATTCATTTTCTCTGCTTGAAGTTAAATATAACATTTAGTATCTCCAAAGATCTGACCATTAAATGATATCCGTTTCTTCTTGTGAGGACATTAAAGATAATAAGGCAAAGATAATATGATGTAAATCAAGAAGTATGAAAAGATTTAAACTAGAATTCCTTATACTAGATATTATAGTCTTCTTTGAGAAAGTAGAGAGTAAGGGTAACAGAGGCTATATAATTACTATGGGAAAGTATTCTTTATAAACTTATACAATTTAAGCATTTGAGTCCAGTTTTCTCAAATGTATACTTTTGAAGGGGTAGCTCTGTTAATCATTTTGCTTGATCACAAAAAGAAAAGTAATCCCTGGTACTTCCTTTCTTGCATGAAAATTTCTTATAGAAATCCTATTTACAATATTTTGTCAATTCACTGTTGCTTACCAAGATAAGTATTCAAAAGGTTACATACTGTAGCTAGTTTAGCCTTTGAAAAGAATTTTTGCTAAAGTACAACACTCAAAGTAAATATAATACCTCTAAATAAATTAATATTTATAAAATTATTTTATATTCTCATTTTCAACTTCATAAAATAAATTTTAATTCCTATGAGTCTTATATTTATTAAGTCATCAACATTAGTCATCAAATAATATATCTCATTTAACGAAAGTCACAAATATTGAGTGGTTGTTTTAGAAATGTAAGGATTGGATTTATAAGAAAAGATGTAAACAAGATAGGTGAAATCTGAAATCTATTCCTTGCAGATGGGTTCGAATACATTGCAATCAAATAAACAACAATGGAAAACAGCTTCAAAGAAACAGTTAAAACAATAAGGAAATTCTCAGACCAACATAAGGAGAAACAGCTCTCATAGAAGTAAGTCTGATGCAATGAGATAGAGAAGAATTTCTCATAAGGGTAAGAAAGACTTCTTTTTTAAAAAAAACGAAAAACATTGCTTTTAATGGAAATCTGAGAAGAAATTCCAAGCTGCTGTCCTCTTAGTCCTAGAAAAATTAGAGATTTTTGTTTAAGCATTTGCTCAGTCATTTGAATTAAGTTGTTTAAGCATCTGTTTATTTAGGACTTCATCTGAATTATATAGAATTATGTAGTCTACACAGCCATTTTGCTTTTTATAATAACAGAATATATAATAAACACCACCAGTTAACTACAAGTAGTCCTCGACTCATAACCACAATTGAACCCAAAATTTTCACTGCTAAGTAATACAGCTGTTAAGTGAGTTTTGCCCCATTTTACAACCTTTCTTGCTACAGATGTTAATCACTGCAGTTAAGTTAGTAACATAACTGTTAAGTGAACTTGGCTTCCCCAATAACTTGGCTTGTCAGAAGATTGCATGACCCAGGGACAGTGCAACTGTCTTAAATACATGCCAGCTGCCAAGTGCCTAAATTTTGATCACATGACCATGAGGATGCTGCAATGGTTATTAATATGAAAAACAGTCATAAGTCACTATTTTCAGTGGCGTTATAACTTTGAATGGTCTTTAAACAAATAGTTGTAAGTCACAGACTACCTGTATAGTAAACAGCTATACATTAAAAATTAGCTGGAGGGTGGAGCCAATATTCTGGTAGAGGGGCAAATCAGATTTCAGGCAGAAAAATCAATGTTCAAACAGGATATTGTCTTGCTTTTTTTTTTAATGTATCTCCTGCCCTCTGGATATTCTTTATGGTGCCTTTATTGATTTAAAGGTACTGTGATTCCAAGAGACAGGTTTTAGGCAAGACTGGCTATTCCTTTGCAGATCAATATCTTCTTTGCTTGATTATCTATTTACGTGAAATACTATAATGCAGGGGTCCCCAACCCCTGGTCCGTGGACCAGTACCAGGCCACGGCATGCCAGCAACTGGGCCGCACAAACAAGCAAAGCCCCATCCGCAAGACACAGGCAGCACACAAAATCACGCACCCTCCGGTCCATGGAAAAACCTCTCTCCACGGAACCGGTCCATGGTGCCCAAAAGGTTGGGGACCTCTGCTATAATGCATGTCTGTTATAGTATCTCAAGTTTTTTTTGTCTTTCCTAATTCCTATCCAAAAAGGGTGAAACAACGATGTGTCTACATTAATCTCTAACCCCCATTTTTTAAATTAATTTGGTTCAAACTTTGACAAAATCTACATTTTATCCACCAAAGTTGGCCAATAGAACTGTTTCAGTCCTTTTAAAAGCTGATGATACAGCTATCCTGTCTATAGTTCAAATGATCTTGAGACAGACCTCTAAGTCCTTATCTCTTATTGTAGACAGAAAAGGTTGATAATAAATTACAATAAATCAGTAGTAACTTTTTTCCAAAAAGCTCACCATTCACCATCAGCCAGAGAAAATAAATTGTTTCTTTATTGATAAAATTAAGGTATTTCAATATTTCCTTCAGCATCAATTATGCACCCCATGCTAAATACCTTCAAACTCATCAGTCATCTGCTGTGCACCACACAAATCTGTAATTACCCAGACTTAGAACCTAGAACCTGCCCAGCCCAAATTTTTAAGAGCCTTGTTACAAACACCAAAATCTCTCTCTCTCTCTTTGATAAAACTAAAAGCTGAACTAATTTTTACTGAGGTTCATATGTGGCACTGTGAACTCAATTTCCAGCTCAAATTACAGTAGTCCTTGATTTACAACTGATTATTAAATACTGTTCGGAGTTACAATGGCCTTAGAAAGAATGCTTTACAGCCCATAAAGCACTTCCAGACATCCTAAAATGTTGCACCGTCCCCCAATCACATGAATGCATTTTGGATGCTTGGCAATTGGCTCATATTTGTGACTGGTTGCAGTCTTCCGCACTCACATGACCATGATTTGCAATGCTTTTTGCCATTTCTGACAAAAAAATGCCCATTCAGGAGAATAGATTCAGACTTGTGACCACATAATATGCTTAATGATCACTCTAAATTAGGTCTGGTCATGTGGTTGCCACAACTTATGAATGCTATGATTTACAGCTGAAATTCCAGTCCCAACTGCGATTGCCATCAAAGACTACCTGTAGTCTTCACTGACAACTTCCTATTACTAATTATCTTACAAGGGAAGAAAAGACATGAATCAGTCTCAAAATTTTCCAACTTATCTTATCAATGTTTGACTTTGTTTAGCCACACAAGTTATAGCTAAAGCAATTTCTCTTCAACAATCTTCCTTAAAGGATCTGAGTTCAAGTCCTATCTTCTATGAAGTGGGCTTGCTTGGAAGACTCTTTTCCCATGCTAATTATTTAGTCAACATTTTATATTCTGTGAACGTTGACACTTGTTCAGTTTCTGCCTTGCTGAAGTTTCAGAAATATTTTTGTCCAAAAGCAAAGAAATAAAATGATTTCACCTATAGTAAGTTTTTCCACTGATTTTTTTTATACAGCCAGCATGCTCTTCTAATAACATTCAACCTAACACATAGCTATGGAAATTTAAAAGAGGGGGCTATTCTCATTCATATAAGACAACAAGAAGAGTTGCTAAATTTTGTTCAATTGGCACTGGAGTTAGTATTCAATATTATAGTTATACTAATGATATATTAGGGATATAGCTTCTGTTTAAATTCATTTTCTGTTTTCTGCATTACTATAAATATTTATGTGTTGGGAAAATGTTTGGTTCAGGCTCCTGCAGTGTGACTAGGCCAATGGCTCTCACATGAAACAGGAGCCAAGGACATGAGAAACTCTGCACAAAGCTGTTTAGCAATAAATTGTACATAGAAACTGTGAACAATGGTGAATTGTCCATCGGAAGAGTACATACACACACAAGGACAACGTGCAGATATCACGAACATTCACACACACAAACTGCCTTCGAATGGAATGCTTATCTGAAAGAATGTAACAGCTTTTGCCTGCTTCATGAAAACTGCTATTGCCTGCCTTACTTGCTTCATGAAATCACCTATAGTTTGCTGAGCTAGAATGTAACCCCCCTTGCTTGCCCCATGTAACTACCCATATTTTGCTGAACTAATAAAAGAGATTGCCTGAGATTTGTTCAGGGCATTCTCACCCCGAGGAAAACCCTGCGTGGAGTATTCCTTCACTGTTTCGGCATTATTTCATGAGAAGCCTTCTGGATGCGGAAAAACCGCAACTGGTGACCCCGACGTGATCACTAAGAAAGTGATACGTTCCTTCGACCTCCTACTACTCATCGCCCGGACGGGGCTTAGTGCACTTCAGATATCGTTGGTAAAGACGGCTATCTTTCCGTGAGTATGGGAGGAAAATTTTCTAAGAGGCAGGCCGAGCATCTGCAAGAACTTAGAGAATTAACGAAGTCTACAATTTGTATTCTCAAAAACAGCGGTAAATTATTGCCTGTTTTGAGCAAAGCTGATTTGATTAATTTATTGTGTTATATTTGGGAAAACTGCCCGGCATATCCGGAAAAGGGCTCACTTAAAGTGGCTACATGGAAACGTTTAGGTATGTATTTCCATGAGAATCCAAGAGCTCCTGCAAAAATACTATCGTCATGGCGAATTGTTTTAGAATGCCTCAAAGTTCATGAACGAGGGCTCACAGAGACATCAGACTCCGTGACCCCCCCACCGCCTTACGATAAACAAATTCCAAAAAGCAATGAGGCTTTTTCCCTTACATCCCTCCCCCCCTCTGCTCCCAAATCCCCCCTCCCTCTGTTCCTCTCCCTGTTTCTCCCGTGAGTGCCGTGGCTGCCGCCATAGCAAAAGGTCGAAGTCAGGGTTTGCTTGATGTTGATGAATTGTCTGAGTGTTCTGCATTTCCTGTTGCTTTTGTTCAGAATACTGCGGGTGCCATGATTCCTCACTTTGAACCTTTTCCTTTAAAAACAATCAGAGACCTGAAAACAGCGGTCTCGATGTACGGCATCCAAGCCCCTTATGTCAAAGGTCTTCTATTCTTTCATTTTCACTCCCCCCCTGCCTGGTTACGATCAGATAAAATTGTCACCCCTAAATCATCTCCAGTTGGACCTTCAGCTCCTCCTGGAGAGGCTAATTCTTTTGCTTTTTCACAGCCATTGTACACCCCCATAAGGCAAATGTTAGAGGAACAATTGGGATGCCTTTGAAACTTCAAGTGGCTGTTAAGTTTAACCCTGTCAGACAAGGTCTGACGGTGCTAAGTGTGTTAATATGTATTGTATTTTGTTCATATATATGTGTCTGTGTATGTGTGGCCACTCGGAATATTATGTTTAACCTTGGAATGGTGAGAAAAATGGGAGTTGGTAAAGGGCCCTATACAAGAACCACATGTTTGGTTGACATCAGCTCTTGCTTTTTCTCGCTATTTGCAGGACAAGTTATATGTCTAAATAAATGTTGTTTTAATGGTATTTGTGTATATATGTCTGTCTGTGTTGTTCTGTGTTATTTCCAAGACTTGGAAAAGGGTCCAAACCCTCTTTGATAACACCAAACAAAAAGGCCTTGAATAAAGATGGAAAAGCATGTTGAAATATTTGTGTGTGAAATGGTGTAAGCAAGCAGAGTGGAAGTGAATGAGTTGATTTGCTGGTGTGAAGGAACAGTAAAACTGTAGTTTTTATTGTTGTAACATGGGAACGCAATGGCATGAGTTTTGCATATGAAAAGTTTTATGGAGGAGGTATAAAAGAATTTATGGTAAACGATATGAATTTTTTTGGTGGTGAGATTTTTGTACAGTTTCTTTTTCTTTTTCCCCCCTCCTGACTCTTTCGTTTTTCGCTGGCTATATTGCTTTAAGAGCGAAGGACAGACAAAGGAGAGGGGGGGCAGCTGCTCGTTTTAACTATTTTTTTTTTCTCTCTTCTTCCTCTGCCTACAAGTCTGGGTTGAGGAAGGGGGGTGGATGTGAAATTTAATGCCCACTCTTGCAGTTTCAGCTTGCAATTTTTTGCTTGAAAGAGGAGGCAGTAATTGTTGGGCAATTCTTTTGCAAATTTTTGAGTTTTAAATTGTTCAGTTAGACATATATATCCATCAATCAACAGAAATGACTTAGAATTGTTTTGCTTAGATTTGTAAATGTTTTTCCTATTTCATGAAAATTTGTTTCTTTTTAATGGAATTTGATCAAATTGGAACCTTTTTCATATCCGGGTCACACTCCTTTCTTCTCACTCTACACTCATTTTTCCTCACATTTTTTTTAGAAATACATTGCAGACGCTGCAGCCTCTGCTACCTGTTTCATGTCTCTTTCTCCTGTCTCTCCTTGGGACAGTCATGCTTATTTCCATCAAAATAAAAAGGCGCTTGTGAACCAATTTGGAAAAATCACTGCAGAAGCAACTGCTATTTTCCAGCAGTGTGCCACTTGCAGCAAACAGGCCCATTCTATTCCTATGGGAGTAAACCCCAGAGGAACCGAGTGTTGCCAAATCTGGCAAATGGATGTTACACAATATGCCCCATTTGCCCCATGGAAATATCTTCATGTTTCCATTGACACCTTTTCTGGCTTCATCATTGCTACCCCTCAACGGGGTGAAGCCACTAAGCATGTCATTAATCACTGTATTCGCTCATTTGCAACGTTGGGATGCCCAAAGGAACTAAAAACAGACAATGGTCCTGCCTACACAGGAGCAGCCTTTGCTGCCTTTTGTACTCAGTGGTCAATTGTTCACAAATTCGGAATTCCTTACAACTCCCAAGGCCAAGCCTTGGTTGAGCGCACCCACCAGACGCTAAAACATGCGCTGGAAAGATATAATCAGACACAAGGGAAAATTGCCCCTAGCCTCCCAACTGTGCAAGACATTTTAAATCTTTGTTTATATACATTGAATTTCATTAATCTTACTGGAACTCCACCGACGTCTGCAGCAGACAGACATTTTTCTTCTCCTCCCATTACCCCCTCCCGCCCACAGGTTTGGTATCGTCAACTCCCTGATCCTACCTGGAAAGGGCCCGTTGATCTCATCACTTGGGGGAGAGGCTACGCAGCAGTCCAACTGCCTGAAAAAGTCTTGTGGGTTCCTGGTCGCTGCGTCCGGCCCTACTTTGCTCCAGCACCCCGCCCATCTCTGCCGGCAGCCTCCCTGTCTCCTGAGCCTGCAACCATTGATGTGTGACTTTGTACTCCCAGACAACACCTTGTGAGTTCCAGGTCGCCATGTTCACCCACATCATCCCAAGCCTGATCCTAAAAACAATGTTCCTAACAACACTTTGTCTACTGACGGAGAGACAGCATCTTGACGCCTTTCTTGCCCTCCACAATCCTCACCAGCCCCTGAATTTTACGTGGGTAGTATTGGACAAACACGCAAACATCCTGACCTCCACTTCGTCCATAGCTGTGCCGGGATCCTGGTTTCCTGACCTGTACTTTGATTTTGGCATCATGCTGGGGGCCACCACCATCACTAGCCACCAATGGATCATGCGGTGGTCCCTCTATGTTTGCCCTGGCTATATAAAAGATACAGCACACCGGAACAAGTGTGGGGGGGAAAGCGCCTATTTTTGCGCAGACTGGGCCTGTGTCTCCACGGGGGAAATAACATGGGACCCCCCCCTCAAAGGTGATTTTATTATACTCAAACGGACTGGTCAGAATGTCAAATGTGAGAAAGACCTAACTAAAGAACACTTTAATTGTAATCCGGTTAGGATTTCCTTCACCACCCAGGGAAAAAGGCACGGGGGGTGGCAGGTTGGAATTACTTGGGGAGGTCGTGTTTATGATAAAACCAACAAGCTAGGGAACATTTTTACCATAAAACTAATACAAATCCCCATAGAACCCCCGGTACAGATAGGCCCCAACAATATACTAACTGACCGTCAGGTGCCACTCTCTCAACCCACCGGTACTTTTGAGAAAAATCCGCCTACTCCTATTGCTCATTCTTACTCTCCTTCACAGAGACGCCCTGGGAACCCTCTTTGGGACATTGTCACTGCCACCTATCAATTGGTAAATAGCACCCATCCTAACCTTACTACAGCCTGCTGGTTTTGCTACAATGTTCAACCCCCATATTATGAGGCTGTAGGGTTTGTCTCTCCATACAACACCTCCTCAGATGACAACACATGCAGATGGAAACATGGCTCACAAACACTGCAGTCAATGTCAGGTAAGGGAACCTGCATTGGACTGGTACCCACGCAATACGAACAATACTGCAACACCACACATACCACGATTAACACAACACTCTTTTACATACCACCTAGAGACGGATGGTGGGCCTGCTCCACAGGCCTTACAGCCTGTGCCCACGGCCATGTGATAACCACCAAAGGCTTTTGCATCCTTGTCCAGGTCATACCACGCATATACATCCACACAGCAGAAGAAGTTTATAACACCTACTCAGGGTCAGAACTCATAAGACACAAGCGAGAACCTATCTCCACTCTCACAATAGCTCTTTTGGTAGGACTTGGCCTGACCGGAGCAGGAACTGGAATAGCTTCTTTTGCACATCAGTATACTCAATACCACAACCTTAGAGCAGCCATCGATGAAGATTTAGAGAGAATAGAAACTTCTATCTCGCACTTACAACAATCCCTAACCTCCCTCTCTGAAGTAGTCTTACAGAACAGAAGAGGACTTGATTTGCTTTTTCTAAAAGAAGGGGGGTTATGTGTGGCCTTAGGAGAAGAATGTTGCCTTTATGCAGACCACTCTGGTATAGTACAGGACTCCATGACCAAACTCAGGGAGGGCCTGAATAAGCGAAGGAAGGAGAGGGAGGATCAACAAGGATGGTTCCAATCCTGGTTCAACTTTTCTCCATGGTTGACCACCCTGATAAGTGCCTTAGCAGGACCGCTGGTATTGTTATTCCTTGCATGCATATTTGGCCCTTGTATTTTCACTCGCTTAAACAACTTTGTGCAAAGCAAAATAGGTACTTTGGAAAATATGGTACTAGAACGTCTCCATTACCAACCAGTACTATCTGGAGAAGATATGAAGAAGGCATCCCTCTGCACACTAGATTCTGACGATGAGTCGGCATTCGTTAATTCTATACAATTACGTAGGCCAATGCTCGCCCTGGATGGGAGGGGGTCGGAGGACCACCAACTCACAGGGCAGGAAACCTACTTTTAAAACAAAAACAGAGGAGATGTTGGGAAAATGTTTGGTTCAGGCTCCTGCAGTGTGACTAGGCCAATGGCTCTCACATGAAACAGGAGCCAAGGACATGAGAAACTCTGCACAAAGCTGTTTAGCAATAAATTGTACATAGAAACTGTGAACAATGGTGAATTGTCCATCGGAAGAGTACATACACACACAAGGACAACGTGCAGATATCACGAACATTCACACACACAAACTGCCTTCGAATGGAATGCTTATCTGAAAGAATGTAACAGCTTTTGCCTGCTTCATGAAAACTGCTATTGCCTGCCTTTTGTAACTGTTTTTACTTGCTTCATGAAATCACCTATAGTTTGCTGAGCTAGAATGTAACCCCCCTTGCTTGCCCCATGTAACTACCCATATTTTGCTGAACTAATAAAAGAGATTGCCTGAGATTTGTTCAGGGCATTCTCACCCCGAGGAAAACCCTGCGTGGAGTATTCCTTCACTGTTTCGGCATTATTTCATGAGAAGCCTTCTGGATGCGGAAAAACCGCATTTATGCTTGACTGTAAATAAATAACCAAATTCCCTAATATAGTATTTTAAATAAATATATACCCATAATACTATTCCTTCTTGAGGTAAGCAAAATTACCCAAGCAAAGAGAAATAATGCAAACAGTAAATATTGCCACATATTTGCAATCTAGTCACATGTGAGTGAATGTTTTGAGATACAACATTCTACATCACATTTCCTGGTGCCTTACAAATATTTCCTGACAATTACACCATTTTAGCTATGATGATATTGTTAAATATGAGCAGAAAAGCTTACAATTAATGGGATTTTTATTTTATTCTTCAAAACATTATTATATTCTTACCAATAGGAGCATATATATCTGTATGATTTTTAATGAAACACACAAATAAGCTTTTTTAAGTCTTTGTCAAAAATTAGCTAAAAATTAAACAAGTATTATAATAGCAATTGTTATGCAGGAGATGAAAGCAGGATAAAACCGCTAACTGAATCATGCCATGATTAATAATCAAAGAAACACTTTCTCTAGGGAAAAGATTAAAGCATGGAAAAACTGCTCAATTTCATCTACTATTTAAGACTTTTGTAGGAGTCATCTTGTCAAATAAAAAAACATTTTTAAAGAAAGAAATCATAACTTTTGTTGGATCTTTAATTGAAAAATTTGATACAAGTAAATCCAGAACACCAATACTAGCTTTCACACATGCAGAGCAAAAGTAAGATAGTGCTAAATTCTTAAAGGAAGATGGGGAAAAAATCAAATAACTCAGCAACATATCTTAAAAGAAAGGATATTTTTAAGGTAATATAACAAGAAATCTTTAACAGAAGCATGAATAGGTGTATTAGAAGCCATGTAGCTTTTTGAAGAAGTCAATTAACAATAGAAGTCAAAATTCTTTGGAATGACAAAAAGGATGAAGCTGAATCATATGGGAATGGGGACTATAAAACAGAAAAATGCAGAATCAGACGAATTCTGGCAGTTCAAAGGATTAGAGTATATAAGACTGGATAAAAGGGAAGATAATAGAGAACACCACTTTAAGGGATGACAGAAGAGAGAAAAGGAAACATTAAAGAAAGCAGATAACAGGGGGGGGGGAAGGATTACAGTGAAAAATGAAAGGCAAGAGGAGTAATTATGTCAAAGAAAGTCCTTCTCTGAAATCCTTTGCCAGAATCTCAACATGCAGGAATCAAGCAGAGCTCAGGGGGTAAGCTATGCCTCTAGAATTACCTCCTGTCAAGGGATACTGAAAATGCTCTCATTTTGCCAGCAGAATAATACCCTATTGCAGTGGCTCCCAACCTTTTGAGCACTAGGGACTGGTTTCATGGAGTGAGGTTTTTCTGTGGACCGGAGGGGGCATGGTTTTTGCATGCTGTCTGCATCCCGTGGATGGGGCTTTGCTTGCTTGCACAGCCCAGTTACTGGCATGCTGCAGCCCAGTGCTGGTCCACAGACTGGGGTTGGAGTCCCCTGCCCTATTGTATTCTGGTAGGTTTTAGACTCCTGATATACTGATCCATAACCTAGGAAAGCCTCCCTCAGTTACCCTAGTTCACCTCATAGAAGTTTACCAACTGAGACAGTTTGGTGTAGTAGTTAAGATTCTGGCCTAAAAACCAGGAGATTGTGAGTTCTAGCCTCCCCAGGTATGAAAACCATCCAGGTTATTTTGGGCAAGTGACTCTTTCTTAACCCAACCCACTTCACTGGGTCATTGTAGGGGAAAACAGGAGGCAGGAGTATTAGATATGTTGCCATCTTGCAAGCGTAGCAGGTAGTACATCTTTTAATATTTTAAATTCTACAAGTGATAACCGCATCTGTTTTTTGAATTTTTTATTTCATGATCAACCTTCTGTAACTTAAAAAAATATAGTCTATTCAGATAATTTTAAATTGCTTATCTGGGACAGGATTTTCTGATGGTATATATTTCTCTGTACTTGAGTTGGTTTCTACTAATCATTTTTACCAGATAAAGTAGTTTCAATTATTTCTATCTTTGTTAATTTAACAGCTGCCTAGTCAATTTCTTTTTTGTTCTCAATGTATTTCTCAAATGATGGAGAGATTAATAGCTTGAATTTAATATTGGCAAATTTCAGTGATCAACACTTATTTACTGTTTTTTCCCCATGAATTCTGAACACAATATATTTTCTATATACCAGAAGATCCATCTAAAGATGTGCCAATTCTCTCAGAATTCCAAGTTAGCAACCCTGTAAGCATATTGCTTTAATATCTTTCCTATTTTTTTCCTTCATTCCTTCCTGGTTGTGAACTCACTTGCCTGATTAAAATTTTTTAGAAAGTTAAATGTTTACAATATTTTGTATGCTTTCTAGAGACTGCATAAAGATAAAATCTCAATATTACTTTTTTCTCATGATCAGTATAGCCTGTGAAATATTTTCATAACACACATGTGTCTAAAATATTATTTTAAAACTGTGTTGCACATCTCAAAGATAACAAGAGAGATCTACTTGTGCAACTGGAGTTATACTGCCACCTGTGCACCAGCTGTAAAAATCCTTATGAAAAAGAAATTCACCACATATAAGCACCCCTCCTCCCTATTTCCTGATCAGAAGTGTGTTGTCTATATGGAACATATGCTCACTCTGCAGCTGCTGTGGCATAAGAGCTTTTGTTCACATGTAGCCATTCTAAAGCCAACTGGAAAGGACAAACTCAGAATCCAAAGTTATACTTTTTTTAAAGTACAATTGGCTTCCTATAACATACTTCTGAACTTTAGCCAAGTGCTTGTACAAGTGGAAGTTGCCAAGAATCAACAGGAAAATACTAACTTAAAAGCCTGAACCAAGAAAAAATGTAACAAATGTCTATATGGAAAGAATAGTGGTAACCAATAATATTAGAATAACTAAAGTATGCATATAAGTGAGAAATGAGTTTGAAAGCAGGAATGTTTACTGTAAGATATAAATGTAAGATTTCTCCTAAAAATGAAGTATGTTGTCCAAGTGTTGAAATGAGCTACACAAATGGTAATATAAACTTCCAAGCTGACCAAAAAGAAACCAGCTTTATTACTTGCCAAATTTATCTGTAATAATTTCTTGGGAATTCAACTAAAATCTCACTTACAAATACTATAATCCAATTTTGAAATCATAAGCTAATAAGCATACATTTTTAATGTAGGATATGTTACATTTTTGATCAATCCATCACATTCTGAAAAAGCAAGGTAATCCACAATAAGTGAAAAGTAAGTTTGGCATTCTGATACTAGTATTTTTTATTTTCTAGTGCTGATACATGCAAATGTAGAATAAACCAGAGTTCATGAGCTCTTATCTAAAAAGATTGATGTAAAATAAATGCCCAGATGCTGAATTTGGTTGTAAAAAGTTTACATTGAAATACTCATTTGATGAAGAAATTTCCTGTCTGACTTTTGGCAAATCACCAAAGCACCCCTGGGCTGATGTTTTCCCTGTAAGATTTTTCCCAAGGACAAACTAAGAGTGAATCCCAGACTCACACACACTTTTACTGTTCCCATTATGAATACACATATCTCAATATATTACTTTTCTCAGATGTGTGAGGTGTAATACTAAATTTAAAGCCTACACCTAAACTTTCTGTCGGGAAATAGTATCAGAAATACAACATACACCTGGGTCTCAATCTACCCTATTTCTGCTGCTGCATTGATTCTAATACAACCATGTGCCAACCTTTGAAGGAGATGCTAAAAATACTACAGAAGTTTATTAAATCAAGTCATATCACACAAATAGTTGGATAAAAATTTCCCATTCAAACTACAAACAAGAACTTTCCATGATGCTAAATTTTAAATTAAATCCTCCCTATAAGTGACGATATTATAATTAAACAATATATTCAAGATTCATAATTCCTCCAAAGATTGCAAGCCTATTGTTGTGTAACATGTGAATAAAAATCTAATGAACTCAATAGTATTATTTACAACCAAAAGGACTGCATTGTTAAATCTTAATCCAGGTTATCTGAGGAACCGTCTCGTCCCAATGATACCAGTCCATCCTACTCACTCTGGCAAAAGGAACATGCTGTTGACCCTCTTGGTCAAAAAAGCTTTGGCTGGTGGAGTGTAAAAGGAGAGCCTTCTCTGCTGTGGCCCCCCACTCTACGGAATATCTTCCCACTTGAGGTGAGATTTCCCCCCCCCCACTCTGTTGGTCTTCCAGAAGAGCATAAAATTTGGGTCTCCAAGTTAGCTTGGGTTCTTGACAGGGGTGTTCAATGTTAGAGGTGGTAGATGGATTAACTGAGAAACAGCCATCTCCATATTCATCTTGCCATTTTTGCCCCTTATCTTTGTATTTATTTAATGTTTTTAATATTTCTTATGTTTATGATTTTAATTGTAAGCTGTCCAGAATTGCTTTTCAGAGACATAGGCAGCATATAAATTTAATTAATAAATAAATCCATCTTTTTTTTCCCTTTTCTTTTCTTTTTTTGGTCAGTGTTAAATCTTGGTAACTGCCTGCACAAGTCCCTGCAGTTATCTTGGCAAGATTTTGGAAGTGGTTTGCCATTGTTACTTCCTAGGGCTGAGTGTGAGTGATTTGCCCGAAGACACCCAACTAGCCTTGTGCCTAAACTGGGACTAGAACTCAAAATCTCCTGGTTTTTTAATCTGATGCTTAACCACTACAACAAACTGGCTCCCCAACCATCTATAATCAATCTATATTTTCTTATTCACAGAAAGCTTATTCAATTGTTCAAGGCTTTAACATACAAGAGAATGATTGAACAACAGCAAGTAAGCAAATTCTGTCCCTACATTCCCATCCCATTCACTGTTCGTTTTGCATATTGAGGATAAACACTTAAAAAAGGCAGCCCTCTATATTCAGATAATCTCTTCACACAATTTGGAATTTTGAATTATTCTAAATTTCCAGTGCAGTACTCATAGATAGAAAAAGTTTCATGCTACCAAATCCTCAAAATATGGAAGACAATGACAGCAACGTAGATAAGCAGAATTTGGAGGTTAATTTTTGCTCTTCCTGTATGTTCATTCAAACCTGAATTAAATACGTAATAAGGGAGAAAGATAATAGCAATATGAGCATTAAAATCAGTGTGTTTTACCTTTTGATAAACTACAGAGCACACTAGGTCTTTAACAACAGATAGGGAGAGATCTTGAGCATCAATTGTAACGGTTTCTCGAGTGAGACCAATCTGCAGCAAAAAAGAGATTCCATGTACAGATCCTCTGGAGTTGGTGAGGCTTTGTGTGCTGAAGCTGCCATTGGAAAGTCGGCCTGAGAGTCCAGATTGTGGACTTGAGGATAAAGATGGTGTAGGTGGAGCAGCAGCATGAGACACAGATGGAGAAAACTTCTGTAAAGATGGAGGAGAAGATTCGTTTGAGGACATCTGAGTTGATTTAAATCCACCAAGACCTGTTCAACATACAGACAAAAAAATATTTTCTGCAATGTTGCAAGTTGAATCTCACATTTTCCTTCTATGGTTCAAGGAAAATCTTCTTGTCTAAATCAACTTCACTCTCCTTTTCATTCTGTGCATGCTGGCGAGTATAAATTTGGCTAGAAGTTATTTTAAGGAAAGGTCCTCTTTGTACAGCTGGTGTCAAAAATGAGTTGTCTTTAGCACCGCATCCAGATATTGGGAGATGCTTACATCATTATAAAATTGTTCACTTCAGAAACAGAAATATACATTATTTTTTCACAGAAGATCTTCATTTTGCTTTTGAGACAACTGTAGAGTTGGTTTTGTGCATGGAGAGAGTAGTATCAAATTGCCCCACTTAGAAATAGTGCACTTCACAATTCAGTATGTAAATAGTTACAATAAATGTTAATATGTGTCAGTTTTTTAAAGATAATTAGTGTCTCAGGTCATAAGTACTGCCTTGAATAATGTTATTCTGTTTTCAGGAATTCTTTTATCATTTAACAATGATGAGGGGGAAAAGAGAACAGTGATTATTTCCAAGTTTTCCTATTCTGGAAAATGTTCATCTTTTAAAAGTAAAAAACAAAATTTGTACTAAAATATGTATATCAAGCAGAAGTGTTGGGTTCACATTGATGGTCTGCAGTATTCTCTATGAACTGCCTAGAAAGAAAAAATAACATGTTATATCACATATATTAACAATATTACATAATCATCATCAGAAAACCAGAAAAAATACTACAGTCACCATTGCTCATGTCACAATTTCTGCTTTCATTTCACTGGAAATAAATTACCTTTATTGTGGTATCTATTACAGAAGGACCAAAATGTGGTACCATTTATGCAAGCTCTTCAATCCTTGACATGTTCATTTAAAGTGATCGTTTATTAAGGGATCTGAAAGAGCCTGGAAGGCTGCTGATAGTTACCCTGAACTAGATGGGTAAACAATCTGACAGAGGTCAGCCTTCTCTATGTATTATAGCAATAAAATGAATCTTAGGTCTCCTTGAGTTACTGATTATAGAAAGTTATAGAAAAAGTAATTTTGGAGAAATTAAAAAGTCACTCTGTTCTCAAAACAGGAGCAGGAATAAGTATCTAGAACACAGATACAAAGTAGGTACATTCTGTGCAGTAAAGCTACATTTTCCTGCAAACACAGGAAACCCAAGCATAATATACTTTACAAAGTGCAGCGTGTCGGCATTTTTAATTTCATGTAGTTATCAATCCTCAACAATTCTCCAACTGGCAAAAAAGCTCTGTCAGCGTTTCGTTTACGTGGATCCTCTCATGAAATATTATACGTAGAAAGAGCTATTTATTAAAGGAAATAAAATGATCATATGATAGGGGGAGACTGCAAGAATTGGCAAGAAACTTTCCTTGCTTGCTTGCTTTCTTGTACTGTATATGTTTGTGCATGGTTTGTTGGCCAAGACAGCCATTTGATAGGAGTGCCCAAATTCTCAAAATACCAAATGTGTTATTGACCCCAAAAGCTGAGAATCACTGCACTATTATCTTCTATTGCAATTTAGTTACTAGTCACCACAATGAGAACTGTGGAGTATTATGTGGGTTCAAAACAGGGTGAGGTATGATTTAAATTAAATCAATTTAATATTATTATATTAAATATTAAATCAATTTAAAACATGATTTAAATCATTAGGAAAAATTAATTTAAATTAAAATTTAGTCACTAGCCAAAAGTATTTTAATTAAGTGCAATTACATTTATTTGTTATCATCGCTGGTAAAAGTACTTTCTCATTGTAGAATATAATCAGAATACAGACACTTTAATTTTAAAGAGGAAAGAAATTCATTTTTAGAAGAAACATACCATATATAATATTTTTTCATATTTTTGACAAATAACGGGTGGGCTTACTATCAAGCAAATGTATGTGAAAATTTTAAAATTCAGTTTGATTTATTGTTATGAACATCTGAACAATATTTTATTATAAAATGCTAGAAAAACAAGCATCATCAGTTTTTAAATGGGTTTTTAATATGACGGGTGGTTCTGGCTGGTTTTCTTTAATTAAAAACAAACTATGTTAAAAAAGTATAGTTGTGTTTTTGAATTAACTATTTTATTTCATAAATTTTCTATTATTGATTTTTATCTTTAGAAAGAGAACAATTATTAAATTTGTAAACTTATCTTCTTAGGAACAAATAAAATATAATCACAAAGATGTTCTGATCATGCATTAAACCTATATTCATTTTATGGACCACTTTACAGTGATTTTGACTGCAGAAGTCCAATTTAAGGTTTAAGCTGTAAAAGAGGAACATAACGTAGGAAAGTATATATAAAGCATTATATAAAAAAGATGGAACAGCATCTCCCCCAGAGATGCATATAACCCCCACCTTGGCAGTTTTAAAAAAAAATCTCTTTGCCCTGACTTTAGTTTAGGATAGGAAGCAAGCCCATATTAGGATGTTATGTGTTAGTTTCAACATTATTTAAATTCAATACTAAATTATTTTGGTTCTGATTTTGAAAATGGATTCTTATATTTCAAAAGCTGTGCTGTGACCACAATCTTCCAAGAAATACCGTATTAGGGTTAGGATTGCAGTATTTAATAAAATGTTGAAACTGCAGAAATAAATGAAATGAAACACCATTTGCATATTCAGAACATACATCTCTTGAACATAATGAAGAAGCAAGACCTCATTCTAACAGAATCCACTCATGACTTATGTTGCTTTCCAATTTTAAGAAAATAGTTGTAACAAAGCCTGTATGTGAATGAAATTCATACTGATGACTAAATATACATTGCCATTCTACTTCTGCTATTCAGCACTAAAGCTACAATTCAAAATGAGATTTGGAGTAAGTTGCATTGTCTTAAATGCATAAAATGTATTTATTTACATTACTATATACATCTTCATAGACATCTAAAATGTATTTCTCTTGACACTAATAACAGAAATAGGTGCCCTTTTCAGATAACAGTTCAGCCATTCAATGGAATCTAAGTACATATTGTTTTATAAGAAATTTTTTTTGCATGATAATATTTTCTTAGAAATAACATTTTTTGAGATGTAAAGAAATATAGAATAACAGATACATTAAATTCAGAGCATTTATCCAATATTTTTATTTACTTACAGTGGATTTTACCCAGATGTAATCATACTTTGTCCTAATGTTTTAATAATTCTACTCTAAGCATGACTAAATCTGGATTCAGTTCAATGTTAGAACAAGATTTTTCTTAGTGGATTAAGCAACAAAGTTACATAACTTTAACACAAACAGAACCAAAGACAAGATAGCAAATTTAAACTTCCTTAAAGTGTTCATAAATGGATATAAATTATTGACTTTTCAAGGTCTCTACCCTGTCACATTCTCCATAAAATACAATTACAGAAAAATGGTTTGTAGAAAAACATATTCGAGTGCCAGTGAGATCTTCAACAAATCCAGAAGATAGCTAACAATACAATTTTCAATAAGGTTTATCTTCCTGTAATAATTACTGCATGCTATTTACAGTGCCGAACAACGTAGAATATATCCTGACTATATATCCTGACCAAAACAGAGATAAATTTTAGCAGAAGCATTCTGACTTGAAGAAAAAGCCAGCTAAGGAGAGGAAGCTGCAACAATCTACATGAGGTCCAAGACATAGATGATGTTGGTTATTTATATATTTTTATTATAAACATTATAAATGTATAAAAATTATAAGCATAACACTAATATTTTATTGTTCTCAATACTAGTTCTGTATATGCTAAAATGGACAATGTAAAGAAAAAATAATTGACTTAAATTACTATTGTACATTGACATTTAAAAAAAAGTTTTCATGTTATATAATTAAATGGTGTTTGCCGCAGTAAGGTTTGGTAAAGAAATTCTCAAGCTAACCAGGAAAAAAAGTTTAGTCAAGAAAAATTGCTATCATTTTTATTTTATGTATATCCTGCTTTCTTCTCTGGCAAGCTCAAAGGCTGCTGAACATCAAGTTCCACACTGCAGACAACATTTAATAACTTCCCAATATTAAATGTTTAGAGTTAATCTTTATACCTGTGAAAGGAATAGCCAGATTACATCTTCAATTTAAAGATGTCTCTTTCAAGTGCAAAGCTGCAGTAGCACCAAAATTAAATTCAGAAAAAAATATATCATACATTCTTTTTAATAGCCATGTGTATTGACATTTCTTCAAAACTAGATTATTCTAGTTAAATAAATTCCAAATGATTAGTTTCACATTGGAAATGTTAAAACCTAACCCTTTCACTGCCAACCAGTTGCCTCTTCTGGGTCTAAGAATTTGAAGCAGACTTTCATATTTCTGCATGGTGGAGACAAACCCTATCCTTGTTCTTAATCCTAGACTTCACATGAGTCTTTATCTTAATATATTCACATGAATCTTTATCTTTAATAAAGACTCATATGAATTATAACCACAATGTAGTTATTCTGTGGTTTCCTCTGCAGTCTAAGGTTGAGAGTAAGGCTGACATTGTTTGGCTGCTGAAATATCTCAATTGCACAATGGACAAATTGACAAATTGGTAGGGAAGAAACTACAACTAAAAAGTTGCAAACCAACAAAAGGAGAGGAGAGCCACAAAATTTGTTTGCTTTTTAAATTTTCCCGAATTTTCAAGATCCAATTATATCTTTCTCAAACATCAGACACTACAGCTGTAAGAGAGATTATTTAGCACAATGATGCAGGTAACAAGGGAGTTTGAACAATTCAATTCTACATATGTTTATTTGGAGGGAAGTTTGAATTCAGTTGAACTCATTTTTGTTCTGGTTAAAAAACAACCTTATCCATGTGAAGGTCTCCATTACACAAAATGATGTGAGATGACTAACATACTTCATCCACACAACTGAGATGCAGTCCCTAAAATGTGCACTGTTACTACAATCTGTATATGTTTGAACTTCAAACATAAGAAATGACTGAAAAATAAAAAGTGGAAGGTAGCTTGTAAGTCACTATTTTTCTCTTCACTATTCAATCTGCATCATTGCTCTAATACGGTTAACTTCTGGTAAAGCTATCAGCAGCCATCTATGTTGGGGACTGCAATATCCCAACATAGTTTGTAGACGTCATGTATAAAGAAAAATCACCCATCAGAACTGACTCATTCTATTTTCTGTTGACACCTCCATTATTTCCCAAACATTACCCACAGCTTATGGCTAACAACCACTCCATGATTATCATCATACTGCAAACATCCTTAATAAAAAGATTCCTAATTATACTCCCTCACCAAAAATTATGCTAGTAGTTCATTCACTACTTCCTCAAACTCACAAGTGTTGGTGTGATTGTTTCCATGTAAATCAGCTATTTACACTATCATTGAAAGTTCCACCAATCACACTTCAAAACATAGCACCAAGGCCTGAGCTACAAATCTGCAGACTGCCAAACTGAAAACTGGGGAGAAAGAGAGAGAGAGAAAAGTTCCAGGGCAACACCTTTACCAGTGCTTGTGAATACATCTTACATATCTTTGGGCAAAGGCAAGCGGAGAGATCCATTTCAGGCTCAAGATGTCCTTTTTCTTCTATGAGTGTCCGTGGACTTCGAAAACAACAGACTCCCTTAATCTCCCCTAATCTTTTTAAGATCTCGATTCCGGCTATACTAAACTAGAAGAAACTACCCTCAGAAAGGGAGTGGGCTTTCTTAAGACGAAGCAGCCAACTCTTCTTGGAAGCATCCTCAGAGTTGGGGCGGGGGGGGAAGAGGGGATGTTGGGGGGAGCAAAGATGATGTGGCCTCAGACTCAACCGCCCTGCCACACCTGGACGCGACCGGGTCGGCCTGTTCCCCCCTCCCCCCAAGTCACATCTGTCGTGAAGCGGCAGCCGCCGTTTTGGCGCAAAAGATGAAGCGCCTCCGAGTCCACGCTCACCTCGAGCTTGCGCCTCACTCCACTCAGCTTCGGCTTCCCTCCCGTTCCCTTCCCTCTCTCGGTACCCTGGGAAGGGCGGCACTACCGCCTCCTACGGACTGAAATAACTTTCCATGTTATCCCCCTCTGCTAGGTTTCTCCACCTTCGCCACCCATAACTCTTGACCACTCACTTGTAGTTTCGAGAAACTCCGTCTCCGCCCGGGACGGGGCGGCTTCACACGCACCTTATTACCGCCGCTCCCACTTTCGAGCACACAGACACCCATTCGCACATATACACACACACACATACATACACACACTGAAAAGTCTCAGCCGCCCCAGAAAAGACACGGGAGGGGGCGAGAAGCATGCTGGGAAGTGAAGTTTTCCCTCGCCCTGTTTCCACCCGAAATGAAAGCCACCAAGAACTACAACGACCGCCAGGCCGTCGCGGCGGCGGAGTAGCAAGAGCTGAGATGGCGCAGGCGCCAAGGCGGCGCACCGAGTTTCCGTTACTTCTAGTGCCTGTGGCGGTTGCTGTGCTGAATCGCGAAGGCGGGAGGGGAGGGGGGATGCAAGGAACCTTGAAACATGGGGAGCGCAGAAAGGGGGATTGAGCAGGAGATGCAGACGTCAATGGAAAAAAAGAGGGGGGGTTTTCTGCTGCTCTTTTGCTAGAGCGGGAGGAGGAATTAAGTTTGAACTGGCCGTCCGAAAGATGCCGCGAGGTTTATTTGGGTTAGCTTCTCTTAGTCGACCATGCCATCTCTGGTTGAGCGGCCTCTCTCCGTGCCTCAGTTATTTTTACAAGCCCCTTGGCTGTTCGCTCTTGGTAAAGGAAGCCAGAAAACGGAGCTTCGCGTGTTCGTGTCCCAAATTCCAAGCGCATTTGATCATCACCTCTCGCGACCGTACAGCCGATGCCTCTGTCGGCAGTGTCTTCATCTCTGAGGAAGATAATCCGCTCCATTTATCACCCCATGGGCCTCCAAAGCCTGCTGCCGTGGCAAGGCTTTTGCCTCCCCAGATCGCCTCTTTTGTTTCGTTTCGTTCCCTTTACAAAGGGATGACTGTATTTATACGACTTTGTTTATGGTTTATTCAGTTAACTAAGTTCCTGGAGCTGCATGACACATTCAGGCAGAAAAACGAACCCCTTGGATTGGGTCCATCCCATATGCAAGCATAAATGGTGGCTAATTAATTTGTGGGTCAACGTGGCACTGGAGGTTCAGTCTAATAGAAAGGTTTTCAAAGTTCTCTGCTTACACTCTAATGTTGATGAGCTGTATACTGTACTCAGAGTCAAGACTGGCCCTCTAGGGGGTGCTCAGTAAAAAGACAATGATCCTGCAAGGTGTGGAAGAATAAAGCAGCCTCTGATCTGTATCTGCTTACCTGCTGTCAGATATGGCAGCACATGTCCAGTGGCAGCGTTAAGATTGATCAACTACTATATAAGAAGCTGTGGTGTGAGAGAACTGACAGCTTGGTATTCTTATCCTCATGACAAAAGAGTTTGGGTTGGTCTGAACTCTGTCCAAAGCAATTATTAGAGAGAAGCTGGATTCAGGCTCTGATAAGCTTTCAGACTGAATGGCTATGTTATAGCTTTTTGTTGTCCTGACACTTTGCCAGCAGAAGTGATATTACAAACATAAATTTTGTTAATACCCCAGATTGAGTTCACACAGTGCACTAAGCAACACTATGCTTTGTCTGGTTCTGGCTTAATGGATGATCCCAGTGATCGTGGTTTTTGAATAATTCATACTTAACGTGATGTTTGAATTCAGCTACTATTGCTTTTGCCAACCAAGGTACAATTTTGGGATAAATCATTTGTATTGGTTGCTGGGGGTGGTTTGTAGGTGAACGTTGCCACTAAATAATGGCGCCTGGTCTCGATGCTTTCTGGAGGCATGGAATATGAAAGAAATTTAACAAAAACTATCCATTACTTAAAAGTGACTTTCTATTCATATTTTAGCAGTGCTATTATATAATGCAAAGAGAATCTAGAATAAGACAACATTATCCCATGGAGAATAAACACATAGTATATTCAAGGCTATCTAAAAGCAGTTTTCTTTTTTTCTATCTGTTTTGCCCACAATTATTCCCATTACTCAAACTGAATTCATGCATATATCTTGGGTTTTATTCTGGAACATAATCTCTACTAAATTTTAAACCAATTGGTCTTTGTAAATCATAAAAATATTTGTAGTTAAGAAACAGGGTTTTATATGTACAAATAGCAAACAGAACAAAGTTTTTAGAAATTAAATACAAAGCACATTAACCTGTAATATTAGGTAAACAGAATGCAAATTACAATTTGCTCTGGGATAATAATCTCAGTTTACTAAATTATTTAAAAAGCTGTTTATCTATTTATGCAATTGGGATGCTGCCTGTTCTTTCTTAAGATACAACAATATCCTAGACCTAGAAAATCTTCAGTTCATAATAACTTCCTACTATCCAACCCAGAAAACTGCTTGTAAGGATTTATCTACAGGTAGTCTCAACTTACGACCACAATTGAGCCCAAAATTGCTGTTGCTAAGTGAGACATGTGTTAAGTGAGTTTTGCTCCGTTTTATGACCTTGCTTGCCACAGTTGTTAAGTGAATCGTAGTTCAGTTAGTGACATGGTTGTTAAGTGAATCTGACTTCCCCATTGATTTTGCTTGTCAGAAAGTCCCAAAACCTGATCACATGACCCCAGGACCCTGCAACCGTCATAAATAAGTCAGTTGCCAAAGATCCAAAATTTGATCACGTGACCATGGAGATGCTGCAGTGGTCATAAGTGTGAAAAATAGTAATAAGTCATTTTTTTCAGTGCTGTTGTAACTTTGAATGGTCATTAAATGAACTGTTGTGGGTTGAGGACTAGCTGTATATATCCTAAGTCTTAAATCAACTCCTAGGTGTAATTTAAAATTCTGGTTTATCTGAACCTTACAACTATAGTTCTATTTTAAATGAAGCAAAAATCTTTGTTAATTGAAAATCCTCAGAGTTTCAAATGTAGCACTCAAGAAGAAAAGGGAAGATTTTACTTGCCTGGGAATAATGCTAATTTGTTTTTCAATTTATTATGCCAAATAATGGAATTATGAAATGTTTTGTGAATACTAAAGGAAAAATTGTTTGATAATGGAAAAAGCCAATGGCACTAAACATTGTGTGTTACTTTTTCCACAAGTTGCACTCATGTTTAATGTTATATTTTGATTTTTCCTCACGATAGTGAGGAAAATAATATGTAGGCTATCTAACCCAGAATTTGAACAGAATCCAAATATCTATTTTAAACATATTAGCAACTTGCATTAACTCATTCATATCATGATTTTAAGCAGATTTTGAAGTGATATTCAGCTTTAAAACTGTGGGGGACAGGTCAATTTCCTAGGAAAGAAGTCTGAAACACCTTTGTTGTTTTCAGGCTTTGAACATGGCATGGTCACACCTAATTTGATCCAGGATGATTGCAAGCTATGGACATGTACATATTTTCTGAAGTTATTTTGGTACTACAAACTTAGTTATAATTGGAAATGAATAATAATCAAGGTAAAGGTAAAGGCTTCCCCTGTCCAGTCAGTCCAATTCTAGGAGGCAGTGCTCATCTCCATTTCTTAGCTGAGGGAACCAATGTTGCCCAAAGACATTTCTGTGGTCATATGACCAGCATGACTATAAGCCAAAATGCACAGCATGCTGTTACTTTCCCCCCAAAGTGGTACCTATTTATCTACTCACACTTGCATGCTTTGGAACTGCTAGGTTAGCAGGATCTGGGACAAGTAATAGGAACTCACCCCATTATGCAATGCTCAGATCTCAAATCAAGGCTGTCAGCTTTTCAGCTGACAAGCTCAGTGTCTTTCATCGTGGAGCCATCGCACCCCCAATAATTAAGAAGGTATTGCTTCTTATTAAAGATTTGTTAATTTGAAAGATATCTTCTTTTTAGTATTCCTAAATAGTTAATATATAGATTTTGAAAACATGTATTTGTATTAAAAGCTTGATTAAAAGACAAGTTACCATCTAATATTATGAACTGTTTCAGAGCCCTTGTATGAAGTCACACATCTATGTCATATCCAACTGCATAAATGTATTGATTATAGTTAAATATTATGTCTTAAATCATTCCAAAATAATAAAAATGTACATTTTTATTTTGTATTACATAACATCAATATCATAGTTATGTTACAATTTTGGCAGGTAAGTAGAAAATAGTTTTAAAGGCTATGTTACATACGTAATGCCAGATTATTTGCTTTACCACCAAGCTGCCTGTAGAGCTGTGTTCGTTTGTACATTTAAAAGATTAATGTCTTTTAATATTGTTTCATTGTTTCATTGAAGTTACTGTAAAGAGCCATGCTAAATAATTCTGATGAATCAGGTTTTTTTAAATCTAGACTAATATTCCCCCACAAGCATTTTGAATATTATTGAGGTTGGTTAGATAAACATTTTAAGCCAAAGTATTAGTCAGTATTAAATGTGAATCAACTTTGTTTTCATATATTTTCCAGTCCCTCCCAAACATACATCAGTTTGTACATAATAGATGGATGTTGAGTATTATCAGAACCGTTGCTAAGTTGAAATTAAGCATCTTTATAAAGCTTAGTTACATAGCATCCAAAATAATTTGTTACCCTTTAGCTTCTTTTACATGGATCAGAACTGAGAGCTGATTAGATAAAATTATTAAAAGCTGTAAAATAACACTAACATCCATTAGCAAACCTTATGTTAGACTTTTTTCTGATTCTGTATTTCTAAGGCAAAGAGTTATTTTGGTTTTGATATTAAAACTCAGTGCAGCTTTTGATTCAACCATTCATAGGTATAAACATAATAATGCAAATACAAGCTTCATGTATGTAATTATACTGCACAATGTTACAATTGATTTAAGACTGACAATCTAACCTATTAATGTAAGCAAGTAAATTCTTTTTGATCATTCAAAAACTATTTTAGCCAAAGCCATAGAAAAGTAAGGTTTTATACTTAAGACTGTGAGATAGAAATTAAAGTGGGCTGAGATATTACTTTCTTCAGACTTTATCACCAAGATTAGACTTAATAAATGTAATAAACAGTTAACATTTGAACTGTAAAAAACAAGTAAATTTGTTATTACTTTCTTACAAAAAAGAAGTGCTACAAGGACACTTCTATTCACTCATCCACCCTAAAACAATCTATGAAAAAATATTTTTCCAAGGCAGAGAAACTTCGAAAAGGTTTCAGGTTCAGTCTTCAATTATGAGATCTGCAGAAGCTCAAAAGATAGACCAATTATGACAAATATGTTCACTTCCAAATGTTTTAGGAATATTATCCCTTCTGTGGTGCTTGTCACACAAAAGAAATATGAAATGGCATGGGACTTGATAGTGTGTGTGTGTGTGTGTAAAATCAGTCAAAGTCATTGGTGACTGCAACCACCACTATCAAGCCAGAGAACACTAGTACCAGAAGATAATCTCACAGCTGAATACATTATCATTGCCATTAGGCCCCTCCCTTATTCTGGAAACTCACACTATAATCATTTCCAGCAGGAAGACCTGCAACAAAACCTATTGTTTAAACAACTATTGACCTTCCCAGCTTTACTTAACCCACAATGGCATCTACAGACCATCTTCAACATACTTAATAAACTATCTCCAAGGGCCCATCAGCAATTCTCTCCTGATCTCACTCCATAATAAAGACAATCATTTTAGATCATCTCATTCATCCCTAATTAATTTCAGGAACTTATATTATCTCATTTTTATTCTATCGTTGCAATCTTATACAGTATACTTTTACTTACCTAAAAATAACTTCTACTTAATTCATGTCACTTACGAGTAGGAATAGAATAGAATAGAATAGAATAGAATAGAATAGAATAAAAACTTTATTGTCACTTTAAATGTTCACTAATCAGCATACATTAAAAGGAAATTTTGTTGCATTCAGGACTCAGAAAAATACCATTATGCATATACCCACATACACAGACATATATGACACAGAGAAACATCACAGTCTAGTTTGAATGTATACATATACATGGCAAAAGCCAACTTTTATTAAAAAAAAATCAGAATTTCCCCAAAAAGTTAAATATTTGATTATGCATTTGATATATTTTATATAGTTTGACAAAGAGTCAAAATACTTTGTGAGATATAAAATACTGTATAACATGCATATTCCAACTGCAGCTTGGATAGGCTTTACACATAAATTTAGATCACCTCCAACAACCTTTATAGCCAAATCAGATTTCTTGATTTGGTGCACTCCATGCTGGCTACAGATGATAGCAGCTGTAGTCCAGCAATATGGAGCACATCTTTAAAATATCTGTGCCTAACCCAATGCCTGCTATCCTAAGACCAAATTTGGAAATGGAAGAGATTAATTGATTTTGCAATATTTGATGCAGCCTCCTGGCCTCAACCTTCAAACATGATCAGGGCTACAGATATAGATTGTATCAAATTCAACAGAAACTTCACAGAACTGAAAGCCATTCAATAACTGAGAATCTGTTTAATTAGAGCATGTACTGTATATAAACACTGATCAAAACAGTTTGTTCAGCATGATAAACCATTAGGTGGCACTGTAACATTATGCTCAACAATTTTGCAAGGAATTTACAGTATTTTAAATATGAATTTATGCTAGATTAAAATTCTAACTGACTTCATAAAGAAAAATGTCCCTTAAATACTTGGCTATTTATACTATCATCTTACCTCTTTCCTATCCTAAAGAACATTAATCAAGTGGCCATAAGCCTAATTTGGCTATTATTGTCACTTTGCAGACATCAAAATTTGAAATCAAGATTAATTGAATGGAGCTGAACTGGGGTATAGCATAAATTGCCCTTAATTATTAGAGAGGATGAATGTGTCTTTAATGATTGTGGTTTATGACTCACTGAACTACAAACTAGTTAACCAGCTCTTAGTGCCTAAGATGTTTTATGGTTTCAGTTCATGTGCTCTTTTATGACTTGGTGTAGTCTGCAAACTCAGAAAATTAGATTAAGTCAGTTGTAGCTCAGTGTGTTGTGTAACATCATCACGGAGTTATATGTCTATTGCTAATGTTGTTCTAGGCATCTCTGCAAAGAAATAATCCCATTCAAACAAGTGTCCACATTTCACAAAAAACACTGATGTTCTTTTGTCAGGATCCTGGCACTTCTTCAATCCCATTAAGGCAACCGGATTCATAACAGGATATGAATCAGAATTACTGAACACATCGCAGTCAGCTCAGCTGCAGCTTGGATAACGGGCCTCCCTTCTTTTGTAATTGTTCTAATTTTCTGACAACAATGAAAATTATCTACCTAGGAGGGAAATACCCAACTCCCAGTGGTGAGTTCTGATTACTGTACTGAATGTGATATAATAATTTGAAGCAACAGTGTCAATATGCATCAATTAAAATCTGTTCGAATGGCCTTATTAAAAACATTTAATCTAAATATATTTTTGCAGCATGAAATGTATACACAGTAGTCTATCTATATAGTTTGTATATGTCCAGTTATCTCCCAGAAGAGGAAGACAGCTGATGTTTTTACACCACATGTAAAGGCACATCTGGTGTGAATCTTGGGGAAGTTATTTACCCAGCTGTGCTCACACAATATCCTAAACTACTGTTCAATAAACAATGCTTTTTAATACAATGTTTGTGGCTTACAAACTGTGGTTGAGTTTATACCATATGCTAAGCTACAAAGAAGCATTTTGGATTAAACTAAAATGTTGGGTTTCTGGCATCATAATACATTGCCAAGCAACTCAGCAATCAGAAAGCACTCCTAGTTTGCTGAAGAATAGTTATCTTATCTTGCTAAGTTTCAGTGCCCTACTTCTTTTTATTCACATGTTTAAAAACTCCAGTGGTTCTTTAAATTGAAGCCACTGACAGAGATGGAAAAATGCTCTGTCTGCTTTCACTCATCTGCTGTCCCCCTTTTACATATACAAATAAGCTCCTCCAGAGCAGATGTGTAAAAATAATAGAAAAGAAGATATGGTGTTAATTACAGCAGTCCTTTTTTGCAGCTTCTTGGCCTCCTGTTTCTGTGTCCAAAAGCTGGTAGGAAATTTATTTAGATCAATTAATTTATAATTGGACAAAAGTGACTCAGACATTAGGGGCATTATTCAAGATTGACATACCAACTGATCTTAGCTTAACATCTGTGAATTCATATTAGTTATTTGAGGAACTTTCCAGCTTGCCCAGTAGAACTGTGGAATCCAGCACACTGAGCAATAATGTTTGCTTGGCGTTGGCTTAGTCTGTTCTATGAATGCAACTAGTTATGATACTGTATATTCAATTAAAAAAGGATTAAACAGACATGAATTAGCAGGTTGGGTAAACGGTCCAATGAGTGGGTTCACACTATGTACAAATTTTGGCTAACTTTTTGTTTCCTTTTTTATAAAAAGGAAACTATGATAGCCAAATGAGAGCAGAGAGCAATTGTGCATGGAATGGAAAAAAAGCTAAGCTTCCCTTGTCTCTTTAAAAGCCACATGCTTTATCATATGCCTAACTCACTATTTATGCCCATAGGCAGGAGCTACTAGTTATGGACAGCAGCATTTTTGATGGCTTTAGAAGATAGCCCTAAGGATTTACAGAAAACATTAATGTTTTGCTACCATCTAGTGGCCGTCAGGATTTTTGTAATCCAGATTTGATAATATACATACTGTGCTTGGGAAAAGACTGAGACAGGGAGCTTCCAATGGAGAAAAAAAAGCTTCCATTGAAACGATGATGTTAGCATAATAAAAAGATAAACATTTCATAGGAACTTATACTGGAATCCAATGTATGAAAACTTATGGAGAAATTTTCCCAATCAGGCAACCATCCAAACAAGTTGAACTGTAATTCCCAGCATGCTGACTGGGAATTCTGGAAGTTATTCTCCAACACATCAGAAGGGCATCAACTTCCAGTAGGAGGAATTCAATGTGTTTGCTAAGCTGCTTGTAAGAGCTTTACTAAGTAATGCCGTTATTGTTTCTTCTTTTTTTAAAAGTACTAATAAAAGGTCTCCCAGATCCTATATCCTTCAAATAATCTATAAATGTGTGCTAGTTTTGCAGGCTGATCGGCCTGAAATAACAAATAACTCAAGAGGAATACAGAACACGCTTTCACTCATTACTTCACACGAATCTTAAAGTCAAAAAAAAAAAATCACGAGGCGCCCCTCGCTGCTCACTTTTATCAGTGAAAAAACATCTCCAGCGTCCGTAGAATCAAAAAGGCCCGCTCGCTTTCGGGGGAAAAAAACCCAGAAGGAAACGGGGGGGGGGGGCTGTCCTTTTGGCTCCAGCCCAAAGTGGCGGGATTAGTCATCTGTTGTCCTCCTGATGCTGCTGACGTGGTGCCAGGGACAAAACGCCCACCCACTCCTGAGGGAAGGACGGACTGATTGGGATGGGAATTAGCATCTCTCCCGCCGCGTTACGTAGGCAAGGCAAGACAGAAAGCTGGACGCGAAGCCAAAAGCGCCTCAGGAAGGCAGAAGCGAAGCAGCCCCGCCGCCGTCCCATCGCGCGCCTGCTCTCCAACGCTGCGCCCGTTGCGCCCGCCAATTTGCCTGAATCTGCCTCCCTCTGAGGCGCAAGCAAGCCTCCTCACCGGCAGCCGCCTTACCTGCCCAGCCGAGGGGGAGGGCTGCTTCTGCAACGGCATGGCCAGAGAGAGACGGGATAGCAAGGCGGCGGCATTCTTCTGCCTGGCCTGGGCACTCGGCTTGGCTCTCCCGGGCTTCCCGCAGCATGTGGGTGGCCGAGAAGACAGAGCGGACTGGACTCAGGAGAAGGTGGGTGGCTTGCTTTGTGGGTGCAGCAGGACGCGAAGGGAAGGGGCGCAGGGACAGTACAGCCAGGAGGGGACAATGTCTGTGGGGTTAGCATTTTTGGCCTTGGGGCAATGAAAGGGGGGAAATGTATCTTATTTCTTTTTGATGACCTTTATTGTCATTTTTTTACTGTGGGCACACTGGCACCCATTAAAAATGAAATTCTGTTGCCTGATCTCAAAAGAAAGTATATACATAATACACATGCTATATACATACACATATTTATACCTAACACCCATTTTGAATACATAGCAGAAAGAGGAAACTTAAGAGTTCACAAGGTTGATACTATATGGAACAAAACTGTGACTGAATCTAGATGTTCTGCTTATTTCTTTTTGATGATAATATGATGCATGGGGCATTGGGGTGGTTGAGACTTGAACTTTTTGGTGTTATACCATTGTTCTATTGCTATTCTTATTTGTGGAGTGGCCAGAAATCTGGTAGCATGATGTACCTCTTTTTTTAAATAAAGGTGATGAGGTGGCATAAAAATAAGTGATCTGGAAGGCTGATGTACAAATAAACGCCTTTTACCCAGCTGCACTACCAGCACGGCCCTAAGGCACTAGAGAGGAAAATAGCAGCCTCACCAACTGATGGGCACAGTCTAAAGGCACATGATACAGCAGCATTGCTGAAGCCAAGAAATCTGAAGTCGGTCAGTGCCTGATGAGAGAGTATCCAAACAATGGACCTAATACAAATGAGAGATCCTCAAATTCCATGGGGGGGGGAGGCAAAATTGGAACTTTCTATTGGGCAAATATAGTACTCTGATCCTCTCTATCTTTACAGAGGAGTAGATCCCAAGCTGGTCAGTTGGGCAGATTCCAAACAGAGCATAATGAGAATTGCACTCAATCAATTTGCCATGGAGGGATGTCTCCTGAGAAACAGGCTTAGCTTTGGTTGGCAAAGAATGCATTTATTCATTTTTTTGTTTTATATTTTACTCTGGCAAGCATTTGAAGTTATTACTAAAATCAATTAACAGTTGAAAGTCTTATGGAAGAGAAGCATCTTCAAACTATAAATTACTTAAATCCTTCCAAGAATGTGGGGGATGTCATATTCCAGAGCCTGGAAGCAACAGGAGAAGGCAACCTTCTTACCAGAAAGAATGTGGGCTTACCTGCAAATCACAGCAGGTGCATAACAGGAAATCCAGGCCTTTAAATAAAAAGCCTAAGGTCTTTTTGTACTGATGGCTTACATTTTATCAAGTACAGTAGGCAACAACAAATACTGCTGACCTTTTAGTACAATCATGATAAGATCCTTATACCTTTTGTACTCATTAGCAGCATAATTCCTACATTTTGCATTAATTGCAACATCTGGATACTTCTCAAGAGCAGCCCCACTTAAGGCACTATGATACACATCTCCTTAATTTTGTCTCAAAGTTGTCTCATTAAACATATTTAAAGGCATGTCTGCATAGAGGTGTCCGAGGAAAGAGTCAAAATCCGTAAGATAGCAGGTATCTGTTGCAATCAAAGCTCAATGCCTTTTGTATGTGCATCAGTTTCCAATACACATGCAGAAATGATAGAATTTCTATTGCAATACCTCACTGTCATCTGCCTTCCTTAGCGAAAGGAAGCAATTGGTTGATATTTTTCTTGCCAGAGAAAAATCCATCAATCAATGCACTTTAACTTACCCCGCAGTAAACTATTAAGACAGCACCACCTACCAGCCTCATTAGAGAAACAGAGTCAAGATTGACTATGTAGGTACAGCAAATTATGGCATAATTTTGATCTGCTTTACAAACTGGAAAAAAGTACATTAAACCAGGTCTCCAGATGCACTCTGGGAGTGCATTAGCAAATTGAAATATAACTAAGATAATTTCCCCCAAATTTGACTGGCAAAGAATGGCTATAATTGTAATTATGTGAACCATAGAAAGCATCCACACACCTATAATATCATATAATGTTGGGAAATCTGATATGATGTGAAGACCACAAAGAGAAAAAAGGACAAATGGTGTCCATGACTGGATACTGGATCTCCCCCCCCCCCAAAAAAAAACCACAATATTCCTAATCAAACTTCAGCATCCTCATGTTGAAGAAAATAGGAGCAATTCTTTCTCCATATTGTACTGAAGAAACCTTTATTACAAAATATTCAAATAATCAGCCTTTGAATTCATTTGGAATAGTGCATTCTCGGGAATATTGCATTTGTGGTTTTTTTTCATTCAGATTAGAAGAATTGCCGTGAGTTGATTTTCTATTCAGTAGCTATGTGGTAAAATATTTATGTATAAAACATGTAAGGATTGTACTTTATAATGAGGATCATTCTGGATGTTGGTTGGATTTATTCTGCATTTATTTTAATTTACATTAAAAACAATTACCTTAGCCTGGATCTATTTTAGTAAATGTGTATTATTAATTATGTTTTACATATATTCAATTTACCATAGTAAAAATGTTCATATCAGGCAGCCTGTATATTCTATAACTGGAGAATTTCAACATCCTTTTTTCTTTAAATGGAAATAGAAGTGATTTTCTTTGAACTGAATGATTGCTCTACTTACCTGAAAGATTAGGGGTTTTTTTAATCAAATATTTGGCACACTAAGTAAATAGTTTATTACAGTCTTAGACAAGAGTACATACACATAAGAGCATCTATGAAATATAACATCTAATGGCTAATATAACTTCAATGTACAATGAACTTTATTAACATCAATTCACTCCTTAGGCTGAGGATAACACATTGCTGCAAATCATTGTTACTAGGTAACAGTTTTGCAGCTGTATATGTCAGCTTCGGATTTTTATCAAGACAATAGATAAAGAATGTAAAATTTGTCTGGGTGCCAGGTATTTTGCTAAGTAGGAGTTCAAAAGACTGAAGTTCAATATTAAATGTATAACATTTTCAATCAATTCTACCTCTCCTAGGTCCAATGGGGAAAGTTTTTGGATGACTGGTGTTTACCTACCACCTAGTATAGTCAAAAGGGTGGTATCAAAGCAAAAAAAAAAGTCCAGTAAACCTTGTAACTTGGATTGACATGAATTTAGGTAGTCAGCTGAAAAGTGACTAGATTGATTCTTGTGGAATTGAACAGTCTTGTAATTTGGCCTAATTTATATTGAAGCTGTGTGTAGATATTCCTCGACGTACAAAAGATAGAAGTAGTCCTTGACTTACAACTACAACCACATTTGATTATGACTATTCATGTGACTGTGGGGATGTCGTGATCGTTATAAGTGCAAGGAACAGTTGTAAGTATAAGGAACAGTTGTAAGTTAATTTTTTTCAGTGCTACAGCTGGTCCTTATACTTACAACTGGTCCTTTTTCAGTGCTACAGCTGGTCCTTACAACCATGATGGCATCCCCACGGTCACATGAATAGTCATAATCAAATGTGGTTGTGGTGGTAAGTCAAGGACTACTTCTCTCTATCTTTCTCTCATCTATCTATCTATCTGCCAAAGGAGTTGTTCCTTCAGCAGCAGCATTATTATAAAGCAGTATCTTGTTTTGTCTTTCAGTGGACACAAACTGGGATTGATAAATGCTTATACTACTTTATCAAAATCATTCTTTTATTGATTTCTATACAACTTTTTCTTGGCAGGTAAAATGGAGTTACATTTTAATTTTAAGTTGCCCTTAAGAAAAGTCTCTTGGTATATTTTCCATTATTTCTTGGAAATCCATAATTTTAGCAGAATGTTAAATTTACAATAGGAAAGATTTTAAAATACTCAGATGCAGAAAAGGACTTGGATCAAACTGCATCTTTCTTTCTTCCAATACTCAAGGAAGGATATGAATTAATACATAAAATTAGTATGTGCTAGAACTGAGTCTTAGGAAGAGGTACAAAATAATCTTTGCTTTCTGGAAGAAATTAAGTGGCACTATGGCTTCCCTAAAGATTTAATAGAGAATAGGAATCAATTACTGTACTAATAAATGCCTTCATTCATTATCTTATGCACATGTGTATATGTAAATACTTTACAGAAATGCCATACATTTCCACGCAGTGTGTCAATAGATTAAACTCTGGATAACAGCTCCTTATTGCTACTTTTCATTTTAAAAATAAAAATGGATAATAACTATTTTATTTGAATATTTCCATCACAGATGCAAAGCAACATGAGCAGTATAACATCTTCTCATCCTGATTTTTCCTTTAATTCTTTCTGCAGTATTCCCATCGCCCAACCATTTTAAATGCAACTAGTATCCTACAAGTCACCTCACAGACAAATGTTAATCGCATGTGGCAAAATGACCTTCATCCAATCCTGATTGAGAGATATCCAGGTTCACCTGGGAGTTATGCTGTGCGGCAGGTAAGACAGAACAGGTTGTAACTACTGAAAGAGGCAAAATAATCCAACAGGCATAGAGAAGATAGAATAGGTACACTGCAATAGACTTGTCACAGACTTGTCATTGCAAGAAAATTTTAAAAGCCTTGTTAAATCAAGCCAAAGGCCATCTAATCCACCCTTCTATATCATAATATGACAGAGATTCCAAACAGGAGGTTTAGAGACAGGACACAAAGGCTTACTTCTATTGCTTTCTTCTTCCACCACATTTTTTAAGAAATGATGCTTATTATTCAGGATGTGATATACAGGTGTGAGAATTAGTAACCATTAATTGAAACACAGTTAATGCTCCTGGAATGGGAAATAATTATGTTGTCAGCACTAATGACAGTACACTAGCAACTAATATATTACAACTTGGAGAAGAACTGTACTTTCCAGTCACAAAATATACTCGCAAGTATGCAGGATGTTTATTATGCTAAATTCTGATAAATTGGAAATGTTGTCCAAAAATGATGGTGATTCTTGTTAGTACAGTTGGAATGTGATGATATGTAAGCTTGATCTGCAATTTATGAAGCAAAAAAGGCAGATAAACTCTTTCAAAGAATATCTTCTAACTGCTTGTTTCCTAGGAGACTGCTCACAAATAGCCTAAACAAAAATAGTATATCCAATTCTGCAATAATTAAAAACATCCAGGGAAGAATATGTACTACTGTTCCTGGAGAAGAACAGTACGGTATCTAAAAATAAAGTTTCTACTAAGACAAATGTCTTTGATTCCACTGAAAATGATAAATCTAATTAAAGCGTCCCCTGCGTATTAGGATCTCCAATATTTATTTATTTATTAAATTTATTTGCCACTCATAACAAAACAACTAATAGCTAATTAGCACTTACAGACCACAGGTATCACTGATAAATTTACACCTATGAATATGTATTTCTGGAATTAGTCCATATCCTAAAATACATCTTCATTCTCATAGTAATTTTTTTTTCCTTTTCTATCCGCTCAAACTCTCTGAAAAGTAAAAGTAATAAAAAGCTGCAAAGTGTTTACTTTGTGATGGGCTATATTGGGAACCTTTCATGGACATAGAGCTTAATATGATGGCACTTAGATTGTTGTTCTAAAAAATTCACAAAAGGAAAGATGGCAAAAGTAAAGTTCTTCTTTTCATTATGTGTCTTTATGCATATACATAATTATGTCTTTTGTAATTTCATTCTGATTAGCAGTAAATCTTGTTTTTCAATGCATAGGTTTGATTTTTTAGACAACACATTTTTCTAACTACTGTATCCTTCAGCCATTGTAAGCCTGTTACTTACAGACAAGTATCAACATGTTCTGTGAGATAATGAAGGCTCTCTTTGGCCTTGATTGCAGCAACTCTTGAGCTGCTATAGAAATGAGCAGCTGAGAAAACATATTACTAAGGAAACATCCAAAGATATATCCTCAGATTGGGGAGCAGCAATTATATATCATTAAGTGACAGCAGCTGGCATTGAGAACCTCTTACTTTCCTTTCTTGCATCTCAATCTGGAATTGCTGACTAAAGTCCATTTTTCTCATATTTTGAACCATTTCTATGCCTTTCATATTTTGAAAAGTTTCTACTCCTTTTGAAATTATGAACATGAAGAAAATGTAATGAGTATAGAATCTTCTCATCCTGATTTTCCTTTAGTTCTTTCTGTAATATTCACTGCAAAAGTACTCTTATTCAAAGCTCAAAGTGGCCAAAACTTTTAGATTTGTCCATATATATACCAGTGGTGGTGAACCTATGGCACGGGTGTCAGAGGCGGCACTCAGAGCCCTCTCTGTGGGCACGCGCACCATGCCCCGGAGATGGCAACCATCCCTCTTCAACCAGCCGCCCGCTAACTCGCCGAGGTCCCACGTGGCCGGATGCATCCCAGCTGGTTTCCCTCCCTCCCCCCCCGTCCCATCCCTCCTGGGCTCATATGCTCTCCTTTTCCCAGGCATGACCCACTGCATCACCTCTTCAGCTGGCGGCTGGCCATCCAGCTCAGAGGCAGCTTCTCTGAACTACTGGTGGCAGGCTGCAGAGCCCCAGAGTGCGCCCGTCGAGGGGCCGGCAGGCTGTGGCTGTTGAAGGACACTGTCGGCCCCCATGCACTTGCTGGCCTGTGTGCAGGGGCCGATGGTGTCAGGCAGCAGCCACCCCGGCCTCTGCCTCGCCGTGCGACAATGGCACCCCCACCCTGCCTCATCTTGCCTCGCCTCACCCCACAGGACGAGCCTCCTGCCCACCGCCCCACCTTCCAGAGACCCCCTGGATTTCCCCCAACCCTGCCCGGCCCCCACAGGCGTCCCTCCCCACGAGCAACATCAAAGTGACCACGCCCACCTTAGCCACACCCACCCAGTCTGCCATGACCACCACAGCCACAGCCACCCGGCACCAGGCGATAAATAAGTGGGTTTTGGGTTGCAGTTTGGGCACTCAGTCTCTAAAAGGTTCGCCATCACTGATATATACAATTATCTCTCTGATTCACTCCTGTGCAACATGAAGTATAGAAAAAGAGACTCCAAGATGGGGGTGTATGTGAATGTACCTGCATTCTGAAAGAATCATTCTCATATTAAAAAGCTAAGGCGTAAACATATTATCATTATATTTTCTTTGCCTGATGCCCTTCATATGTATTTGATAATTGTTGCTAGATGCTACAGATAACAGGTGAGCTGGCAGAAAGTATGGGAACTGATTACATCTGAAAGGTTACCATGTTGAAGAAGGCTGATAGCTCGCTCAGTCCAAAATGTTCTTTTGCCATATACAAACAGAATTCCAGCCTGAAATGGAAGACTTGTTCTGCTTCATTATAACGATATATTGATAATTATCAGTAGACTGTATGGCTGCTTGAAAAGGTCTCCTAAAGAGAAATGTATTCAAAGCTGTGAATGAACATTTTTAATAGTAGGTTTCAGGGGAAAATGTTAATCATCTTCAGAAAATTTGTTGGCACCTGCAGGATTGATTTATATGGACTTACTTAAAACTTAACATTATTGATCACTACTGATTTTTGATTCTATACATTTTAGCATATCAAGCATCGCCTACAAGGATTACAGGCTGGCTGGCTTGTTGAAGAAGACACGTTTCAGAGCCATACTCCTTATGGATACCGCACTTTCTCAAATATAATCAGTACTCTCAATCCCCTTGCCAAGCGCCATTTGGTGATTGCTTGCCATTATGACTCAAAGTATTTCCCACCGCAACTGGATGGTAAAGTGTTTGTTGGAGCCACCGACTCAGCTGTGCCTTGTGCAATGATGCTAGAATTGGCAAGGTCTTTGGATAGACAGCTTTCTTTTCTGAAGGTATTTGCTTTTTCTTCAAGTTGCTCCTGTATTTACTGTGTTCCTAAGTAAGGTGACTGACTTTCCATTCTGTTTCCCACTCATTCGATAGCAAAGCAGCTTACCACCCAAGGCAGATCTTTCTCTGAAGCTTATTTTCTTTGACGGTGAAGAAGCTTTTGTGCGATGGTCCCCTTCAGATTCCCTGTATGGCTCCAGATCTTTGGCCCAGAAAATGGCATCTACTCCTCATCCACCGGGTGCCAGGAATACATATCAGATTCAAGGCATTGTAAGTGAAAACCTTACAAATACTGGATACTGGGCTATAAATGGCAGAACTATACCAAGTTTTTTATGTAACATTAATTTCCTATTAGTCCAATTCTTTAAATATTATTATGATTGGGAAGAAAGCTTATACAGAAAGAAAAAATTGGAAGAGAAATAAAAATATTTTGCAATTAGTACTTTAAATGCGGTCTTCAGAGGGGAAGTTCAGAGTGCTGTATGACTGGGGGCTGTGTAGTGAATGGGAGGGAAGAAGTCCCCCCTCCCAAGTGTATCTGTTGAGCAGGAAGAGATTATTTGGGGGACAGGAGATCCTTACAAGGGATCTGTCCTGTTTCAGGCTGAACATACAAATAAAGTTCGGTTGCAATCGGTTTACTTTCAAGTTTTCAAGAATTACAGGCTTTGGCAGGCAGAGCTCTGATGTATGCAAGTACATGGACACACCAGAACACTAACAAGAAAGCAAAATCTTGTCTGTGAGCCCAAAGCCAAATCAGATCATGGGCATACAAAGATCAGGAATAGTCCAATGAACCAAGTGACATGGAAAATACTCAGAAAGACCAGGCTTCAGGTAACACTTAGGATTTAGTGACATAAAAATGCTGATCCGTGGTTAGAGTAGTTGTTCCCAATGGAAAAACCAGCTTCTGGTAGTTGCATTAATATTAGCTAGTGTGACAAGACTTAATTAAGACAATTGCCATTTTTGCTTCTTGATGTTCTTCTGCTCCACTCTCCAGAGTTCACAGCAGGTAGCTGCTTGGGATCAGGACCTTTGTGTTTTATTTTGTTCTGCATCTGTTCCGGATTATTGCTAGCACAGTCAGCCTTTGGTGCTTGATTGCTCCTGATTCCTGAGTCTGATATTTGTCTTGAGCAGGTCCCCCATATCTGAGTCCTTGGATTTAGAGGAGACCATGCAGGGCTGAGAGTTCTGTCTTTGGAAACAGAAAGAGCCACTTATACCCTTGCATGGAGATCAGATCAGGTCACTTTCATGGCCTCCACGTTAATAACATGGCACATTCACAAATTTAGTACAAACTTTAATGAAATTAATAAAATAGATTGTGCTCTTATTTTTGTACTGATACGTAATGCTTGTTCCTATAGGAGCAATCTTTTACAGTGAAAGAATCACTACTCCTAGCACAAAACCAAGTCCCTCCTATAAAATCCCAAAATTTTCAGTTCTTTTGAAGCCATACTCCTAGATCTCAAGGATATGAATAAAGAGCCATGAAATCTATGCTCTTTGCTTTAAATATGATTAGGGTTATGAAAAGAATTGCAAGCATGACTTTCTAAACTATCATTTAGAATAGCACTAGCACTTAGACATATATACCGCTTCCCAGTGCTTTGTAGCCTTCTCTAAGCGGTTTACAGAGTCAGCATATTGCCCCAAACAATCTGGGTCCTCATTTTACTGACCTTGGAAGGATGGAAGGCTGAATCATAACCTTGAGCCGGTGAAGATTGAACTTCTGGCAGTGGGCAGAGTTAGCCTACAATACTGTATTCTAATCATGGTGCCACCAACAGAATAAAATAATACAATTTACAATAAAAACTAATCAGATAAAACAGACAAACAAAGGTGAAGTTAATTGATAAAACAAATGCAGAGGTATGCCATTAAAACCCAGTTCCCATCTGAAGTCTTTGTAGACTTATTAGTCAGAATCAAGTCCTTACTAATTACAAGAGTCACACTAAGGTTTGTGAGTAGAAGATTTCAATCTCAGTGAGATATTTATATTCAACAATATACAGTATGTACAGCAAGTATGACTCTTGAAATACTTGTCTGAAATTGTCAACATTCACTGATTTTAGACAATCATTAATATTCTCTTATGGGTAAAGCTCTGGAGTGGCATTTAAGGGCTAACCTTGACTGATTTCCCATAGGATCTTTTTGTGTTGCTGGATTTAATTGGTGCACGAAATCCTGTCTTTCCTGTTTACTTTTTGAACACAGCTCGATGGTTTGGGAGACTTGAAGCCATTGGTAAGAACTTATTTTACAAAATATATCAGTTCCACTAGTCAAGGGATATTTGAATCTTCTAGTTTTATACGGTAGAGTATTTCTAGCAATATCATGCTATTATAATTTTACATCACAGGTGTTGCTATGAACACCTTTTCCCCTTGAAGGGATGTTTAAACAAAAACTTGTGCATTATAGAAGAAGCAAGAATTTAGTTAGCCACTTATGTATATATTTTTAAAATCATTGTGGATTCTGTTAAGATAAAAACTATACAAATGCTACCAAAACAATAAAATACAAATTAAGTAAATATCTGTTCTGAGGTCATTTTCTGGGAATCAGTAGCAATCATAACAATGAGTTTGCATTCAAAAGCATTGAGGGTGCATAAAATTCTAAGAAAAAATCATTATTGCTTCAAAATGTTTTAAACAGATTGAGAGCTTTTTTTAAAAAAAACGATCACTTTGATATTCACAACTTACTATTTTTTTAAAAACAAAAAACAAAAACCCTGCAGAACGAAACCTTCATGATTTGGGTTTGCTAAATAATTATTCTTCTGAGAGGCAGTACTTCCGGAGTAATTTACGTCGACATCCAGTTGAGGACGACCATATTCCATTTTTGAGAAGAGGTATGGATTTTTTTTAATGTGTTTTAATTGACATACATTCAGCAAGTGTCATTTATCTATACAAATGTCATTTATCTATACAAATCTTTCTCTAGACTTAAGGAACTGTACAAACATTCATTCTTATAGAGTCAGATCTGGTCCCAAACCCATTTTTCAGAATGTGGCTTATTTAATTTTTGACAAATCATACTGAGACAATAATATTAATACAAGAAAGGCAGTGACTATAATTATGGTAAAAGATATTGCACAATTGTTTCTTTTCTCATTCCATCTTGGACTGTAAATGAGAGAGAGGGAGAAAGAGAGAGAGAGAGAGAGAATGAGAATGATAGGCTAAGGGATCTTGGATCTTTTTTCCAGCATGGTAATATAAATAAAAGGAAATACATTGGCAGGACTCCATCAACCCAGTATTATATAAATATAAAAAGAAATGTAAATGAAACATTTAGACCAAATGTCTGTTCAATTCACATACAAAATAATTTTGTCAAAGGGTATATACTTTTCAATCTATTGCTCCAAATACTCTTCTCTAGAGCAGGGGTGTTCATAAGTCTTGCCCTTTAGGATATTCAGGGGTCCACACAGGGCACATACAAAAGGAAAAGTTTGTGTTCAGACCATTTGCCTCTGCCTGTGGACAAACCTGTTCTAGTGGTGAAAAGTGGATTTGCTATTTACATGCTTAAAACATTTATGTTTAGAGATAGATCCCACTTCAAAATACTCTATTATCCCTGATAGGCAAAATCTGTTGTTTAAAATACTTTTTGCCAAAAATGATATGGTTAGTCTTTAAATGTTCTTACAATTTTAGCAGCAATGGAGTTTTAATAATGTTCTAATATTCAGTAGACTAAATAATGAAATTAGAACATTAACACCATCGTGCTTTCAGTTTATATATCATATAACATTGTTGAGTTGTCTCAAAAATTAGACCTACTCTTCATTTTTTTTGTTCTCTCATCCCAACAGGTGTCCCAATCCTACACTTGATACCATCACCTTTCCCTAGAGTATGGCATATTATGGAGGACAATGAAGAGAATCTTGACAAGCCAACTATTGACAACCTCAGCAAAATTCTGCAAGTTTTTGTGCTGGAATATCTCAACTTGGGATAACTGTTACCCTGAAATTGATATTTTGTTCTAAACACTTAACTGTTTAGGATCCTTCCAAGAATAGGCCTTTACTGTAGATATAGCAATCAGATCTCCTACTTTACGGCTTTGCCTGTGACAAAAACTGAAAGATTACCCATCTAGATTTTATAGTTAGTGAAGTTTTAAACTTTATTCCTAAGCAACAAAAACCTGGCAGTGTAAAAGCTAATTATGTTATTATGAGAAGCTGGATGTAAATATATATATATATCAAAATACCATTTTTAATTTGACTTTTTAATTTAAAAATGAACGGGAAGTGTTTATATACCTTAGATGTTAACTTCTTTCTATTAATCTTTAATATACATACTTCATAACTTGAGTAAAGTAATGTTAAAAAGAACAAAGAACTATTAAGCATCTCAGGGTGAGAATCTGAGCACCTTTACCTGCCAATTCACACATGTGCAGAAGACAAGGGCTGAAAACAAAACACCTGTATGTGGCTTGTTTATTGAACTGCTGTTTGAATGATTCCCAAATATGATTTAAGGTGCCAATGTTGTAGTCTTCTGTAGCTGTGAGTGCCAATAAAAAACGGAGTGACTGTGCCTGGACTACAATTCTGAACCAGGTAGGCAAATCATCAGTCCATATCTCATTAAATCATGCTATTAAATATATATTGCCTGATTGCAGTTGTTTATCTGATGAGCATACTATTATCTCTTTATTGACATTAATGATATTCAAATTTGCAAGTGAATCATAGATGGGTAGTAGAATCCACTGATATTATGAGCATTCCTGTCTCCTTCTTCTAGTGCAGAAGTGAGCAAACATTCATTCCTCCGTTTATTTCATTCCCTGAAGTCCCTCAGAAAACAATGCCCAAAATGGCAGCATGATTCAACAGTTAATTATATTTTAAAAATATACTTCGTATTAGTCTTGACTCCTGGCAACTACCTAGACAAGCCCTGCATTTTTCTTGGCAAGGTTTTTCAGAAGTGGTTTGCCATTGCCTCCTTCCTAGGACTGATAGAAAGTGACAGGCCCAAGGCCACCTGGCTTATTTTGTGTCTATGCTAGGACTAGAACTCAGTCCCCAAGTTTCTAACCTGTGTCTTAACCACTATACCAAACTGGCCATCCTAATTATATAAAAAAAGTGTGTTGATCTTAATATACTAATCAACATTACAAAACTCCTCAGGAAAAAAATTCCTTTTCATTGATTACATCGTATCGGCATCATGCACTGGCATTAATATGACAACAGCCAATTTTATATAAACTATAATGCCACATGGACAGTTAATACATTTGAGTTCCAAGGCTGTCATTCTACAAGCATTGTTCATCTAACTACTTTTTTTTATAAGGATAGGCAATATGTGATTCTGTCAGCAGCTTAACATTATCGTTCCCAGAACTTTTTTGACATACTAGGAATTCAATAAAGATAAGTGGTTATATAAGGTAGTATAAACACACTATAGTTAATGCGGTAGATTCTGCACATATATGGTTGAACAAAAAGCAACTACAGTATCCATAAAACAATGCCTTTACAATCACATTCTGTTCTTTCTGTTCCTATAGTAGTCATTATAAAGGGTGGGGGAGAGTTGTTGGTGGAAACTAGACATGGAGAGATTTCCTTACCTAAACAGAAAAACAAAATGGGGGGAGGAAGCAGTGGGAGTGGGAGCGACTCCCTCTCTGCTTCTCCATTGAGTTTCCTTGTTGAAAGCTGGCAGGGAACATTGGAAATCAAATATACAAAATGAGGCCAGTGCATAGAAAAGAAGAAATTCTATAAATTTTATGAGCTGTATAAGAACTGTATATTAGGGAAGGAGAAACTATTCATATTGGAGCAATATTTAAATATAAATTTTGGACAGAAGGAATTCCTGCACATCATAAGTAGATTTAAATGCTGCTAGACTATACAATATGAGAATGGTTAAACTGTTACAGACAAGATAAAAAACAGGGTTTTTTAAAAATATTGATTATAGTGCATACAACATAAAGTATGTTGACTGAAAATAAACTGATCAGCTTCTTATAGTATTTGGTAACAGTGGCTATCATTTTAATTTTTTAAAATATGATTTAATTAGTAGCTCCAAAAGAAAGTACCATTATAAGTAGGCATGTAACATTGCTCCTTAAAATACATCCTTGTAATTGGTAATAATTTTTCATCTTTTTTTTTTAAATGAGTCGCTTTCTCCTTTCAACCCTGCCATGCTCATTTTTTCAGTTGTCCTGATGTTGGTCTTGTGAAAATTGATATTCACCAATGAAAGAGAGATGTTTAGTTCTTTAAATGTTATTCTGAGCATCAACAATTGTTTTGGAGCTCCTCAAAACTCTTTGTTTGAGCTATGACACACTTCCACATATTAGTGTTGTGAAGGTCGCTTTGATATGACTACCCAGAATTCTGTTCTTTAAATAAGGCAGGACCTTCCACACTTGACCCTGATTTCAATTAATTGATTGAAACACTGGATTCTAATTTCTCCTTCAAATGAATTGATAAATCTAGAGATTTACAAGCTTTTGTCACACACAAACCCATAGCTTTACATTATTTCCATAAATAAATGAACAAGTACACTATTTTAACTTATATACTCAATTGGTTCTTTATCCAGTTTTAGGATTTGTGCAGAGGACAGATCATGTTTTAGGTCATATTTATGCAGCAATATTAATAATTCAGAAGGGTACAGAAACCTTTAAGCACCACTGTATATTTATCCATACCTTTATATTTGCCATAGGTAAATTGCCTATAATCTCTTATAACTTCATGATGGAAGTGGATCAGAGTTTTCAAAGGACTTTTTGTTCACAAAGGAATAACAAACCTATCTAGGGAAGGTAATCATGCCCACACTGAAAACCTCAGGGTAAACTGATACCTTTTTTATTGGGAAAAAAAGAGATGAAGGACAGCAATTCCACACTACTGTTGTAGAAATGGGGTTCCCCAAAGCATGCTGTTTAAAAAGTTAGTCACTTCTGATTTCCCACAGTGGAAACCTTTATTAGTCCCAAACTGGCCATTCTATCCTTTATTAAAATGGAAGATGTCACTGAGGGAAAACCAATTACGACACACAATGCAAGTAGTAAGTATACAACTCCATCACTCACAAATGCTTATTACCAGAACAAAACACATTCAACCTGACATTCTTGGTGGAAAGCAGATGGGCTCATTAAATATGAACTAGGTCTCCTGTGTGAAACCTTTTGCTGCCATTCACCCAGAATGAGTTTTAAGAAGGTGGGGAAAACTTACAGAGCGTTTTTGTTCTAGGTCATATGTATGCACCAAGAAGAATAGCACAGGCTATAGAAGCTCTGGGTCACAAAATCAAGGAGGAGGAGGGCTTAAAATGAAGCAATCTTTCAATCAGGCTGTAAAGAATAAATACTGAATGTTGAATGCTGAATGCTGAAATTACTACAACAGTCTGCTAGATCAACAAACCCATCCTACTGTAGATTATTTCAGGATGGTAGCAAAATCAGGCCGCTTTTACTGCTCAACAGTTCTGGCCTGTATTTTTCAGCATTTTGTTCCTTGTCAGCTTTCCGAAAATCCAAATGCTGTTTTTGTTTGGTCCACCTGCAGTTCTCCTCAGCCTGAAATTTATGTTGGTATGGGGATGACAGAACCTTCCTTGCTTCACCCTGTTCCCTAATCGCCATCTCTGCTCTTAATTCCATTTCTCTCTTCTGTAATTAACCTCTCTTTGGGTCTCTACCACAGATATAGGTCTTTCTCTGGAATTTTCAGCTCTTCAGGTGCCCAAGATAGCTCTTTCCCTCAGGCCTATGCACTTGGAGGAGAGGAGAAACCTGTCCCTAAAGTCTAATTGTCCACATGTTCCTGTTTAAAATCTCTGATGCCATTTTTCTTTCAGAAAAGTAACTCTGCATGTGAGACATGTATTGGGCATAATATTCTTAATAATCAGTTACGGGTAGCTGGATCACCTTGTCTTCCCACACTGTCATATTTCATTGAGTTCTCCTCTGCACTCCTCAAACAAGATTACCCATAAGCATTTTAATATCAAACTGAATTTCAGGAGCGCTTGCTGGACTTACCAAATAGTCATTTTTCCATTGTTCAGAAAGTATAACTTTTAAAAATGATTGTATGATTACATCAAAGACAAACTTTTAAGAAAATAATTTTGTTAATAAGACACTTTGCAAAACTGTTATTTTCTGGAGTTCCTTTCACATATTATACTGAAATTATTTACAAGACCAGCAATATATGCAGTTGCAATAACTTTTTATAAAGCTATGCTTTACAGTCAGAAATGGATAACTGCATCAAAAATTAAGTCAATCCATGAATGCACATTTTCATGATTTTGAAAACTTCTCATATTAGTTTCCAGGAAATCAAAACAGTCTTGTAGAAAAATGAGCAATAAAATAATTGAAGAAATTATAAACAATAAATATAGAAATAGTTTATTAGGGTCTTAATTGACCTTGAGTGCCAGTTCCATATCTCTGGGGAACATTGATGAAGCCAGTCCTGAATCCCTGGGATACTCCCGTTCCTGGCAATCCAAAGCCTTGAGTGAAGACACTGCTGTAAGGTACAGTTCCATGATTGAAGTTCAATCCATAGGGCCTTGTCTGAGTGTTCATGAGAATGATAGGGTTCATATTTTTACCTGGCATGTTAAAAGCAAATTCTGGAGGTGGACTGTTTGATTTAGTTGGAGTGGATGTAGCAAGGTCAGAATTTTCTGCTGATTTTAGAGGTGGCATTGGAATAATATAATGATCTGAAAGGTTCAGCATATTGTTCCCAATAGGTCCAGTGGCCGAAGTAGGCCTAATCCAGTCATCTTTGAAAATTTGAACAGTCAAAATAGATACTAATGCATTTAGCCGATTTGTCACATGTGCAAGTACCATCTGTTCATTGGCATCTCTTCGAATTCTCACATGAACTGATCCAGCCTAGAAGGCAAATTAAGAAAAGCTCATCAGTCTGTGACCTATAAAACTGATAGACTGGGACAAATGCACAATAAGAAACATACTTCTGAAATAACTTAGAACATCGTGCAATCCCTAGATGAGAAAGCATTAGAATGTATTTCTTCATTATGTTATCCATACTTGCTTTTTAAAGAAAAAAGTCATTAAACTGGATAAATACATACCAATGAACCAAACCCCAATGTCCAGAAGTGTTCATTCCGAACTTCTAGAACTCCATCCAAAGTAGAAACCTGGTTCAAGACATAGAAAGATACTGTATATACGTAGTAATAAAACAATATGACTGTAATAGTTTAATAAAACAGATTAGCATATTTTATAAATAAGAAGGCATGTTTAGATTACCATTAGAGGTGTTCCACAATTTATTTATTTGATTTCTATAGTCATCCATCTCAGCAAGTGACTCTTGGCAATAAAACATGGCATTATGTTTTGCAAAACATAAAAACAATTAAAACCATTTAAACAGTACCAAATAAATATATATGGCACCAAGTAAAAATGTTGCTATCGATGTTAATAAAGCCAGCCACTGGGGCCCTTAACACACTCACACAACTAAGTCTTCACAGCCTTGCAAAAGGCCAACAGGGTTGTGGTTCTCATCAACTATGAAGGGAGAATATTCCAGAGGGCAGGGGCTATGGCCGAGAAGGCATGTCTCCTGGTTCCCACAGCTGACATTCCTTGGCTGATAGAACCTGAAGCATGTCCAACTTGCCTGATGAAACTGGACAGATACAAACAACTGGGAGAAGACTTAGGTAACCTGGCCCCAAGCTATGAAGGGCTTTAAAGATGATTTATAGGTCCTCTCCAGCAATCCCATAAAATTTTTCAATCAACTAAGAGAAACTTTTCAACGTAGTCAACAACAACAATTAAAGTAAAAAGGATTCTGCCTAAAGGCACTCTCAGATTCTATCTCTGGGAGCACAGAAACCTCACTCTGAGTGTAGACCAGGGGTAGGCAACCTTGGCTCTTTTATGACTCATGGACTTCAACTGCTGGCTCAGGAATTCTGGGAGTTGAAGTCCACGAGTCATAAAAGAGCCAAGGTTGCCTACCCCTGGTGTAGACAATTGAAAGAATAGTTCTGATCGTTACATAGATATGAAACAATTTATATTAACTTACCTCTCGTATAAGTTTATCTAGCTGTCCAATCACATGAGGTGGTGTCGTCTAAAAAAAAAAGTTTACATTTTCAAAATGTAATTTATTCAGCCATCACATAATTAGAAATTAGGATCCTGTTAAAGTATGAGCAATTAACAAGGAATACATCTGATTACACTCTGTGAATGTTTTTTAAAAGAAAGACACATTATTCAAATATGTTTTTCTAAACGTTTTGCTGAATGGGTGAATTCACATAAACAGCATCCTTTCTGCATTTGAATATAGACATACTAAATCACAATGTCAGTCCGTGACAATTTGTTCTTTTGTAGCAAAGTCCTAACAACACTATGAGCCATCTACCTATTTAACTGTGAATTTATCTAGAGATTTAGCCATTTTTGTTATTGGCATCTATAGTAGAGTAAACCCTATCCATTCCATCTCATAGTCCACCTATTCTTTTAGCTTCCTGACAAATCTAGGCCCTTTCTGATGCCAGCTGCCATCCAACTTCTCTAAAGAGTGCCCTGATAGAGTACCCAGTTTCCTGCTCTAGGATCAGTTGTCATCATTTGTGATAGTTGGAAATTAGCCTTCCCCCAATCTTTGAGTCTGGACAATACTTTTCTAATGTTCAAGAATATCGTTACTGCAGGACAACCTGATAACAAGACAAAGGAGGTGATGTAATTAAAGGATCAACCTTCAAGAAGCAGATCCGTCTGGGCACAGACCTATCATTCTAATTACATATAAGATGTTGATATTAATCCAAGCTATCTATTGAGAATAAACTGAGAGAATAAACTGTACACATGAAACCTACAGTACAAATAAGCACAATGGTCTAGGTCAGGGGTAGGCAACCTCGGCTCTTTTATGACTCATGGACCTCAACTCCCAGAATTCCTGAGTCAGCATAGTGAAGTCCATGAGTCATAAAAGAGCCGAGGTTGCCTACCCCTGGTCTAGGTAATGAGAGTCCATTCTAAATTAGCTAACCTTACTGTCTGTTCCCTCAGAAAGCAGATGAATCAATCTCTCCTCTAAAGAGAGCCATCCCTGTCTGCCTTCTTTTTCTCCTATCAACTTCTAACCCCAGCTCTTCTTACTAGGAAAACCTTCCATCCCCTTCTTGCAAAGGATATACAAGTTAGCTTTCCAGTTAACCAATTCTACACTGACAGCTATTGAAAGCCACAAAACGTTATCCATATTACTATGATCTACCAAGCCCTGAAAATAAGATAATAAATGGATAATTAGTACTACATGTAAAGTTAGAAGTTACATTGAAGAAAGAAAGCTATTTAGTGGTAAAGTTGCTCTTAGCCTCTTATTTTTAAATAACAAATTGTCAAGAAAGGGTTCATAAAGGAAGTTCTATGATCCCATATCTGTCATTAAAGAATAATACTTAAATTTTTGCAGAATGAATTATTGTGGTTGTTTTGCTGACCTCAGTAACTCAGTACTCTCTGTTAGTACAAAGGTCTTAACTCCTTGTCTCACCTGAAGCAATACCTTTCCACTGTAGACACTCATGGGATACATCGTACCAAATGTCATCAAAGCAATAGCCACTGCAGAAGCTGTATCAACTGCAAAATAATTACTGAAAGAGAAAAATATAACATTATCGGCATTCCTGTTTTCAGTATCAAATGCCTATTAAATATCATCATTCCATCCAAGAGTACTTACTTAATTTCGATTAACATGTATGTAATACAAAGAGCTAAAGCCCCAGCAAGATCAATCAAGATGAATGGATTCATACGTGGAAGAAAGATGCTACTCAGTCCAGGAATGATACCGCACAAGCTAAAAATAACAATAAAGATCAATTAGTGAATAAAGAGAAAGCTGAGAGGTAGCACGCTCTTATTATCCATATGGCAGTAGCTCTTACAGTTGCTCTCTGAAATCTATCAATGGGATAACTATGATGCAAAAAACAAGTAATAGAAATCTTCATGTGAAATTTTAGAATGCTGTTGGAAGAGAAGACAATCTAGAGCTAAGTTAAAAAAAAACAGTTTGAATCCATATAATCAAATTCAATTCCTCATCACTACAAGTGTATGCTAATATTTAAAATAGTATTTTTTCCATTGTCTTATTCCAGGATTTTTTTTAGTACTCTACATAATATTCAAATACTAAAGATCTGATCTATTAATCTACTGCTATTAGTGTCTGACCAACTTCAAGTAAGGTTTGTATTAATGGTTAAATCTGTGCCCAATTTATGTTAGGTTATCTAAAAGACAATCTTCACCCATATAATCCTATCTGAACATTAAGAACAGTTTTAGGCATTCTGCATGCCTGTGTATTTTAACAGTTTTTATTAGTACAGGTAGCCCTCGACTTACAACAGTTCATTTAGTGACCGAAGTTACCCCACTGAAAAAAGTGACTTATGACCATTGTAGCATCTCCAATGTCACGTGATTTGCATTCGGATACTTGACACATTTATGATGGTTGCAGTGTCCCGGAGTCATGTGACCCACTTTTTACGACCTTCTGACCAGCAAAGTCAATGGGGAAACCAGGTTCACTTAGCAACCATGTTACTAATTTAACAACAGCTGTGACTCACTCAACTGAAGTGGCAAGAAAATACGTAAAATGGGGCAAAACTCACTTAACAAATTTCTCACTTAACAACATATATTTTTGGCTCAATTGTGGTTGTAAGTTGAGGACTACCTGTATGTTGGATTGTGATACAGTCTTTTTCAAGAAACATTTATTAAGACTGTGTACCCAATGTTATATTATCAGATAACAGGAACATGACTGTAAGGAAATTCGGTACTATTTGATTTTACAACTTAAGACTTTCATATTAACTCATAAATGGGTGGGAAGGAACATGCCATCTCCCAACAAAAGAACAAAATTTAATCTAATATTCTTTTGGCAAACTCAATTATTTTCATATTCTTGTGCTGTGACTTTGATTACAACAATGTATCAACCTTCTTTATATTCAACAGAAATTATCTAGCCGTTCCTCCAAAGAAAAGTTTAAAAAATACAAATCAACGTCCTTCTGTGAGAAAGTGATTATGAACAAAAAAGACAGGAAGATGCCATTTCAATAGATCAAATTGCCACAGTAACTCCCAACAATATGTATTTGGTGATGGCAGCAAATCAAAAGAATGGCATGGTGGCCCACAGCCAAGACTTGGGCTGCTTGTCTCATTGTCTATGTCTATGTCACAGCACAAAGTTGCTGAGAAACAGAAACTTTCAAACTATTTTCAGGGAACTACAGGAATTGAGCATAAGAAAGAACCATTTTTAAAAAATTGTGTTTGCTTTTTTCTGAGTGTTTTAAATTTATTATTGCTTAAAACACATGCCAGGAATCTCTCTTTCAAAGATCAAGCTAATATTCTAGAACAATTGGCTATGCAAACACATTAGGTTTCTAAACTAATATTGTCAATGCACATGTAAATGAAGAGTCACCTTCTAAATACTATCTCTGCTTATCAACTCATTTTAAAAAATATGTTTAATTTTTTTTGGAGCAGCTGACATGCTTTAAAGTAAGCACCACCCTCTAGCATCATATTCACATCACAATGGCTTTAGAGCACCTATAAGCGTTCTGAGAAAATAAAAATAGTGAGTAGCTTCAACCCAGATTTTCTTTAAAACCAAACTCATCTGCAACAATAAACACTATGGTAAGACAAGCTGGTAGTGGGATAAAGTATCTAGCAGATAAAAGAAGTATGGATAACCTAAGTACCACACCTTGAATTTGGAGGCATGGGGAGCCAACACTTCAATACTGGGACAACCTGGAATGCATGGACTGAACCAGGATTTTGATTTTTTTTTTCCCTTGGCCTGTGGAAAAGCAGTTGTTATTTTACCTGTGCTTTACACCGTAAGAGGCAGAAAAAAAGAAGTTTGAGGCTACATAAAGTCCTACAGCAATGTTTTTCAGACTTGGCAAGAATGCTCAGGGTGGAATTCTGGAAGTTGATGTCCACACATCTTAAAGTTGCCAAGACTGAAAACAAGTGTCCTAAAGTTTCAGAATTATCACTTTTAAACCATGACAAGGAACTACCTCATCATTCATCAATCTGATGGGTGTTTTAACAATGGACCTATTTTGTTAATAAAAAAGTCTCTCTTGCCTACGGAGAGCACCCGCACCCCAATCTCAAAATTTGAAATATACCCATCACGCCAAAGAAGATTGCACACTCTGATTTAGAATGTCTTTCTTTTTATTTACCTCCTAGTGAGATCTGCAACATGTTCCTGAAGCCAACTTGTACTTGCAGCTGCAGAGAGAAGTGTGATTGTTCATTATTAACATAACGTTCAAAATATCATAAGTCTAATATAATCCTGCTCAAATCTGTATCAAGTTTAACTGCAGGCCAATAGTTTATCTAACTGAAAATTTTACTTCACTAACAAATTACCTCCCCACCATCAAAAAAAGCCAACAACCTTCTAAGAATTCATGGGCTTTTAAAAAAAATGTATTTCTGGAGCACTGGGTAAATGGAATTCTTTTTCTGATTATTGTTTTACTACAGTGTATATTTAAAGGAAGTTCTACCTTTAAAATCAGCCTAAAGGTAAATTTAAATTAAATAAACAACATATTATTCTACTAATTGAAAGTACAATTTTATATTATGGTCAAACTGCATTAAAAATAAAGACATAAATGACTTTATTCAATGATAATGCCAGCATGGTTATTATATTTTCAAAATACTGTTAACCAAAATCACAAGAACAATTGAGTAAGATTATTATTGAAAGTCAAGGATTAGTTGTAGATACTATTGCAAGACTAAGCTGCCATCCAAATCACACATTTGAGTTACATTACGATTAAACACAAGACCCTGAAGAATTTGAACAGTGCACCCTTAGGTCAGAAAGAATTTGGGATGGGACATGAAAGGGCACACAAGGCTCCTAAAAGTTCTCCATATATATTTTTTCTTTTAAAGAATTTGCATAAATTGCATTAAGGACCGAAAGAAGATTACACTGATTAGGGCAACAAGCCAAAATTACAGGTAGTCCTCAACCTACAATCATCCATTTAGCAACTGTCCGAAGTTACAACAGCACTGAAAAGTGACTTATGACCAATCCTTGCACTTATGACCAATCCTTGAGCCTATGACCCTTGCAGTATCCCCATGGCCACATGATCAAAATTCAGGCACTTGGCAACCAGCATATATAGTTACGATGGTTGCAGCATCCCAGGGTCATGTGATCGCTATATGTCACCTTCCCAGCTGGCCTCTGAGAAGCAAATCAATGGGGAAAGCTGGGTTCACTTAACAGCTGTGTGATTCACTTAACAACTGCAGTGATTCTCTTAAGAACCATGGCAGAAAAGGTTATAAAATGAGCTGTGACTCATTTAACAACCTCGATGCCTAACAACTGAAACTGTGATCATAAGTCAAGGAGTACCTGTACCTCCTCTTGTTGCCTTTTCTCTCTCTTAGAATCAGCCACGCTTTGGGGTGGAGGGCTTGCGGACCCGCCCAGATCTTACAACTCTAACATTTCAGATATGCAGATGTAGAAATCCAAAGTCAGTTGCATAGTTCAGCATAAACATAACCATGTTTTTTACATGAAGCCAGATCATCTAGATAAGACAGTTTCCAAAATCAAGACCATCAAAAGAGAAAGTCTAGCAGCGCAGAGATCCCCAGGCAGGGAGTTATCATCTGCAGTGCAGTTTGGGAATATAAAAACAGAAACTGTTCCATATAGGAAATACTGCCACCCTTTTTCACATTTTCTAAAGTATTGAAAATGAGGAAGCCTCTGCTACACATCTAGTTTCTTCTTAGTCCTTCTATGTGTTATCAAAAATTTAAGGGATGGAAGTTGTGGGTTTGGCGACAACAAATATCATTTGGCTACTAATTAATATATCATTCTTTTAGCTTTTATTAAATTAAATATATATATTTTCTTTTCAAAATTTTCATTATGTACCTTCAGACACATAAGCAAATGGTTTATTCTTAACCGAAAGCATTGTAAACAAGTTGAAAGTGAGTGCCACAAAGGTACCAACCAGCAATCGACCCCTAAAAAAAAATATCTTTATCAATATAGCATATCATCAGGTACAAAGAATAGTTAGGCTAATTATTCTTCATTACCATTAGGCTCCATTTAACTACAGTATTTTTTTTTAAAAAAAGTTAACCTGATTTGCTGTTATATACAACTCTTATGTAAATAGAGAAACTTATTAGCTGAGAGAAATAAACTAAATATTTATTTATTACATTTCTGTGCTGCTGTACAGGACTTTCAGAGGTTTTATTGAAATGCATGAGCCTTTAATAGAGAGATGCCCACCCCCATGTCACCTGTTCTGTTGGTTTTTAGTCTTTAATCTATCTTAATCTTTACTTGTTTTGTATTATCTTTTTATTTTGCTGTAAACCAGCGGTCCCCAACCTTTCCAGCTTGGCAGACTGGCGGGGCTGGGGTGGGGAGAGGGAATGGTTCTGTGTGAATGGCAGGCACATGTGTGAGCGTGCGCAATTCCATTTACGCAAGCTTGAGCACTTGCCAATCATGCAAATGGAGCTTCGTACACACGTTCACCTGCCACTTGCACGGCCCGGTTTCAAATGGGCCGCAGCCCAGGGATTTGAGGGACCCCTGCTGTAAGCCCCCTAGAATCACTGAGATGTGATGGGTGGTGTACAAATTTAATAACTAATTAAATAAAAACATCCATGGGTCCAGTTACAATCATAAAAACCCTGCAACTTACACAAGCTATAAAACCCAAAAACTAGACCTCAAATTTCAATAGCCCTTCAGAAGAGATAATTTTTCAACTGCTTCTGAATGGTAGCCAAAGTTGGAGTCAGCCTACATGGCAGTGGGAGGCCATTCTAGAGGGGATGACACTTTCGTGGAAAAGCAGCATCTTAGCCTTCTGCCCCTGTTGAAAACGGGGAAGCACTTACTGATGGGATTCTTAAGACTAAATAAGCAAACCCCATTCTAGTGGGTGAACAAGAATGTAACTTAGTGCCAAGTCATAGAGGCCTTTCTATGTTAACGTCAGTACTTTAAATTGCAACAACAGCCTGATAGGAAGGCAATGCAGGGTCTGTAGCACAGATGTAATATAGTCCCACTGGCAAGTGTAAAATAGCACACAGGCCACTGCATTTTTGGCCAACTGAAGCTTCCAAATGGTCTTTAAAAGGCAACCCCACATAGTGTGTGTTGCAGTAATTTAAGTAAACAGGAACAAAGGCATGAATCACTGTAGCAAGATCCTCTTGCCCCAGGTAGAGCTCCAACTGGGACGCTAAGTTGGCCAAAGGTTCCACTGTCTGTGGTTTCTACTTGCTGATTAAGTAGGAGCTCAATTTGTGGGCTCCTCAAGAGATATACTGGAGCTTCCAGAGCACTTTGATGGACAAACAGTAACTCTGTCTTACTAGGATTCAAATTTAATGAGTTGTCTCCCATTCAAACCCTCACGACTTTCAGACAAATAAAAGAAAATTTTTACATTTCTTTTAGTGGCCATGGAACCCAAAGCTATAGGTGAAATTACAGATAACGAGGGCTACGTGTACATTAAATTTAAGCTTTTACTATTTAATATATATCAGACATAACCGTTTTAAAAGACTTCTGCCCAATTCATTGTGTGTATGATTTAAAGTTATCTCTCTATAAAATCCATTTGTATTAAATAAGTATCCAAGATCGTCAAATTCAAGTGGATTTTTGCCACTGACCTGAAAGTCTTGAGAGCGTAACATCATTTTCAGTTTTCTGCTTTAAAGAATAAGGTAATGTACTAATGGCCTTATTAATTATGCAAACTTTATATACTTGTAATATTTACTGTTATTTAATTATAAATGCTTACGTATGAATCTCTGGTTGTTCAAGAAATCGTTCAGCACTGAAAGATACAAGAATGTTATCTTTACAATCAACACTTATTTCTATTTAGAAATCTGTTAGTCACATATATAATCCTGCATGCACCAGCAAGTCTATAATATTCACTGCAGATAAAACATCACACTATCCTTTGGAACTGCTGGTTTTTAAAATCAGCGTTCTAGCACTGGAAATATTGTTATCTTTGACAATGATTAAACAGGTACATATAAGTACAAGGAAGGGGCATTCCTACCTTTCTTTAAGTATAAAGAGTGCTCCAAGTTGTGCAAGAACCGTAGAAGCAAATACTGCGAGGACTTCAAATCTCTCAAATCTGCAGTTTGGAAAATTAAGCATTTAAACATCAGTACGAATAAAAAGAATATTAATCAGAAAGTAAAATGCACTAATTGGGATGGGTACAAGAAAGTATGCTTAGAAAATTAACATGTGTTATTTACTTTTGCTGTTATTTTCTTTTTATTAAAAACATTCTTAATGTTAGCAGTATGTTAGTGGAAGGCCAGATAATTTGGGAAGCTGGATAATTTCCATGTATTTTGGAATTATTCCGTTCTATTAAGTTCCATGTTTTAATTCATGGGCCCTAGCAATCAGGGTGTCTTTGTTAGGGAGCACCACTGATGGAACAGTTCCGATTTTACATGTAAATTCCAAAAAAAAACATGTTGAGCACCCTAAGGTTTGGATAGCTTAATTTTAGTTTTGTGGCAGATAGGACTATTTTATGCTAGTCTTGTTGATGAAAAACTATATATTCTCTGCTATCTGTTCATAATGAATTTGCAAAGGCTGAATAAGAGACAAAGTGTTAACTTAGGTTTAGCTCATCTCGTCCGAACTTCACAAAGATGCCCATACAGTTATCTCAGCAACAGTATGGACGTACTTCTTTTGTTTGTTGCAATTTGGTATTTATATTGTTGTTATTCTTGTTATATTTTATAATGTAAATTTAATTCATATAAGTAGCTTGCATAATACATTTGTATGACAAGAGAAGGTTATAAAATCTTGTTATGACAGATAAAAGAAAATGGCTCTAAAAGGAGATGGCCTACAGATACCAGTCTTACTATTCCTGATTGAAACAGAAATGTGCATATTAGAGCTTTAATTAATTGTTCTAACTGTCAGGAAATGTCTCCTTAGTTCTAGGTTGGTTCTCTCTCTGGTTAGTTTCCATCCGTTGCTTCTTGTCCTGCCTTCAGATGCTTTGGAGAATAGCTTGACTCCCTCTTCTTTGTGGCAGCCCCTGAGATATTGGAACACTGCTATCATGTCCCCCCTCGTCCTTCTCTTCATTAAACTAGACATACCCAATTCCAGCAGCCGTTCCTTATATGCTTTAGCCTCCAGTCCCCTAATCATCTTTGTTGCTCTTCTCTGTACTCTTTCTAGAGTCTCAACGTCTTTTTTACAGCGTGGTGACCAAAACTGGATGCAGTATTCCAAGTGTGGCCTTACCAAGGCATTGTAAAGTGGCATTAACACTTCACGTGATCTTGATTCTATCCCTCTGTTAATGCAGCCTAGCACTGTGTTGGCTTTTTTGGCAGCTGCAGCATGCTGCTGGCTCATATTTAAGTGATTGTCTACCAGGACTCAGAGATCCCTCTCGCAGTTGCTACTATTGAGCAAGATACCACCTATACTATGCCTGTGCATTTAGTTTTTCTTGCCTAAATGTAGAACCTTACTTTTTTCACCATTGAATTTCATTTTGTTAGATAGCGCCCAATGTTCAAGTCTGTCAAGATCCTCCTGTATCTTAAGCCTATCTTCTGGAGTGTTGGCTATTCCTGCCAGCTTGGTGTTGTCTGCAAATTTGATGAGTTCCCCATCTATCCCCTCGTCCAAATCATTGATGAAGATGTTGAAAAGCACTGGGCCCAGAACAGAGCCCTGGGGCACCCCACTACACACTTCCTTCCATGTAGATGCAGTTCCATTGAGGACCACACGCTGAGTACGGCCGGTCAGCCAGCTATGAATCCATCTGGTGGTGATGCTGTCTAACTCACATTTTTCTATCTTATCAAGTAGTAGGTTGTGGTCTACTTTATCAAATCCTTTACTGAAATCCAAGTAAATTATATCCACAGCATTCCTCTGGTCCACTAATTTTGTCACTTGGTCAAAGAATGCAATAAGATTTGTCTGGCATGATCTGTTTTGGACAAACCCATGTTGGCTTTTAGTAATGACTTTGTTTGCCTCTAGGTGTTCGCTGATTCGTTGCTTGATTATCTTTTCCAGATAATTTAGCTACAGAGTTTGAACCCCAAGACATCAGCGATTTCAAAAATACAGATTACATTAAACACTTCCAGTGAGAGATGTAAAATGAAATTTCAATTCTCAAAAATTTAAAAATGCACTTTTCCCCTTATGTGACAAGAATGAGTTACTTCCATAAAGAGAGTAAAACTATGGAAGGGCCCAGAGACTACCATAAAACTTCACAAAGTCTGATCTGTTCTATCAACCGGAGACTGGTGATTTCTGGGTAGTAGTTTCATATTCGATCAAATGAATGTAGTATGCATATTTCAAATTAGCATCCTCTAATTTCTTGGACACAATTCAGCATAGAATTAAACATTACACATAATGCACATTACATTACGTGCACATTACATTTTTCTTCATCTTATAAAATCTCTTTATAAACAAACATTGATTTAATAAATTAATAACCTGTTTATTTCACAGTAAAATAATATTTTCAAAAAACCAACAAATACCAATTATCCAACTTACCCAAATGAATAAGAGGAACTTGGTTTCTTCATCATTACCCAATAACTTATTAAGCATGTTATTAAGCTAAATAAAAAAGGGAATGAAAATTAAGAGAAATCTAGCTATTAAAAATTATATAAAATAAATTCAGCATTTCAAAATTCAATTGTCATTTAACATATTGATGAATGGCCAATAACAAAATAAATCCTTAGTTTAACAGCCTACTGAAAGGGAGGTCAGTATATGAAAACTGAATCTTTGTTTCTGTTATTATACCTTACAGTAATACAGTAGAGTTCTAGTGGTTTCTAGAACTAGTAGATATCCAGTGGTTTCCTGACCTGGCCTACGTTAAATAAGGGATATTTAAAGGCTTGTCATTTATTTAAAAAGCAAATAGTTTTACCATCAAGTTGCATAGAAAACAACAGTGGGATTAAAGACATAACAATGTTATTCATTAATATCCCACTTGCAGGGTTCCTATTAATACTGACTAGATTTGGCTGAAAGTAAGATGATCTCCTGTCCTGAAAGTAAGAGGACACCTGTCCTGTCCTGTCCTGCCCTGCCCTCCTGACACCATCAATATTGACATCACTATTGTTTAGGGCTGAATAAAATGGAAAAGATTTAAGATAAATCTCATCTCAGTTGCAAAAAGTAATGGTACTTTTAGAACGTAATGCAAGAAAATATATACTGCTGTCATAATGGGACTTAAGCATGCTTAAATCTCATCTGAAAAATGTCTATTTCTGAGCTGTGTGTGACATTAGAAAACAATGGGAACCGTTTTTATGGACTTGTTTCCTACACAATGAAAAGTCACTTAGGCTGCAATCCTATATCACATATCTGGCAATCCTTTCCACTTAATTCCATGGGATTTAATTTTGAGTAGATATAAATGAGACTACATCTTGCTTACTAACAGAAACAGGATTTATTAGGAAATATTAAAAGCTTTTTACCATAACCCATAGATTTAGATAAAAGGATAATTTTTTCACAAGTGTTACAAAATTAACTCAGGAATTTAAAAAGGGAACATACCTGAAAAGATCAAAGATTGTTAGATAGGTATATGCAGTTAAAGCTGTGGAAAAAAGATGACCATTTCACATGAACAAATAATGAAAATATTTTAGTTTACCTGCCTTTAAGTAAATAAAGGTACTGTTGCTTTTAATAAACAATTGTTGAGCTTTATGCAATTTTCTATGTAATAAACATGCATCTATCAAATAAATCACAAAACATGTCAAGGAAGTTGTTTAAGTCTCTAGGCCTTTTTTTGTAGGGCGGAATCCATCAGAGGGTTGGAGTTGTTTTGTGAATTTTGTGTGGGAATTTGCAGGTGTTATTTGTGAATGGCATAATTGCTTCTCTAGCCATTCACACATCTTTCCCCATGCATTAGCAGCCACTTCCTGCCTGCCAGTCTGCTTGCAAGCTATCTGGGAATTGCAACTTCCTGCCAGCTTTCACACTCACTGGTTGTTAAAAGCCAGCAGAATTTTGTGAGGAGATGCTCATTTAATGACCCCTGATCCTGACTTAACAATGGCAACGGGGACTACAAGGATTGCCATCATAAGCAATGCAGGCATAAATCACATTGCGTTTTACAAACACATGATTTAGAGATGGAAGTTCCAGTTCCAAATTGCAGTCATTATGCAAGGGCTATCTGTGGTTGTAATATTTGTTTCAATTCTTAAGACATTTTAGAAACAATGTCATCATAATGCATGTGCATCCAATTAATAGAATTGTGGACATCAATAAATGTAAGCAGAGTTTTACATTTAGTAGAATTAATTTTGCTTCATCTTAATAGCTTTTTACAGTTTGAATATAGAAATCATCAAATAAGTGACAAGAATGACTTTAGGAACAGAAAACAGTAAAAAAGAAATGCGAGGAATCAATGACACTCACAAATATAACCATTTTTGTGTCAATATTAAACCACTTTTGTATATCTACAATCATCTCATTAAAAGAAGGATAACATACCTATGCTGTTTGTAGAACTACACCACATAAGCAGGAACGCAGTGCATCCTATATTTATTGCACCAAACAGCAAGATCTTCCATGACTGTAAATAACAACAGTTGAAACAAGTTTAATAAAGTAGGTGTTATTGGGGGGGGGAACTCTATAATCCTCAGATAAAATATTGAACATTAAGCTCACATTTCCCATGGCTTTAATCTCTTTGCTGAAGAAAGAATGCCAGAGCATAGTATAGGGTCAATGTATTCATAATTTTTCAAATAGTGATTTATTGAACGACAAGTAGTCCTCGATTTATGACTATTGGAACCAGAACTTCTCTTGCTAAGCAAGGTGATTGTTAAGTGAGTTGTGCCCGATTTTACAACCTTTTTTTGCCACAGTTAACTGAATCACTACAGTTTAGTGAATCCAGCTTCCCCCATTGACTTGGACTGTTGGAAGCCTGCTAGGAAGGTCATAATTGGAAATCACATGACCTTAGGATACTGTAAATGCATGCCAGCTGCCAAGCACCCAGATTTTGATCTTGTGACCATGTGAATGCTGAGATGGCTGTAAGTGCGAGGACTGGCCGTAAGTCACTTTATTTTAGTGCTATTATAGCTCCAAACAGTCACTAAACGAACGAGTCAAGGGCTACCTGTACAACTAAGTGCAACAGCTTCTTCTCTTCAGCACTACACAGAGTTCTTTGGCCCAGAATACTACCGTATTTGTTAATCAAATTCAATAAAATAAAACAAATACATGTTGACAGCTGCACTATTGACAAGGAAAAGTGTAAAAGTCAAAAAGACACACCCTTAGATATAAACTAAATGATACAACAAATAGAAAAAGCTAAATCTCAGATATTCACAACTAATAGAGAAAATACTGACTGGAACTTTTCCCCCATTTGTTTATTTGTCAGACTGACATTCTACCTTCTCATCAGCACATAACATTCAACAGGGCTAAAAGGAATAACTGTAAAATATTATAATCATAATGAAAACACAATTAAATCATATTAGAAAATTCCAGAAAATAAGAATAAAATCTCAACATGCTTCCCATCAGCAAAACCCACTTCCATGTCAAAGGCATGCTTATAGATCAGTGGTGGCGAACCTATGGCACGGGTGCCAGAGGCGGCACTCAGAGCCCTCTCTGTGGGCACGCACGCCATCACCCCAGTCCTAGGCCTTCAGCTGGGTTTTAAAAAACCTTTTCGCTTTAGGCCTCCGCCACCGTGTGCAAAAAAAAAAATAAAGGTTCAATCAGTCAATTTCAACTTCTCGCAGGGAAAAAAAAGATCTTGCAAAGTTGGAATTAATTGATTGAACTTTTTAGCCCCACCCTGTCTGCCGTTACCACCAGAGCCACACCCAGCCAATGGGCCACGCCCAGCCAATGGGCCACACCCACCCGGCACTCGACGATGCACAAGTGGGTTTTGGGTTGCAGTTTGGGCACTCAGTCTCTAAAAGGTTTGCCATCACTGTTATAGATATTAAGCATATTTCAATCTCTCTATCCTACAATATTGCTTAATAATAGTATGTTAGATGCATCTCATAACATAGAAGTTAGTTATTATGCAATTTACAAGAATAAATTAAAAAGTTTAACAGTAACAAAGAAACAAATATAAGGAAGAGTAATTGGAACATGAAATAGGTTAAAAGTGATTGAGCAACAAATCAGAGTCACTGATTTTGTATACATATATATAAGACTCTTTAAAAAATAAGTATCTATGAATTAAAATGTTTTCTTGCCAGTAAATGAAAACACTTACCCTTCTATCAGCAGCTACGGTTCTAAATTCCTGTGTTAACTTGCCAAGAAGAGACCGCTGTGATTTGCGAAACAAATATATTGTTCCCTACAAACAAGATACCAAAAGTTGTTTACTAAATTTTCTATTCTTTTCTAACATTCCAAATCATGAACTTGATTTCTACATGCAATCTATCACAATAAACATTATCTCCATGCTTGCTAACTTTTAAAAAGTAACAAAACATTCACTGAAGGTAAATCCACTAATATATACACTCTATATAAAAAGTGTACCTTACCCTTATTAAAATGCCAGGTTTTTGAGATGTAAAAAAAAACAAACCCAAGATAAATCACTTCAGAATTTTTCCACCTTTAATGCAACACATAAGCTCTACAATTCAACTGAAAAACAAACTGACATCTTTTTTTTGGGGGGGGGGAGAAATAATAATAAATACTAGATTAATGGGGCTGCATAAGTGGCTGAGGAATTCTGGGAGTTGAAGTCCACAAGTCATAAAAGGGCCAAGTTTGAAGACCCCTGTTTTACAGCAAAAGCCACGGTCTGTAAAGAACTTACAAAGTATAAAGGGATCTCATTTCAGAAGAATGGTACAAAAAAATTCCAAAGCATTGGATATATCATGAAACACAATGAAGACAGTTATTAACAAGTGGAGAAAATATGGCACAACAGTGACATTACCAAGAACTGTATGAACCTCCAAAATTGATTAAAAAAACAAGAAAACTCTTCTGAGAGGCTGACAAGAGGACTACAGCAATATTAAAGGAGTTGCAGGAATTTCTGGCAAGTACTGGTTGTATACTACATGTTACAACAACCTCCTGTGGTTACATATGTCTAGGCTGTGGGATAGGACAGCAAGATGGAAGCCTTTTCTTACAAAGAAAAAGATCCAAGCCTGGCTACATTTTGCAAAAACCTACATCAAGTCTAACAAAAGCATGAGAGAAAAATGTGTTATGGTCTGATGAGATCAGTGTTGAAGTTTTTGGCCATAATTCCGAAAAGTATGTTTGGCGAAAAAACAACACTGTGCATCACCAAAAGCACACCATACCCACATTGAAGCATGGTGATGGCAGCATTATACTTTAGGGTTGCTTTTCTTCAGCTGGAACTGGGCCTTTAATTAAGGTGGAGGGAATTATGAACAGTTCCTAATATTAGAATGTTAGCACAAAACCTTGAGGCTTCTGCTAAAATGTGGAAGATGAAAAGGCATTTCAACTTTCAACACAACACCCAAAGCATACCTCCAAAAGAAAGGCTTCACCAAAAGATGATGAAAGGTTTAGAATGGCTCAGCCAGAGCCCAGATTTAAATCCAGTTTAAAATCTGAGGGATGATCTGAAAAGGGCTGTGCACAGGAGATGCCCTTCCAATCTGACAGATTTGGAGCACTTTTGCAAGGAAGAGTGGGCAAAGTTTCCTAAGGAAGATGTGCCATGCTGATAGGCCCCTACTCCAAAAGACTGAATGCTGTCATAAAATCAAAAGATGCTTCAACAAAGTATTAGTTTAAGAGTGTGCATCTTTATGTAACCACATTATTGTACTTTTTTTTATTTCCCCCCCCTAAAAAGTTTCATTTTGTTTTTCAATTGAAAGCTTACATGTTACATTAAAGGTGGAAAAAATTCTGAAGTGATTTATCTTGGTTTGTTTTTTATATCTCAAAAATCTGGCATTTTAACAGGGCTGGATAGACTTTCCATATGCACTGTATTGCCAGCTAGCTTTAAAATATTCATTCGTTGCATTTTTACCCTATTTATTTCCTAGGAACCTCAAGAGTCTTAGGCGGCTTTATGATCACCAAAACATTTCTTGGGTTGAGAGCAGACACCTTATGGATACCCTTAGGATTTTTATGGCTGAAAAAGGATCTGAACCCAGACAACGCAGCAAGCTCATTGTTTGCTCCTATCCCTTGAACAGAGACCTCAGGTACCTATTTATTCACTAGTAAATTACACTTTTGCTCTTCCGTAGAGGTATAAGGATACCGATGCTAAGGGTAAATCTTTTCCTTGACATGTGATTAAAAACAACTACTTGTGACTACTTATTGATCAAATTCCTAATTAAACACTTCCGGGCTATCTACCGTAGTCTGAGCCAAGCCATCCCTCCAGTCACTGCACCTCTTCTCAGGGAAGCCCCACACATCGCACACAGCGGGCTACATACATCCCACCTACATTTTCGCTTTTAAAATGAAACGGGACTCCCAGTGCAGCAGATTAAGTTGCCTTCTGCACACTTGGAGCTTTCTGTGCAGAAAGGCTTGGCATCTTCCCTATGGAAAGCTATCTCAGCCTTGACAGCCACCCTTCCCTGCTGCAGGGAAGTCGCCCCCTTTCAGAACTGGGAAGCCGGTGTCAATGTCCCCCTCCTAGCATCCCTCTCACGGCTGCACCACGTTTGACACCGACTCGCCACGCAGCGTTCAAGGCCCTCAACCGCCCCCCAAGATGGGAACTCACCATGTTGCGGAACGAGCGGCTCCCAACGGGGCCGGAAAAGGCGGGCGTCTCCTGTCACCAAAGAAAGGAGTACGGTAGGAGTCGAATTAGCTTGACGTGTAATTGGCCGACCCCGGAACTAAACAGGAAGTGACGCGACCTCGTGCCGCCCTCGGCTCCACGCTCATCCCCAGTCGAGGCAGAGTGAGATTCGCGTGTGCCGGTGTTCCGTTGCCTTGGAAAGTGCATGCGCTACTGCGGTGCTACCAATAAAGTTTAAATTGGATCATTTCTCGATGGGGACAAACTCATTATTTCGGGATACTGTCCAATAACAGTGATAAGAATGCCTTGTAGCAACGATAGAAATATTAGAGTTGTGGGCACAATTGGCATCTAAATCAGAGGTGGGCAACTGTGGCCCCTTTATGACTTGTGGACGTCTACTCCCAGAATTCCTGAGCCAGCATGGCTGGCTCAGAAATTCTGGGAATTGAAGTCTACAAGTCATAAAAGGCCCATAGTTCCCCGCCCCTGATTCAGTACTCTTCGGAATTCCTCAGCACAACCCAGCCCGCTCCATATGTGTCGGACTTCAGTCTTATAATTTCCAGTAAGCTCCCTGGGAATTCTGAGGAACTGTAGTTCAGCATAATTAGGGGACACCAATGGAGGAATCAACTCCTTCCCATTAAATACAGGGTGCAGTCTGTCACAGATCTGGCTCGCACCTTTTAAGAAGCTGCAGTCATAACATACAAGGTGAAAATGACCGTTTTGTGTCCAAGTCACAAACCAGCTGACCGCATCTTAATCTAACATGCTGGAACGACATTAAGCATACAAGCTGGAAATAAGGAATTTCCTGACAGAACGATTGATCAATGGAACAGCTTGCCTCCTGGAGTTTTTCAAGAAAACACTGGACAACCATTTGTCTGGTAAGGTATAAAGACTTGGGTAGGGGATTAGCCTAGATTTCCAAGGTCCCTTCCAACCCTATTATTCAATATGATGAGAGATTGTGCATCAGATTAACAAAATGTAGACTTAAATGACTTCTGATTAGTAGTGCTAGGAACCCTTTGCATGAAGACACCTTTATTTTGCAAGCCTTTGAAAAGTATTCAAGACACATTTTAAAGCGTACCATTTCATTTTTGTTTTGTATAAATGGACTGAGAATACTGTTTGCGCATTATGCTAATGTAATCTGTCCTTCACTAAGACTTATTTCCAAACATATTTAATACCTGGTTTTCCTAGTTCTTAAAAGCAGGAAGGTTTACTTTCATTTTTATATAGTATTCTCTGTCTGATGCTACCCAAATAAAAATGCCCAGCCAGCAAAGAAAACCAGTTGAAAACAGCTTTTTCCGAAAGTCATGGCAATACCAGTTGCTTTTTAAAAATGTTTTTATTCGCATGCTAACTCTATAGTATGCCTTCCTAGTTGGGTTTTTTTTTTTAGTTTAGTTACAGAAGTAGTGACTAATATTCTGAAGTGCCACGTAATAGCCGTGCAAAAATATATTATTGTGAAAATTATCTTGTGGCTTAGTTTATAGGATAATTAAGGTATCAAGATGGAAGTATGTTGTATTTTATAATTGTTTTGAGTATAATAAAAAAATGTGAATGTAAGCATACATCTCACAATCTGTTTTAACTTACTTAAATAAAATATTGAATAGTCAAATTACTGTTTCCACATTTTTATTTAGAATCTAACAATGGAGGAAATGAAAAGGTCTGTTTCAACACAATAAATTAGAATTTCAATAGTTAGATTTTAGTCTTATTTCAGAGCTAGCAAATGGAAATATCCCACAACAAAGTCATTTATCAGCAGCAGAAAGTAATACTGTAGGCAAGAGATTTGCAAGTCATGAGTCAGGAACTCAACATGGAATAAAACTGAGTATGAAGACAAACTTCAACAAATAAGTTTGTCAATCTAATTCTACATGAACATTTTTCATATTTATACACATTCTGTTTTCCTAATATTTCATATTGTGATAGCTAATACCAACAGCTAGAATATGAGAATTTTTTCAAAATGAATTCAAAGTTGTCTCTTCATAGCTGAAAATCTGTTCAATAAAAATCCTAATTTTAGTAGCACCTTTGATTTAAAATTAAAAACATATTTACATGTCAGGTTTTTATTAAATGAGATAACTAATTGAGAAGAACATTCTTTACAGAAAAGGTAACAAAGGCCTGTTAGGTCTTTCAGGAAGTTATATGTATGGGTAGGAGTGCTTCCCCCCCCCCTATAAATAGCATAATTAAAGGAAACTTTAAATTTATTCCATAGTAGGTAATCTTACAAATGTTTGCTGAAATAGCACAAAACCTTTTTTAGAAAACTCTGAAAACAAAATTTTAAATTGTCTGGGATATCTGTTCACTAGACATCCAAGAAGCGTTACGTAAGAGCCCAGATGATAAGGTAAACAAACATCAGTTAAAAATCCAACTGCTACGGTGGTTGCTTGATAACTGAATACACACATGGCAACAGTTTATGCTATTCAATGAACAAATAAATCCTACATCCATCTTGGAATGAATTTGGAGCCTTCATCAGATTCTTAATGCTAGCACATTAAAAAAAAACTGGAGGAGCCTAGTACACTATTTTCCTAGAAAACACAGAAGTATTATTAAAATGGTATGAGACAAATATCAACTATGTTTCTCACACATCTTTCTATTAAAGAGAACTGAAATAAGGACATGCTTACAATCAGTATTGGATTATGGCTTGAATGAAAATATATTAAGTGTTGTCTTTATCTTAAAGCAACATTTATTGCATAAAAGCAAACAATATCCCACCATATTTCAAAATTTGCTAAATACTTATACATAACTGAGATTTCAGATGTTCCCCCTCCCAAAAAATAGCTTAAGAATAAGAAAAGTAGCATTGCCTTTACCAAAGATGATATACATGAAGCTAAAAATTCAACCATTTGAATTCTTATGAAATAAGCTACAATACAGAGAATATACTAGGATCTGTAGAATCTGTTCAAGCATCTGAAAGCACTTGCTTAAAAAGGAATTAAATGAAATGACTTGGCAGTTTTAATTCTATTTTTATATATCTAAATCTCCTAGTAATACTGATTCAAACAGCATAACAACAATTCTTGCCTGAGAAAATGTTTGCTTTAATTAATCAGGCTTTGACTGCAAGCATAATTAAGAAATGTTTTAGCCCTTAAATTAAAATAAGGCAGATTACTGCAGCCTTTACTTAAAGCCTTGGATGAGAAGTGAAACATTTTCAAAGAAAAAAAAGTTGAGTTGTCTTTTCGAAAAAGCACCTTTGGGACAACCCTGACCTGGATGATTGAGAATCTCCATAGACAGTAATTTTTTTTGAAGTCTGATGTATTTGTACATTTAAAATGGCAATTCTGATATTCCTAATTGAGATTTCAGGCAATTTTATTTTTATTTTAAACATTTTAAAAATAAAAATGTTCAATGTCCTTGGATTAGATTATCCAAGTTTAGAATAAAGAGTTATATGATCAGGCAGCTGTAGACAAGTATAATTTGTTCAAGGGTTAAATCTAATACAACTTTAAATAAGACTGTATGATTTCTTTATTGTATACTGTACCAGTATGACGAGATGAAATGTACAGTAGGAGTAGCTAGTGTCATCAGTCTTTCACAAATGACTTTTCCTGCAGGGGTCCCCAACCCCCAGGCCACAGCCCACTACTGGGCCATAAGCTCTTTGGAACCAGGCTGCGGAAGTGGTGGGCATGCACATTCCCCACTTGCGCAGGCAGATGCCTGCGTGCTCCATTTGCACGAGCAGCAGGCACACATGCCCGCCGCTTGCGCAAATGGAACTGCACATGCATGCTTGCCAGGCGCTCGTGTGGAACCATCCCCTCTCCTTCCCTGCTGGTCTGCAAAGCTGGAAATGTTGGGAAACTCCATTGTATAACAAATGGCTTTAGCAAGAATGTTTATACTATGCATTATTTCTGTATTCAGATGCATCAATATGGCCTTGAAATTATTTCAAAGATAAAACAGGAAAGGAGGCTTTAAATTTATTCCATAGTAGGTACATCTTACAAATATTTGTTGAAGTTGGAGACATGCATGTGTACATATCCCCCACACACATACTTTATGTGTAAGCAAAGAAAACTGGAGGAAAAGAGAGAAGTATATTAAAGGCTATCCACAATACTATGAAACCTAGATTTCCAAATTCTCAAAGATAAATCACAATTAATTTACTATTAGTTCCAGATATTAAAATACTTGCCCTATTCAATCAAGCTGTAAGAACCAAGTAATATACTTTTATTATATTTAAATAAAGCTGTGATGGTTTAATAACTTATACAAAATTTAGTAACAGCTAAACAGAATAATATCTTATTTTTTAGATTTGCTTTTGCACATAAGGCATAATTTCTTCAATAAGCAACTGAAAAGATCTCTATAAAAATGTGAAAATCTTAGTTTAAGATTAGGAGTATTGTTGATTTGCAAATAGTATGTATTGTCAAATAAAATTTAAATAAAGTTCAAGTTTAAAAGTACTTTTCAAAAACCAATGATAACATTTTAACAGAAATGTTTCTCTTACTCTTCTATCCCTGTTTTTCTATCCTTTTGCACAATTACTAAATTTAAAAAAATGAATTAAGTCTTTATTCACATATCTACTTCATACCCTTTCTATTATAGCACATATAATTGAATAAATTATTCATTTTGTAAACACCAATCATATTAGACAGAGAAGTAAATCCATCTGTTCCTTTAATATTAAACGCCCATTATATTACAAGTCATTTAATAAAAATTTTAAAAAATGGTTGTATAACTATAAACTGAAGCACATGGTAGATATAAAAGACCAATTATACAAGTAATTACAGCTATGATCACTTGTATATCTTAGAAAATCACCAGAATGGAAAATTCCCTGGTTTTTGGTCATTGTGGACACAAAAACTAGCACTGAAGAGAAACTCTGTTGTTGATTTAACTTAATACTATTTCACACTTTGACTATGATACCAAAACAAGATCTTACTATGCATATTTATAAATGCTCTGAAAAACTCCTGCAGAAAGAAATGGACAGCTTTAAGCCATTTGGTATACCAATTTGTTGTATTACTATATTGACTGTGGAACTTCACAAATAGAACAGATTACATAGATGCTTTATATTGTGGACCTTTCAAAATAATATTCTTATGCATATGGATTTATGTTTAATTTGGCACATTATCAATACACAAGAAACTGAAAACAATGCTTAGTGATTAAGAAAAACACAACCAAAGTAAATATCATGAGCAACCTTTAGAAAATACAAAAAAAGGACACAAAGTACATTTTTCCTATTATTCATTTGGTAGAATTCTATTCCCCATTTTACTGTGCTCTCAAAATTTGTTGGGTATTAAAGTTAAGGGAACTCATCATCAACTATTAAAAATCAGTCTTGCCTTTTAGTGCAGATACTGCTGATATCTTGTAAACATTCAGCATTAGTTTGAATCAGCTGTCCCTTGCTGACAACATTCTCCCCTCCTTTGATAAAGTTGTTGATCAAACTGTAGTGTCTCCAAAGGCTTTGTTCCAGCGAATGTAAGCTTCAAGGGTTTGAGGGCTAAGGCTGCATTTTATTTTCTTCAAAGACTCGTTGAAATCTGACAGCCGAATGTTTCTCATCTAAAAGGAAAGAAAAAAATAAGCTGCCTTGGGTCTCACATATTATTGGATTTAAAGTTTATTAAGCTTATTTTTTCAAAAATTATTAGCATGGGACTACCAGCATTGAGAGCAAAAGTAATTCAACTTGGATAAATATTACTATGTTGTTTCCACTAGATGGCGCTAAAGTATGTGAATCAAATTCAGCAAATCATTTCAGGCCATTCCCACCCCCCCATTTCTAATTTACTAACGTGACTTAAAATACAAAGTGCTTAAGCCAACAACATATTCTGATCTCTCTGCTCCTTATTTTAGTCTTTACATTCTTCACATCTCTGAAAATTTAGAGGACAGAGAATCTACTAACACAGTACCATAACAGGAAAGGGAGAAGTTCAACATTGAGCTGGGAAAACTTAGAACTTTCCAGAGCATACTAAAGGTTGAAGGATGGATAGAATAATCTATTTTGTACTGATGGAATGGTAATTTTTACACTACAGTGCTGTATAAGTAGCTATGTGTCTAGTCTTCTTTATGAAGTGTTGCATATTTTTAGTTGCATTTGTGTTCTCAAATATAAAATTATGGTTATCTACTTAGAGGAATTTTTTCTATGACATTTTTTGAGGTATTTGGTTGCTTTTTAGTAGTATTGGATTTTTTTGATATTACATAGAACAGCTTGACAACTTAGTACATTTGTAAATTGAATACATGTGATCTACTCTCAAAAAAGGGTATCCAAATAATACTTAAGATTTTGAACTTCCAGTTGTGCTCTGAAAACAATAAAAATACAAAACATTAAAAATGACTGAATTGTTTAAGTTAGCAAAGCACATACCTCACTAGCAGACATGTTCTTCACCTGTTCTGGTTTTAATTCTGTAAATTAAAAGAAACATAATTAATGAGTTTCAAATCAATATATCCTGTCAGAAGGCTTAATATCTAAGTAAGACAACTCTGAATTCTGGCAATAAAGCTGGTTTAAACCAAATGTTTTAAGTTCATGTTTCTTCATCTTGAAGATCATAAGGCTCTAGGCAGGTCATGAACACATGACCATGGGAATGCTGCAACAGTCATTAAGTCACGAGTCACTTTTTTCAGTGTATAAGTTTGCATCTTGTCTTTTTATCACTCTAGTTATTGCAGCTTTTTAGATTTCACTTTAATGTTATTCTTTTTATTGTCACATTAATTATATTTTATTCTAGTGTTATCGGGGACATGAGGGCTCAGCAGTTAAAGACGCTGAGCTTGACAGCTGGAAAGCGGACAGCCCAATTTCCAGACCCGAGCACTGCAAGATGCATTCTTGCCCCAGCTCCTATTTTGAAAAGATGCAAATTTGAGTAGCTAAATAGGTACCACTTCCCAACACTTTGGTGGGAAAGTAACAGTCTTCCGTGTGCCTCAGTGTGTATAGTCATGCTGGCGACACGACCACAGAAATTGTCCTTGGACAACGCTGGCTCTCTTGGCTAAGAAACAGAAATGAGCATCACCCATAGAGACAGACATGACTGGAAAGAGGAAACCTTTATATTTTTTTACTAGGTTTCAATATTTAGTTTGATTATGTTGTACTGCTAGCCTCTCCTTATTGGATTGAGCAAACTAAACTATTTCTTTAGATCTTAGCTTAACCGAAAACGCATATATGAGCTCTTTTTAGAGCCACCTTACAGATGCATTTTATTCAAAGCTAATCATGCTTACCTCGTATAGGGCCCAACGCTGCATCTTTTGCCAATGCTGTTAAGTCACTACCTGAATATCCATCTGTCATTCTTTAGAAGAGAACACAATTTCAAAAATTTATATCCTATATAGAAAGCTAATAAAAGTTTACAGTGTTACATTCTTTCTTTATTATAAAGCAGTACAATAAAAATTAATAAAACAGTTTGAAAATTTTGGATAAAACAATTAGGTCCATAGTTCAGAAAGACTTTTCAATATATAATGTCTAATATTAATGATATTAAATTGTAGTCTTATCATTTAAGATGTCAGCGTACTATACGTGATGAGAGATGTTTCTTTATAAACAGTGAGGAAGAGAAACATGTCTATGCCATTACTCAGAGCCAGTTATATTTAGCATTTCTTTTTATGAACAACAGCTGCAAATATCACTATGCACAGTCTACCTAGATTTAGCAGTAAGTTAGAATTTACTCACCTAGCTAACTGTGCCAATTCCTTTTGGGTTAATGGATTTCCTTGTTTGCTCAAGAGATTTTTTAATAAAAGCAGTCGAGTCTGCAAAATATAACATTATCTATTTGCAATCTCACCTTTGGTTAAAGCAAGCAAAGACACTATACATTTGAAAATTGTGCAGAATGATTTTCACTTTGCAAAGACAACATAGAAGATTAGATCTGAAATCATATGGGGTAGAAGCGAAGCTACATTTTAAAAGTATTCTTATGCTCCTATGTCTTGCTATTATACAAATATTAGGAAAATACTAATAGTTTAATAGAAACACAGCAAATTGCAAGAGTTCAACATTCTTCTATTCAATCTATAATACCAGTTCCAATCAGACTATCCTGGCTTCTCACATATTTTAACATATTCGTTAAATATGTGAAAAGCTATGAAAATCTGATTGGGACTGATACTGAAGGCAATGGACAATTCACAGTTGGCTATAATTTGCTGTAATATCTAGTACACTGTGGGTTTAAATAGATATCCCATGGCAAGCACTAGATTTGGCTTGGCACACATGCAAATATACCATTTAAACTGAATTGCCTGTTGCTTGAAAGTTTTCTTTCGCATAAAAGTGAAAGCTTAGATTTCCAGATATATGAAAAATAAGCAAACTGCAAAGCAGAAAGATGAATTCTATTTATGCAGTCCTTTTGCAAATAAGGCATTCTCAGAACTGATATAGTGAGAGTTAAACTTCCATCCACATTTTGATTAATTCTGATGTAATGGTAACTTGGTCCTTCAGCTACAATCTAGGTTCAAACTGTAACTTATTTATAGGAAAATAATCAGAAAGTTAAGAAAGAAAATTTACAGGGCAGGGAAATGAGCCAAAAGGGGACAATTGAGAAAGGCAAAGGATAAAAAAGAAGGAAAACAAAAGGAAAAGAGTATCATTATAGAAATTCTAGTAGCCCTTGTAATAGAAGCATTCATCCTATAATTAAACATGAACAAAACAATTTTTGTATTATTAGTCTACATTCAATAATTGAATAAGAGACATTCTTACTTAAAAATATCAACATAATCTACATACCTCTTCATTGGGTAATGATACATATACTCGTTTGGTGAATCGCCTGAAAAATAAATATTAATATAAAAGTTCTATTTAAGATTCCAGATATGATAAAAGTTTCAAACCAGGATTGTAGTTAGCAAAAATTGATTTTTTAACTTTAAAATTTAAAATTGGCACTATTTGTATTGCTAGCAATTAACATTAGAATTTCAAGTTCACATTTTGTTATCAGCCCAGTTGGCTCTGAGAAGTGAGAATTGTAGATGAGATGATGAGGAAGAAAGATGCACTGGGCTTGTGAAAGTGGAACACAGGAAAAGAAAGAAAAGGGGAAAATGAGAAAACGGGAAACAAATAGAAATAGATAAGCCTCAATTCAACATCAAAGCAGCTGCACTTTTCACTTAATTGCATTTACTTCGTGGGTATTTGTTTTGTAGGTCTAAGTTCCAATTCTCTATGAATGTGCCAATTTAATTAGTTAACTTAATAATTTTTATTAATAAATAATTTATTTTTAAATAAATTAGTAATTGTATAAAAATGACATCTTACTCAACTTCTATTTAAAATATATAGCTCAGAGTGGCTTTACTGATTAGAATGTAACAGTGAAAAAAGGGATGTTGTCATGAACAATAGAAGGAGGAAGGAATCACAAGTGTCATTAATAAAGTTTAAATTCAAGCCCAATACATTTTAGAAAATGTGTTGCTTTTTCAATTGTGCCATAAAAACAAACATTGCAAAAATGGATACCAGAATAACTTTCAATATATGCAGGTAGTCCTTGACTTATGACCAGTCATTTAGCAACCATCCAAAGTTACAACAGACCCCCGCACAAAATTACCTGTGACCTGGATTTGAAGTTCCAACAGCTGGCATCCACCACCCCTCAGTCACATGACTGCATTTTGAGCACTTGGCAACCAGCCTGCTGTTTGCAGCATCCACGCTCACATGACCATGATTGATGTGTGTTTTGCTGGAAACTGGCATTTACGCCCATTGCGAGACAATGGATTTGCTTAATGACCGCTGCAAAAACCATCATAAAATCATGTAGCTGCCTTAACTTATGATTGTCATGATATACAACACAAATTTTGGGTTACATTATGGCTGTAAGTCGAGGACTACCTGAACCCAGTCAAAGTCTAAAATAAAATAACCCAAATTATAAACAATTAAACAAATTATTTACAAAAAATGTCTTTTTGTTTTTTGAACTCAAATGTCAAGAGTAAGATAGTATTAACTTCTACTGAATTGCCCATTTTTAGAACTACTGTTTTCAGACTACAGTATTGCAAGTCATTCTTGTGTCTTTTGTATTGTGTACGTTTCTACAGTACCTTGAAAAAGCAATAAATATTCCAAAATACATAGGAAAACTAAATTTTCCTGGCAGTTGGGATTCTTCCCTCTATGATGACTAGAATTTGGTCAGTTATTTTGAAATGTATGTATGTAAGAAGAGACATCTGAGAACTGAGAGATGTTTTGAAACACAACGGCATTTGGCCAGAAATATCTCTCTATTTTCAGTGAACAGAAGTTTATATTTCATTTTTGATGTATTTAACCTGTCTTCAGTAGCAAAATGAACATAAATCATTGATTTGTATCAAAATATAATTAGAAAATATTTCCAACCATTCATTCCAACAATATTTCCAGTAAATATATCATCTAGGTCCTAGGAAAATATTTACCGTGCATTTTTTCATTTTTTACCAAAATAAATATACTTTACACATGGCGTATCAAATTAGTGTTCAAGAATAGCATCAAAGGTAAATTTACATTATATATTCCTAATTAATTATGCATGAGTTAAAATACCTGAGTACAGCATCATCAAGCTCCTGTGGCCTATTAGTTGCTCCCATTACTAAAATGCGATCTTCTCCTGAAGACTGTACCTTTTTTTCCCCAGAAAGCAAATTCAGATAGAATCAGAAAAGGAAACAGCACAATATAATAAAATATATATTGTTGTAATTGCGAACAAACCATTTGCACATCAATCACCATGTAGTGGCAATGCGGAAACCATTATTATTTTGAGGAGTTTAATGACATATTATGATTTTCTCCTTCTTATTAGGAAAAGTCTAGAAGGTTTTTTTTCCTGTTTACTGAATAAAGGAGAAAAGACTAGGGGAATCTTCAGGTAGCTTCAAAACTTTTCTCACTGTGAGAGTCATACGCCACCAAGTCAAGTGGAGGTCTTGCAGTCTCCCGACAATAACAGTCAATAACAGTCATGATGCCAGCTTTGATAAAAACCGTGGGGTTTGTCATGGTTGACTCGCTACTCAACCCTGCTCACAACCAGATAATAGTAACGGGAGGGGAGAGGGGAGGCATTGGAATGTAAGGAAAGTTTGCGAGGGAACTCTGGAATGCAAGTGTGCCACCTGGAAGTGTGAGACAGACCCAAACCCCAAGGTCATCAACTGGGCATGTCCGAGGCAGACAGGCTGTTTCCAAAATAAAGCAAGTGCAACTGATTGATGGACAATGGAAGGTTTGTGCACGAAAACATCAGAACTGGCTTTTCTACTTCTGTACCTATATGGCTTTTCAGTAAAATTATATTCTTGGGAGAAAAAATGTCCCAGGGGTTTCTTTTGCTGTTTAATGCATAGGACAGTTGACAGGGATGTTGTTTGTTGTGAGCTTCTGCATTGGACCTAGCATTGGGTACTGTGGAAACTGGTCGCCCTTGTGGTATTTCTGCTGTGGTTATTAAGATGCTCCTGGCAGCTTGTAAAAGATTTGGGTATTATCTTGCTTGTTATGTATGCTTTTAACTCTGCCTGAGGTAATAATAAAGCTTAAAGTCATTTTATTCACTGGTGTGTTTATTGTCTCTAGATCCAAAAGAACCTGATAACTGCCCTGAAACTTGGCAAAACACACCACTTTGCTCTTATGTATGAATACTATATTTCACTGTAGACTCCATTGTAAACATGTAAATAATTTCAATGCGTTTGGTGGTCTTGAATTTTAATAGTAAGCACATTGAAAAATACTTAAAGCTTAGCAAAAAAGGGGGGGCAAAGAACAGCAACAGTTCATCTTTTAGCTTGACTGTTTTCTTTAAAAAAAATAATAATCAAAAGTTTAATCTTTAGAGTTAAAAATACTATATAACTGCCTTTAACACCCAGCACTGTAATACTGTTCCACAATTAATACTTACACCATCAAACTCTATTAAGAATTCTGTTTTTAAACGTCGGCTAGCATCATGTTCACCTTCTCTTCTTTCACATAATAAACTATCCACTTCATCTAAAATATAAATATAAAATAAGATAGCTTGTCATTTTATACTGTGAGCACACTGACACACATTAAAAATGAAATTCTGTTGCCTGCTCTCAAAAGAAAGTATACTGTATATCTACCCATACACACATACATATGTGTGTGTATATGTACACACATACACACACATATATTCACACACACACATACATATATGTATATATCACTGTCCATTTTGAATACATGGCTGAAAATATGCAATCAATATTAAATGTATACTTTAAAACAGTTTACAATTGTTTATATAATGCAATACTCTATATTCTAAACAGCATATATTGTTCAAGAGTTGTTAAATAAGTTACCAACATTTTAGGAACGACAAGAATTAAAATTTATGGTCCAGGTTTATTAATATATTATCTGTGCAGCACTTAGCCAAACATGGCTTATCTTAAAAATCTAAACAAAGCAGATCTGGTTAGTACCTGACTAGGAGACCCATCAGGAAATCTTATGATAGGAGGCTAGACCAAGAAGTTTAGAAAAAAGAGAAGGTAATGGGAATCCATTTTGATTCATTGGTTAAGAAAATTAACATGTACCTGTCAAGGTCATTGATTGGGGAAAATTTTTGCTTTTTTAAAAAAAAAATCCTGTTCTCCAGTATGAATTATCAATACTTGTTATAAATGGAATGAAATAAATTTAAAACTGGGTTAAGAACATATTTTTGCAATTCAACTCAATCTAATAAAATGGATAGTAAATAGTTATTCTCAATTAAATGTTATTTTTAAAAGGTTTATGCTTTAAATTTAAGTCAAAATTTTGACTAATCAGATACATGAAATTTTACCAATAAAAATGATAGAAGGCTGAAGTTCTCTAGCTACTGCAAAAAGTGCACGGACTAGTTTCTCTCCTTCACCAACCTAAGGAAAAAAAACAAAGAAGGTATCTACCTCAAATTGATTGAATAACATGCTTAACAACGGGCATATTATCAGTGGATACTAAAACACAACTAGCTTGATCTATTCTATGACTCTGACATTAAATTTGTTACTACATTTACTATAATTAAATTATTTTTAAAACATTCATTAAAGTTTCCATTTCTACCTCTCTCTACAGCCAGGCACACATACAAAAAAAACTTTTCAGCATACTTATTTCTGTAGCACCATGTCCAAGAGGACTTCATCCACACAGGGATGTTTCAGAGGGACATAGATGACTTAAGAGGGAGAAGGGAAGACACTGAAAAATTTTCTTCTAAGATCTTTTATAATATAGCTTTGACATTTTACATATTCCAGTGGAATAAAATTTGACATAGATGTAGATGCAAAATTAGAAATAGTTTAGAAACAGATAGTTATTTCCAATGTACTGGAATCTGATGCAAATACGGCTCCATTTATTTTTTTCAAAACTTCCTAAGATATCTCTTTAACCACAACCATTGCTACTCACATATTTTGACGTCAGACTTGCAGCACTTATGTTAAAGAAGGTTGAATTTGATTCTGCAGCCACTGCTTTGGCCTATATTAAAAAAAAATAATGATTTAAGACTGCAACATAATACAAAGCATATAGCATCTTTCAGCCATGTGTAAGCATAATAGAATTATCCTTATTAGCCAGAGTTCTGCTGAACTGTAAATTTCAATCTATCTTTAGCAACATATGTTATACTTTTAAATGTCTGCTGATATAATTCAGAGTTTACTTTTTCTTGTAAGATACTGTGAAATTCTGAGCAGTCTTTCAATTGGAGTACCCATGACCCAACATGGAACTACTCTCTTATTTCAAAATGATAGGAAAGAATATTCCTTGTGTACACATGTTTGTTTCCTATCTTAAAATGACAGAAAAACACACTACCAATTTTCAGCAAATATAAACAGATTTAAAGGCGTTCTGGGGGAACAAAAGAGGACATTGCCTGCCCACGTGATAGAGGAAAGCAGCTCTCTTACCAGCATCGTCTTCCCGTTTCCTGGTGGGCCAAACAACAACAATCCACGTGCAGGAGCCCTAAGTCCTGTAAATAACTAGAAGATCGACTGAGTTACATTTTGTTCCATTTTAGTAATTTTACTGCTGAGAGAATTTATTATTGTGTTCTGCAGAAGATATTAAAAACACTGGCCATCCAGATCACTGGATACTTTGCCCCTGAGCTCTATTTTTTTCTGCTTGATAAGAATCAAGGAAAAATAGGCCAAAACAGGCCACAGACAAAAAGAATCAAATAATACAAAAGAAAATTATAAAACTAATCCTTAAATTACTAAATTTAAGAGATATTATTTGGAACTCAACAAGCTATAAGTGCTATACAAACAATATACTTTCTAGAATGGAATTAATTTAATTTTTTACTATTATAACTTGTTAATCATTTTTCAAGCAAGTAATGCTATTATAGCCTATTAACCAGGATTGCATCAGTTCTACATTTTCTTCACAAATTAATATCTAGATGTAAGACATCTGATAGAAGGAAAAAAAGCCAGCAAAACTGCCTCAAATTGGCTGTTCTGGCAATATATACTGTGGATTTATTTTGTTAATTGCCTTTAGTCTTTATCTTAAGAGAATGAACATGTAACGTACAGCATATATTAGTTGGAATGATTATATAAAGATATGTCTTGTATTATAGCATCAACAACAAACTTGTCAATTTTTCTTTCTTGCAACATCTTTAAATATAGCTTGAAGAGAAATTTAGCTACGATGTGAAAATGTGATATACAATAGTATATAAATGAAACACAATGGAGATCTTTAGACTTTCATTGTGATACTTTTCACAAGAGACCAAACATTAATAAGAAAAGACTACAATAGCCATGCATCAGCAAAATTCACATCTCAAAAATTCACACCAAATGGATACAAGCAGGGTTTTTTTAAACAAACAATGAAACACAAGAATTATGCCTCATAGGTAAATATAAAACATATAAATTTCAAAACAAAATCAACATTTAATTACCATTTGACTTTTAAATATTCAAGAATATGGTTTCTGGTAATTTAGATTACATTTTCCCACCTTCTATTATTAGAGATGGATTGCAATGGCAAGCATTTGTTCATTCAATTGCCAGAGAACTGAACCTGGACTAATTGCACTTAACTACTTATTAATGGTAATGTTATTTCAATTGTCAATTAATGCAAAAATGCAAAATCTGAACTCTGGTGCCAAAGTCTACTGAAAGATTTAGAAACCAAGATGACTTGATCAAATATTTATATGTATGAACTCTAAATCAAATATTCACCTGCAAATTTTTAAGAGTCAAATCAAAACTATTTTCTGAAAGCTGTGTTCAAAAATGTTCAAACTGCAGCAGAGATAGGAAGGCTGGGGGTTATTAAGAATGGCCATCTCATTTAATGGTCATCACTGCTTGCAGCTGTAATGGGCAGGCTCCATTACAGTCATAGGTCAAAGACCATCTGTAGACTGATTGTATCTTTAATACTGGTTTGGAGATAGACTTTGCCTGCCAGCAAACTAAACAGAAGGGCAACTTTCACTTTCATTAGGTTTCTGATCCAGCTCAGCAAGTTCACTGGCAGAATAGAAGAGCAATTTTGTCAGTTCTTCCATTCTACTGTAGATTCTTGGAACACAAAAATCTGGTTCTAAAAATAGACCATCTGGAGAATATGGAAGAGTCAGTGGTAGGTGGTGCATATGAAGAGATGATTAAAATTGTTTCTCCCTCTCTTCCTAGGAAAGGAGGATTTTCAGCAGAATTTCATTTAGAAATTGATGATGCCAATTGGAAGGACCTAGAACTGTTTTAACTGAAAATATAATTATGCTTTGTTTAAACTTTACTACTGAAGACCTAGCAGCCTGAATGTATAGTGGGGGAGTAGATAACATTCATTTTAGCTCATTATTGAGCATGTGATTAATCCCTACTTATTAATCTATGTATTGGACCAATAAAAGCTAAATATTTAAAGTAACTATAAACAGTGCCAGTTTTACTCCAGCATCTAATCATATACTCCAATTGGACTTTGATATAGAAAAACTGTGAGTAATAATTACACATTATAATAGATGCAAATATAACAAATATACATGTTACTTGAATACATCCAAAATGCTAAATTTAAAAAAAAATCCAAGTAAAATCTACCAGATAATGAAAACATAGAAGATGCAATAAAACAAGCCAGGAAACAGATTGCTTACTTCAGGTCTAAGTGATGGAAGGATAACAATTTCTTGCAGTGCCTGTTTAGCCAACTCCTGCCCAGCAATATCATCAAAATTGACAGATGGCCCACTAACAAATACAGAATAGTAATTAGTGCAACAATGGGCATCTCATTCTTCCAGAGTGCAGCTGAGTATTTCACACTCTTTGTCTCAACTGATTTTTTTTTAAAGAAAAACCCTTACAGTTAAGAAATTATTCTCATGTACTGCATATTAAATATTATTATTTTTAAGAATATTTTCATTTCTTCCGATCCAAATCTTAAACAGATGCAGAAATAAATATGAACATATTTGAAAATAATTACACTTGATATTTAGTAAAAAGCATTCCCATCCCACCATCCACCCATAAAATACTGCTGGCACTTACCTGTCTACAATTTCATTGAGAATAAGATTAGCAAGGTTACTATCCACATTTTTTAAAATCTTCGTGTCTTTCTTTTTTCGTACAGCAGATGAAGGAGTAGAAGGCTTGGTGGTTCTATTATTTTTTGGAGTAGCCTAAGAAAATGATTATTTCAAATGTATTTCAATATTATTTTTTAAAAAAAGAATTAGACATCAGTTTCAGTAATCTAAAGGAAGCAAATTTCCATTCAGCATCTGGCTAATCAATTAAACAAACCTTTGATATGATACAAGTTAACTTTACTTAAAAAAATACAGAAAAAACAATTAATTAAATGTTGCAAAAGATTAATGAAACATTGATTATGTGCCATAATGTCAATTCTTAGCAACCATATATATTTTCTCCGTGGTAATATAACATACTGTTATAAATTCAGGAAAGGAAAGAAAAAAGAGAGCATAAATATATTAATAGAATGTGGAAAGGAACCATCATAGTAAAATGCATAATTATTTTGTAGATAAGTAGAGTTCTATATCTCTAAACAAAAAAACGTATATCCCATATTATTTATCAAAGTTTTAATTGCTTTTAAAAAACTAATTGTTTAATAAGAGACAAAATGTAATAATCCTTCCTTCCAATGCCTCACATAGCATGCTAATAAAAAGCAAAGGTAAAATCTGTATAAGAACTCTGTATTACCACTTTAGGTTTATGGCAATGATATTTTAAACTATTTTTTTCTACTCTGAAAATAATAAACCCAGAAGAAAATGTACTCAGTATCACCATATGCACTTTCTAAATCTATGGTTTTAAAACTGTCAGCAAAATAAATTGGAATACTTGAATTCTTAACTATCCTTAATAGTTCTACTATACTGAGAATAAAAATCTCTGTGTGCATCATACAACAATGACTTTTTATTAATTTTAAAAATGACAAATTTTAGCTTTTCCAACAGAAAAAAGTGTCCTACATTTTTGATCATTTTGCTTCCTCTTCTCCATATATTTTTTCATGCCAATATTTTCCAGGCATCTTCTTGCAAATACCCATAACCCAGAAATCATTTCTCACCCTGCATCCTTGGAGCAGTTTTGCAACCCAGTTGCCAGCTTGTAAAATATGGGCAGAATCCAGCTATTTCCAGTGGTAGAAGCCTCCCATCGGCAAAATGGGGAATATATACCAGGGGTCCGCAACCACCAGTCCGTGGACCAGTACCGGGCCATAGCATGCCAGCAACCGGTCCGCACAAACAAGCAAAGCCCCATCCATGGGATGCAGGCAGCACACAAAACCATGCACCCTCCAGTCCATGGAAAAACCTCTCTCCACAGAACCAGTCCCTGGTGTCCAAAAGGTTGGGGACCTCTGCTATATACTGAATTTATTCTTCCCCTTGTTATTTTCTGTCAAATCATTGAAAAGTATTTTTCTACTCTTATAGCAGGTATCTTCTACTGATAACAAGAATGACACTAGATACATCCACAACCTTGATCAAAATTAAGATCAAAATAACATGAAGTAGTCTTTCTCCCTAAAATGAGTTTGGGATTACAAACTTATACAATTCTCTTATAGTAAATCACATCTTTGCTCCATTAGCTTCTATGGTATATTCTAGAATCTAGACAACAGTCTCTACCAGCCTTTCCTAGTAATATCAATAACTGAACTTAGATTTTGTTGCATGCAAAACATGCCATTTATAAAATACAATTCCTTAATTTTGAATTGCAATTTTTCTATTTCCTAAATTGACAAATATGCAATATACTGTACATAGAAGCTAGTGTCCTACCTTCTGAGTTGCAGCTGAAGGAACTCTAGGTGCAGAAAAATTAGAAACTCCAGTATAACTAGGTGTTCTTTGGTGCCCAGAAAATCCTCCGGATCCAGCCTTTGCCACAGATTTTGAACGAGGAAGTGAATTACTACTGTGAGACAATGGATCCTTTTTTTTCGGAACAGTTCCATTTTCTACAAAGAAAAAGAACAAATTTGTTACTACACAAAACATTCAAGTCAACTAGTTGCACATTTAATTATTTTTAAAATGTTACCATCTATTAATTTAGTTCATTTATAAGACTGATTTCACAAAACAACTCTGGGTAATAACATAGGGTTAAATCTCATAATACAAAATAAACAATAATATAAGAACACATAATTTAATGTACTTATCTTAGCCATTATAGAAAAGTGGATAAACTCATTATCAGTGTGAACAGACCATCTCTGAAACATAACATGATTTATTTTAATAATGTTGCTTTCTGTTTGCACTAGTATTTTGTAAATTCTATTGAGTAAGCTAAGCTTTCTAAGCTTTGTTAGAAAATTTTAGAACTAAAGCTATTATCATTTCCTGCAGGCATAGCCAACATATCTAAACCCTGGGCTACACTATGTATACTAAAAATGTCCAAAGCTTAAGAATTCTTATAGGGTTTTTTTGTTTTTTTTTAAACCTCTTAGAATATTTATAGAAGTACAGTTTTGACCAGGTAGCATACAAATATCATTGCAGTATTCAAGCAACATGAATTTAGAATGAAACACAGTACAGGTTGTCTTCGCTTAACAACAATTGGGACCACCAACTCCATTACTGAGAGAGACATCACATGGCTGTGACTTGCAATTTTACCGCTGGCTTCTCCGTTGACTCTGCTTGTAATAAGCTAGCTGTAAAGCAATCAAATGGTGATCATGTGATTTTGCTATGCTGCAACAGTCATAAACAGCCGCAGGCTGTGAAGCACCAAATCTCAATCACGTGACTACAGGGATATTGCAAGAATCGTAAGTACAAGGACCAGTCATAAAGTTATTTTATACAATACCATAGCTTGGAATGGTCGCTAAACAGAGCAGTCATTAAATGAGGACTACCTATAATCAAAAATTCAGCAGAAGGTACATCTACAGAAGCATAAAAAGAAAATTATAATGTAACTATGAAGATCAATATAAAAACTCTAAAGGAATATATTGTCCCACTACTTACATATGTCCCATTTACCAGTGACACGTGGCTCCTGACAGATTACTGTCTTAAGAATGCCTCCTTTGATGGCAAAAGATTACCCACCCCTGACCAATGCAGTGAAATTTTGGATCTAAGTGGAATTAAATTAACATATATGGACTTTTTTTTACCTAATTACATTTTCACTATTCTAGATTATTTGATAAAGGTTATCAACAAGAAAGCAAGCAGTTAAAATATTTCTGAATGCATCTTAGAAAGTTAGATTCACTCTTCACTTAACAATATGCACTTATCAAATTTATATGGTCACCCAATTCATGAGAAGTGACTCTGGCTAGTATACAACAGTCAATAAAATATATATTTAAAAATAAATATTTTAAAATAAAAAAATCAGCTTTAAAACAGAGACAATTAAAACTAAAAATACATGCAAAATATGTAGCACCTCTCAAATATTTTCAGAATGAATCATAAAGGATTAAAAAGTATCAGACAAATCAAGCAACAATAAAGTTGTCAACATTATTTGCTTTGATATCTAAAAGATGGCAGCAAAGACACCATGTAAATGCCTAGGAATAAGACTCTATCAGGTAGATACTAGAGCCACAAGAGTAACAAAGTTTATATTAACGTCTGTGAAAGATATAGAAAAACTAGGGCTCAGGATACCCGGCTCCAAATAAGAGTTTAAATTCTGTTTAAAAATAGTGAAAAGACGAAGTACTAACTAGATTTCCAGACAAGCTTCACCAGACAGTGCAGGAGTGGATAACTAAAACTTAAAAGATGCTCACTTGTTGTAAGCCACTTAGTTGCCTTGAACCGTGAGATGTGCAACAAATACATTTAATAAATAAATAAAACCATGCAATAATTATTTTTAAGATTACACAGAAACTGGCCCATCTGGCTCAAACAGTGAAAATATTACACACCATTGAACAACAGAATTTGGGTTTTGGCGGGAGGGGGATTACCATGCATTGAACTTAGATACAAGTGTATGTTAAATAAAAATATTACAGTAATATTAACTGGACCAATGTATCATCAACCGGCATTCTAGCCAAAATGGGTTGATGTCTGCTTCATTAGGCAACCATTTTCTATTTGTGCTCCTGACAAGATCTTCAGTCTCCTGGTCTTTGTACAAGCCCACTGTTGATTCTAAATAACATTTTAGTGCCTCACCTGACCCAAGTATAAAAAATGAGATAGAATATTTGCCTGTTTAGTATATATCTCTTCAATACTATGTATATTATCATAATATCCAACTCCCAATTCATTAATGATTTTATTCAATGATTCCTTATATGTTAAAAGCACAGCCAATGTGGATTTCAAATAAATTCGGAATTTGAGATGTGATAAAGATACTATGTAATAATAGAAAATACCTGTAGCTCGGGTTTTAGATTTTGGCAGTGGTTTGCTCTCCAAGCTTGTTTCAATTTAGTTTCTGAATGTTTCGTTACCAGATTAGGTAACATCATCAGTAGGATTTTCTTGTTTTATTGCTGCATATTTTGTTTTGATACGGTAGATATGAGAGACATCCCCCTAATTAATTAGGTGCTGGGAAAACCAAACCCACCTGACTGGAGATGTCCATTGCGGCATACCAGGTTAGTATTGTCACTACGGACTTCCATTTGCAGCTTGGGAATTTGCTTAACTGCCTGCATCTTCTCTATGCAACAGAACAGAGGGAGGAAAAAGGACAAATAAAAGACAAAAAATGAACCAATGAAAGTTACGTATACTGGTAATACCAAAATGATTTTGCTTTTAGTTGGCTTGATTAGGATTAAAGTTACAAAGCTAATGTTTACAATGTTATGAAGTCAAATCTGATTAATAAAGTACAATTTATGTAAAACTGTGAACTGCAGTCAATAACTGCGTATTTAGAAATAGCAAAGAAAAGAACTAGTGGGGTACTTTAAAATCAATGTGCAAAGAATTATGATGAGTTCTACATATCATCTAAGACAATCTACAACTTGTTGGTTCAATCTGCAGCTATATTTATACTAAATTTTGTTAACAAATATTTGTTTATGATAAGTATTTCATTTTAAGCAGCTAATGTATATTTGTAATCTACAGGTTATTTCAAGTTGCTACACAATTCTATAAATAAGAGCACAAGAGCCCTCCTTTCTGATCAAGTGAACATTCCCTAATTAAGTAATTGTTACATAATTGAAATAAAATTACTACTTTTCTATCAATAAGATTTAGCACTGCATTATAACAGAATTAGACAGATGAAGCTCTCAAGTGATCATTAAAAAATTATAAAACTTCCACTATTCCTTATACTACTTTTAGTTATCAGTTACCACCTTTTGAAATGAACAACTTATTAGATATCATCCTGAATTTGACTGTCAGCAATATTTAGATTCACAAATAACCTCTTTGTAAAATCATGATCCTTTTCTTTTTTTAGAAAACAGATCAATACCCATCTCTTTTTTGTACTTCAAAAATAAAACCATTAAAAAAAATCAATAGCTCTTCCAATACACATAGCTAAAAAATGGTATTCCGTAATTACAACTTTGTCACTATCTCAGAACAATCTAGATTCCTTTTTGATACTATCATATATTTTCACGTAAAAGAGTACTGCAATATAACTTTAACTAAAACAGGCATCACACAAAATACAAATTCAATTTTTAATATATGCATTTTTTGAAAAAAAGATTCTTACTCAGCCCTTCCTAAAATCTTAAATAAGATGGCCAAAGTTTAAAGAAACTAAAGACTGTGATACCTATCTCATATTTCTTCTCTATGGTCCTTTCTTGTATACTGTCCATAGTCAAAAAGATGGTCATTTCATCACATGGCAAAGACATATGTATACAGAACATTTATTCCATAACATCTACATCAACCTTTCTCAACTTGGAATCTGCAAGAGGTCTCTAAGATTCTGTAAGACATCATGATTGGAAAAACATTTTTTTTTTAACAAATGCAATGCTAGCATTCATAATGATGTGGATTTTTACACATCACAACTCAGCTTCTGGCCCAACACTTTGCTATTGTTGTAAATGTTGACAAATGTGGGTTGTGTAGGTTACAAATAATTGTATTGTGAAGTTTTCATAAATTTTTGTGAAAAATACTTGTTTAATTTTTATGCAGGGATTCACTAAGATCTGAAAATTATTTCAAAGGTTTCTCCAGAGTAAAAGTTTTAAGAAACGCTGATCTAAGACAAATCTAAGACTGCTAAATCATTTTTAAAAGTTGTAAGAAGTCAGTAATGAAAAAATTCCACTGCCTTCATGTTTATTTCAAAACATAATTCACAGGACTCATATTTGCTTACACATAAAATCTTGACCTCCCACAAGAATTACTGATAACACAGCTGAGTGGAAATGGTGACTGGGCATACTGCCAATTATATACTATGGATAAGAATATCAGTAGCAAAACCATACATAGATTTTCAAAGCTACTTTCATTTCTAAGTGCTTTCTTCCCTTTACAAATCCAAACTGTTTATTAAAGAGCTGGGAAATCAATGAAAAGGACAGGATAACAGCTGAAGAATAAATGAAGGAATTTAGGCCATAGATCAAATAGATCTGAAGATCAATTTGATGTTTAATATCATGGTGGAAAAAACATTTATTCCTCTACCCCATTATATTTACACAGAGCAGAAAAGCACTGCATTTCTCAGTGTGTGACATCTCCTTTGAAGGGAGCCAGAACATATTATTCTCTGTAGTTAAAACTGAGAAGATCCACGTAAACTGAATGAACATCATTGCTGAGGAAGGTCTTAGAAATATAACCCGTACAATTGCTTGTATTGCTTTGGCTTACACATCACAAGGATGCAAATGGTGTATGGCAATATAAAAACTAGGAACTACCTACTCAACTGGCCTCAGGTTAAGAACAATTATCAGTACGTCTTTGTAAGTGACATTCTCTCTCAGCTTAAAGGAACTAATAAAACCTCTATTGAAAACACTCTTTTTACCTGGGGAGATCTGCGCAAATATTGAATAATCTGAAATATTCAGTTTTTAGAAAAACAATTGATCAGGTTGTAACTTTCTCATTCAGATATATCTTGATGATTCTAATTATTTGGATCCATGTCAATGGGCTTTCAGTAAGAATATGACATGAAACTACTTTGATGATGACCTTGTCTACAAACTGGATGCAGCGGCCTTGTTAAATCTCTTGGATCCTTCAGTGGCTTTCAGACTATTTAACATAGTATTCTTCTACATCCTCTGACTGATGTGGGCCTTGCAATATTCTTTTGCAGGTTCCAGTAATTCCTTACAGGCCTAGTTCAAAAGGTAGTCTTGGATCACTATCTTCAACATCTAAATCATTAACACTAGAGTCCCAAATAGTTGTATCCTGTCCCTTATTCTGTTCGGTATCGTCCTGGAGAGTTTCAGAGTAAGATATCATAAATATTACTTGGTGCTCCCTATCATCCAACTCCAAGAAAGCAATTGAATTCTGGAAAATGACTTGAATGGGCCGAATAAGCTAAAATTAAATCCAATAAGAGAGGGTTTCAATTATAAACAGAACTGAAATGTGGGACTGATGCTCAACCTTACTGGAAGGCAATACACTGTCTAAAAGCAGACCAACAGTCTGCAAGTACTATTTTATCTTCTAATTCACAAGTGACAAAGATACTTGAAAAGCACCCAGTAGCTTCAGCTGGTATAGAATGCGGCAGCGTAAACAACTTTGGATGCCCCTAGGATGATGCATGTAACACCTCTGCTGTGTGAACTGAACTGAGTGCCAGTTTGCTTCTGGATCCAATTCAAGATATTGTTTAAGACCTTAAAAACCCTACATGGCATGGGCCCAGATTACTACAGAACCATTTTCACCCCATTATGTTGGCCTGTCTCACTTGATCAGTATACTGTGGATCAGTTAAAGAATGTTGACTGACAGGGTCCAGGTAGAGAGTCTTCTCTGCCTTTGTCCCCACTCTTTGGAATATCCTCCCATCAGAGGTAAGAGGTAAGGCAGGCTGCCACTTTCCTGGCCTTTTGTAAATGCTTGAAGACCTGGCTCTGTCAACTCAAAAATGCTGGGGTATATTTTTGCCTATTTATTTTGTTAGAAACATTATATGAGGTAGCCTTTTTATATCTGTAACAGCAAAACCAAACAAAGTAGTGTCCTATAGCACCTTAAAAATATAGCTAAATTTCTCTCCTTTGTCATGGCCCACACTCTAGATTGCTCCAGGCATCCAGAAAAGAGCAACAGCAATTGGAAGCCTTTTAGGAAAAGACTAAAGTTATATTCTATAAGCCCTGTGGGGAAAAAACTCACTATTATCAAAGCTGCAGGTATAGGAAAGGGTGAGGAATCAGTAAAGGTACAATTTCACACCATAGGATTGTAGTTTACATTTGACACCTCATACTTAATAGCAAGTTATTTTAATCCAATATATGTTGCAGCTGCCTAACATTATTCTTGTTAAAAAGTGTCTGTCATTGGCTATCAAATATGTATTTTTATACATTTCTATCTCACAGTTTTTCTGACCACAGTCAATGACATTTAGAGATGCAATTTTAAGCAAACCACAGACACATACATGTACACAATCTTATTGGCACCATTCCTCCAACCTTAAAATGTTCTGCTCCTGATTTCATTTACTGTACTCTAAGGATTCCCAATCTTTTTAGCCTCTGAGGTACATTTGAACTTTGAGACACTGTTGAGTCCCACAACAAAATGGTGGCTATGGAAGCCACCTAATACAAAATGGCAACTAGATCTACCAGACTAATTACAAAAGAAATGTCCAAAAAATAATTGGATAATCATGAGAAACACATGGAGAATGCACTACAACTGTGAAAGAACAGCTAGGAAACCTAAGGAAAATATCTACTGTATTTTTTTAATCTATATTTCTCAGTTAACACTGGCTTCCTAAAACAATCAAAGTAGCTAAAGAGATAGTAAATGGGATTTACAAAATAATAACCCATCTGATTTAGGAGCTTCTTCTTTTCTAGGTAGGAATTCTATGGTCTTATTTCTCCTAATAAATAAGCAAAGCCAAGCATGCTATCCCAGCTTCAACCCTATGAGACGTAAACCATGTAATGTGGATAAATGATTTAACAGCATTTTCAAGAAAGCCAGCAGAGAATAAATTAGTTTAGATACTGCTATCCTTAGAAGTCCACAGCTAATTGTGATGACTGAAAATAACACGTACATAATGATGTGATGATAAAACCCAACCCTTATTTGCATCCTAACTTTTGATCCAAGTAGGTAAATTGCAGAGCTTGCCTCGTGGGATCATTACATGTTTCATTCCTGGCCCCTTCGGACATTTTTGCTGCTCTCTAGTTTTATTTTGCTTCAATCAATAAATGCTTTGATTTAAAAGATTTCAATTTATGATAATGTGTCACTGAATTCATTAAATATTTTGTAAAGGTCTATATTCATGAACTGATTTCAGGATTATTTTGTTCAACAATTTACTGCTTTTCATCAAAGTAATCTGCAGTTAAAACTTAATTAGCTTAAAATTCGGCAACATTTTTCTCTATGGCTTTTCCTTCTAAGATGCACTTTATACTATCTTGACATTAATGATAATTCTGCACCAATTGCTTAGCCATTTCAAAAAGCAAGTTAAGTTCATGCTGCATTTTAAAAAGTTTTTTGCAAAAAAAAACCCAAACCCCTCACTAGTTCTTCAGCTTCCCCTTTAAAATATCAGGAGGCCCAATTTTGATAGTATACTTGCATCTCTAAAGAAGTACATTGATACAAAATGAAATCTATTGGTGAAACATATGTTTCATTTTTTTAAAAAAAAATAGTTTTAAATCATTTTTCTCTCCATCATTAATAAATCTTAAATATATACACTATCAGTTTTACAATTTTCTAAAGTAACAACATTAAGTAGTACCTAACAGCTGCAAACGGTCCTTGGCCATTGCCAAATTTGTCATCATTTTAGACTGGAGGCGACGAGCTCGATCATAATGGTCTCCTTAAAGAGAAAGTTAAACATTCAGCAAAGGTATAATAGCAATATCTATCTTATACTCCAGCAAAAGTAAGTAATTAATATAAATGGTAACTAATAAAATAATATAACACTATATCATACTGTACCACTTGGAACAAATGAAACTAGAAGCAACAGGTTTGGCAAAAAAAACCCTCTAGGATGCTACTACAATTACACAGGGTTACAAACTATAGACTCCTAAGAATTGAGAAACAAATATATAATATATTTTCTGTCCCAAAATACTCATATGAAAATACTATGAGTTTTAGAATTCCTTTGGAAAAGTGATGCATTATGACTACAGATTTGTAAATCTATGCCAATATTCCGCCAGAGAAAAGTAGTATTGTCCTATTAAAGACTATTAATTTCAAGAAGTAAATGATTATTTTTAAAGCATTTTTAATAAAAATCAAAAGTATTTCAAGGTGTTTATTTGATTGGATCTTAGCTTTGTGTCATAAATTATCGAAGTTAATTATAATGTGTTAACTCACATTATAATTTTTATACAGTACAGTAACTGTTAATTAAGTATACATTTGTTGGTATTTTAATACCAGGGAATCAAACATGATCCAAAATTCTGACTTTTATGTTACCCAATTTTCCCAGCTAAAACTATTATCAGAAAAACTCACTAAAGCCATAATAACTAAACCAAACAATACAAATATAAACTATATGTTCAAATTTTTGATTCAGCTAAACAAACAGCTGCTATGTACTAGTCCTACAAATTTGGCATTAGCTGTAACTTTGAAGGAGACTTATTATTCTTTGTTTCTATGACTTCTCCATACAATCCCTTTCAAAAAGATAAATGACAAAAGACATGATATAAACAATGGTAAAAGACTCAGGTATTCAACAGTTATTCTATAATTATTATAATCTATCCAATGATCAATATCCAATGATCAATTTCAATATATGTAACAGCCAATCTAATGTATCTAGGCAGATTACCTAATAACAATCATTAAAATCATTAAAAGCTTTTTTAAACACTAAAAAGCAAAGCAAAAACAGTAGCAGAATGCAACGCAATTAATCAGTTGTGCAGAATAACTATAAAATATAAAATACAGTATTGCAGAATAATACAAGTAATAAAAAATCAAACTGAACACAAACTATAGAAATTCTGGTATTAAAAAAGGAAGGTTTTCCTTGACAGCAAAGCATAGGAACCAGACATAACTCTTTGCGAAGTGCTTCTAGAACTCTACAACAGAAGTCTCTGCCTCATTTCACCTATCAGAGAAACACAGAACGATTGATCAATCTGAAAGCATATATAAGTGAGAAAATTCTTTTCCCATATTTTTCAGAGGTTTAAGGATCAAGCCTCAAAAATTGAATTGGATTTACTATGTAGAAACAATAGAACAGCCAATGCAGTAGATGAAGCGCTGATATTTATGTATTTATTTATTTACTTATAGGACTTGTACAGCTCATATCTACTCATATACATCTTATATATCTCATATACTGTAATGATTCTGATGATTCACAACAATAAAAAAGCTAAAAACTAAAGTACTCTTCTTCCCAGGTATCAGATTAAACAGCCTCCTAGCTCAACCCTCATCCTAGCTCAAAGCTTGAGAGAAGAGCCAAACCTTTACAGCCCTCCAAATAGCTAAAAAGATAGGCATCTCAAATAGGATCAAATGGGAGGCTGAGCTGGGGCAGCCCCCAACAAAGCATACCTTCAAAGTCCCACCATGTGGCAACGTTTAAGGGAATGGACCTGGAGTGCCCCCATCCTATCTTAGTAGGACAAGGAGATACCCTCAGGAAGAGGTAGTCCCATAAGGAACCTGGTTCTCTGCTGTGTAGGGCTTTAAAGGTGATAACCAGCACTGAACTGCAACCAGAAAGCAACTGGGACCCAGTGCAGTTCATGCAGCAGTAGTGCTAATTGGATAAACTGTAGGGCACCCAAAACTGCAGTGCCACTGCTTTCTGAAGCAGTTGCAGCTTCCAGATGGTCTTCAAAGACAGCCACATTTAGAGTGCATTGCAGAAATCCAAATGGGAGGTAACTAAGGCGCAAGTGGCTGTGAGCAAGGCCTCCTGGTCCAGAATTTTTTTACATTTATTTATCAAATTTTAAAACCACCCATCTCCCTCACAGAGAGACTCTGAAATGAATATTTGGTGCACAAGATGAATTTGTGCAAGGGCCGCACTGGCCATATTTGCTATCTGCTCTTTCAGCAGGAGCCAAAAGTTGAAGATCTTTAAATTGCGCACTATTATCTGTCTGGGGACTGTTACCCATTGCAGAGTTTGAGATGTCAACTCTCCTGATTCTAGGGGGTCAAAAATCCACAACCACGCCGCTTTGCTAGGGTTGAGTCACAGCCGGTTTGTCCCCATCCAAGTCCCCACAGGCTCTAGGCATTGAGCCAGCACCTCTAAAGCATAATTTGTCCAACATTGGCTAATGGAGGTGGCTAATGGAGTAGATGACACCCCATCTCCTTCCTGTATGCACTTTGCTCCCTCCCTCTTTAGCCTGGTTAGTTTTATTTTAATTGAATTTTAAATTTATGATCTTTTATCGTTTTAATGTTTTACAGTGCATTTTAATTAAATGTCTGTAAGCCCCCTTGTACGGGCAACATACAAATTTAATAAATACATTGGGACAAAATATACAATTGGGTATCATCAGCATACTGATAATTCCAAAGACCTTGCCGGCAGATTGCCTCCCCAGTTGCTTTATATGGATGTTAAATAGGAGAGAGACCCAAGTCCTAAGGCATCCCATATAACATGGGACTACGGCTGGACCTCTCCATCTGCAAAACAAGAACCACTACAAAACAGGTCATACACTGTGTCACCAATGCTGTCTCAGTACTATAGGCCAGCCTGAATCCTGACAGAAAAGCTATGATATGATATTAGCCAATTCCAATTACAACTCAGCAATTTTATTTTGGAACAGGTTATTTGTTTTCAAAATTATAAGCATCATAGTAATCCAGTTTTGCCAAATGTATTTGAACTGTTATGATTATACACATTATAGCAATAACCAGGAAGTCTTCTAATGGTAGCTGGCCCTGTTGAACATTACAGTAGTCCTCAGTTAATGACCATTCATTCAGCAATCATTTGAAGTTAGATCCGTGCTAAACAAATGGTACTTACATCCAGTCCTTGAAAATCCATCTGTCCCTCCACACCCATAGACACAATTCAGAAGCTTGACAACCGGGTCTTACTTAAAACAGTTGCAATATCCAGTTGTCACTTAATCACCATTTGCAATCTTCGTTGCCAGCTTCTCACAAGCAAAGTCAATGGAGAAGCAGGCAGGGAAGGTTACATGCTGCTCCCTCTCCTTTTGCTCCTGAGGAGCTTGATTAGGAAACTCACATTGCATAGCATGGAACACATACCTCCAGCCACATTCTGTAGTGTGCACCTACCAGCCCAGTTGCATTTGTCCTAAGCTACAGCATCCTTGTAGTCATGTCACAACAGCTACCTGCACACTCTCTTACACTCTGGAGCACCCACCCACCCATCTGCACTTGTAAAACAGCGACTACCCATCCATCCCCACCTGGTTGTACCCCTCATCCACCCACAGGCAATATGGGATATGAGACTTCCTGCTGTCTTCCTCATTGACTTTACCTGTTGGAAGCTGGTAGGAAGTCACAAGTTGTGGTCACATGAGGTCCTCACTTAACAATCCATAATATGCTTAATGATAGCAACCAGAATTGCTGGAATTGCCACTGCTAAGTGATGCAGTCATGGGACATTGTGCTTTACAAGCGTTATTGCTTAGCAATGGAAATTCTAATTCCAATTGCCATTGTTAAGTGAGGACTAATTATACATAGTACAAAATACAACAACTCCTTAATGGAATTCCTAAAGACTAAGGCTACTTGATAATTAAATCAGCGATAGGAAAGTCACGTTTCTTCAAATGATGCTGGACTACAATTGTAATCATTTCTGAGCATTGGTTATTATAGTTAGGATTAGCAGGAGTTATAGTCCAACATATGGGTGGTTAAAAGTTCCTCAATCTTGAATTAAATAAGGATTGACATGAACACCTGAATTTAGTCCAATTCTGATTAAGATTGACATCTCAACAGAGATATATTAATAACATAACACATCCAGAATTTGGAATAATTCAAATTTATTGTACAGAGAAATATTAACAAGGAAGTAATAAAGACTGCCAAAATTGGCCTCTCAGTGAACAGCTATTTTAATAACGGTGTGCTGTGTAATCACTGAAGAAAACTTTATATGCTAATTTTGCATTCAAGTGCAGGTCTAACCTTGCTTTTCATCAACTTGAAATCTTCATTTTTATACGAGTTTGTTCAAGGTCCTGCCTTGGTGTGACATGAGAAAAGTGTGCACTAGAAGGCAGGCCTTCTCAGTGGTTCTGTATACAGTACAATATGAAATATACTGCCCCAACAGCGTACCTGGGCGCCTCTCCTCTAACATTTAAGATGCTACAAAACATCTTTTTTTGTATCTAACCTGAGCGAAGAGACCAGTATGTCATTTTATTAAAAGGCGTGCATTTTATTTGAATGTAACTGAGATCACTAGAATGCTTATTTATTATAATTGGGTGGTACATCATTTCTGGAAAAAATAAATCCTATGGATTTTACAGATTTCAAGATTTCTTCTTCCAAACTGTCTATTCAGAATTTTCAAACCATATTGACCGCTTTTCTCCTTCATACAACACTAAAAATGAACTTACCTTGACCAATAACTAATATAGCTATTCCTTTCTCGAGTTCTTCAATTCCCTTTCTATACCATTCAACAGCTTGTTCCTTTTGTCCTGCTGAAAAAAAAGTGAGTTCTATTATTTTATTGTGAAAGAACATCAGATACTACACAAATCATAAGTATCTGTACCACAATAACCAAAATTTGAAAGAAAATATAAGCACTACTCCAAGTAGTCTTAGGCAAACATTGAGAAACTTAAGTAACTTTCTCTTATTAAAACAAAGATATGCAGAAAAAACAATACTTTAGAATAAATTTGATCCTCCTGTAGTTTGCCAATAAAAGGTAAATGCTAATTTTATAAACAAGATCTGTTCAAGTCACAGCATTTTAGTAGACAATTACATCTAGGGTAAATTGTCCTGTACCAGACATCACTATAGGCATGGGTCTGAAGTCCATCTATATACTCCAGAAAGCTTGGATTATGGTGAATGGAAATCCAGAAAGGAACAAGACAGGGGTGTCTTTTATCCCCTTTATGATTTAATCCAGGGTTGGAACTGTTAAATAGAGATATTAGATAACAGAGCAAAAGCACACAATTAAAAACTACGTGCATTTGCTGGCAATTTGGTATTGATTGTGCAAGACTCGCTAGAGAACATTGAATACGTTACGAGAAAGATCAAAATGTTTGTGGAGAAATGGCGGATTTAAAAATTCACAGCATTTTAGTAGACAATTACATCAAAGGTAAATTGTCCTGTACCAAACCTCACTATAGGCATGGGATTTAACTGAAACATGTTAAACTTGTTATTGTTTAAAACAAGTAAATAATAGTAGCATAATGACTATATCAGACTAGTATTACATCAGAATCAGTGAAAGGCAATGAAATATATAAATACAACACTAGCTAAAAAGTATACAACTGACGAAGTCAGCACTAGAGAGAGAAAATAAAGCAGCTTACCATGCTACCAACATGAGAAAATGTTTACAATTGCCATTTACTTCTGTACTTTCCTAACACTTAAAGAATTAAGCACAAACCCACATTTGATTCTATTCAGTATATTACAATATAAAAACTAAAGGAACACGTATGTCTTTAAAGCACTTAAATATCTAAGTTTGGTCCTAAGCTAAGCTTAGGCAGTATTTCATATTCTAACTTAGGAAATAAGTAGTGCCCGACTTCCAAAAACATTTCAAGGCTCAGAGAATGTTAAAATATTCTAACAAATAAACTTAAAAATAAAAAATCATCTAGCGCAAAACATTCATTGATGCATTTTGGTTCCAATTATACCTGGTGCCTATAGTGTTAGTGATACTATCTGTCATTTATTTAAACTGTTAAGTCCATGAAGTCACTAAAAGCATTGAGAAATTGTCAGACTTTCAGAAATTGCAGCTGCCAGCCCCGACAAGCATTGTTGTACAATAATCAAAGTAGTAGACAATTTGCAAAAAAATAATTAAGCTATGTTTAGTGTATAGTGCAAATACAATTCTTTTATCATTCATGGGATTATTAACAGGTTATGAAGCAAGATAATTTACTCAGAACACGGTCACAATTTCTTATTTTCTATCTGTAGCTATAAATTCTTCATCAAAACAATTTTTGTATATTTTTTCTGTGACCTCAGAGACAATTTTATTCCATTACTACTACTATCAGTCATAATAGATGTATTGCAGCCACCTAATCTGAGTGGCTTACAACATATGAAAAATACAATTAATACTATTAAAAATCTAACAGCCCAAATCAATTATAGATCAAATTATAGTAAAAAAACCACCAGTGTCTTCACAAGCACTCTAGTACCAGATCTGAGAATGGAGCTAGGTCTTAAGGGTCATCAAGAGAGTTAACACTGTATATCTCTCTACTGGGATCCTATTCCAGAGGACATGGGTTGTGACACAAAAGGCATGCTTCAAGATGACAATTGAAGGAACTAGTTACTAGATTGTAGCCTCTCTGCCTGAATATACCAGGTAGGCAGAAAATATTGGAGACAGGTAGTACCATATAATTTATCTATAAGTTATGATTAATACGTTAAATGAAATCAAAATCCAAAACTTTTTCCACACATGACTGCAATAAAAGTATGAGGACATTTCATACAACTTTTCAAGATATTCAATTTGATTATTTGGGAACCAGATGACAGATTGTTCTCTTCTTACATTTGTCACTGAATATAGGTGAACATGGAGGAACAATCATTTCAATAGTGGGATGTATATGCATTAGGCAGTATTTTTAATCTTAATTTCCATATTACTTTTTGCTATCCTTATGTTTACATTTTTTTTATTTCTGTTAGCTTGCATATTACAATAAATATTAAAGAAAACTCAGAATGATTTTTTTATTGCTAGCATTCAGAAACCACACTATAACCACACTTGTCCTAAAACATATGAGGAATATGTGCAGAGCTCTCAGAAGTATTTTTCTTCTTGACTTTAGTTCAAGAATTAAAGGGCAACTTTAGACCTACTAGAATAAGAGAAATCAAGTCTTCTGATGGGTTAGGACAGGGGTGTCAAACTGCCGGCCCATGGGCCGGATGTGTCATGGAGAAACCCCGCCCACCCCATTGCCGGCAATGGAAAAAAAGTCACGATACGTCGCAACACATCACGTGACGTTGCGAGTTTGACATCCCTGGGCTAGTAGTTTCCCTCTAACACCAGATTTACATGTGTGTCTTTAATCTCTTTATAATTAGCATTTATATATCACCTGAGGGAGACACATGCATAGTAAAAATCAAACATCATTGCAAGAGTGGACCAGTTTCCCCATAAACAGAGATCCAAGAATGCTTGTGATTACAACCCACTAACCCATAGTTAATCATGGTTTACTCAATTTGCCATAAACTAACCACAGTGGCTAAATATGAACAAGATTAAAATATGTACATATTGTAAGCCTGTATGTCATGCAGCCACAGCCAGAGACAGAGGAAAATCATCACTGCTGTTAATGCTTAATCAAAATATTTCTCCCTGTGGTACTGTGTAGAATTAATTGAAGTACATCGGCCGCTGCATACAAATAACATACTATTGTTGTAGAATAGATACAGGAAAACAGAGCAGAATTTTCCATCAACTTCTGAAAGTTTTAATTTTTTAAACATAGACATGAAACTCAAATTAAATAAAACTGAATTACTGTCATTAATAGAGCATTTCTATATTTATTAGCACATGTATGCATGCAGGTTCAATACCTGGCATCTTCAGTTTGTAAATCTTACATAACGATGATGTGGCAAATTTTTGTTTGGAGAATTCTTGGCTTTCAAATAAATTACTATTGGACAATAATTAACTAATGGTCTGATTCAGTGTAAGGTCGCTGTCTGTATTATTTTCCAACAAATGTAACTTGGAAAGTCTCACTTAGAAGTAGGCACAAGAATACAATGCTACAAGTATTATCTACCCATTATTCCTTCCATTTTGTGTGTTATGAACTGCTTTGAATATATTTCACAGAAGGCAAAAATGAATAGATCTAATCTAATCAAGGTAGTGATGCTGATCAAAACTGACACATCAAGGTAGTTTCATCTATTTCAATAAGAATGATTTCTAGCAGCGTATCTCACAAAAATCTACACATTTGCAAAGTATAGAATATTTAAGCACTTCGCTCTGCCTCAAAACTTTACTGTCAGCAAGCTGGTATTAATTATTTACAATTTGCAAATGACAAGACACAACTTGTACCATCCATACTCCTAATATTAACATACTTCCGTTTAACTTACTGCTGTACAGCAACCCAACCGTATAAAGGAAAATGCCATTTTGGATAATTTGCCTCCATAACTCATCATTTTACAGGAAAGTATTTTTCTCTTCTGTAATGCTAGCCATAGTCAGTTTGGTGCAGTGGTTAAAGCATCAGGCTATAAACGGGGAGTTCTAGACCAGATTTAAGTAGGAAACCAGCTGGGTGACCTTGGCCCAGCCTCTCTGTCAGCGCTAGGCAAATCACTTCCAAAACCGTTTGTCAAGAAAACTGCAGATATTTATCCAGGCAGTTGGCAGGAGTTCAAAATCAATTGAAAGGCAGCCCTACACCCCGAAAAAACCCCTGCCAGCCACAGAAATATAATACCGCAAACATGTAAGCCGTAGAATCAGTACAAACAGAAGAGACGAGCAGGAATGGATGAATAAGATGCAACCTGAACCTAGAGAACAAAGAGACTAACCCAATACTGTAGCACAAAGTCTCTTTCAGATTCACAACAAAGCCTCCCTCACATGGGCTCCACCCACAAGCCCTTCCTATCAACATCTTTCATGCAGAGGAACCCTTTATGTGGCTGTAACACGGGTCTGTTCGGCGTGAGCAATTCAACCCTTGCAATCCCGGCCCCCTTCCCGTTGTACACCTGTATAAGAGCATCTCTACTTTGCCCGGATTGCGCTGTTAAAGGTTGTTAACGACATTAATCGCTGCTGGCACTCAAAATCCGAGCCCGAGAACATTCCTGCCCCTTCAGCCCCCTTCGTCTTGCCCTTAGGCGTGAGGCGCTAACACAAGCGAAGCGGCTCTAACGCACAGCCATATTAAAAGACAAGCAGGTGTTCGGCTCCTAGTACTGTATACCAACGCCGGCCACCGCTTCGCCACAAGCCTGAGAGTAAAACGGAGGCAATGACGAAGCATTGAGACAAAGTAAGCGTGAGACGGGCCGAAAAAAGGAAGGCTCCCCTTAACAGCCGCGAACTTCGCAGCCTCCCCGCCGTCTCCCCCACTCCCAGGCAGCTTGTCCGCCGGCCCTGCCCGCTTTCCTCAGACTTACCCGCCTCATCTTCGTCGATGCGCAGAGCCGTGGAGATGCACTCGAAGGCGCGCTTGTGACAGGTTCGTACCGACTCGGGCGCATCGCCTGCTCGGCTGGTGCCCTTGGCGGCGGCCATCAACGCCCCGCCGCCGGAGAGGCGCTCGCAGAGCCAGGCGAAGAGCAGCCCGAGCTGGAAGGCGAGGAAACGAAGCAGCGCGAAGACGGCGAAAAGCGGATACGAGAAGTAGTAGAGATTCCGCTTGTGAGGAGAAGCCACCGCCGCCTGTTGGCGGTGTGGGGCGGAAGCCGGGCCGGCGGCGGATGAAGGGGAGGCCCCGGCAGCCCGAGTCGGGGAACTGGAGGCGCTTAAGCCCTTTTTCTTCCCTCTCCCTCCCGGAGAATTCATTCATCACCACCGTAGCCATAACCCGCTGCCAGGGACTGACAACAACCACCTGCGAGGGCCTGCCATAGCAGAGGCTACGCCCCTTTTGCTCAACCCCACTATCTCACACGCGCGGACGGGAAACTCTACGTAGCGAGCCTTTCCGAATAAGAAACCCCGTAAGCTCCTTTCGGAGGTCTATTGTTAATTACAAGTGTGATCGCCGCCAGAGCGCAACGCTTCTTTTCACAAGGAATAGCGGAAATTTGGGTTCCGCTCCACGTTAGGAAGTTCGCCCTTTGTGTGAGAGCGATGCATTCTGGGTAATGTCGTTAAAGAACGTTGGCATAATGGGAATGAGAATGTTTTTCCTCGTGGTGTCTTGTCAGATAATCCTGGAAATGTGGTTGCATTGCAAGTTCCGTTCATTTTTTCAAAATCAGCAAAGCTATACGTTGCATCGAACTCCATGACCTGATTTGCATATCTCAATAAATAGTAATGCGGTTGTTTTGGGCTTAATATTGAAAGATGAAGGACTGTTATGTGTGAGCTATGCCATTATGGTTTGGTCAATGTATCATTGTAAATATAGTCAACTCCTATTTAGCCTTATGTTTAATTTTAGACTACTTTGCCTTTCTTTTCTTTCACTTTATGTTAACACATAATACAATATTCCAGATGTGGCCTAGAAAGTCAGGCGCTGAGTTTGCTTGCTACCTTTGCAAAGTAGCTTTTTTGCCCATCCCGAAATACAAATCAAGTAATTCAGGTAAAGCAAAAAGTGTTTTATTAAGGGGGGGTGTCAAGTATTTTTATACGGTACAGAAACAAATGATAAGTATATGGGATACATAAGAAAACAAGTGATCAAAGAGTAAAGTACATTGATTACATGTGAGAATAGAACAATAGAAAACATTGATTCTCAATAACATTCCACAAATGGCAAATTTATAGGTTGCATTATTTCCTTTTCCAGCTGGATTTATATTTTCCTTAAACCTTGCAACTGTATTAAAGGAATATGCTGAGAATATGCTCTCTATTTAATTTATGAATAAGCTAGTTTATCAATAGGCTATTTTTGCAGATTAAAATAAAAGAAATGGCTTTAGCTAAAAAATTTGATTTCAAAAACAGGGATGGATGTCATATTAAAATGCTAATCTCTCTCCCATTAAAAAGTTAATAATGAAGCCTAAAATTCTAGGTAGCATAGAGATAAAATAATATAAGAATTCAGTCTGCTTAGTACAGATAATTCAAATCTCCAGATTTGTATAATTGTCAGTTACTGCTATGCTACTTCCAAGTACTATAGAAACAGCTACTGTATAGCAGTTGGCACTGCTACATCTATCACCACCACTTCTGGTTCTTGACTATTACCACAATATCTGGTAGATTGGCCAGTATCTGCCTGTCCATATGGATCTGGAAGTCCCACAGGATTTTAGCCCTGTTCTCCATGACCTTCTGTGGAATCTCCCATCTGGACTTGGGAGGATCTAGTCCATACACTGCAGATGTTCCTGAACACAGTGCCAGCTACTTAGTTATGCTGTTCAGTATATGCTATTCCTGCCTGCATCTTACACCCTGCCGCTATGTATTGGACTGTCTCTGAGGCCTCTATACATTCTGCAGTGGTGGTAGATGTAGCCGTACCAAGTAACAGCAACATCAGGAATAAGGAGTAAGGAATTGGAGAAGTACCAGGACCTGAAGGAGGAAATAGCAAGGAGGTGGAAAGTAAAGGCCAAAGTGCTCCCAGTGGTGGTAGGAGCACTTAGGCTGTGACTCCTGGGCTGGGAGACTACCTCCCTCAGATCCCAGGAACAACAGCAGAGTTCTGTATCCAGAAGAGTGCAGTGCTAGGAACACACATATCACTCATAGGGGTAAGAAGGCAAATATATATCATCATGTATCACCAGGGCTTTTTTTCTCCTATGAGAAAACGCCCAGAACGGAGTTCCGGCACCTTTTTTGGATGGAACTTTGTAGGATAGGCAAGGTGGGTTGTATGACGTGTGTGAGTTCCGGCACTTTTTTTTTTACAAAAAAAGCACTGTGTATCACAAGTGTAAAAGAGTGCAGTGCTAGGAACACACATATCACTCAGAGGGGTAAGAAGGCAAATATATATCATGTATCACAAGTGTAAAGGTAAAGTTCATCTCATTGTTTCTAACTGCAACAAAATGCTGCAACAAAATGCAGTCAGATTCAACATCTTGTAGGCCCTATTTCTCTTGAATCTGTCATCACATCTTAAATACCTGTAGGTATTTAAGGTAGGACAATTTTTCTCAAACTGCTTTTATATATGGCACAATTTACTCTTGACTAAACAAGACAACTTCATTCCGATATACAAAATTACATTTTTATCACCTCCCTCTTCTTAAAACTATTGCTGCAAATCCAATTTTCTGTAAACACAGTGAATGTAATAGAACTAACTTTTAAATAAACATGGCTAGAATGAGAAAGAGGAAAGATGGCAATCTATCACACTGACTCCTTGAGCTTTCCACATTATAGGATTATATTATCACTACTGCATCCCAGTATCCTCTTCTTCCTCTCTTGGTTCAGTTAGTATTACTAATGAACTATGCCTAGTTCACATAAGCCACAGAGGAGTATGGAGATAACCTTGAAGAAGAAATGCAAGAACATTAAATAACTGACAATTCAGAAGGGATGAGAAATAAATTCAAGATAATCCTGCCTTGATTCCATTTGGTATAAAAGAAGGCAAAGAGATACTCTGCAGAATTTCAAGACTCTGTTATTATGTCCTATAAAAATAAAAGTTCCAGTAGTCCTTGTGTTATGTATTCCTGGCCCTGGCCTATCTTGAAAGGCTGATAATGAATAAGCTTGCCATATTGAATAAATCGCACTTGGCCAAGTCTACTTGATGCACTAAACTAAAATCAAGTAAAACAAATTCCAGCTTAATGTATTGTTTTACCAAGCATATGTTTTACAGACATAGGCTTCTTAAGATTTCATGCAATTCATAGGAGGCTGCATCAAAGAACTGCAATAAATCCTCATTCCTTCCAAATTTTGAGATTATGTCCCTAACTGTATATTGTAATTAATCTCATTTTAAGAAGCATAAAGTGATATGTTCTTAGTGGCTTAATTGTAAAAAGTGTTTATCAAATCTTCTTGTAACACATTAGTGTTATTCTAAACTGGGCAATAAATTGGGGAAGGAGTGGGAAACTGCACCCTTCTAAGGGATTTCATACAATGATCAATCCTGCTCCACCCACTGAAAGAAGCTGGAGCTTTCTGCTCTCCTTGCCAGAAATACTCTTCTCCAACTATGAGTTACCCTTTGAAGGCACAAAGAAGCATTCTTGCCCTGTGGCCAGGGGAAAGAGCTGATGAGTTAAATGTGTTTGATAATGTGTCCTAGTTCGAACAGTGGAGTGTGCTAAATAATAATTGTATGAAGATATTAGAAGGTAAGTTGTTACTTTACAGAATTTTGCATTTTAGAATTCATTTGGGATCAAGCTGTTTATAATATACACAAATTGCCTCTATAAACATCAGAATCTACATCTGGAGAACTGGTCTGCAACAATTCAGACTATCATTAGATTTTTAAAAGACAGCAAATATACAGGAAACATCAAATCGACTGGACTTCAGCTGCCCAGTTCTGATAGCCCCAGCTTTTCCCATCTGAGTTTTTCAAAGCAAGGAAAACACTGAATGTAAGTTAAAGAAGCCTATTGGAACAAATGAATCCGTACTTAATCCAGAACAAAATTCTGCTTCGTTGTGAGCTCTTTAGGGTGACACCTTCTTTTCTGTATTGTCAAATTTATAACAAACATCTGAAAATAAAGATTCTTTAACCCTGATCAATTCTGTAACTAAGCACCATGCTAATTTCGAGGATGCACAGCCTGCATTTTACACTGCTCAAACCAACCTGAGAGGTGTTTTTCTAACAGCCTCCACCCTCGGCGCAGCGCTTGGTGGTGGAGACATTTTGTTACGCAGGCGCACAAATCAGCAAAAAAAAAAAAAAAATCTCCGTGGCCCGTGAAGTGCGACATCCTTCCTTTCCATGGCCACAACATTGTACGACAACCAATATCTTTTTACGACTTGTAACGACGGTTGTTTTTCTTGTTGCTCCGCGACGGGCCGTTTCTTGCCGGTTATATCTTCCAACCGAATTTAGTTGACCAAGTGTAAGTAAGAAGAGCAGAGGCACTTTGAAGCCTTAGGCCAGGGGTATATCCCGGAACCACTTAATTCCTCCATGCTTGATTTTAACTGCGAAAAAAGAAAAGAAAAAAGCTTTTGTTAGGGCGCCGAGCAAAAGCTGCAATCCAATCTCCGCTTACTTGAAATAAATCGGGCTTCCTTTTGAATTAATATATGTCTCATCCGCGATCTTTTTTAATTATGGGATTAGTTCCTCCTCAGTCAGTGGCCCCTAGGTAATTTTGATAACCCAATCGAAGCAGTGAAATCACTTTAAATATCTCATGCTTAAGGAGTTTTGCTTTACTGGCTTAATATAAAAAGGTACTTACTCTGCGAGAGTAGCAAAATATCTTTGAGATTCAGGACGTTAACTTTCTAGGTCTCAGTGTATTAACTTGTATAATCGTCATTTTTTTTAAAGTTCTTTCAGACTATTTTAACTTCTGTACATCATGGATACCGAACAGATTATCGAGGGCCAGCCACAGGTAAGGCTAAAAGAGCAAGCATAATAATAATTCTTTAACATTCTTGTTTTCTAAAGAGGCAAATATTCTTTTGTTGTTATTTTATGGTTGTGTATTGCTTTACAGATTCCAGAAAATCCACATGCAGAATATGGCCTTACAGAAAATGTAGAGGTAATTGTGTTTAGATTATTTCTAACTGAAGTTAATGATACACTGCTCTGAGTGTATAATTTAGGATACAGAACTGCATAGAGTTGCTGAATGAAGCCTCATGTTTGAATATTTGATTGGTTCTGAAATTATGATACTATACTGAAAATTAGAGAGGTTTCTATTAGTTTTTTTTAAAAAAAAAACTTTAATGAAGGTGTTTTTACAATTGCCTTGCAAAAGCTGTGGTTGGTTGCTCTGTGATGATGCAAATTACATGGAGAGATGCTAGAGGTGGAAATCTGATTTTTTTTCTCCATGTCTTGGGAGTATTTATAGGGCATTTATGACATTTTTGAAATTATGCTAAGCCTATTTTAAGTTCTGCTTGATGCCTGGAAATTGTGGGAAATTGCAGTAGTGAGTTTCAGGTGTTACAGTTCTACAGTAAAGGGGCTCTAAAGGTTCATACAGCCATGGGATTCTGGATTGGTCACCCAAGTCTCTGGAATATATTTGCATGTTTATATGTGTACTTTGGTACAACAAGACTTCAATCACACCTATAAATCTATTGAATGAAGGCATGAGTATTTTCAAGCAAATAAATCAGCTTTGTTGCTTGGGATTCTGTACCATTGAGAAGAATATTATTTTGCTTGTGTAGATTACAATAAAATGCATAGGTCTTTGGAAATATTCTGGACGGGGCATTGCGGCTTCAGAAGTTTTAATTGGATGATCATGGGTGATTTATATACCTCCATATTTTAGGACACTAAATTTGTTCCTTAAAAGCTCAAAAATGCAAGAGATTAATTTTCCACATTTTTGGTTCTACTCATTCCAAGGACCACAAAAGGAATGCCTGGAAACTGTAATTTAATTAAGAAATTTGGATTTTAATTAAAGATGGGATAGATACCTTCATGAAGCATATGTTTATAATTTTAAGCGGATAGTGGAAAATGAGAAAACAAGTGCAGAAAAAACATCAAAGCAGAAAGTGGACCTTCAGTCATTACCTACACGTGCATATCTGGATCAGACAGTTGTTCCTATCTTATTACAAGGCCTTGCAGTCCTTGCAAAGGAGAGGTAGGTTATATATACAATTATCCAAATCACTCTCTTGATTTCTTATTTGTATATTTCTTTAAATTATTAAGACATCTATGTCCAGTATAGCATCTTTTTTCATATCCTTGCACTCGTGTCATTTTAAAATTTCAGATCATTCTCAATCTTGTCAGGTAATACTTGTTCCTCATAATATCTTTTAAACAAGGTCCATTTAAGTTCTGACTTAAATTAATAAATCAGCAGAGCCTGTAACTTAGTTATGAATTATTCCATATACTTTAGAGGCTGGCTGTATAATAAAATGCTTGGCAATCTGGAACGACATTCAAAGTATTTTCTTCTTTTTAAGCAAACAGCATGTTCTATAGATTTAATATTCAGTATTTACAATTTACAATTATGGATTTGACTTATGCCTTAATTTTTATATTAACTTCATAAATTAATTGAAGTCAAAAGATCTTTTTATTTTATATCTATTGTTTCTCTTTTTTCTTTTCAGGCCCATAAACCCTATTGAATTTTTAGCAGCATATCTGTTAAAAAATAAGACACAGTTTGAAGACAAGAGTTAAATTCATCTGGAAATTGACAATTGATTGCTGTGTTCTGTACTAAAACATGAATCATTGTCTGATACATAAATCCTGCAGAACCAAAAATTCTCATGTACAGACCATTAATTGAATTATTTAATAAAATTCCTTATATAAATTATGAAAAGTGTATTAAGATGTCATGATTCTCCCACTATGATATAAATACGAAAAGGCTACAGTTTACATCACAAACACATTTTGTTATTTGACCTCATCTAGTTCAGATACCCTTGGAAAATTCACAAGTGAGAATAAATAATTCCAAAAGTATAGTCCTTCCTATATTTTATTGAACATAAATGCAGTGGAACTCTGAGGTTAATTCTAATGAAACATGCAAGGAAAATACTATAATATATTTATCAGGATGTATTACTTTTCTATTAAAAAACCAAAAGTATGATTGCTCTGGTATAATATTTGGCATGTTTTGCAGAAATAGGGAATGATGCCTTCTCTCTCTCTCTCTCTCTCTCTCTCTCTCTCTCTCTCTCTCTCTGAAAATCATTACACCAACATTTCTATGTATATAATTGATTTGGTCTTGTAGAAACTTTACTTATGAGATACTTCAGTCACAATACCAACTGTAGGTTGTTTTCAAAATATGAATAAGGCTAAAACAGAAAAATCATGAGAATAAAATGAGTAATGTCTGAAGGAAACAACACAACTAATGATAAACTACAAATGTTGCTCTTGTGTGCCTATAAAAAAGGCACACCATTAAACTGCTGCTCTTTTAATGATTTAACCATATTGAAACCATTGAAGTTAAATACATTTTAAATATAAGATTATAGCTAATGGATAGATAAAATATTTCATTATAATAGAGCTTCACAGTGCCCCCCCCCTTTTTTTAAATTTCTGATGATTTGGGGGGAATGGAGGGCATTGTTCAGTGATAACACTGATAAAATATTTTGCATGTAAATATATCTTTGTTCTTGTCTCTCCAATCTCTGCTTTCCTTTTAGAAAGCTCTGGATAGCTAATCAAAAAAAGTTAACTTCCCCTCTTCATGTAAATGCATAGGATGGGCTAAAGTGTTAAGTATGTACCAAGTTGATCAAAAATCAACAGGGTAAAAATCAAATCTGGACAAAAGATGGTCTTGGAGATACATAGGAGCCATGTTGGCTGAGGCTCAAGATCAGGAGTTTGAATCCAACCTGGAAGTTTATTGGTAACCAATGCAGCAACCAAAGCTCTAGAATTACACTGCTACACTTACGCCCATTAACAATCTATTGTATTTGGGGCTGACTGTAGTTTCCAGTTTCTTCAAAAGCAATCCCATGTCAAATACATCGCAATCTAAATGCTTGGTAAGGGTGAATAGTTGCTATAAAATTTTCTAATCCAAAAGGGCCTACAACTTTTACACAAGGCTGGGCAGAAACCTGCTCCCAGCTTCCATCTGCTGACAAGCATGAACTGAATCCAGGAGGACCTCAAGTCACAGAACTATTTCATAAAGAATGAGGCCTTGTACAAAATGATTTTGGGGACTGGAATTAAACCAGGCATTTGATAGTACAGTATTCCCTGATTTGGTGGATTTAATTTGAGCTTGTTTTGTCCCAGTTTCCAAGCACCAAGAAAGGATCTCTAACATCTCCAGTGCAGTCCAAGGTAGAAAAATACAGTTGAATATTATTAACACAGTAATATGGGGCAGGATGGCTCAGTTGTTAAAGACACTGTGCTTGTCAGCTGGAAAGTTTGACAGCCTGGGTGTTGTGGTCCGAAGGAAGTTTGAGACCTGAGCGCTGCACGACAGGGTGAACTTCTGTTAGTTGCCCCAGCTCCTGTCCACCAAGCAGTTTGAAAGCATGTAAATGTGAATAGATAAATAGGTACCACTGTGGTGTGAAGGCAACAGCATTCCATGCACCTTGGCATATAATCATGCTGGCCACATGACTACGGAAATGTCTTCAGACAACGCTGGCTCCCTTGGCTAAGAAATGGAGATGAACATCACCTCCTAGAATTGGACGCCTGGACAGGGGAAACCTTTACCTTTAGTGCAGCATTGATAGCTCCCTCCAAACCAATGGATTACTGTATCTCCTCCTCTGGTTTCATATAGTTATTAAATAATAAATGGTGGGGTTCGTATTTCCAAACATCCTTATCAACTTTCTCAGACTCCTAATGCTTAAAAGAATTCATATAAACTCACAAGACATCTGCGTCATCTGCTCAAGTACTATCTAACTCAGACATGTCAAACTCGTGATGTCGCACGACGTATTGGAGTTTTTTCCCCATTGCCGGCAATGGGGTGGGTGTGGTTTTGTCGTGACCCGTCCAGCCCACAGGCCGGCAGTTTGACACTCCTGATCTAACTCACACCAAATATGAATAAGAAAAAAAGGTTCTGCAAAGAACCTTAAAAGTTTGCAAGATATCTGCTTCTCCTTTCTCTTGAAAGGTATACGGTAAGTAATCGTGAACACGTGTGTACAAGAATCTGCAGATGCAGAAATCATGCAGTAGTATGTACGCTTAATATTTTCATCACCACAATTACCTTATCAAATCTCAAACTTGCACCCATAGCCAAGGTTAGTCACTATTTTCTACTACTGTCACAGTAAATGGTTGGCATAAACCATTCAAGCCAGTCTCCACCCCATCCCCCCCCCCAGAAATCATCTTAGTGATAATATGCATGTGGATTAAAAAATTATCTGACTATGACAAAGGACTGATGATAGGGTCCTTTTTCAGATACATTTTTACTGCTGCAAGATAAACTACCAGTTCTAGTCATGATTGTTTACATATGTCATTCCTGAGGTTCCCTGGCATGAACTCATGAAATCCCAAATCCATCCAGGTGGTATCCCCAGGGCATGGAGACCCAGCACTGAAAGCATGAAGGACAGCCATCAATACTATTATGAATGCTTAGGGCCTGGACACGCTTGCCAAGCAGTAACATGGACAGTATACCAACAGCAGCCCCAATTTGTCACTCAGGTTATCAGCAGGGTGATCGCCTCTATTACAGACAAAGTCTCATGCAAAATGATCACCATACCCTCTTTGTAGCATAAAAACCACGGCTATAACTGCATCTGGATAGGAATACAGGAAATAAAATGTGGAAAAGGCCCTGTCCTTGTCAAACCAGGTTACCATGATGCAGTCCACATTCACTTGCTTGTTTACACCAAATTGAGTAGGGACTCACCCTTATTGCTCACAAACCTGGCATTAACCAGCAACAACTGGGTGGCCAACATTCCCTAGATCCAGGGAGGAGGTAAATAGGAATGAATGTGGATAGGCACAGCTTCCATGATCTCATAACAGACGCCCAGTGTCTCCCTTTGTACCTCTCACTGGCTATAACTATGCGTTCATGTTTTCCCAATTCTCTTATTAACTTTTTATATATAATTACAGGCAGTCCTCAGCTTACAACCACAATTGAGCCCAAAATTTCTGTTGCTAAGTAAGACATTTGTTAAGTGAGTTTTGCCCCATTTTAGTACCTTTCTTGACACATTTGTTAAGTGAATCACTGCAGTTATTAAGTTAGTAACACAGTTGTTAAGTGAATCTGTCTTCCCCATTGACTTAGCTTGTCAGAAGATTGCAAAAGGGGATCACATGACCCTGGGACACTGCAACCGTCATAAATGAGTCAGTTGTCTGAATTTTGATCACATGACCACGCAGATGCTGTATTGAACATAAGTGTGAAAACGGTCATAAGTCATTTTTTTTCAGTGCTGTTGTAACTTCAAATGGTCATTAAACGAACTGCTGTAAGTCGAGGACTACCTGTATTTTATTAAGTAAAAAGACAACAGGAAAAATAAATCAGGAGGAAAGCTGAAGAATACTATGGAAGGATGCGGGCCGTAACAGAGAAAGCCTGCTTCCTTGGTCCTACAACATGGCACTGTTTAATTGAGGGGACCTAGAGTAACCTCCTCTGCCTGAACATACTGGAGGTATTAGTTGAAGTGAGAGTTCAAAAGATGAAATTTAATGTAATGATTAAAATAAAAGAACAAAACAAAGTCTGTAAGGAAAAAAAGTTTCCAGCAGACTCCCATTTTGTTCTTCCTTTCTTTTCTTTTTTGTCTCAACCACTAGAATGTTTATACTATGCTTTTATGTTGAATACAGAAGGTAACCATTTCTGCTTGAATTTAGTTAACTTTCTATTATGCAGACAGTATTTACAGGCAATTTTTTCATTGCCACATATTCCCCATTTTTGATCTTCCAATATTAAAGAAACAATGTGGTCATATGAATAGGTTTACTGTAGTAGGTTTTATTTTAAACAGAAAGTTATTAAAATCAGGGGGGAAAATCTAAATTTATGGTGCGGGATAAAGATTGAAAACCAGAAAGTTATATGTACACGTACAACTTAGTACACCAAGAAATTGGGTTTATCATATAAACAGCTCCTCCAGCTAAGCTACAATGTTGTTATTGTCAAAGTGAATTACTGCAATTGTTAAATTAGTAACACAGTTGTTAAGTGAATCTGTTTTTCCCATTGACTTTGCTTTTCAGAAGGTCACAAAAGGCGATCACATGATCCCGGGACACTACAATGGTCATAAATGCGAGTCAGTTCCCAAGGGTCTGAATTTTGATCACGTGACCATGGGATGCTGCAATGGCCATAAGTGTGAAAAATGGTCATAAGTCACTTTTTCCAGTGCCGTTGTAACTTTGAATGGTCACTAAATGAACTGTTGTAAGTTAAGAACTACCTGTAAGGCCTCCATTAGTTGGAAAACCTAAATCAAATACAATACAATACTGTCTCAACCTACTTCATTAAGTTGTTACCGTGGGAAAAACTGGAGGAGGAAGAATTATGTGCATTGCCTTGGGCATATCTCTTAGAGGAAAGGCAGGATGAAAAACTAAAAAAAATGAACAAGAAAAGTTGCCCTGGTTTAATTAAACTACTGTTACTGTTGACCCAGACGTAGCCAGGAGAGGGAACCCTTGAGAAAAACATCTGTTCTGTTTAGAATAGTGCTAAAAAAGGGGTCCCTGTAAATTTCCCTCATCTCCAAGATGCATATTGAAACCACAGTGTTTACAATTTGGTACTATTTTTAAAAAATAAATAAATCTATATTTGTTATTATAACATAGATTTTGGTTCTTCTGCCTTCATTTATTTGTAGCCTATTTTATTGATTTACTGTAGTTATAAATATTTTTATTGTTGTGTTTCATTATTTTTGCTGTCTCAAAGTATCTATTTGTGAAATATTAACATCTAAAGTTATGTAATTATAAAGAAAACCATATGGGAAAAATCAAAGTAGGATGGGATAAAAACTGGGCAATTATAAAAAACAAACTGAAAGACATGTTTTTACTTGCTTGCTAAGGGCTAAAAAAAAGCTGAATTAATTACATAGAAAGTGAATTCTACATCATTAGCAGATGACTTCTGGGCCAATCTTATTTTCCCATAAGATAAAATATAGAATAGGGCTATAGATATCTCTAGGTCCTATGACTACGTGGGGAGGGTGTCATATAAAACAAAATATTTAATCCAAACCCAGATCATAGAGTTTTAAATATAAGAGCAGATAGAAAACTAGTTTGAGCTAAGGTACATATATCAAAAAGCTTGTTAAGTAGTAAATCTGCTAAATTCTGCATTACAGTAACTGCAGTTGCTATGCCATAGTATCTTCAGAAACAGATTGCATTGCAATAGTTCTGATTAAGTCCAAGGATGCTTCGAACAGGCTTAGCAAAAAAAAAAGGTAATTTTTTTTAAAATGTAGATTGGACTGGTCAATCATACAAAATGAAGGCAAAACTAAGACCCCCACAACAATGGTACCATGGACCATTCCATGTAAAGAGAAACTGAGCAGAGTATTAAAGACTGGGTCATATACATCATACAAGATTATGATGCTGATTTTTTGACATAGCATTGCACATGAACCAGGCAGTATAGTTTATAATATCTGTTTTGTGCTCAACATTTTGTATAAATACATATACAGAGTAAGGAAGATGATCTTGAAAAAATAGGCCTGATCGGTTATGAAAGGAAAAAAAACATAGCTCAAAACAAGGAGGCATGCACAAGCAACTCAGGCAAATACCTCCCTAATTCATATATGTAGCGGGGGGGGGGAGAAAAGCATTATCAGATTGCAAGATTTATTTATTATAGCCAATATTAATAAAAGTAGTTTGAGCCTTCTTGTACAGTTAATTTCTTGATTTGGTCTGCATGGTGGGGCTGACATCTATCCAATTGGGTTTTACTCAGTAAAGTGTATTATACAAAGAAAGATTATTGAGTGACCATAATTAAACTTTCAAAGAAAAACATAACTGAGTTGAAGAAAAGAGGCTGACTGCTATACAGGGAGTGAATTCTACCATTCTATAAAATTCATGATGTTCAATTAAGAGCCTTTTTCAATAATGTTTTAAGGTAATACTTGACTGTTTTGAACCAATTTCCCCTGGCCTTTTGTACTTTAAAGTATTTCTTCCAAGATCCACAATCAGATCAGTTTCCAGTGGTGAAATAATAGAAACAGATTAATTTTATTACACAGGATCAATTAATGGTTGCTTGGGAAAGCAGATAATTTTTCTTTCTATATCTCTGCATAACATGTTCTTCCATTATTGTTCTGTCAACAAATTCAGTTTGTATGTATCTATAGTATAAGTAGGTTCTCTTCCAAATCTAAGAGTCCTCCTATGTAGTTCAAACACAAAGTGAGTCTTATGTCTGTATATTTAATATCACTTTTTTTAAAAAGTGGTTTAACAGAACCCTACCATGTCGAAATTTATAATCTAAGAATAGATACAAAGCAAATAACAATGAAGTGAATGGCAATGGCTGCAGAATTAAGCAATAAAACAATATTCTTTTAGATTCAATGGAGAAAACATTTAAAGCTAAAGTATAAGTAAGTATTATATTCAAGCTCGGGTTTTTCTTTTTTTCTCTTCCACGATAAGTAAAGTGGTTTTCCATATCCCAAGGATTGAACAGAAGGCTATCAGTTGATTTTTTTATTTATTTTTTTTGGGGGGGGGGAGTCAGCTCGAGTCATCTGTCTCTCTGAAGCAGTGAGACAGTGAAATTATGGTTCCCACTCTTTAGTCCACAGATTTCCCATTCTACTAATGAAACATTATGTTTCAATGGTGATACGTTTATGAGAGGAGTGGGAAACAAGGCAGATGCAACTTTTTGGTCTTCCCCGTGCCTCTTGACAATATGTCCTCTTAACAGTTAGGATTCAAATAGTGTGAATGACTGAATGAAATTATTTTATGTCTAATTGCTTTGTTTGGTGGGGAGAGAGAAGGAATGAAATGAAAAAGATTTATTGATGAATAAAAATCATATTGACTTGTGCTTGAAAAGCATTTTGCAGCAGAAATTTCAAGTAATGTTAGGAGCTATCTCTTTGAAAGAACTACCTTATATTTCAGAGTTCAAACTTCTTAACATACTTGCTAGCTCAGCTGCCGTATACAGTCACAATTGCTATCATCCAGCTGTCTCTCATGTCAACGTTGCTCAAAATATAATGGTCACCCGTCATCTGGGTAAGCTAGGCAGAAGGAAAAATAATAAATCAAAAGTAATAATTTGCAAAGGGCCTCTTAGGTAAGATAGACAGGCGGAAATGTAATGTTTATGGTATTCACAACACTTTAAAGGATATGTATATCTATATATGGATGTTTTCCAAGATCATATATTTGCATGGTAAATAATTATTTGGAAAATGTGTATAGGAAAAATAAGCCACAAAAATAACATGTTTAAACAGAAGCATAGAACAAATCAAAAGAATCCACCAGTCAGAGCAAGCCATTATTATAAATAATGCAGAATGCAGAACAAAGTATTAAAACATCAGTCCTTCTTTCATTTTATTAAATAGCCAAAGGCGACATATGTTTCAATTTAAAACATTTAGTATTGAATTACCCTCTTTGATTGTCCTTATGAAATTTTGAGGTGAAAATATATCAAACTTAACTATCATTTAAATACAATTATTTATTTTTCCAAAGTAGGAAAGTTTGTAGAAAGATAATTTAGGTGCCTGTTGCCTGTTGTCCAGGTACCAGTTTTTGCTGAGCAAATTCAAGGCACCTGGAAAAGAGTGAACAGGTTGTATATTTACAAAAATAATAGGGAATTAATATATTATGCACATTCTAAGAGCTTAATTTCAGCTAATCTATCAACTAGAGAGAATATCTAACTCAAAATATATATGAACAAATTGAACTTAGATCCATGCTCACACACACTACTGATTATTGATCATATTTCATATATATATTGTTTTATTAATTAGCACTATGTATACACTTGGTTACCACATGTACTATACATGCAGAAAATTCTCGTGTAAACCATTGCATATGAAATGGATACCGGTGTAAAGCAGCCAGATATTATTTCTGTAAAATTGCCATAAACTCATCTTGCAATTATCCCACTGAGTTAAACTTCAGCTCAGCTCAGTGGGATAATAATAGACAAATAGGCAAACAAGAGTGATTTAGTTGTCTTGACTTAGAAATATAATATCATAGAACATAATATAGCAATTGCTTTTAAATGTGTTTGATTTCCATAGGTCTGTCACCAAAGAATTACATTTCATCTTAAGATCTTCACTAGATCCTGACACCTGCTGCTGCTCTCCATCTGATGGAAAATAAGGATGGGCCTTGGAATGCAATCTCTGGCTATTTCTGATCTATCTTATTCTACCTTTCTTATTTTCAAACAAATCATAATTCGAAAAACTATTTTATATTTTTGTGCCTCTCTCGTTCTTTGCAACTATCTTTTTCTCTATATACTTATACTTTGCTCTCATCCTCATTTATTATAGCACTGTTGTCTTAGGTGTATTTTCCTCTCATCTATAGCTTCATCACATCATCATTCCACTAAGCATCCTTTTTTTAATTTGCCACTAATAGAATTCCACAGAACTTCCTCTGCACTCTGGAACATACTGTAATTCCTTTTACTCTGTTCTAAGCAGCTTCCACATTCTCTTCCATGTTCATTTTCTATTTATTCTACCGGCAGGTTAATTACCTTCTAACACTTTTTCAGTGTTGAAGGTTAGTTGCTGAATGTGATAAAAACAGTACATACAAATAAAATGAGTGCATAATGAAGATGTCTGAGTAAGCAAAGAGTAAGGCAAGCCACAGGTAGTCCTCGACTTACAACAGTTCATTTAGAGACTGCTCAAAGTTACAACGGCATTGAAAAAAATAACTTATGACCGTTGCAGCATCCCCATGGTCACGTGATTTACATTTGGATGCTTGACAACTGGTTCATATTTATGATGGTTGCAATCTTTCAGGGTCATGTGATCACTTTTTGCAACCTTCTGACAAGCAAAGTCAATGGGGAAGCCAGATTCACTTAACAGCCATGTTACTAATTTAACAACTGCAGTGATTCACTTAACAAATATGGCAAGAAAAGTCCTAAAATGGGACAAAACTCCCTTAACAAATTTCTCACTTAGCAACATAAATTCTGGGCTCAACTGTGATCATAAGTCGAGGACTACCTGTATTTGATACGTTATTATTTTATATTTACGGATAAATATGCAAGGAATGTTTATAGTAATGATAAAGGTGTGATAATTCGGGGTGTAAAATATATGTTTACGAATGAAGGCAATATATGTTTACCTTTAAATACAGATGATACCAAGAGGTTGGTTAGAAATTCAGATGATTTACAGTGAATGTTAGATAGATTGTACCATGCAACAAGGGGAATGGATCTGAAAATTAAAGATAACAAAGATTATAAGTTATGTTGGCCAGGAAACATGGAGCAAACAATTGTAAATTATACATAAATGACCAAAACACCAAGGGTGTCTATGCTGCACCTTTGCTGCTTTGGATCTCAAATCTATGCACTTCTACTTCTACAGTTGTGAGTTTGCTACATCCAGATTAAAATAAATGTACAGTAGGTTGAATATGGTAGAATGGGTTACTTAAGAAATATGTGTGGTAAAACCTGAAGAGGTAGGGTCAAGAATGAATGGGTGCTGAATGAATGTGAATTGAATACAACCAAGTGACCAGGACAAAATAAATACTTATATCAATGTAGTTTGGTTTTTAAAGGCAATGAATGAAAATTAAATCACAAAACAAACACATAGAGGAAGAATGAATAGATTGAGAGGAAGGACAAGATCAAGAAAGTTGTGGTTGGTTGAGGTGGCAGAGATACTGAAAAAGAGAGGGATAAGAACAATAGATATAGCAGTGTATGGATAAGATGGAAGCAATGATATCTAGTTAGACTAGAGAGATGTGGAGAGATATAGTATACAAAATGGTATATATGTAAATATACTTAGCTGTATTTCTTTTGCTTTTTCTCATGCCTTCAGTTTAAGTGTTTATTATTTTTAACTCCTTTTTTATGCTTTTTCATTGTGTATGGTTTATCTCACAAGGAAATAGTTTCCTGCATATCTATGGATGCACACAAATCACTGCAAGATTTCTCTCCTATAGCAAGGTGTTGGGGGAGGAACAATATGAGATGAGCAGAGCTGAGAAGAAAAGATGACCATTACTCCTGATTAAAAACTATGCCTAACAAAGTCTTACTGAATTAAGTGTAGAAGTAATACATCCATGCTTTGAGAGACTGACAGTTGTTTTGAATCTTCATACTTAAATGGATTATCCCAATTCATTATCCCAATTCCCAATAATTATCCCAATTATCCCAATAGAATGTCTTGCAGAGGTGCCATAAAAATGTGATCATTAGCCAGATGCATTGTACATTTCAAGTTCTTCTGGACATCACCAGAGATAAGGCAGAGGGCAGCTCTTAATTTATTATAGATATCTGAATTATTTGCAGGTTATTTCTCTTTCTCTTAACAATAGCAGTAAAACCATATTGAAGAACAAGACATAGCGCAGAAGTGCTTAGAGCTCTTTTCAGTCTTGGAACCTGAAAGAAAATATCTCCTGGTGGAAATTATCAAGATCTTGTAAAAACAAAAAACAAAATATAAAAAAGTACATTCCATAAAGCTGAAGTTTGATTATGAGACTCACACACAGCATTTCATAGTGATTGCATGAACTGGAGTAAAGAAAATATTGAAACCCCTTAACCAGCCAAATCTTCTGTTTCTTATGAATATCCAGCATATAATATTAGATGCTGGTATCAGTGATTCTAAAGCATCTGAAATAACAATAACAATAATAACAATAACAATTGCCATAAGAAGAACAGTAAAACTTTAATGAACATTTGGGAAATTCCATTGTAAGGCACTAATTCCATTCCAGACGCCTTTGCTTTTGTTGTTCTGTTCTTCCTCTTTGCTGACTCCATTGGCTCTGTCTTTCTTCACTCCCCCTTTCCAGTCCAATGATGATTGTAATTCCCCCCCCCCGCCCGCCCGCCCGCCCGCCCGCACTTTCCAGTTCAACCTTATTAGCTATTTTGGAAGAAGAGGCCTTTGAGAACTGTTGGTGTCTCCATGGCAGCAGGCCAATAATATACCAGATGACAAATTAGGTGGGTGAACAGTTGAAGTGGATTAAGTGCCTGCCTTTGTATAACCCACCGTGATCCTGTTTCATCCCATCAAAATGAAACCAAGCGTGCAGCAGCAAAACGTGTTTATATTTTAGTCTTCCTGTTACTAAATTATTCAGTTATTTAAACTAAACAAACATTTCTGTGCTTGTAGGACTTTACATTTGGGACCTACCAGCTTTCTGTCACATAGAAACTCCTGAGCATACTGTTCAAATGCTTTTCAGAAGTTATTTGGCTATAATTCTCAGTTGCCATTCTGTTTGGTTTGTATTTCACTCTATCTTTCCTTTTATAAATCTCTGCCTATAACCAATTTATTTGGGGACCAGCCCATTTTGCTAGGCGAAGCATAATGCTGTTTCTAATGCAAAATATACTAGGCTGCAGTTTTTGAGTCCCATCTAACTACTTCACTGGCATCTCTTAAAACTTGGGCTTGTTGGGTGAATCAAAATTGGAATATCTGCTTGATGATCTGCAATAACCATATCCTAAAATCAAGGTAATGAGTTTGCATTTGTTACATGAGAAAATGGTAGCTCATTGGAGATTTTGAAGGAAATGGACATTTCTGAGATTATACAGCTGCATCAGTCTGGGACAAGGCCCATAGTTCAGTCCAGAACATCTGGTTTCTATGCAAAAACTCTCATTTTCAATCCCTGGCATCTCCAACAAAGATTAAGAAATAATATTATTTGAAAACCTGGAGTGAAGAAATACCAAATTTTCTTTTGATCTTAAGAAAAGTATCAGCTCACTAAACTCGGAAAGGAGAGCTACTAAAGAGGAAATAGTTGAAAGAGATTTTAAATTTTGCAATGTTTGCAATGTTCTTGGAGAAGAACATCTTAGAAAAAAAGACAAAAAAACCCCTCTTGTCATCTGATTGTTTAGTTTTAGTTAATATAAAACATTTATAACCTTTAGTTGACAATAAATACAAAATATATTTGGCATTTATATATTGTTCCTTGTTATATATATATTTTCCTTCAGTTTGAACTATTAAGCTTATCTTGTATGCTGTCCAGAGCCAGACAGATTTCAATAAATCTGGATTAAAAACTGTAAAAATAAAATCTTTAATTCTAAGTAAAATCACCCTAGCCTTCTCTTAGCTGGAAGGTGGAATGCCATCAACATATTCTCCCAGAGTTTTCTGTTCCTATTCTAGATCTTTAATTTGTCCAGTGGCTCCTTATTTACATTAGATCAATTGTCCCCAACCTTTCCTGCTTTGTGGCCCGGCAGGGGGAGGGGGGAAGAGGAAATGGTTCTGTGTGACTGGCAGGCCCACGCACTTGGGTGCTCAGCTCCATTTGCCTGAGCGGCGGGCACACTCGCGCACATGTGAAGCTCCATTTGTGCAAGCAGTGGGTGCACCTGCTGCTCACACAAATGGAGCATCAGACGCATGTGAGAGTGCCCTCCGCTTGCGCAAATAGGGCTGTGCGCCCAAGCATGCGGGCCTACTGCTTTCACAGCGCAGTTCCAAATAGGCCATGGCCCAGTACCAGGCCACAGCTTGGGGGTTGGGTTAGATTGATCTTTATGAGATCTTAAACCACTTGGGTTGCTTTCTTATGGCTAAGAATATAATCTGAACCAGAAGCAACTGCCATTTTCAATTAGTATCCAAGAAACCTTAGCATTCAACAATTAACCTTGGTTATATATTCTGGTGCTAACAGGAAAAGGTGTTTCAGTGCTAGGCGTAATTCTACAAACTTCACTGAGCCTTATTAAGAAATCATATGGATCCAACTGATCATGATATACAATTGGATTTACAACTTAATGAGATGGAGGATTTATATCTACAATCTACTAAAGAGGAAGATGTTATACCTTATATACAAAGGACGGAGATTTCTGAGGACCAAAGGCAGAATTCAATTGAAACATCTATAGATTTAAAAACAACAGAAATGGACTCTCTAATACGAGACATTAAAAATGCTGACAATACATACAAACAACGAATAATCACCATACTGACTAAGACTGATTACATAGTGCAGATAATATTGGGAAAAAGAGAAGAAGACTATGATCAGACGCAAATGTGGGAAAATGTCTATAATCAAATATCAAGATGGGAGGAGCTAAAGGCCCTATTGTGGAAACCTGCTTGGCATAAAAAGAAAGCTAGAATTAGGTTTAAAAATGAGTGTTAAAACTTTATTTGACGGGTAAAATGGTTTTTAGAGACTTCAAGTGAGCTAATATTTTTGAGATTTTTAAGGTTTAAGATTTTAGTCTGATTAATATTGATCTGAATTATGGATTTGATTATGGTTTGGAATGGCAACTATGGAAAACTGGAAAAGTTAAAACTAAAGGAGTTGTATTGAGATTGGTGAAATATTAATGATATTTTTACTTGCAATGATTGAATGGATTGACTTATAAAAATGTTTGATAGAGTATAGGAAATAGAATATAGTGGAGAAATTTTAAAATATACTTATATATAATAGCTAAATGTTTAGCTTAGAAATAATTAGAAATAACTTAAGCTAATGTAAAATGGTTTAAAAATGTAAAGTTATATTCATCTATAAAATATGTATGTGAAATAGAATAAGAGATAGAATTTAATTGAGAAATATAAAGTGAATATTTGGAGTAACATGGTCTGTATTATATGGATACCCGAACTGTATACTATATGTCTATGTAATGCCAATTGGAATATGTTAATAGTTAATTAAGCTCGAAATGGCTGGAAATATTATTGATAGTTTTTTTAAGGTCTGTGTCTCTTTTTCTCTCCACTGCTTTTTATTAAGTAGCTTAGAGCAAGCAAGAAGATCAGGGCACAAGTGCTGTGAAGATTGTTGTTTCATATTATCCATTACAAGAGGAAAAGATATTTCACTACCAGCCGAAGGCAGACATCATAACTGTAGATACATAGTGTGTTGCCTGGAGTTAACAACTGAGTTACTGTTGGTTTGTGTTTTGACCAAGCTAAAAGGAAATACAACTTCAGATTTATACTGATGCAGAGAAAAGCCACCCAGAACTGAATTCAAGAAAAGGTCAATACTTCCATCAAATGCTTTTGAGTAGATGAGTAGGGGTTTTAAAAAAATACCTTTTAAAAATAGTGTGCAACTAAACTAATAATTATAAAAATAATCTTACACATATTTCATTTATATGTGCTACTAAAGTTTAGATTTATACGAAATATAGCCACAGCCATAATACATATAAATATTTTAAGTGCAATATATTAGTATAGTAATTGTTACTGAAATACTATCTTTTTAGAGGAGTTCAAGATAGATACCTGAGAGTCTCCATTTTATCTCCCAATAATCCTTTGAGGTTGGTTGAACATGGCTCAATAAAGAGCTGAACCTGGATCCCCTAGTCTGAGTCCAACAATCACACCGCATGCAAACAAACAGTACCTACAACATATAAAGTCATTTATGTGAGATGGGGAGCTAGATAGATAGAATAAATGAATACACAAATAAATGTTAAAATATTTTTTTTTAAAAATAGCAACTAGAAGAAACTAAACAACTTAAGTTTAATAGCAAACATTGAAATGGCTCAGTCAAATAAAAATATATTCAGTGCCAGTTTACAATATCAATTGTTACTCTGTCCACAAGAATGTCATTACAATTCCTAATCAAATGAAATATCCAACTTCCAAAATAACTCTCAATGAATTGATACATTAGATCCATAACTTCATAGGTTCTATGTGACATTCTTTCCACTAGGGAGTTGCAAAATATATGTCCTTTGATTCTATATATGTAAAGATATTCTACCCATACACACACACACACACACACACACAGAGAGAGAGAGACTGATTAAATCATTGTAATTTCTGAGTAACATTCTAAGGAACCCAGTTATTGGATTAGGTAGCAGGTGATGAGAAAGACCTCTGCGCAAATTCCTAGACAGCTGATACCAGGCAGAGCTATCAATGCTGAATTAATTAGATAAGTACACTAAGTTAGCATAAAACATTTTCATTGTTCAGATATTTGCCTTGTTAATAATTTTTTCTGCCAATTCTGATTGGTAGATTTTCAAAATAAAGGAAGGATGTAGAACTAGAAACTCAAATGGCATTTCCAAAAAAGATTTGCAGCAAAACACTCAGTTGTTCTTCTAATCTCTTCTTAAACATGACTCAGTCTAGGGCTACTCAGAATCTATGACAGGGCTCATTTTGAAATGGTTTAAGCTATTTTGTATATTTGAGGGGGAACCTGTTTAAGTAAAATAGTTTATCAAAGAACAGATAGAAGTCTTTAGCCTCAGGAACTTGTTATTTTTGTTTTGATCATTTGTGTTATTTCTAATATATTTTTAAGTGCTACATAAATGTTGATTTATTTTATAATAAAATTAGATGCTTTACAGCAGAAAAGCACATAAAGTTAAATTAGTAACTTAATTAATAAGCCTGAACTGGATTTTTCAGTCTGCATTTATTATGACATTTATGTGCCTGGTAGCTAAACAGTGGAGGAGTAACCCTGCTATCAAAGCAATACAAAACTAACTGGACAATTAACTTAGCAAAATAGAGGATGTTTTCTATGAAAAACAAATATACACAAGCACACTGAATACTTTATTTGGACAAGTGTGATTAGCAACAGAAAGAATTTGTCTTCGGTACAGAAACACAAGTATTTGTGAATAAAATTTCTAGAAGCACTGACACATGAATAGTATCTGACATACATTTGAATACTGTAAATGCTTACATCCTAAAATTTTAGATCATTTTAATGCTGACTAGGGAATTCTGGGAGTTGAATTCTATATCTGAAAGCTGCTAAGGTTGAGGAACACTGCTTTACCGAATGATCTTTTGCATGACATGCTTATTCAAGAAATAAATCCTACTGAATTCAATGGGGCTTACTATTAAATAAAAGGATGTATGATAGCAGCCAAAGTCATAAACATAAACAATGCCCAAGAATTTATATATTCTATTACATCAGGCGTCTCCAAACTTGGCAACTTTTAAGACTTGTGGACTTCAACTCCCTGAATTCCTCAGCCAGACATGCTGTCTGGGGAATTCTGGGAGTTGAATTCCACAAGTCTTAAAAGTTGTCAAGTTTGGAGAGCCCTGTATTATACCGTCATTGGTCTGATTCACAGGATACAGGGTGATTTTTGGTTTAAGATTAAAGCAAGAAGGATGGAAGAAATTCAGCACAGCATTTAATTCATATTCAGCCTAAACCGATGTAGTACCAAAAGAAGCAGTATCTGTTAGGCTGTGCAAAACCTTTGAAAGACGTATTTCACATAGAACTTGAGTACAAACTAAGAATATTTCTTTTTGAATTATTCAAACAGGTGTGTCCTTTGCAAAGTTAACAGGGCTCCCCATAAGCTATCAGACTTCACATGCTGTCTCAACAGTAAATCCTAACCTTCCAGCCACACAGCTTCTTATTCAGTACTTAGCTTGACTCAGTAGAAAATTCTCTGAAACAACAGGAGTAGATCATAATCTCTACCCAATCGGGTTCAATCCTTTATTTGCTTACACCTAATGGACAGAAGCCCCTTCTTTTGCTTCTATCCCATGCTATTCTGCTCCATCACAGAATAGCATGAGATAGAAGCATTCAGATAATTTTCTAGCCAGACGTTTGGCAGTCAGTGCGCCATGAAGAAATGCAGGCCGTAGCTTGTTTTCTAACATTAGATCATTAAAGTGAGGGACCATTTTCTATACTTCAAGTACCTATCTGGCTGTCTATTGTGACAAAGCTGCAAAAGGTCTTCCTTCAAGGAAGGATAGATAGATATTAGGGGGCTGGAGGCTAAAACATATGAAGAATGGTTGCAGGAATTGGATTTGTTTAGTCTAGTGCAGGGGTAGGCAACCTTGGCTCTTTTATGACTCGTGGACTTCAACTCCCAGAATTCCTGAGCCAGCATGTTGAGAAAAGAAGGACTAGGGATGACATGATTACAGTGTTCCAATATTTGAGGGGCTGCCACAAAGGCGGGGATCAACCTATTTTCCAAAGCACCAAAAGACAAGACAAAAAACAATGGATGGAAACTACTCAAGAAGAAAAGCAACCTAGAACTAAGGAGAAATTTCCTAAAAGCAGGGCTTTTCAATCTTTTCACCGATTGTACCATTTTTAGAATATGGCAATAGCCGAGTACCGCCTAGCAAGATGTCAAAAACTTGGGATGACCAAAAAAAAAAAAAGGAAAAAAGTGATAAAGTCCTTGACTGACAACAGTTCGCTTAGTGACTGTTCAAAGTTACAATGGCACTGAAAAAAGTGATAGAAGTAAAAGAAAGGTCTTCAAAATTTAATATTGAAAGAGAAATTTAAAATTGAATTTGCTGCAGTGGAAATTTACTGAGTGGAGAAGCTATGATGGGAAACAGGAAAGGTTAACATAAAGAAAGGATGTAAAAGAAATATGTAGGCAAAAATAGCTGGGTCTTAAGAGTGGGAAAGGAAGAAGAAAAAATCTGTAAGAGAAGATAACTAGCAAAACAGGAAAGAACCTATTTTTCTAAGAAGTCATAAAAAAGGGGGCCAGAACTCAGGCAACTGAGCATGTGCAATTAGTTGATTAATATTAACTGACACACCTTGCATAAATTATCTCTTAATTTTAATGTACATGTGATGTATGATTTAGTATGTAGCAGGAAATATGTAGGAGGCGGTCGGAAAGAGTGTAACCTCATACTACCTCAGCCAATGGGGAACGAGGAGGGATGTGCTGCCGGGACTAGGGTTGTATAAAGAAGGGGATATTTTGGGTTGAAACTTTGGAGAGAACCAAGCTTTAATAGCTTCTCTCCCCGCTTATTGCAATAAACGAAACAAAAGGCCTTCACTGTGTCTTGGCTGGTTATTGGTCAGGCGAGCTTGCCTCTGGTCACGAAGGAAAGTAGCCAGGAGCACATAACAAAAGTGACTTATGACCATTTTTCACACTTATGACCGTTGCAGCATCCCCAGGGTCGTGTGATTTACATTCGGATGCTTGGTAACCGATTCATATTTATGATGGTTCCCAGGATCATGGGATCCCCTTTTGCAACCTTCTGACAAGCAAAGTCAGTGGGGAAACCAGATTCACTTAACAACCATGTTACTAATTTAACAACTGCAGTGATTCACTTAACAACTGTGGCAAGAAAAGTCATAAAATTGAGCAAAACTCATTTAACAAATTTCTCATCCCTCCTTTTATATCCTCTTCTCTCCCCCCCTTTATATCTTCTCTTCTCTCCTACCCTTTATATCCTCTCCTCTCCCTTTTATATCTTCTCTCCCCTTTATATCTTCTCTTCCCCCCTTTATATCCTCTTCTCTCCCTCCTTTATATCCTCTCCCTCCTCCTTCTTTTATATCCTCTCTTCTCTCCCCCTCAGCAGGACCCAGGCAACGCCTCGCACAGCTCCAGCTGAATCTCTGCCTGAACTGCGTGAGACTGCCTGCCACCCCCAATCAGCTGGAGCTGCGCGCCTCGATCCTGGGCTCTCAGTAGGACCCAGGCAACGCCTCCCACAGTTCCAGCTGACTTTCCCACAAGCCTGTGCGGCGCTGCCGCCGCTTCACCTCATCCACTTTTACACTTTTTTTTACTTTTTTTTACAGTGCTGTTCAACCTGTCGTATGTGTACCACCTGCCAGGTGCCGATGTACCACTAGTGGTATGTGTACCACCGGTTGAAAAGCCCTGAACTAGAGGACCTCCAAGGTCCCTCCCAACTGTATTGTTCTGTTCTGTTCTACCAAGCTATTACATGCACCCTGTAGGTGAGTTGGGCTGAGAGAGAGTCTGCTTTCATGCCTAAGGTGGAACCTGAACTCAGTCTCTTGCTTTCTAGGCTGGTGCTTTAACTGTTTCTGGATGAATATTGTGCTGACTGAATGTCGAACTAGTATGTCAATATTAAATCAATACCATATAAATATTACATATTTAAATAATTATACCATTCTTGGTTGCTCCAAAATAATAATCTCAGAGCAACTCATGTCTGATAATAAAAAAAACTGTCTCTACCTGCAAAACTGAGATGATTTTTCTGAAATTTCTAGGTTCAACTGCTGATGTGATTTGGAAAGAGATTATTCTGAATACAATAAGGCAAACTGTAAGGTGTTGAATATTAATAGCATCGTTCTGTCACTTGTAATTATTTAAAGCCTTCTCTATACGATATCTTATATTCTTTCAGATGCAAAGGAATTCCCTTCTCCATCCCTTTTACAAATTTGAAACTGAGCAGCTGCCAGACACTGAGTTAATTTGGAAGCCTTCAAATGTGCTGGACTAAAACTTCCAGTACCCACTGCTAGCTGCACATATTATGGGCGTTGTAGTGCGACACATCCGGGTGCACCAGTTCCCGGAATATTAAGCGGCGACATTCTTTTCCGGGAATCCACCTTTTTTGCGTTCTAACTTTCGAGCGGACCCTGCAGAGCATAAGCAGCGACTCTCACGCGCACTTTTTCACCCCCTCCCTTGACAGCCCCCCCCTCCTCCGTCGACTTAGTAGGCATCCCTGTCCTCCTCTCGAGGTGGTCCCGCCTTCTTCTCTCACAAGCCCACCTCTTCCTCTAATCTTCCCTTCACCTCAGAGACACAACCCCCCAATCAGGGAGGCCAGATGCCATCGCCACGGCAACTTCCCTGGACCAATCTTAAGTGATCCCGCCCGTACCTTTCATTCATCCAATCGAGGGGAGGCTTTTCAGAGCGCTGCCCAATGGGAAGCTGCGATTATGCCCGTCCGGCGAACAGGGAAAACCATTACCCAATCGCCACAGGACCTTTTGCTTTCCCTTGCCCAATGGAGAGCCACGCTGGTCTAGTTATTATGCCACAGGAGCCGAGTTAGGCCAAACCCGGCGGCTGCCGCCTGCTCTGTGGGTATCGCCCGGGCGGCGGTTGCTGCCTTGGCCTTTGTCCCCTTAGGCTCTGCCTTCCTCCGCCTCCTTTCCTCTCCTCTGGTGTCTGCACAGGCCGGCGGATCATTCGGCAGCTTCGAGCTCCTCACCGCGTGCCGCCTCCACTGGCTTCCGTTCTACCCGGGGTGCCTCCAGCAGTACCGTCCCCCCTCCCGGGGGTTTTACTTCTGCCGGGGGAGGAGGGGGACTTAATACCGCCGCGGCCGGACTCGTATCCTGCCCCCCCCTCCCGACACTCCCCCAACACCATAGGCGGCTCAGGCACCAAGATGTCCAACCGAGCGCTCTGCCGGGAGGCCAGCCATGCCGGCAGCTGGTACACTGCCTCAGGTACGAGCTGGGTCACAAGCCTCCATGGGTGGGGGTGTTTGCGGGGCCTGCTTGAGGAGCCACGTTGAGGGAGCGGCGGGTCTGTCGGGCCGAGTTTTAGCACTGAAAACTCCCTTTCTTCCAACGGAGAACCGCTCTGATGCTTTATGCTGTCTGTAGATATCGAAAAAGTGGAATATTAAGGCTGACGGTGGACGAGAATGAGGGTCAACGGTGCTCCGAGGCATTTAATCCATACTCATTCCCAAAGGCCAGTTACATACACACCACAGAAAGGCGGATCGGTAACTATTGCGGCGGCGGCGGCAGCTTTTGAGAGTCCCGAGTCGTTCGCTAAATTGCAACCGACCGAAAAAGTCGACTGTCATTCCCCAAAGTCCCCCCTGTCCTAATAAGGCTGCAATCTTGGACACGTTTGCTGGGAAGGAAATCCCATTGAATCCAGTAGGGCGCTGCCCGAACGGTGCTTAACTTTGGTGTGCAATCGTCGTTAGGCAGCTCTGGCCAAGGAAGGGTGAAGACGTGTTGCAAAATCGCCCGACGTTACCCTTCCAGGAAGCCGGGAGGCGCCTGTTGCTTCTGGGGTGGCAGCGATAATCGCGGGAGCCGGCGTGGTTTGTGCGGAAGAGGCTTTTCCCCCATGGTCGCTGGGGCCGGGTGGGCCTTTTGACTGAATCAGCACTTTTCGCCGGGAATGCTGGGATCCTCTTTTACATTACACACACACACACAATTAATCTTCCTCTGCCTCCCCCAAACAATAAACTGCTTGGCCTGCCGAGGTTCGATTCCCAGGGAATCGACAGAGCCTGGAGGAAAAGATGTTCTCTAAGGCTGGCCCCGGAAATCTCCCCCTACTTCTCTTTAAAATATTCTCCTGTAGAGGAAGCGGACAGCGCCTTTCAGCGAAGGTGCCTAGGACAAAGAACCGATGAGGAATCCTCCGGGGTGGTGGTGGTTCATGTAGAGGCGGGGAACAGACCAAGATCCGAAGTATATGTGTGAATGAAAAGGGGTCATTTAGGGTAAAGCGAGGGAAGGGGCGAATTGCATTGTGGGAACGCAGCAGTTGTAACTCGGGACCAGGCTAGTCGGCATTTGTCTACTCGGGCTTCTTCCTTACTGTCCAGGGGAACAATTTTGAAAAATACATTTTTAAATACTGTATTGAAATCCCATGGAATTGAAGATGTAGTGCATGCAGGATTTAATGTTTTGAAAGGTTATTTTAAAATCTCTTGTTTATCCATTTGAATGTGTGCACCATACGTGCAGTGAAATTGTAAAGAAGACAATGCTTTTAGGGGTGCATTTAGATGTCACTTGATTTCCAGTATCTTGTAAAATAACCAGTTATCAATATTTTTCTTTCCCCCCACCTTTGTTTCTTATACAGTAGTTTCTTGAGAAAACATGCACAAGAGTGCCCTCTGCAGGATGTAAGATTCACATTGTCTACAATATGATTTCTTTCTGTATGTGCTAATCAGATATTTCACTTGGCCTAAAAAAAAACTCTCTAGGGAAAGACAAAGCAGTGAAAGCAACACATACTCACTTCATCCAGCTTGTGGATGTATATTTTCATCTGAAAAATGTGATAGAGAGAGGGAATACATCAAATTTTGCAAGCATATAAATAGCACATCTGGCTAGTTGCTACTTGCTTAGAAATTTAAACTAAATCTTTCATGTCAGCAATTATAATTTAGTTTTGTAGCATGCTTTGCTTTTTTAGTTTAAAATCTTTGCAAAATAGAATACAGTTTTATTGTTTAGGTATTCGGGAAGATGTGATTAACGGGGTTCTGTATTACTTTTTAGACAAATATTTATTATATCCATCAAAGAAAGCATATGTGATTATGGTTTTAGAAGTGTGGAAGGTAGGCTTAAAATGCTGTCTCATACCATTTGAAGGCCTGCTTATAAACACAATAAGGCTTCATACTAAGTAGAATTGAAGAGGAGTTGGCTGCCAAAACATACCTTGTATCCGGTACATATACAGGTATGATACACTGGTATTAGTACTGTCACCAGTATTCTATCTGGTGATCTGAGGCAGATGATTGTAAAAATTGAGGGCTTCTCCAATTATATAGGAGCAATAATTTTGACTGGTATATTGCTGTCACTTCCCTGCTTTTCTTAAATTAAAAGCTTTTTTTTTAAAAAAAAAAATATCTGCGAGTAATGAAAGCTCATCCATCTCAGCTGCTTCACATATATTTTAATGTACTTAAGTGATAATTCAGCAGAAGCATCCCATATTTGCAATTACTCTAGTTTTCTATCTCTTCATGGGAGGTCAGAAAATAGGACTAATTTCTAGCCAATCATTATATTGGATGATATGATGATCTAAAGATTATACAGAAGCATAAGCCAACCTCCCATCAGGCTACTAGATTTTCACATCCATATGATACATTAAGCCAGCATTAGTATTTCATGAAAGCTCAATATATCACTTATTAAAAATAATGAGATAAGGTTGTTGGAGCAAAAAAGTAATGAAGAGACTGTATTGTTTATGGCCTTAAATGGCTAGCTATATCTGCTGCTGTTTATATGGCATCTCCTACTTTTCTCAGCCCTTTGGAACTCTTCTCACAGTTTGCCAGTAGCCTCCTCTTTCGCCTTCATTCCTAAAATGAAAAGTAGACTGCAGGTAGAAGGAGGAATCCTTTCACAGGCAGATGTTATTCTCAGTCACCAGAGATGAAGCTGTAAGGAAGGAGATTGCCATCTTTTACATCTAGAAAGCAGGCTTTTTTCCTCACTGTCTTTGTCTTCTAGAGGAATTTTCAAAGGAAATGTTCCATCGACTCTCTACTTTGGAACCAAGAATGAGAGAGACCAAGAGGGAGAGGCCAGAAATTGATAACAAACTCTCTGTCCACTATAGTTTACAAAAATGCTTCCTGGCTATTCTCTGTAGGCTGATTGGTATGACAGCAGGAGATTGTAGTCACATAGCCAAGCTGACAGATTAATGTAGGAGATGGGGAAAGAACTTGATCAGGTCTCCAGGTGGGCACAGCATGGAGATGAGTGGCAATGCTGGCTTCGAGCCTGTGAATAATCTTGCAAAGTTGAAGGCCAGTTCCTGTAGTACAGTAAATAAGGCCTTGGGCAGGGCCATAATGTGGGCAAGTCTATGAACATCCCACCACATATTGCAATGGGAGCACTGAGAATCAAAAGGCTGAGGCTGATTAAGAGACCAACAAGATGACAAGAGGAGATAACAGTGGATGGCCCCTTGGACCTCTTCCTCCCCTGACAGCTGAGAAGGCATTGGGGAATACCTGTGAGAAACTAGGGAGGGTCTCTTCTGAGCCTCTTGCCTTGCCCAGTATCCAGCTGTCGGCTATGGTGTCTCTTATCTGATCACTCCCTAGGTAGCATTTTTTTGCCCTGTCTCCCAAACTCTTTCCCAGATACATTACAGACTCAGGTGTTGCCTGAACTAACCAATAGTTGAAAGTCAAACTTGCAGAAAAGCCTTTCGTTGGGAAGAAGCTATTAGAATAACCAATAGTATTGATAAGACTGATTTTGCCTATAGCCCAGTAGAAGGAAGAAAGCAAATACAAGAGATGTCCTGCATCTTCTTTTCACACCAAAGATCGAATTCCCTACTTTGTTCTGGGCAGAAGACATTTGAGTGATGTACCCTCTTGGGTTCCTAGACTCAATAGCCAAAACGTCCATCAGTTGCCAGGTTTAGCACACAAGAACCAAGATAAACATTTCTCAACTTGATTCCATTACTTTTTAAGTGAGCCTACAACTGTAGAAATACAAACATACCTACAACCTCACCTAGCAAAATAGGTAGATTAAGAGTACATATCCCAGAAGAGATCTACATTGGTGTTTCCTGTTCTCTTTACATTGCCAAAATACTTTCTTGAACTGAACCCTGGGCCTCAGAATGAATTTATCAGGCAGTGAACCTTTAAAATAGAGTAATTAACTTTCTAATGTTGATGGATTTGTCAGAAACTTACCTAACATCCCAACCAGGAACCCTCCTCCCCTCCCAAAGGTTCCTCAGATTTGTATGCAAGAGCAATCAGCTTCACTTCACAGCTCTCTTTTTCAGTCTGGCTTTGTCACTGAGACTATTCATCAAAATGTAAAAATGGCTCCTCTGGGCCATTCAAGAACCCAGTGGCTCCACATTTATGGTTACCTAGACAAGCTGCTCATCATAATGTCCTCTATGGCAAAACCTCAGCTTGATGTGTTAACTGTTTCTAGGCCTTGTTTGAATTTAGCTAAAAGTATGCTGGCACCACATATAGTAGGTTGATTCTACATCTGCAGTTACAATTAACAAAGAGGGAAGGAAGGTTTTCTTGACTCAGGGATGCAATGCCAAGAAAGAAAACTTACTACCTGGATGGCTGAATCTTATAAAGCATGATTATCACAGCATGGAACTTTAAGGACAAGCCAATAGCTCTACTTCTAGGTAATTCATATGTATTGAACCTCTAGGGACATGCTCCTGCCATCCCATTTCCCTACATGGGTCTTGTCAGTAATATACAAGTTCTTAGTGACACCCCCTGAACTAATTTTCTATGAACTTTTTTTTACCAAGAATCCAGGACTTTGATAGCCCAAGCCTTGGTTTGAAGGCTTGGGGAGGTAGGAGTGTTCTTGGGGATCTGTGCAAGGTATTTCTGACCACATCTTTCCTTCATGGTTTAGATTTTAGAACACTTTCCATATCTCACTGAGCCCAACATGTGAATATGACTATGGATCTAATTTAAATGTAGAATAGACCAGCAAAGGAATGATTGTTTCCTACTAAAAAGGAAATTGGGGAAATGAGTTTTCTGTCCCACAGTTAACAGATTAATTGGATAATACGTAATCCTGGTGTTCTCAATCAACAAGAAAATGTTTTCTTTGTTCTTAGCCCTTTCTGTAAAGGAATGACTGTTGGCAGACTTAACAGCAGGAGTAATGTTAATAAACATTTTAAGTAGCTTTGGAGTAGAATCGCCTACCTTTAAAATCATTATAGAATATATGTTCATTTCCTCAGACACAGATTTGGGGTGCCCATAATAACAACTGACCAACCTGTGAATAATGCTGTAGTACAGGGGTGTCAAACTGCCGGCCTGTGGGCCGGATGCGTCATGGCGAAACCGCGCCCACCCCATTGCTGGCAATGGAAAAAAAGTCACGATACGTAGTATATCTTAGATCCATCTTCAGTGACCAAGAAGACCAGTGGGTATCTTTTTCACTAGAAGGAGAATTTGATGATCTTACTCTAGTTAGAAAGAGAAGTAGATTAAGAAAGTGGCCCAGTATCTAGAATGTGCATTACTTTCCTATACTGTGCTATTATATATTCTTCTGTTTCCATGTCTCTTACTGATTACACATTTATTATTACAATGAAATAAATACACAATGAAAGAAGTTGAATCGGCTGAAGTGAATACATTGCCGAAGAAAGGAGCCTTCTTCCATAGGCTAGGAAGAAGCTTGTATTTTTAACTAGAAGAGATGGAGCCAGTCCTTTCTTACTGGATCTGTCTTCTGGTGACCTGAAAGGTACTTGTGTATTTCATTGTAATAACAAATGTGTAACCAGTAAGACACATGGAAACAGAAGAAGAATATAAAGCAGGCTACTCTCCTAATATCAGTGGACACAGTTAGATCGCACTATTTGTCTGAAGACTAAATTTCTAGTGAAAGCTATTTATTTTCTTGAACATTATACCTTTTACATTTGCTGTAAATGGGAGGCCTTAGATTATATACCACAGATTGCCAATGTGATGAGCTTTGCAAGGGGCTCAGAATTCCTTGGGTTTTTAATCTGAGCCTTTTTTGTGGGTAATAATTGTTTGTTGTGATGGAAGAGTCGATATAAGAGTCCAGTCTTAACTTTAGAAGCTAGAGGAGAAAAATTTGAACTGCTGCTGTCTCTTAATTTTTTTGTTAGGGAACCTCTCACTCATTTCATGATGTCTTTTCTCAGCTTTGTTTTAGTTATATATTTTTAGGTTCACCTCTATCGACAAGGCAGCTCACAAAAGCTTATGTCTTTTAATAAAATTTGTTGAAAAAGGTGCTCCTAGACCATTTCTATTTGTTACCAGACCCCTTCTATTTGTTTTTTCCAGTTAGATACATCTGCATTTCCTAGTTGTTTATAAATGTATAGAACAGAAATAACTAAATCAGAAATGGATTTAGCATCTCTTTATGAAGTCAGCTTGGAAAGTTTTGAGCTGTAACTGGAGTTGGAAGGCTTAATGTAGAGGCAGAAAACCCTATTACATCACTTGAAATAAAGGAAGATTTTTGTTCCTGTTAATAAATTCTCAGTGTATGTTACAGATCTTGAAGGAGGATAGGGGAAATAGAAAGACAGAAGGGCTGTTTTGGCAAAGCAATAAATATAATTGTTCAGCAGTCTGAATTTGAAAGGGAAAAGTTTTTTAGAAGAGGACATGGAAACATGCACATTGCATTTGTTAGGAAAGGATGCAGCTTCCTTAAGGATTTGCTAACAGATGTAATGTTTGTGCTCTACATATTTTGAATCATGTGTTCCCTTTTGAGTCCATATTTTTGCACAGTCCTAGAAATAAATGTGAGTCTTCAGCTGAAGAGCAGAAGATAAGCGGTATAAATTTGGAGAGACATGCAAATGTATGAATACCTCAGATTTACTTCCTGTCTTCCATACCAGGTCTTGAATACACCGCACATGGAAATTAAAAAAAAAAAGTCTAAGTGAATGATGTTTTCATTCCCTTTCCACAAAATTAAATCAGACTCCTGAGATTTCTTGTGATAAATTATAAGTTTAAATAAATGAAGTAATAGATTTTAAATGATATGGAGATACTCCTATTGTGTCCAAACTTGTATGTACTGCAGAATAAACACATTCCATACTCTAGGGAGTTGGCAGCAAGACAGAAAACTGAACTGGCTGGCTAGACAGGTTTGCTGTGGTCTCTTGCTTATTCTACAAAAAAAAACCTGACATGAGTTCAGTAATTACAAAAGAACGTGTATACGCCAGCCCATTTTGCTGAAGCAAATGCTGATTAAGCATCAAAGTATAAAATGATCTGCAAGCAAATGTTCTTTTAAGAAGAGTGTGGTGACACCTTTGGGACCATCAACTTCAGGCACACAGAGGTTTATCCACAATTGGCAGATTTTTATCTGTCTATATAAACATAAACATATATAGTTACAATGAAAATATTGTAAACGAGTTTGGGTTGCTCAGTGGTGACCGACCCAAATTGAATTTCAAAACATTATTCTGGGACATGTATATTTGCCTTCATCTGTGGGACAAAAGATCTCTAAAAGTTCAACATTTGACAATTTAATGTAAAATTTAAAAATACCCTCTGTATATTTTTATACTTTCTTGGATAGATTTAACAAGTGTTAAAATATTGTCTATAGAGTTGTATTTTGAAAATCTTAAAAATAATTATTTTCTTTCATTTGACCATTTTATATTGTAAATGTTTCTTTTTATTTCTCTAAAATAATGCTGTGAGATGAAGGCCTATGAAAAGAGAACTTAATTACAAATAGTGTCACATCAAATAGTAATCTGTTGTATTCCTGTTGTCTTCTGATTGTCTGAGTTGTATGCTTTCCTCAATTGGGAAAAGTTCACCTATTCAAGAAGCATTTAGCTTATGCTATTGCTGCGTGAATTTTTTTTTAATTTGCATTTATCATCTAATACGATATACTATTAAGCATTGTGTGTATGTGAACCAGTATGCTATGCAAAAAGGATTATAGATATAGATTATAGATAGATAGATAGATAGATAGATAGATAGATAGATAGATAGATAGATAGATAGATAGATAGATAGATAGATAGATAGATAGATAGATAGATAGATACATAGATAAATACATAGATAAATACATAGATAAATACATAGATAGATAGTCATAATGACAGCCTTTTTACTAGTTTCATTTGCTAAGTTTATATTGGCCTAAACCAGGGGTAGGCAACCTTGGCTCTTTTATGACTCGTGGACTTCAACTCCCAGAATTCCTGAGCCAGCCATGGCTGGCTCAGGAATTCTGGGAGTTGAAGTCCAGAGTCATAAGAGAGCCAAGGTTGCCTACCCCTGGCCTAAACTGTAATGAGTTTGTTTCACTTCAGCTTAGCACATGGAATAAACATTATATCCTGTAAAGCATGGCATGTGCTTGGGCAAGTTTAGGCAATTTTAATTGATGAAGTAAATTGTGATTGAACAAACAGCGGTTCGGCATGAAGTGCAAAAGAAATCTAAATAAAAAACAGACATGCCACATTTTGTTTTACTGCATTGTTTAAACCAGACTATACTTTAGTCTGAGCAGAGTCTAGTTTTTAGTTTATTTGTATTCCACTTTTCAATTCTGATGAATAATTAACACAGCTGTCAAAATTAAAATACAAATCAATATAAGCAATTAAAAATGTAAGCTAAAATTAATACAGTTACTTTTAACAATAATTAAAACATTTGACAATGAAAAGTTTGGTGGTATAACTTCTTTTTACAAATGTCAAGCAGTGGGGTGGAATACAACTTCTGACTGAGTGCATTCCAAGCTTGGGAGTAACACAAGTGAAGGCTCACTTCTATTGTCAGAAAAACCTCAGATTTTAACAGCCAGATAAATGTAGACAGTCAAATTATAAACCGTTTAAGTCTGTCAAGGTTAGTAATTGAGATATAGTTTGTTTATTCATCTTTCTCTTCACACCATTTATATTGGATATCTTGAGGAAACTTTCTTACTTAATATCAGAGAGTATTTCATAACAATTATTTTGAGTTAAAATATTTAATAGTTTAGTATACTTAAAATAAAAAAAAATCACTCATACCCAGGGTTACTAAATATAGCTCTCTGCCCTTCTTTACTTTAGGACTACTATGTTCCTTAAAATGGATTTTAATGTGGTTCTGGTGGGCAACCTGGCGCCCTTTAGATCTTCTGGACTACAACTCCCATAATTACTGCTGCTGGCTGTGCTGGCCAATGCAGTTAGGGGTTAGGCAAACCTTTGAGGAAAAATTGTTGATGGCATAGTAAATACTAACCCATTTATCATTATTTTAATTATTAAAGGCAAATTGTCTAAACAAGTTTTGCTTTAGTTTTCAGTCATACCTTAAGCCAGACTTAAAACACTGCTCATTGCTTTTTAAATATTACCCATATGGTACAGTTTACTTTAATACATTTACCAGTCCTCTTTCAAAATTGAAATTTTAGCAACTGTAATTATGGGTACAGAGTAATTGTACCAGGGAATATAAAGTACATTGAAAGGAGAGGGTGCATAGAGATTACAGCGAATATACTGTAGAACAGGGGTGTCAAACTCGCAACATCACATGACGTGTTGCGACGTATCGTGACTTTTTTTGCCAATGGGGTGGGCACGGTTTGGGGGCCTGGGGGCTGGCAGTTTGACACCCCTGCTGTAGAATATACTGTAGTCACAATAAATGTTAAAAGCATCTTGTTAAAAAGATGCTCTTCTGAGGAGATGGAAAAGTTATCTTCTAAAAGATAGAAATTGCTCCTGGGTTTAGTATTGGTGAAAAAACTAATCTTGGAAGGCAATTTCAAACTGCTCTTAATCTAGCATAAAAATAACTGTTTCTCATTGATAGATGTCGCCTAGCCATTATATTAAGGAAACTAGTTTTCTATTCTAGCAATGAACAATGTTAGTTTAGTTGTGAACTCCAAACAACAGTTCATAAACCACATTTGAGAGAGGCTATGGCAGATGTAAAGTTAATTACATTCAGCAGCGTGCTAACTCAGCAGGTATTGTTGATCTTAATATGTTTGGATAGTATTATCTGTATACCAGAGATTTATCTTCAGCAACTGGGCATATGTTTCTTGCCAAGCAAAATTTGGAGAAATAATGACAAGTGAGGTAAATGAGAAACTGTGGTTTTAAAACTGCAATATGCTTGAGATTTTTGCCTCATGCTCTCTTGTTACCTGTGCAAGAAATCTGATTCTTTTTCTGAGTCTTCTTTTTCCCCAGTGTTTATTTTGTACCTGAATAAGTCATTTGCATCAGTAGATAAAAAATTATTCTATTCTATTCTATTCTATTCTATTCTATTCTATTCTATTCTATTCTATTCTATTCTATTCTATTCTATTCTATTCTATTCTATTCTATTCTATTTTTCCATCCCATAGAATTAGTATTAGTAAAACTAATGCATCAGTAAATCAACTTTGGCTGAAATGCAAAGCAGGCAACATTGACAGCTACTTATTAGTAGCTCCATAATCTCTTAATGAGTTTTTCAGATTAAAAACATTGTTAAATACAATCAGGTTTGATTGAACGTCAAGCTTGTACTGTTTTAAATTATTGCTGGTACAGCTGTAAGGAAGAATTAAATACGTGGGAACTATAACAAGGGATAATTCTTTGATAACATTGTTTTAAAAATCTATTTTTTTCTGTAGGACCTCAGCTGAGTGCACAACTAGAAGGTTGGCTCTCTCAAGTACAGTCTACGAAAAGACCTGCTAGAGCCATTATTGCACCGTAAGTTTTTCCCCCTCTCCCTCCCACTCACTGAAGATTATAAAAGGGCTATCCCAAGAATTCATATAAAGACGTTAGAAAAAGATACTACACGCCTCAGATAACTAGAGAGAGCAAAATCTTCTTTATCTCAATTTGTATTGATTGGATAATAAGCTAGTCTTATCCCCTGACTTCTTGGTGGCAGTTTCTTACCATTTATTGAGGGTTGACTGTTGGGTTACAAGAACAGGTACACTTTAATTGCTTTGGTTTCATTGTGACAATTGGCTCTGGCTTACTCTGAACTCAGTCTGATAAGATATCAGTAGCAATTTGTTTATGGCTATGTGTGAGGGCAAACTAGTTTAAAAGGAAGACATAAGAATCAGTCTATCTCTGTCTTATTTTTAATTTCTTTTAGAATAGCTAACCATTTCATGAAATTAGGCATTTGGAAAGGGCAAATTAAATCTTTAATCTAAATTAAAATATCTCCTACAGATGTCCAGCTTCAGTTTCTATCATATATTCAATGACAGACACTTCAGTAGTTCTTATTATTAAGAATCCTTATGTTCATCCATATTCTTTTTTCAAAATGTTGTTTCTTGAGCCCAAATCACAGGAAATTAGACTTTATGAAAACCATCTTCTGCTACTCAACTGAGCAGTGTTTAGAATACTTGAAATGTTAAGTCTTCTGAGCAATTTCTTGCCTACAATTTGAGAAAGCAGAATATTAATATCTTCAAATCACTTTAACCTTTAATTAAAATATACAGATGTAACTTTCTTTTTCTGTGCTCAGAGTTAACAATCTTGATATGGCATACACACCAGGATTGAAGATTTTTTCTTTCAACGAGTTTGTATTTTTTTTCAGCTAACTTTTCAGAATCTGTATGCCTTTGGCATGACCAGACAGGCATTCCTTGTTTTTCCTGTCAGGAGGAACAAGGACAAACTCCAGGAACTCTTTTCAATATGTTTCAGTCAGCTTAAAATAGTAGCTCCCAAGTAGGCCTGATTTTACTTGCTAGTCCCTTTTTCTATAAAAGAATTACTTTTGAATGAATAATCATCACACTGGGTTGGGTCAGGAGGTCTTGGAGGCCAGATCTGATCATTATGTCATAGTTTTCTCACTGCTAGTACCCACCTTATTTTCTGCCACATAAGTAAGCTTTTCTCCTTTAGTACTTAGCTTGGAGCACTCATCTGATACCTGATACCTGTAGATATATCAGCTTATCAAACTCAGTTATATTTCTTTTGTTGAGATTTTTCTACAGAGATTCAAAAAAAGCCTCAAAGAAAGTGTCTTTTGTTTTTGGCAGACATGCAGGATACACTTACTGTGGGTCTTGTGCAGCTCACGCATACAAACAAGTGGATCCTTCAATTACGTAAGTAACATCCAAGAAGATTCTTGTCCTAAGTACAACCAGATGCAGTTTGTATAGATGCTGGCTTAAGAGAACAAAAAATTATTTAGGGTGGATTTGTCAGGAGAGGAAATCTGTTTATCAGAGTTACAAGCATAACCAACTGGATCCTGAGGTCATGTAAACCATGTAGGGAACCTGCAGCACTTTTTTACTTTTCTAAAATCTGTTTTTTGTGGATGGGGAATCATCTTGAATTAAATGGAAGGCAGAATTGGAGGTTGCAATGGAAAAAAGAATCTGAAAGAATCAAGAGCATCCTGTCATACAGCATCACAGTCTGGTTTGGAGGCATCACTGCTTCAGACAGGAAGGCGGTGCAGAGAGTGGTGAGAATGGCTGAAAAGATCATTGGCAGTTCCCTCCCTCCCATCCAGGACATAGCACAGAAGCGTTGCTTGAGCAGGGTCCGTAAGATTATCTGGGACACTACACATCCTCTTCACGACCTGTTTTCCTTGTTACCTTCTGGGAGGAGGCTTCGTGGTATCCGTAGCAGAACATCCAGATTCAGCCATAGTTTCATTCCATACAGCATTAACCTTGCGAACTCTCAAGCTTCCTCCTTGCGTTATATATTCAAAATGGACAGTATTTAATATTTATTTGCTATGTATATGTAGGGATGTGGGTCTATATATATGTTGTTCATAATATGTTTAGATGTGTGTCATGTATGTGTTTCAAAGTGGGCAACTAAATTTCATTTTTGATGTGTGCCGTTGTGCCCACAATATAAAAATGACAATAAAGGTTATCTTATCTTATCTTATCTTAGAAGAAGCCTTTGTATTTTCAAAGAGCAAATCTAAATCTGTCCCAATGCAGATTACTTTTTGCCTGGGATTGTGCTTGCCAAATTCTGTTATAAAACTCTTCATGTGATCCAGATATGTGATTCGATGTCCCACAATCAACCACATTGCAAGTATAATGTGGAAGTTAAACAAGAGAATCTATCAAAGAACTCTTGATGTGATCATTTCCCTTTAGTCATGAAATGTGGTACTCATATATTTTTTCTTATTAATCTTCAGACGGCGAATCTTCATCCTTGGGCCTTCCCATCATGTGCCCCTCTCCAGATGTGCACTTTCCAGTGTGGATATATATAGAACTCCCCTATATGATTTGCGAATTGATCAAAAGGGTAACTGTACACAATTCATGCAATACACAAACAAAATCTGTTCTTAGCAAATTTAGTCTGTTATTTTTCTGAGACTATTCTGCATAGTTTATCTCTTAACTATTTGTTCAAAAAGGCGGCTGTATTGATGTTGGATGTTTTGCAGAAAGTTTTAATAATACTTATTGTTTCTTTTATGTATTGGCTCAGTTTGCATAGAATTTTAATAAACAAAGACTGAATTCATACAGTGTGCTGAGGAAAAAAACAAACCATGTTAAAACTTAACTCAGTACATGAACTACAGTATATGCTAAACGTATTGGTGACTATCTTAGATATATTTACATATAAGTATAATTTGATATTAACCATAGTGCATGCTTGTATTTCCTTGCAGCTCCTTCTCTATATCTTTGGTAACTGGCAGCTGTCAGTTGCAAGATTTTGTATTTTAAACAAAAATGCAGGAGCATATTGGTGATTTAGTCAGTCATGGACCATCCATGTTTGGAATGAGCAAAGTCTTATGCTTCCATCAGTTCATTTAAAATAAGAACCCTGCGTGGAATGATTATATAAACCAGAGCAATGGAGATAATGTCAATGGAAGCGATTCTGCTTTGTTGCTACTTTTGTTTTTTTGTCTCAGTTACTACATTGATTGATGATACTTAATTACACCAAATTAATGTGAAGTGGAAAAAGTAAAAATTATTATTCATGGCCACATGAAAACTATGTGCTGGGTTCAGTTGATTCACTAAGCCCGTGGTGGCGAACCTATGGCACGCGTGCCACTGGTGGCACGCAGAGCCCTCTCTCTGGGCACGCGAGCCATCGCCCCAGTCCTAGGCGTTCAGCTGGGTTTTATAAAACCTTTTCGCTTTAGGCCTCCACCGCTGTGTGCAAAAAAAAAAAGGTTCAATCAATCAATCAATGTCAACTTCTCGTGGGAAAAAAAAAGATCTCGCAAAGTTGGAATTGATTGATTGAACTTTTTAGTCCCACCCAGTCTGCCGTTACCACCGCAGCCACGCCCATCCAATGGGCCACACCCACCCGGCACACGACGATACATAAGTGGGTTTTGGGTTGCAGTTTGGACACTCGGTCTCTAAAAGGTTCGCCATCACTGCACTAAGCTAATCAACAAAATGACAAGTAAATATGCATCTTTCAAAAGTATATTTCTCTAAACGTTAACCACATTTTTCAGTTAGGAGACCTGTGTTAAGCTGTTAGTTTAAATGACAATGTGAAAAACTCATCCATTTGGGAACAGGGCATTCTAAAGCATTGCAAAACATCCTGTTCCCACTCCAGATCATACCAAATATCCTCCTTGACCATGTCATTCCAGGGGTGGTTGGTAGTTTCCAGGATATTATAAAGACTCTGGCCTAGAAGCTGATTGAAGTGATCCAGATGAAATGCTTATTTGGAATGCTATGTCTGGGATACCTAGAACTACTTCTGGTTCGTAAAATTTACTTCTAGAAATTGTTGAACCACCCCTTAAATGACATTTCCCAAATTGATTAATTTCATGCATACCTAACTCTGACTAATGTTCTCAGTCTCACAACTACAAAGGAACTAGAGAGAAACAATGAAAAAAGTTTTCAGATTCTAAAAAAAATTACCAGCTATGTATGTAAAATGTCCCTTACTATAATTTATTTTATAAACGTTAAAAGCTGTTAAATGTGCCATTACGCCACAGTTGTATTTTTATTTTATACAGTTAAAATCTTACATTAGTGTTCTCAAACTTATGTATGAGCAAATGCAAATCAAAGTAGGATATCTCCATATGTATTTCCCTGCTTTTTATGTGTAAACCTTCCCCTCAACAAAATACCAATTTTAATATGTGTTTTTTTGGAGTGCCCTATTTCATTTATAGGCTAAGTGTATTCCTGTTGTGAGTCAGAGGTGGGGAACTTTTACCAGAACCATTGTAAATAGCATTCTTACTACAAGCTGTGATTCCTGTGATAATTAGGAACCATAAGTCTAACACATGAAGCAGAAAAGAGAAGTTTTTTTAAGCAGTTGTTTATCCATTTGTTCCTTAATATATTAATATATTTGAAACTTTTCAGTTTATGCAGATTTGTGGAAGACTGGAATGTTTGAGCGTATGTCTTTGCAAACAGATGAAGATGAACACAGTATTGAAATGCACTTGCCTTACACTGCTAAAGCCATGGAAAGGTATTTGGATTATTTAAAATTGCAGATATTAAATTAGATGGATTTTGGAATAATAATAAACCCATTTTCTCAGTTATTTCACTAACGTTGAATACGTCTGTGGCTTCAAAATCCTTAGGGCTTTGATTACCAAACCAATTAAAATCAGAGGACTGTGAACTGAAACTTTTAGACACATGGAGAGTCTATGTTACAAGAGTAGAAAAGCATAGGATTGAGCAAAATAGAATTTCCAGGAAGAAAAGGCATGGGAATTTCTATCCTTTTAATAATGAAAATATAGTGTGCATTTTTAATTAAAGTGAGATCAAAAGGTTTGAAATCTAAATATTCTGCTCCTGACCTCTACTTAGCCCATATATGTATTCTTTGAAATAATTTGGAATGATTGGCAAGAATAAAGGTCATAAACTATCCAAGTTGCATAGTCCAACCCTGGGGTCTCTTATCTTTTTAGACTAATAGGCAGATATGAAATGTTGAGAATCATGGCTACTTTCACAAAATGACTGTCATGAAATACTGGCTAGCCATAGACTACTCATTTAATTTTTAATTTATCATGGGTCATCAAGTTATTGTCAGCATAGATAATATTCTCCAGAATGATCTGTGTCCAACATTTGAAATTGGCCTATTATTTTTGTTTTGTTTTATTTATGTAAAACATTTATATAGCCAACCATCTTATAATCCTCTGGGCAGCTCCCAATCAGAGATTAAAACAACAGATAAAATCTTATTAAAACTATACAACTAAACAGACTAAAACGTTAAAAACAATAAGGACTTGGCACAAGGTCAACCTTCTAATGTGCAATTATCAAGTCTTATCCCAGTGCTTGGGGGGGGGGGGAATGCCAGGTCTTCCAATCTTTATGGAATACTAGGAGGGTAGAGGCCTGCCAAACATCAGGAGCAGAGTGTTCCATAGGGTAGGGACTGCTACAGAAAAGGCCCACTTCCTAGTTCTGGGATGGCAATATTTAGGGGAAGGGACTAAGAGCATGCCCACCTCATCTGACCTGCTGTCCTTAAGGAAACGAAGTCCTGCACATAACCTGGCCCTGTGCCATATAGGTCTTTAAAGATGATGACCAACACCTTGAATTGCACCCATAAAGAAACTGGAAGCCAGTGTGGTTTGCACAACAAAAATGTTACATGGACAAGCCTAGGGTCCCCCATTACTATATGTGCTGTTGCATTCTGAACTAGTTGAGGTTTCTGGGTGATAATTGGGTATCAATAGCATACTGATGATATTAAACTCCATACCAACTGATGACCTCCCCTAGCAGTTTCATGTAGATGTGACAAAGGAATAGCAAGAGGCTTGAGCCTTGGGGCATCCCACATTGCAGGTCTAGGGCTCGACTTCTACTAAACACCTGGACTGAAAATTTATGGAAGGTAAATTGGTAATGCTACTCATTTCTGCACACTATGTCCCTAAGATGTTTTCTGCTTTCTCCTGTAGCTTGCCTTTTTTTTCTGGCAGTTGGGCATTCTTTCTAGCAAACTATTAATTTGCAACTACCAATCCCATTTTATTTTCTAATAATATATCTTGGATCTTTGTGTGGTTGAGGTTGAGGTTGGTGCTTTGTTTTGCACGGATTAACTTACATTTTTCCAAATTAAAAGAATTAGTGAACTAAAACCAGTGTCCCATGAAGAGAAATATTGCCAGGCACCTTGACATCTGTGACTATCATATATGGGATCCCGGCAGAAATTCAAAATCTAAATGTTTTTTGCCATATGTGCCAAACTCTATTCATCGTCAGGAATGGTCAGACTTTTGCAATGACCTCACCAGGCCCTACAGAATTCTTTGAGGGCTGGACAAATGAATGAAGCTTATAGGTGAGAATTATACATATCATAATTATATGTCCCCTGTGCCTAATATGATCACATATGTTCATGTACAGTGCTATGTTATAATGAAGTTTCCTATGTCTTCGTTAAGATAAAATTGCATACACAATTGATAATATGAGTACATAGTAAATATGCAGAAAAGAATCTGGTTTGCTCATAGATAACCTGTGCTTTTGTATATTTCAAACTGAAATCATGTTTTGAATTGCCTGTGAGGTACATACATTTTCAAAAATTGGGAAATAGGATTAAAATATGTTCTTTTTAAAAGCAATATTGATTTTAAAAGGATTTGTGATTCAGGCTACTCTTTCCCCTGTATTTATGCAAGCTTTTGCATCCAAGATGAGAACCTGTTGGTTGCAGATTTTACATAAGAAGCCAGGTTAAATAAGAATGTGAGGAAAAACGTAGAATGGCACAGATCAAGTTCTGAATCTTTGTGAATCCTTTTTTTTTCTTTTTAGCCATAAGGATGAGTTTACTATTGTTCCTGTATTGGTTGGAGCACTGAGTGAGACAAAAGAACAGGAATTTGGAAAACTCTTCAGCAAATATTTAGCAGATCCTTGTAATCTTTTTGTGGTTTCCTCTGACTTTTGTCACTGGGGTAAGTTAAATTATGTATCTGCACATGTTCCCAAAAGAACTCCTTTAAAATTAATGTAGTTGAAATAACAAACCTGCTTCAGCAAAATAAAGCAAAAGATGGTTGCCCATTAACTTCCCCTAATTTGTTGCCTTTCTGTTGTGATGAATTATTCATAATCTACAGTATATTACAACTTGGATTATAACTGTAGAATTTTAATGCAATTGAAGAGCATCAGAATGGATAACTTATCTTGTGTTCTTAAATACAAATAGTACTCATTGACTGCATTGCTTAGTGATGGCAATCCTGGTGGTCCCAGTTGCTGTCATAACCCCGGGTCTATGCAGGTTGTTAATCAGGAAGAAGCAGGAGTCCCAAGCAAGCAGGCTGGTGGGTGAGTGTACAGGTGCTACAAGAAGGGCGCTACAGAGTGCAGACAGCGAAAAAGCAGCAGGAGTAACTTCCTGCCAGCTTCTTCATTGATTTTGTAGGAAGCCAGCAGGGAACTTCAAAAATCATGATCACATGTAATCTGGGGGTCCTCCTGGACTTACTGCTCCTTCTCAAAAGACAGGTGGCATTCATGTTTGGGAGGGATTTTGCACATCTTTAGGTTGTTAACCATCTGCCTGTTCCTGGACCAGGAGACCCTGCTCACTGTCACTTATGCCCTTGTGATCTCTTGTCTGGATTACTGCAATTCCCTCTACATGGGGCTGTCCTTTAAGAGCATTCGGAAGCTTCAACTGGTGCAGAATGTGTCAGCATAAGTAGTAAATGGTGCTGGTTACTTGCCTTATGTAACACCAATACTCTGAAAGCCAGTGTGCTTTCAGGAGCAGTTCAAGGTGTTGATTGTCATCTTTAATGCCCTTCTTTGCTTAGGTCTAGGTTACTTAAGGGATTCTCTCTCCTCAGTTGTTTCGGTCCGTCCGTCCGATCCAATCAACTAGGGTCGGCATTATTTTGGTCCCATCAGTCAAATAATGCCAGTTGGTGGGGGCTAGAAGACATGCTTTTTTTTCTTTTTGATATAAGCCACCTTATGGAACATTCTCCTTCTGGAGATCAGGATGAACCCAACCCTGCTGGTCTTTTATAAAGCCCTAAAGACCTGTCTCTGGGGCCTTGAGTGTGTGCAGGGACCTACTTCTTTATTGTATTGTATTGCCTGCATTTAAATTTTTATAATGGTTTTTATTTTATTTTAATTCTATTTGTTACCCAGCGACGCTCACTGAGATGGATGGCCATATAAATTGGATGGGTGAGTGGGTGGGTGGCTGAGTGGAGGGATGGATAGATAATTACCTTAATCTTTCTTTCTTAAGCAGGAGGCCATACTTCCAGAAGAATGCTCTACATTGCATTCTTCTCTCCTTCCCTTATCATTTTTATTTTCAAAAAATAGTTCTCAGATTTATGCAATGCTCGAAAACATTCTTGAAAATTTGGGCTATGCTTCAGGCTGTCACTTTTCTGTGCAGTATGACTGTGCAAACCATCTGGAGGGATACTTCTTAAAGTGATTCTCCAGACCTACTGCTGATAACATTGAGATACCCATGTCATTTAAAGGCTTGATTTACTTGTTTTAAGCAAACTCCACTCCCCCATTCACTGATGATGTTACCTGGGGTAGTAATGAAACATCTGCAGAAAAACAACCGAGTTCAGAGAATACCAGGAGACTAATCTTTACCATCTTAGCATGCGTGTACACCTAGAGAAGTTACTTCCACCAAGTTTCCACCAAATAAAAGCAAAGAATAACTTCAACACTTCGAGCAGTTGAATTTAAGCAGTAGGAAAGTGCTTTATTAAGTTTCCCCTGAGTGGTTTGTGCAGCTCTACTTCCAGCAGAGTAGCTTCCCATTTGTTTTAATTAAAAGAAGCATTAGCAATTAAAATCGGTGAGCAGGAAGCATGGTGAACAATAAAAGAAATGTCTGAAGTGAGAATAGTGCCTGGATGCATATTTAACATTCAGGATTTTTTGTCCTTAGAGGTGAGATTCTTGTACAAAAGAAATGCATTTTCCATGTGCTAAAGTATTTTCAGTTGTACATAGAACAATTCCATCATTGTAGGATTCATAAAACCTTTTCAAAATTTGCACTTTTTGCTTGTGTGTTTCTTCCTCTTAGGTTAATATTTGAGATCTTTCAATGCAGCATGTACTTGTGAATGTGGTTTGGGGTGTCTTTCTTCAGTTTTTACCAGAGGCATTTTTGGAAAAAAGGAATTTCTTACAACTGCCAGTATTCCAGAATAACACAAATTTTCATATGTATGTGTGTATGTATAAAATTTGTGTTATTGTGCCAGTGCACTATGCATAAAATACACACATATACTCTGTATATGTGTGGGTGTGTATTCTCTCATACACACACACACACACACACACACACATAGTATTTGTGTGTTCAATTCATGAATCAGATTTCCTGAAATTATTAAATGTGTGACCATATTATTCTACTTTAAAGATTGCTTTAAGGCAACTGTTTATCTGTGTCAAGTGTTTTGAGTGATATCTCCTGGAGAGTTAGTTTGTATGGATTTTTGACACCTGCTGAAATGTAATTCTGTTTGACTTGCCATAAACATGAATATAGCTACTCATTTGGTCTTTAATTTCATATGCCTTTTTCTCTTAAGGTCAGAGGTTCAGGTACAGTTACTATGATGAGACTCAAGGAGAGATTTATAGATCAATTGAACACTTAGATAAAATGGTAAGTGTAAATATCTCCTGCACATTTTCTGTCTTGAATCTGATCAAAGCATTACCCATTATATCTTTATGCTCTGCATGAACCAATTCATATTATAGTTTTTGTTTGTTTAGGGCTTATTGCACTGTGTGCACATAACCACTGAGGTTTGTCAATCATAGGTTATTTATTGTATGAACCCAGACAGTCTCATTTTATTAGAAGTGTTTTTATGCTGTTTTAAGCAAACAAGTCTAAGCAAAGTACAAACGCTAGCTAGTGGTAATATTAAAAAAAAGAAAAGAAAAAGCAAATATACATTTTGTATACAAATTCGGTCTCCATAGTAACATTAGAACAATAAGGAGTATCCGCATACGTCCCAGGAACATGGTTCATTGATTCCTCAGTTCCTGAATGCCCACTTAAACAGTCAGGTTTTAATGAGCTTTCTCAGTGTTAACAACAAGAATGCTGTCTTCTTGATGCCAGTTTGGCAACCCATAAAGCCAGAAAACAAATAGAGCAGTTTGTTGCTTAGCTAATCCTTTGTGTATGTGATTTAGCCAGCCAGCCAGGAATAGGCAAGTAATACTCATTTATTGACAGTATAAGATTTGTTGAAACTGGGAATAAGATGACAGAAATGTAGCTTTAGGAAAGATTAACATGACCACACAGTGAAGGTCTAATTGGACATGAATTACAAAAGTAGTTGGGGACTGAAGGTGGATACTAGGGAATATAAATACACATTAGAGTGCAGATGATTTCTGCAAAGTATTATTTGAATTAAAATAGCACTAATGTTTAGTGTGATAGGCAGTATACCTTTCAAATACGTGTGTGTGTGTGTGTGTATGTATGTATGTGTCTTAAGTATTATACAACCTGCGACCCCCTTGGATGATCATTTCAGAGGTATTTCCTTACCAGATTCCTCAATGTCTTCAACAATGACAGAGCTTCTAACGTTCTGCCTTAAAAATTCAGGGAGATATTCAGAGATTTATCTGCTTTGAAAATAGCCCATGTTGAACTGGGCTATTTGAACATAGTTGAACATAGTAAAATATCAGCAGTTGATCATAGGAAATATTTTATACTATTTTGTATTATGAAATAAATGGATTTATTATTACTTTTATGTCATAAAATGTGTTATAAAGTTTGCCAAATTTCAATTCCATGAGAGTCATGGTTCCTAGATTTCAGATCATTTTGTAAGTTAGGCCACTTAAGGTATCTCAGTGCAAAACGTTTTGCCCTATGATACGCTGTTTTGCCCAATAGCCTTTGTTACAAATATAAGAATTTTAGTAATATATAGATACAGTGGGGCAAAAAAGTATTTAGTCAGCCACCAATTGTGCAAGTTCTCCCACTTAAAAAGATGAGAGAGGCCTGTAATTGTCATCATAGGTAGACCTCAACTATGAGAGACAAAATGAGAAAACAAATCCAGACAATCACATTGTCTGATTTGGAAAGAATTTATTTGCACATTATGGTGGAAAATAAGTATTTGGTCAATATCAAAAGTTCATCTCAATACTTTGCTATATATCCTTTGTTGGCAATGACAGAGGTCAAACGTTTTCTATAAGTCTTCACAAAGTTGGCACACACTGTTGGTGGTATGTTGGCCCATTCCTCCATGCAGATCTCCTCTAGAGCAGTGATGTTTTGGGGCTGTCGCTGGGCAACACGGACTTTCAACTCCCTCCAAAGGTTTTCTATGGGGTTGAGGCCACTCCAGGACCTTGAAATGCTTCTTACGAAGCCACTCCTTCGTTGCCCGGGCGGTGTGTTTGGGATCATTGTCGTGCTGAAAGACCCAGCCACGTTTCATCTTCAATGCCCTTGCTGATGGAAGGAGGTTTGCACTCAAAATCTCACGATACATGGCCCCATTTATTCTTTCCTGTACACGGATCAGTCGTCCTGGTCCCTTTGCAGAGAAACAGCCCCAAAGCATGATGTTGCCACCCTCATGCTTCACAGTAGGTATGGTGTTCTTTGGATGCAACTCAGCATTCTCTCTCCTCCAAACACGACGAGTTGTGTTTCTACCAAACAGTTCTACTTTGGTTTCGTCTGACCATATGACATTCTCCCAATCCTCTTCTGGATCATCCAAATGCTCTCTAGCAAACTTCAGACGGGCCCAGACATGTACTGGCTTAAGCAGGGGGACATGTCTGGCACTGTAGGATCTGAGTCCCTGGCGGCGTAGTGTGTTACTGATGGTAGCCTTTGTTACATTGGTCCCAGCTCTCTGCAGGTCATGCACTAGGTCCCCCCGTGTGGTTCTGGGATTTTTGCTCACTGTTCTTGTGATCATTTTGACCCCACGGGGTGAGATCTTGCGTGGAGCCCCAGATCGCGGGAGATTATCAGTGGTCTTGTATGTCTTCCATTTTCTAATTATTGCTCCCACAGTTGACTTCTTCACACCAAGCTGCTTGCCTATTGCAGATTCAGTCTTCCCAGCCTGGTGCAGGTCTACAATTTTGTTTCTGGTGTCCTTCGACAGCTCTTTGGTCTTCACCATAGTGGAGTTTGGAGTGTGACTGTTTGAGGTTGTGGTGTCTTTTATACTGATAATAAGTTCAAACAGGTGCCATTAATACAGGTAATGGGTGGAGGACAGAGGAGCCTCTTAAGACGTTACAGGTCTGTGAGAGCCAGAAATCTTGCTTGTTTGTAGGTGACCAAATACTTATTTTCCACCATAATGTGCAAATAAATTCTTTCCAAATCAGACGATGTGATTGTCTGGATTTGTTTCCTCATTTTGTCTCTCATAGTTGAGGTCTACCTATGATGACAATTACAGGCCTCTCTCATCTTTTTAAGTGGGAGAACTTGCACAATTGGTGGCTGACTACATCCTTTTTTGCCCCACTGTATATGTAATATGTATCTCTCTCACTCTCACCATACACAATGAGAGATAGAGAGAGAGACTACTCATAGATTAAATGTTTTCTTCTGACCATTTTTGAACAATTATGGTTGCACCTGGTGTGGGGGTCACCAAGAGAATTATTTTGAGAAATTGGAAAAGCAGTATTATTGCAGATGTTAAGGATTGGATTTTGAAAATGTATTTTTGAAAAGCATTTCTCCTCTAAGAAAATGAAGCAATATGTTTGTCTTTGGCATAGTACCATGTTATTCTATTCTATTTAATAATAATAGAGCACTATAAGATACTTTTCATAAACACCATTCTTCAGCAGTGTGGGCTCAGTTACTGTCCTGGAAAAACAACTAAGTCTTTTAAGGTTTTTCGAAAAGTGAGCAGAGTCTGGGTCAGCCAGGCCTTGGACCTTAGTGTTCCAAAGGGCAGGCACAGCTACAGCTTCCTGGGTCCCACTAAATGACAATCTTTAATTGACCAGAGTTGAAGCCTGCCCCTTCTGCCTGATCTAATGGGGCAAGTAGAAACAATATAAATTAGGCATTAGGCCCTGTGCCATGTTGGGCTTTATAGTTAACTGGCACCAGAATTACTCCCAGAAGCAAATTTGGAGTCAGTGAAATTCATGGATCCAAGGTGTAAAATAGATAAGACATACCCATAATTGCTCATGCCACTGCATTCTGGACCCACTGAAGTTTCTGAATGTTTTTCAAAGGCAGCATCATGTGGAGCCCATTGTGTAGTCCACTCAAGAGATAACTAAACTCTGATGACCGTGTACAGTATCTCCTGATCCAGGAAGGAGGACAATTGGTGCACAATATGAAGCTGTGCAAAGCCCCCCTGCACCACAACTACCAATTGTTCTTTGAAAAGATGCTGTGACTCCAGAAGAACCCCCAAATTAACATTACTTCTTCTGGGATAGTACAGCCCCAATCAGAACTAAGGATGAGAAATAGCCAGATCCAGGAGCCCCAAATACCAAAAGCCACTCTATTTTGCTAGGGTTGAACTAAAGTTTCTTCATCCCCATCCAGACTCCTCATACCTCCAGGTATTAAAATGGAACCTCCCCATCTTCCCTTGGCTGACTGGGATGGAGTTATGTAAATGAGTATTACTGCATATTGATGATATCCCATGCCATTAAATAACCTCACTAGAGGTTTCATGTAGATGTTAAACAATAGTGGGGAAAGAATTGAGCCATGAGCCACCCCACACAATAGACATTCCCTCATCAATAAGAATGAAAGGAAAGGGGAACCAGCTTAACACTGTCCCCCTAATTACTGTACCCTGGAACCGCTTCAGAAGAATTCCATGGTTGATGGCATTGAAGGTTGCTGAGAAATCAAAGAGAGGAAGGGTGGATGCGCTACTTCCACCCCAGTCCTTCTGTAGGTTATCCACAAGTGTGACCAATGTCATTTCAATCCTATACCCGATCTGACCCTTGGCACTAAGGTTGCCAAAAGAAGTGTGCTCTCGCCTTTCTATCCTCCTCCTAGGCACTGGTAAAGTGGCTGGATCTTCAGTGTAGTTCAGCAGAACCTAAAGATTTCAGCCCATATCCTTTCCTACAAAGGATATTTTTATAATTTATAATTTTATAATTTGCATTATTTGACGTTGAGACACTTGGATGAAATCAGTTACTGGAAATTGTCATAAAGCTGTTCTTGTCCTAGGCCTTGTCACTTTATCGTTGGGTGCTGACTCTGATGTTGGAAATAAAATATAGAAGAAAAAAATTAATAGAACCTGTAAGAAAAGAAAAGAATTATTGGTTTTGTTTATGACTCACAAACACTCAAACACCCAATGTCACTCTTACTACTAGTTTTTAAAAGTATAGTCAATTTAATCTATAAATGCTTTTTCCACAGATATAAACCATTGGGGTCCTTGGTGCTCTCTGAGCTTGGTTACTTTCTTGCAGACATTTCATTGCCAATCTAGATAACATCATCAGCATCATCAATGCTAGTAGGGAGTAGGGCTTGTTCTCATTTTATGTACTAGTGGCTTACCCTGTCAGTATTGGTGGGAATGGTTAAAGCCCAATGAAGGAACCACCAAGACCACTTCTATAAGAAAACAAGCAAGCTCGGAGAGCTTCAAGGACCCCACAGTTCAACCCTGAGCTACAAATATTCTCTTCTATCAATGTATGTTGTTATATTCATAGTATGCCATGATTTAATTTTATCTGTCAACCATAGTGCTAGTTTTTCTTTTTATTAAATAATATATTTTTATATTTGAGGCATTTAAAAATTAATGTTAACTTTATAATTCTTCCTAGGGTATGAACATTATAGAACAGCTTGACCCTGTGTCCTTTAGCAATTACTTGAAGAAATACCACAATACAATATGTGGAAGACATCCTATTGGTGTTTTACTAAACGTAAGTACTGTTGTTAAATGAAATATGGAGTAGACGTTTTCAAGTTATAAATATATAAAAGCTCTTCCTGCCGTCAAGACTATTGCTTTCTGATTGCTTTTGCCTAATTGATAAGATCTGGCAAGGTTGGCATACTCCAGATCCATCAAGAAAGCCCTGCTACTGTGCAGGACACTAGATGCCCACCTTCCATGTGGCTGTCCCTGGTCTTTGGAATAGTAGTAAGTCCATGTGGCCCTGATTGGGCTTTTTCAACAGGGACGGGACAGGGTGATTTGTGATCTCATTGATATATGCCTTGTACTGTTGTTTCCCATTGTCGGCAGTTATATTGGCCATATTGGCCAATTGTTAGTCAATTTAAATACTCTTTTTTTTACCCTACCTAGAAACGCTTCAGTGATTGAGGCAGCTAATTGATTAAATAATAAACTAATTTAAGGAGTTCAGGAGGGAGAATCTGCAAGATAGAACTGACAGAGATTCTGAATTTTTAAAATATCCCTTTCATTAGTAAAAGTCCCACCAACTAATTTTTTCAGTTGTAATTTCATCTAGCTGTGGGATAGGAGAGCATATCCCTTGGGGTACTTGCAAGAAAAAGTTGATAGAGCCAGTAGAATTGCACCCTCCCTATTTGCCAGTGCATGGTAAAGTTTACCATGACCAGTTGGTTATCCATCCAAAACTGCCCCATCTCCCTGTGAAAAAGGGATGAAACTTTTCCTTTGCTATCTCTAAATATATTCTTGGATTGTATGTGGGTGATATGTATGCATGCTGAATTTTCTGCATAGAGCAAACAAGCATACAGGCATTCAGAAAAAAGCCCTAAGTTCCTCAGAACTCAGGAAGATTCACAATTAGTAGAAATATAAGACTATGTGCCTTCCTATATGAGTCAGGAGTAAAGAAAATGATACATTCCCAAACACGTCCTTTGTTGTCCCACTTGACTTTTAAAAAATATTGTTTTAATAAAAACGTATACAGTGGAAGATGGCATGCTGCAAAGTGAACATAATCTTTATTAGCAGGATTGCCTGTGGGCCCCATTAAGGTCCAGTTGAGATTAAAAAGCACTCTTGAGAGTTAATTTGCCTTCTGACAATCGGTAGTGTTTTTAACGTGTTTCGAAGTAAATTTGTGCATCCATCTGCCTCAGTTTTCCATATGAAAGGTTATTTCACCAACCATGAGAAAAGTTGTTCAAAGTTCTTGATTTGAAAAGAAAAGAAAAAGTATTATGAATGTGTAAGAAGTGTCATAAATGATCTGAGTAGTCATTTTATAAAACTTTCTTTTTATTCCATCTAGGCTATCACAGAGCTCCAGAAGAATGGAATGAACATGAGCTTTTCATTTTTGAATTATGCTCAGTCAAGCCAGTGTCGAAACTGGCAAGATAGCTCAGTGAGTTATGCAGCAGGAGCATTAATGGTCCACTGAACCTCTGACTACTCAGGGATGACACCTGCACACTCAATGGGGTCCCAGCCTTGCCCTTGCAAAGATGCAGTTCCTGATCTTTGGGTATACTGAAACCTCAAACTAATAGAACTCTTCTTTTTTTCTAGTAGGTGTAGTCCTTCCTTAGTTACAACTCATTTTAAAAATGCTTTCTTGTTTAGGACAAGGGAGGAAGGCTGGTGTCAAAATGTTGTGACTTCTAAAAACCAGTGGCTATAAAGGTATGGTGACAGACGGTCCTTGCAAAATACAACATGTAAAGCATTTACCACATCCCAGATTTGCACTCTGCAGACCTGTGCACATACTCTGCTTTCAGAATAGTTTTGCAAGTTTAAACAGAAAAGGATGGAAGCTTTTTAATAAAAAAAAAATGCATTTATAAAAGATCTTGTATTAGAATATAATAAAACTCCAGTATAGTCAATTACTACCCGTGTTGTACAACAAATATCTTCTATTTTAGTTGCTAATAAAGGGCTGCACAACCAAAACAGCTACATGTGATTTTTTTGCATTAAGCTAAACAAAATTGACTATGACAGGGGTCTCCAACCCCCGGTCCCTGGACCAGTACTGGGCCGCGGCATGCCAGCAACCGGTCCGCACAAACAAGCAAAACCCCATCTGCGAGATGCAGGCAGCACACAAAACCACGCACCCTCTGGTCCGCGGAAAAAAAAATCTCCACGGAACCAGTCCCTGGTGCCCAAAAGCTTGAGGACCTCTGGACTATGTCTTCATCAAGAGCAACTTAGTGGTCTCCTGATATTTTGGCTTTCACTGGCCTTTGCAACTCTCATTAGAGAGCATGGATCATGCATAGACTCAATCTGCATGGATTGACAATATTTTCCTCCCACAAGTTTATTCATAGGATTGCAACGTTCTGAGTTTGCTGTGGCTTTAAAGATTTTAAAGCATAACTAAGCTCTCTTGTCTTAATTTAGAGAACCCACTCTCCACTTCTTGCAAAGTTCCTAACATACAGGTTGTTTCTAGCAACAGGATAAAAAACTCTATCAAAGGGAGAAACTACCTTTAGAAGAGCAGAGTAAATCACATGCACATAAATTGCACAAACTGGGTGGAGTGCTTATGGAGTGATCATTGATGCTCATTGGGGAGAATTCTAGCCTGATCTGTTACAGCTGATAGACTTGCTTTGCCAACATATAAGCGCATTATGTTATAAGCAATTCTCAAAAAGGTTAATCTGATGTTTCATTAGATATAACTGGCCAGACCTGTTTTGCAGATATGTTGGACTACAACCCCCACAATTCCCAATCAGCAAGGTTGATGATTTGAGGAGTTCTAACCCAGGGCATCCAGAGGATATTGCAGAGGGGGAGGCTGCTCAAGAATCCTGGATAAGGTCTATTAACATGCCTTTCTCTTAAGATCATTTTGTTGAAACTGACAATTAGTTCCTAACAGTATTTGGGATGGTAGCATGCTTTTACCAGTTGTGTACAATAGAGGGAGCTGTTACCTTTGTGCTTGAAAAGAATGAGCAAGCAAATAACAGCTGACAATTTTTCAAAGAACCAAGTATTCTTCCCCCTTCCCTTCTGAACATATTGCTTGTATTGTGGGTTTGTGTGGGAGAGAGGACGTGAACTGTGTACTCCCTTCCATTCCAAAGGCAATTAATAGCAAGGAGAACATTATTCTTCCTGCTCCTTGTTAATAATCTACTGCTACAAATGTGTATCTTCAGCACTGACTTTAGGTAGTGTCAACTGACAGCTTTGCTTACGCATTGTTCTTCTAAAAGATACGGTATTCAGACAACCATCTGATCACATGTTAGGATTTTTATCTACTTCCCTACGTTGAAGCCACAAAAGTACCCACAAAAAACAAGGGACTGAATAAAATAAAAATGCCCCTTCTTCTTCCACATTGAAGTTCCACTATTCATACATCATCCTCTTCCCCCAAAAGTATCCCCCCCTCTCAGTGAAGACAATGTATTCTCTTCCTGTTTCAGGAAAGAAAGAAGTAGCAGTCTGTTGTGGAAATTATTTCTTTCCACTTTTAAAGAGAAACAATAGGCTGCTACTTATTTTGCTCTCTCCCCCTAGCATGTTCTTCCAGGTTGGCTCAGTGTTTGGCCAAATCATGAATAAAAAGATTAAAAAATTCCCGGAGGCGTGCATCCTCTCTGCCCTTTTATTTGCATGGTTGATTTAAGGGAATAATGCCAGATTTGGGTTTGTCCCCTTGAAATTCTGCAGATTATTTGCTTAGGTATGCTTGGAAAGTCCGCTGTCTATTGTTAGTAAGCAAATATCCACATTACCCCTCCAGCTCTTTTTCTCTGTTCTTCCACCTAAACTGGAATTCCTGTTGCCCTTTTCTCAGATGATCTCTTACAGAAGAAAGATTTAATGTTGCAGCTTTTTTTTTTTGTTTCCTTATCTATAAATGAACTTTATGTATGTTCCCAACCTTTCTTTGAACCCAGTTTTTGTTCTTCCTCTCATTTTTGTATTACATGTTTCATACTGTAGATCAATTACTGCTTATTTGATTTGTTTTTTTTATGCTAGACTAAAATATTCTTTATGCTAAATTTTCCATAAATTGTCAACTGCTTATCTAATGGCCTTCTAATCTATATCATTAATCTCAAAATTATTTAAGATATTGTATTGATTGGTCATTACGTATAGATGCGTTTGGATTTCTGGAATGCATAAACTTGCTTAATCTATATTTATTGTTCGTGTTAAAGTTCCAAACTAGTTGATAATTAGCTGGAAAGCTCCATTTTCTAATAAGACCAATTATTACAATATGACTTCTTCCTTAATCAATTTTGATTATTATACAGCTAGGTCTGTATTAGGTTTTAAACAAGGGTTAATAACCCTGAATATGAAAGTCTTGTTGAAAAGACTTGGATAGGATTAAAAGAAGTAAGAATATGAAATGAATAATATGAATAATATGAAATCTCCTCTAATAAATCAAAACCCCAATTTTCTTCAGCCTTATTCTGGCTTTCTTCCTTTGCCAACTAGGCTTCCATATCAGTGCTTTTAGATCGTCAAATAGATCTCCCTCTATTATTATATATGTTATTTGAAATAAAGGAGACCATTTAATTGCCATTTTTTTTGGAAGGACTAGCCCATTTGTATTCATTAAGTTGTCTCCCTATTATTCCAATTCCCCATGATTGCCCTGATATGTTTATCTTCCATTCAATCTGTTCTTCTTCTTTCTCAAATTTCTTCTGATTTATATAGAAAGTCTTTTCCATTTTCGGTGTTGTCACTCCCTTTTCTGGATTTTCCATGAACTGTATTTGTTGGTCAGTTGAGTCCTCTGTCTTAATATTTGATTGTTCCACTTCTCTTATCTTCTGCGTTGTTAGTTCTTTGGTTGTAGTCAAATTTTGGATTTGTGTATCTAAGCTGGCGTCTTGATCTTTTATGAAAGGTCTTATTTTATCACAAGCTGAAATAATGGTTTCATGTATTGCTTTCAACATGGAAAGGATCTTTTCCTGGTCTTCATCCATCTCTTTCACATGTTTATAAATAGTCTTTATAGTAGAAATCGTTTGTCAAGCAAGATTTTATAGTCCAAGATATTTCATCATCTCATACAGTAACCAATATTCCTCAGATAAAGAGATAGGAAGGCAATTCCCCACATAAAACTCTGAAAGTCAGTAAAAGTTTACATTCCCAGTTCAAGTAGGCCAGTTATGCCGCCCAGCTGTTCTCTTACAGCTGAGTTTGCCAAGGTGGTGCCAAGGTCAGAAGAGTCTTATCTAAGGTCTGGGCTTCAAGCCAAGTCTCTTTTAAGGAAATAAGTTGTAATACCAAACTTCGCCACAAGATGTCACCGATGCCTTTTTAAGTTTTTTAAGTCCAAAATTTTTATAATCCTTTTTCCAATTTTATTTCTTTTTTGTAGATAAAAGCAAAAGTCTCCAATAAAAATAGGAAAAATTTTGGTCCCCAAGTTTCAGGTAAATCCAATTAGATTAAAGTTGTTCTTTTAGTGCTTTAATTCCCGCTATTCTTAGAGGGTGGGATAGAAATTCCCTTCCCTCTTTCCTCTCGGGGAAAGATACTTCAGGCAGCTTTTACAGGAAAAGAAAAGTACTTAGGGTAAAGAGAAGATCGGATCTCACCCAGTTTCATCCGCGTTGCTTTCGAAGTTCTTGGTGGTAAGTTTGATTTCGGCTGTCTACAGCCTAGTGACGGGCCATATTACTATGGCCGGTCTTTTCTCCGCCGGTTTGGAGGGCTGCCCCGGATCGAGTGGAAGGGCTGCTTTCAACCCTTTCCAGGGTCCCCCAGTGGAGCGAAACCGAATGCGGAAGACGGAGCTCGCCTTCCAGCGGCCGCGGCGGCCACAATGGCAAACCGGAAGTCAGGGCAATACCTTTCTAAAGCAACTTACCAAGTTCTTGAAAAGGAAGCCAACAAATACAATGGGAGATTTCAACACTCCTGCTATCTGTTGGGAAACTAACTCAATTAGGAGTGGGAAGTCTTGCAAATTTCTGCCCTCTCTTACAGACAATTTCATTTTTTAGAAAGTAGAAGAAGAAACAAGAGGTAATTTAACCTGTATTAAAGCCTCTAAGAGGAACTGGTCAAGGGATTGAAGATGTCAGCCACCTTGGAAAAATCAATTATGTCATGTTAGAATTCAAGACATAAAGGTAGTTCTTCAAGTTGGAAAAAGACACACTATTGTGCAGTTCATCTGTAGACATGGAGGTAGCTCTGCAATCCCAGAATGGGAGCACAGAATCTAGTATAATGGGGGCACTGAAAGTCTATTGTAATAATGGTGGATGTTATTGTGTGATGCCACACAGTTTTCTATCAGTTTTTGGCAGCACCAGTCTTCAAAGCTGATGGAAGCTTTGTACCACAGAATCCCCAGCAGGTTCTATCAGCAGCAACAACTTCTAATTCCCTTGGGTGGATATCACAGTGGTGTAGGGGTTCTTTCAGAGTGTCTTTGTAGTGCTTGCATAGTTGACCTTGAGGTCTCTTCCCAGTCTCCAGGAAACAGTAGAGCAACTGGTGAGGCATCAGTGGTCATCCATTCTGATTACATGTCCTACTTATCTCAGTTGGACTGATAATCGGATTCACTAGCATTGAGTCTTCACTTAGACTTTGCGCAATCCAAGACCTCCAGGTTGGAGATACTGTCTTACCAACAAATGCCAAGGGTGGAGCAGAGAGCATGTATGTGGAATCTCTCCAGTTGTTTGATATGTCATCAGTACAAAGTCCAGGACTCATATTCTTATAGGAAAGAATGGATAATCAAAGCCCTGTAGACTTTTAGCTTTGTGGAGATACAAAACATTGTGCTGATTTAGCCCTCTAGTACACAACCAGCCCAGAGCCTGGCTGACCTTGCTGATCATGGAGTCAATTGTTTTGTCCGAAGGTCCATTGCTCAAGACGATGCTTCCCAAGTTTTGAAGCTGTTTACATTTGTCAGCTGGGTGTCATCAACAGTTATTTTTGGTTCTACTGAGTTGGTATTTGGCATGGGTTGATAAAGTACTCCCGTCTTTTTCAGACTGATAGGCTGAAAAGTATAGCAATGCCTGAGAATTTGTTCAGCATCAACTGTAGATTGCTGCCTTTGTATGCCAGAAGCACATAATCATCAGGAAAGAGGATTTCTTGAATGACTGAATGGAGGCATTTCATCTATGTGTTCGAGTGGCAAAGATCAAAGAGAGAGCCATCTAATCAGAACCTGATGTACACTCCCCGGACAGACCCTGGACAACATGCAAGCAAAGGAACAGATTGAACAGGACTGGAGTTGTCACATAACCATGTTTCACTCCATGGAAATGGCAAATGTGGCTGATTTTACCATTGTAAGGGACCTGTCCTATCATTTCATCAAAAAGAATCAAGGAGATTGTTGGTCTTACACAGGGAAAATGGGGAAGTAGTAAAGGTAAATAGGGAGGAGAAAGAACTGATTTACTCCTTTATATTTGTCTTCTGTCACAAGAGGGAGAAAGTGAGTGAATATGAATGAGAAAAAGGTAAAGAATGCAATACAGTTCCAATAAAGGGATGGTATGTTAATTCACCCTGCTATGTTAAATATACTCAAAGACAAATTACATCTCAAAAGGAATTGAATTGATAACTGCTGACTAATTTTTGAAAAATCTAGGAAACTGGAAAAGTGTCAGAAGACCGAGACATTTAGTCTTAAGTATTCAGAAAGGATAAGAGAGAGAACCTAAGAATCTACAGCCAAGTCAATTTTATGTCCATACTGGACAAGTATTAGAAGAGATTGTCAAGTACTATGTCTGAAAACACTTAATAAAGAATGCTAGCCTTACCAAGAGCCAGCATGGATTTGTCAAGAATAAATCATATCAAAATAATTTCTCTTTTGATGACATTTTGATAGATCAAGGGAATGGGGGGGGGATGAAATATACCTTGATTTCAGGAGAAAGTGAAATAATAATACTGATATCCTTGCAGACAAGATGGATAAATGTAGGCTAGAAAATAATACAGTCTGTGGGATTTACAATTGGTTGGACAATTGCACCTAATAGATGCTCATAAATTATTCTGTGTGGTCCTGGAAAAAAGAATCAAATCAGGTCTCCCAGGGCTCAATCCTCATCATTTAAGTAGATATTGAATAGACTCTCAGGATGGTTAAATGACACAGAGGATAGAATAAAAGGGATCTGATTACATGTTCAGATGAAACCAAACTAGGGGCAATGGCAATTTGCAACTGGGTAGAAAAATCAAATGCATATGTACAGTTCATCAGAGTCTTGGTTTGGCTGCAGGATGTGACAGAAAGATCTAGGAGACCTATGAGACCACCAACTGAACTTGAGCAAGTAATCTGATGAGCACCTTAAAAAGATAGAACTGGAGAGACTTCTTGGATGAGAAATGAAACATTTTCAAGGAAAAAAACAAGAAAGTCCACCTTAGGTTAAAAAGTTAGTGCACTCTTGAGCTTTATGAAGCATTTGACCCAAATCACACAAATGCAATAATTGCATTCTGCACTGCTCTGTTAAATTGCATTTGGAATGCTACATCCAGTTGGAGCATTGCAGTTTAAAACAGACATAGAGAAGCTGGAGTAGGTTCAGAAGATAGGATGCTAAAGTTTCTGGAACTGTAATCCAGACTCTGTGAAGAATGGTTAAAGGAGTTTAGCTTGAAAACTTGAAGATAAGGCGATATATGGTAAACATTTACAGTATCTTGAAAACTGACACTTATGCTTAGTTGAAACCTGTAACAGGCAAGGACAAATGGATTAAAGTTAAAGAATATTCAAAAAGTATTAGGAGTGGACACTGGAAATGCCACAGAACTCTAAGATCTATCTACTAGACGCTCATAGTTGGTATCCCAATCAAATGTCCAATTATTTTTCTGACATTTTTAAATTCAAGATCGGGCAACCCTGCAAGACCTATTTTAATGGCCAAGGGAACTCACTACAAATTTTGGTAATTGCATTATACTGCAATTATCAAAATATGAGAGCATCATTTCCCAGGTGGGGACAAACAAGAACACAGTAGCACAGTATTAATCTGAAAATAAGTTTACTGTAGTTAACCACCACCAAAATCCTGAAAAATCTCTATTTTACCAACATGGCCTATCAGGCTTGTTCCCTTAGCTGGCTTAAACTTGGCTAAAACCTGTCACACCTATTACTGAACAGCTAGTGAGGAATCATTAAAACTGAACTCACCTCAAGTAATTGATTGCCCTGTGCTAGCTGAAGTTATAGCCCCGTTTTCTCTTATCTTTAAACTCAATACCATTTTCTTTTGTCATTCTCGGGATTTAATCCATATCTTGTCTCGTATTTTTTACACTTAGCACTATATAACAGTCATTGACATTTTCAGTACTCCTGCCCCAGAAAACTAAAACTTCAATGTGTCCCCCATATGTATGATGTTAATCCACCCAATTTGCATTCCAGTCTACACTCAATACGTACCCCTCAAATATTTAAATGTGGCTACTAAGCAACAAAAGATTGCTCAATCCTCACTTTAACTGTGTGTGAATGAAATGGAAAAAAAAAATACTGGGTCTTCTACATAAGACACATATATTGTATGTCCTATTTTCACTAATACCTGAATGGGTTAATAAGATGTCAGCAGATTTAATAAACTAATTCTAAGGGCATTAGGTTTAACCCCCAATAGCGTTTTGTCTATTTAGTTCTCCAAGGAAAAGAGCTGAAAAGACAGAATAACTGAAAAAACAACCCTCTTAATTTCAGAACTCACCTCCAGGGCTTGACAACATATCATACACCTATTAAACACTGACTGACTGCAATGGCAAAGACAAATGGAGTGTCCACCTATAGAGTACAAGCCAGTGATGTCACGAATCCATGCCAATACTCTGGTGGTAAAAGGCCTGGGCAACACCAGTCATTTCATAGAGAAAATGAATGGGGAAAGTGCATACACAAAGTAATTACTTTTTATTTCCAGTTAATGTGACTGTGTGCTGCTGGAACCACTGGCAAGAAGATTTGTCTGAATTAGTGACTGAGTGGATTGAGTGAGTTGCATAAAGAAGGACCAGAAAGTAATAAGACCTGTAATATTTCTTATATGTTGATCACTTTCCATTAAAGAATCTGGCAAATAACATGGACTAAACTCACGTCTTCTGCAGCTTGCATGTTTGTCTGAAAGCATTCCAGTATGTTCAGTTGGATCATAGTGTTGGATTAACTCACCAGTGTGTGTTTTCCTGGATTTCAAGGGATTTAGCATTTGAGATATTTTTCATATTCAATACATTTTATTTGCACAGCAGTCAAGCTAACAACTTGTTCTGCCCAAAAAATACAGGATGTTCTCCAAATTTAGTAAATGTTAAGGAGCTGAGAACGTCTGGAGATTGATAGCCCACCCAAATGTCTGACTGGGCTTTCAATAATGAGGAGGAAGTCCTGTGTTTGAAAGATTTTATCTTATTTCTTCAGTTGTCTGCATGTCCCTTGTTTTATAGCACATTGGAAAAGGAAACTAGATTTAAAATATCGCAAACCAATCAGCATCTCAGTGTTTAAATAAAAAGCACACTGAAGCATAAGAGAGACAAACATAGCAATTATAAATCATAGTGTCGACAGTGGAAGATAGGGGGGAAATGAAAGCATAGCTTATTTCTTTGAAATAAGAACAACAGCAGCAGTTCTGTTTTATATGAGTTGTTTTTGGATGTGTTCTTAGGTTCCTGTTCAGCATTTCTGAGCTTTTCCATGATCGGGTGTCCTTCGGTCTTTCAAGCAAATGATGATGCCTATGACAAAGTTGCTTTTATGTCCATTTTCTTCATGATCCAGATAATATTTCACTCTGAGAAATTGAAGATCAAGCAGGGAGAAAATAGTGCATGTGAAAATATATCCAGTGCTTCCCTCCCTGGATTCCTTAGTGCAAAGCCAGCTCCTGTGCTTCTCTGAAGATTCCCCAGAATGGAAGAGGGCAGGCAGCCACTCTGGGGATGCTCATTGGTTCATATTGATTCCTGCACATGATTCAGCAGCAACAATGACACAATTATGGCATATACATAAGTGAGTATAACACCCAGTAATCATGGATATTAAGTCATAGCATACTCAGATGCCAGGTTACAATGGTTATATTGTTTAAACCCAGATGCTGAAAAAAGGGAAGATAAGGACAACACATGTTAGGTGGTCACTGAATGTTTGGTGAGGAATAGAAGAGGAGTCCAGAGAAAAAGGCATAGCTGGAACATTCAATTAGGGAATTTTACATTGCAAAGTTTAGTTGGAGATACCATTTTAATTTCTTTGGAATCCATTGGTTTTTACATATATATAAAGAGGTACAGTATATACTTACGAACGAAGGCAAATATATGTGTCCCAGGATAATGGTGCGAAATCGAATTTGGGTCGGTCACTAGGACCAGCGATTTACTCTTCTGAGCTTTTGGACTCATGCTGGAGCCCATTTTCAGGGAATTTCTCTACTGGAATACATGCTTTGGGCTATTCTGTGAATCGTGTTTATACAGTGCCTTCCTATTGGCTGATTGGTGTGTTGATGGCTGGTGATTGGCTGTCGTTTCCTTAGGCTATCAAGCCTTTGGCTCCTAAATATTTGATAGGCTGGTGGTAAATCAGCAGGGAAATGATTGAAGCCTGGGAAACAGGCCCTTTATCAGTTAACAGGAGTGCTGATTTACTTGTGGCAAGAAAGGTCACAAAATGGAGCAAAATTCAATTAACAAATGTCTTGCTTAGCAATATAAATTTGGGGCTCGGTTTTGGTCATAAGTCAAGGACTACCTGTATTACATCAAACAATCTAATACCCAATGGAAAACATTACTGTTCTAAGCCAGCAACATGGAGTCATCTGCATACAATAGTATATATGCATTCATATCTCTAACCAGTGCATCTCTAACATTACCACAGGCATTCCATATACTGTATATGCATCCTTAAATACATTAATCAAGGGTATATTGTACAGCTTGTCTTATTCCTTGCTGAGGGTTGAATCTTTTACTATGTATTCGTTTAGTAGTCTCACACAATCTTTCCTTCCATCCATACTTAATACTTTCAGCAACCAAACTTCATTTTTACACAAGTTGTGCCTATTCAGTTTAGCATACCCTTTCTCTAAATCAAGAAATGCACAATCAGCTTTTTTCATAGGTTTCCTTAAAACCGCTGAGTATGTTCTAAAAAGACTTTAGGAAGCAGTCTGGAACATCTCTCTTTTTTTTCTAGAGGAGTTAAAAGAAATATAATATCCGTCAAACAATGAAGGGCACCGTGTTTGTGTGTGGTATTTTTCGTGGTGGGGTGACATTATCCAGTATTGGTGTTTGGCAGGACACACAGATCTTTTTTACATTGAGGGAAGCAGGATGTTATCTTTAGGGTCATCATTCAAAATGAATGTATCCAGAAATATATTTTCTCATAATTGTTTCAACGTGTCCATACTAAATCCCACTTAACAAAATGCAAACCCATACAAGGGTAGAAAGGAAGAGATCATAAGCAAGAGATCAGTTGCACAGTTTTTACTCAGGTGCACTTTTCAACCAATATACTAACCTAAGACTGCAACTTCTTGAATCCCATATATCCACCCTCCATAAATTTATGGCCTGGCCTTTATTTATTTCTTTGTTTGTTTAGCAAATTTATTAGGCAGCCTATCTTAATCAAATAACCCTGGCCAGCTAGCGAAACATAAAACACAAACATAGTTGTAAAAAGAGTAAAACAACAAAAATAAAACATGCTTGGTAAAGATATTTGTTCTTCACCAAAACTAACAAACAATGCAGAACAAAACACTGGCTCCACTAAATACCCTAGCTAGTCTGAGGGAAAATATATCCTGGCCACAATAAATAGCAATTATGTTGTCTATATTGTAGTTCAATAATTGGATTTGGCAGGATTGCTGTATAACATCAAGTTCTTTCTTGCATTGTAGGCACACAAAGGACAGCTATCAATGTTCCTTGAAATAATGTGCCCACAGAGCTTGATTTTTTACATTCTAGTGCAACTTTTATGAGCATATACAATACCCAAAGAGTGAGAGCTTACCATTCTCTAGTCACAACGCCAGTCACCACATTAGAAAATGTGATTCCTTCTAGATTTTTTTTTCAGTCCTCAAAGCCCTTGAAGCCATAGAAAGATCTCCTGGGCATCTATCTAGTGAACTTTCCTTGTCTTCATTTTGTAGGCTGGCTCTATTGCCCTACTTGAGGGATGCCCCAATGGCTTATACCACATGCCTCAAAAGGTGACATCCCATTCACATGCCCATGAGTATTATGCATTCCTGTGAAATTATTTATTATTTATTTATTTATTTGTAAGTTCACGGTGATGCTCCCAATAGAGTGTTCAAAGCTCTACCCTTTTCTATATTCATGTGACATCAAAATACACACAAAAGGGTGGAGTTCACATACTTGCATACTTTCTCCTATTTCCATATATATTCCTGCAGATACCATTGAGTAATTCTCAGTATGAAGGCAACAAATGAGTTTGAGCAACTTGGGTTTACTTTTGGAAACCCAGGATCCACCTCTACCATGAATATAGAACCTTCCACAAAATCTTTTCATTTCAATAGCAGGATGTTCAGTGAAATGGGTGATAGTGACTGGCTACATCTCTCAAGGTTACCATTATGTGAAAGGACCCTCCCCAGACCAGCCATTTTGCCATGTTTCCAATAAATTGGCTCAACATTCTAATTGTGACCGCCAGATTAAAATGATTTTAAACCTCTGCCATATGTGATGTTTGATGCTTACTCAGGATTTGGGTGATGGATTGACTTTACTGAGTCTTGAGGGCATAAGGCTGGCAATTAATAGCATTCTGGTTTGAGAGAGAAGTTCCCTGAGGATGGGCTCCAACACGACTCGGAAAGGTCAGAAGACTAAACCTGTGGTCCCAGTGACTAACACAGATTGGATCCGGCAATTAATAGCTTCCTGTTGGTTATGCTCCCAATGGTTATGTATGGCAATATCATGAAGTAGAAAAGCTCTTTCATTTCTTTTTTTTTTGTAGAAGCCCAGCCCTTTTTGTTTCTGGTTAACTGTATGTATATACAGAGTGTCTGTCTGTCTGTCTGTCTGTCTGTCTGTCTGTCTGTCTGTCTGTCTGTCTGTCTGTCTGTCTGTCTGTCTGTCTGTCTGTCTGTCTATCTATCTATCTATCTATCTATCTACACACATATATATATGTATATGTAGTATACACACAAGTGGCACAGTAGCCTAGATGTGAAGATGCTTGCCTCACACTTGGGAGGTTGAGAGTTCAATCCTAGGCAGTGACAGATGTTTCTCTATTAGGGCGCAAAGAGAAAATATCTGCTGCGAACTCCATGTAGGCATCAGGAAGGGCATCTGTCCAGTAAATGCTCGGCTCCATTCAGTCACTCTCACTTCACCCCAATAAAAGGGATTACAGGGTCATAAAAAGAAAAAAATGTACTACACACACACATACACACACACACAGTAAACACAAACACATTCTGTGTGCATACATCTAAAGAAATATTTGCTATGCTGACAGTTCACAGTGGCAACGTATTAAGATAGTATGGTACAACTTTATTAAAATATCTGGCTTAATTACAGAAAAATAAAAGGATTTATGAATTTTGTCTGAAATAAAAAATATAAAGCAAGACCAACAACGGTACAGCTTATGTAGTAGAAATTGTTATCCACAATGTCTGCTTATTAATTAGAGAGCCAACAACTAATTGCTTTAATGAGGTTAACTGGTGTTGCTTCAGAGAAGAAAAATCCAGTGAAAATGATCCAGCCAAATCTGCATGCTATTTCACAGCGTGCCACGCACAGCAGTTTTAGCTGGTGGTCAACAAGCTATACAACAATTTTGCAGCTGCTAGAAGGAAGAATAATCTCTAGGGATTACTGACCAATGGAGCATCAAACATCAATTAAATTCAACCTTCTAAGAGGTGAGAATGTTCCTCAGAAAAATGTGATTAAAATAATTAAATAAACAATTAGCAGTAGCTTTTGTGAGTTAATACATATGGAAAGCCATCACCCGCAAAGCACCTCAAGAGTTTATTTAGACTATAAGGAACAAACATACATACATGTTTATCACAATACAGAAAATAGAATAACAGAGTTGGAAGGGACCTTGGAGGTCTTCTAGTCCAGCCCTTGCTCAGGCAGGAGACCCTGGCCTATACCCTTAGACAAATGGCTGACCAATCTCTTCTTAAAAACCTCCAGGGATGCAGCACCCACAACTTCTGGAGGCAAGTCGTTCCGATTAATTGTTGTTAATTGTTGTAGTTCTATTTTCTTGTTCCCTTATTTAGTTATACAGAATCTAAAATGCTTTCTTAGTAATCGTAGATATTTCTCATCTGAACCATAGAGTGTGATCAATATCTCTACCCCAGAGCAAAGAGATAAATATATTTTTTATTAAATATAATCCATTACTTCATTTAAAAATAGTTTTTCCCCATGTTTGGGAAAAGTGAAGTTAACCAAGTCAGAAAGTGTCTTCTTATAAGTTTACAGTTTAATGGAAGAGCCTGATGTCATCTTTGATTATTGGGGGAATCTTTTTTTTTAATTTTTGGATTATTTTTTTAATCTCACCTTGAATATTTCTATAAATAACTTCAAGACAGCAACCATTCCTACAGAAAGTCCTCGACTTACAACTACAATTAAGCCCAAAATTTCTGTTGCTAAGCGAGACATTTGTTAGGTGAATTTTCTCCCGTTTTATGACCTTCCTCGCCACAGTTGTTAAGTGGACCACTGTAGTTGTTAAGTTAGCAACACAGTTGTTACGTGAATCTTATTTTCCCATTGACTTTGTTGGCAAGAAGGTTGCAAAAGGTGATCATATGACCCTAGAACACTGCAACCATCCTAAACATGAACCAGTTGCCAAGCCAGTGAATTTTGATCATGTGACCACAGGGAATGCTCCAGCAATCCTAAGTGTGAAAAACAGTCGTAAGTCACTTTGTAAAGTGCTGTTGTAACTTTGAACAGTCACTAAATGAATTGTTGTGAGTCAAGGGCTACCTATTCTCCTTCCTTCTCCTATTTTCCCTACAACAACAACACAGTGAGGTAAGGTGGGCTGAAAGAGAATGTCTGGTCCAAAATAGAAGGCCATAAGCACAGTCACAATTTCATTTGATGGCTGCTTTGCTTAATAGTTGAATTGCTGGTCTCAACTGTAGTCACTAAAAAAGAGTACCTGTACTTATGAGTCAGTTTTTTGTCTGCCTGTAAGAAAACGAATTGAAACATGGCACTTTATGTTTTAGCATTATAGGTGTACCCAGTTACAGTTTACAGCAAAAGTGATAAAAATGCATATAATAAACTGAAGCTTTAATACTACCAAAATATAATTAACTCATAAAAAATGAGAACAGAAAGCAATTATATAGTACTTATCCAGGCTGATTTACAAAGAGAAGGTAGGAGGTGGGATGGAATGCAAGGGTGGGGGAATTTGCATCTGAGCATCGCCAGTTCCCATGAGACAGAGCTCCAGCCCCAGGACACATCCAGCATGTGTTCTAGTGTGGCTCGCTGGTTCCCATGACAAAATGAACAGATGTGATTGGTGGACATAATGGACTGTAGGTGGCCCATAGGGAAAGGGGGAAATTAACTATGCTAGCTTTTGCACGGGAAACCCAGAGTTGGTGTCACTTCTTCTGTGCCATATGCTTTATTCAGTAAAGTTCATACTCTTGGTAAAATAATGTCCTAGGAGTTTCTCTTTTTGGATCCACCAACTGGACAATTGACATTACCCAATTGTTATTTCCCAGCTGAGTCTGAATTTGCTGTATTAAATTTATAGTTATTAAATATTGATAGGTGATTATCAATAAAATGTATTTTGAGACATCAAAGCAGAAGATGTGCAGGGCATTTAAAAAGAAAACAAATGCAACTCTCCTTTTTCAAATATCTGTCACTATAGCTATAGCTGGGAAAAAATGCAGGCACCCTGAAACAAAAATGCCTTGTGAATGATATTGTATTTTGCCTGGACAGAGTCCCAGGGATGTACATGGCTTCCAACAAGCCTGTTGTTCAGACAGTTTCAAAATGGAAGAAGACGCATGCTGTTCTCCATATAAAAAACAGGAAGTGCATCCCATGGTTAATGCGGAGAGTATAAAAGACAGAACAGCATAACTCCTTTATTAATAAAACTGCCAACAAACAGTGGGATGTATTACGAGGCACTCAAGAATTATATTTTATGACTTAAGTCTTTGTGATAATACACTTTTATTAACTTCTTCATATGCAGACCCAACTGGCTGCAAAACCAATTATATTGCTCTATCATAGGACTAGGTAGAAAACAGCAGTAAACGTGAAGTCATCTCTTTCAAGTAGTACTTTATATAATCCAGTCCAATAATTTCCAGCTATCTAAATCATCTCAATCCAACAGTTTTATTGAAATGCAGTATCATTACAGGGTATTTTTCTAGAATCTATATACTACTAAAACTATTGTGTCCATTTGATACTTTGTAACCTTCAGATGGGCAGAATGCCGCATCATAGGGCAAAACTTTATCAACAATGACACCTCAAAAAGATTAAGTTAACTAATGCCAGCACACATTACTCCCCAGGGAATAGAATTTGGGAAAGCTCTGGCTCCTTTAGTGCTGACAGGCTGTCGCTATTTCAGCACCACCACATGCTTCTGCAGTTAGCTGCAGTCACATGATCCTCATTCTCCACGTTCCCTGACAACTTCCCAGAAGTCCATGGGGAACTCAGAAGGAATTGTTATGTTTGCCAAAGCTCCTTGCTACCTTCCCACCAGCAAAGTCTTACTTGTGGGAAGTTTACATGAAGAAAGTCAACAGAGAAATGTTGCACCCTCTGCCAATCCTTCTGTGCTGGCACCATGCTGGCCACTCATGCATCCCTTGCTCCAGTGGTGGGATTCAAATATGTAAACAACCAGTTCTCTGTGTGGATGCTGCTTCCGGAAGTTCATTCTGGGCCTGGGCAACAAAAAATTAGCTACCGGTCCTGCCGAAGTGGTGCGAACTGGCTGAATCCCACCACTGCCTTGCTCCCTCCCCCACCTGGCAGCATTCATTTATTTGCATGCTGGGAAGGGAAGGAAGGATTTCACACACATTCACTGCCAGCTTCCCACAAGCAAACCCAATGGGGAAGCCAATGGGAAGTGAAAAGTCGCTACCCCTTCCACTGATTCTTTTTGCTCGCCTTTGGTCATTCTGTTTCTCTGTTTAAGTAAGGAAACTTAAATTTCTTTACTTAAATGACCCAACGGCTCACAGGTTTTCTAATACCATTTAAAGTGTGGGTTCCATGGAGCTTTCTGAGCTTGGTTGTTTGCTTGCAGACATTTCAATACCCAAGTAGGTAACAACATCAGTGCTAGTGTGTGTGTGGAGGGGGGAGGTTTATTTATTTTGTTTGAAAATGCGGCTTGGTGGTCTGTTTCATTTTTCTGGTTTTCTGGGTTGCTGCAGTGCATTCGTATTGCATAGTGTTCTTTCACAGCTCCTCTTGTGGGAGGTTGGATGGCTACTTTGGCAATGAAACACCTGGTTAGTGTGGCTTATTTTTCAATAGACTTGTCTTTCTAATTTGCTGCCTGTTCATCTGCTGATGAGGATATCCAGCAGAGATGCTGTTGTTGTCTTCTTCTCTCATGAAAGTTATATCGTTTGCATATAAATTCTAGTTACTGAGCAGTCAGAGTAGAGACATCCTCACATTTACAACCATCACAATATCCCCAAGGTGATGTGAACAAAATTTGGGCGCTTGGCAACCAGCATTTAATAATAATAATAATTATGAAGTTGGAAGGGACTTTGTAGGTCATCTAGTCCAACCACTGCTCAGACAGGAAACCTTATACCATTTCAGACAAAAAGTGTCTTCTTAAAAACCTCCAGTGTTGGAGCATTCACCGCTTCTGGAGGCAGTTTGTTCCACTGGTTAATTGTTCTAACTGTCAGGAAGTTTCTCCTTAGTTCTAGGTTGCTTCTCTCCTTGATTAGTTTCCATCCATTGCTTCTTGTCCGGCCTTCAGACGCTTTGGAGAATAGCTTGACTCCCTCTTCTTTGTGGCAACCCCTGAGATATTGGAATACTGCTATCATGACACCCCTCGTCCTTCTCTTCATTAAACTAGACATACGCAATTCCAGCAGCCGTTCCTTATATGCTTTAGCCTCCAGTCCCTAATCATCTTTGTTGCTCTTCTCTGTACTCTTACTAGAGTCTCAACATCTTTTTTACATCATGGTGACCAAAACTGGATGCAGTATTCCAAGTGTGGCCTTACCAAGGCATTGTAAAGTGGTATTAACACTTCATGTGATCTTGATTCTATCCCTCTGTTAATGCAGACTAGCACTGGGGCACCCCACTACACACTTCACTCCATGTAGATGCAGTTCCATTGAGCACTTCCATTTGCTGGATATCCTCATCAGCAGATGACACTGACAGCATCCCGGGGTCATGTGATATCCATTTGTGACTTGCCCAGCTGGCTACTGACAGGCAAAGTCAAGGAGGGAAACAGCAGGATTTGTTTAACTGTCATGTGATTCACTTAACAACTGTCTTGCTTAGCAGCAAAAGTTCTAGGGCCCAATTGTGGTCAGAAGTCAAGGACTAACTGTAATATCTGCACAATGAGGTGAATAATTTTTATAATTGTTTCAAACTCAGCCTCTAGGTGTTTGTTCTACACGAAACTTTCTCAGAGCATTTCACTCCTCTCAGTCAAAAACTGACATTTGTTTCTACTGTAGTTAGCAACGGTTAATGTTTTGTGTTTTTAATTATTGAACAAAGCTTTTGTTTTGAACAAACCTGCTGTTTGATGTAACCAACTAGTCTTTAATGCAACTAAGGCATACCAATCTTGGAACATTAAAAACCCCAAGTGGCAAAAGATTACATCAAGTCTGCACATCAAGAATTAAGTACATTCAAAGTTGCTTCAATTGCTAGACCTGCATTTGCTGTTATTTTTTGGTATATAGTATAATATATAGTAAAGTGTCACCTAACAATTAGAATGGAGAGCTATTTAATATTTCTATATCAGAAATCACATTGGTAGGACCCGGACGTTTTTTTTGCTAAATGGCTGATCTACATGGCTTCTTTATATGTGTTTCTTTTACAAAACAAAGAGATTTTTGCCTAGTTAAACATCAGCTACTCTAACTTATTTTTATTATAACTTAGTTGTTTAAATTTTGCCAAAAGCCATTAGACTTGATAAATGTGACTGCAGTTTATTTTTCCCCTGTAGTTTCTGCTAATAAGAACAATTCAAATGGCCGTCATTTATAAAAATTAATATGGCTACATTAAAATTTTGGTTTTAGAAAAAGAAAACAAAGTGTTGCTGGTTCCACCCAAAATTTATTAGTGGCAGAGACATATAAGGTACACATTATCATAATGTTCAGTCCCATTACTACTAATCTTTTCATTATAGAATAAATTACTAAATGCCAAGGTTTGAAGAAGCAAAAACAAAAATGCAGAGTCTGATTTCCTTCTTTTTTTCTATGTTTAAGTAAGTTTGCTAAATTACATATGGCAATAAAAAGCTCTTATCCCACAATTTAATACGGATGAAGTAGCCACATAGGATCCATATATCAGGGCCAAACAGAGTGGGATTAAGGAGCAAGAGATAAAGTGGTTTTGTTCAGAACTTAGCATCTTTGCTCAGCCAGACAGGCAACTCTCCCAAATATCTAATTCACCAAACTGCCACAAAAACTGTTATCTCCCATTCAACAGAAGATCATCAAACAGAATAGATATGGCCTAAGAATAAAACAGGTGTGTTACGGAAGTTATTAATACCTTGGATGGAGAGGGCAAGGCTAGATTTTTATGGCCTGTAAATTTGAGCTTAACTGAATCTTGTTCATCCTTAAACTAAATTGGTAATCCTAACCAATTTGTTGATTACCTTCCTATAGGTTATGAATCCATATGGCTGAATCCATTTCTTGAAGGCTTCATCATAACTCGTGTTCCTTTGCCCAGGCAGAGAATAGAATAAAACAGCAATGGATAATGCTAAACTAGGATGGAGTGATCACCTGTTTCTACTGTAGCACATGTTTTCAAATGTTTATTGTATTCACTATTACTGCTTAGCCTTTACCAAGATTTTAGATCAAACTAAATTATATTTTCATATTAATAAGAATATTTTTGTTTAACCCAGTCTAAGCAAACAAGTATACAGCCCGCAATACTTACTCACTGAAGCAATTTCCAGCAGCAAACCAGGACACAAAGAATCTGCATGATATCCTTACATTAGAGTCTCTCTCTATGTGTGGAGGGGATCTGGTTTGTTCTTCTTGGAGCCCCGATAGAAAGGAAATGGAATAATAAAGGAGAATGGGAGAATGATAGAAAAGAGATATCACTGAGGAAAAAAATATGAGAATTTGAAAAAAAAATGCTTGTATTATCTCTCAACCCATCTTTCTTTAGGTTTGGTTAACAGCTATTTTCTGACTTGAACTTTATATCTATAAGACTGTTGACTACGGTCAAATGAAAAAGTATGAGAAACATATATGAAGTGCATTTTATCTTGTATTGGTTGTTGTAGTCAGATGTGGGGACAGAATTTGAATTGGGACTAGGCAGTTTATGGGAAAGGTATTTAATCTTCCCTGAGCCTCCACTATCCTGATGGAAACTGCTATTTTGAGTATGGTGGGAAAGTGCCAATAATGTCAGTGGCAGTCACTATCCTGGAATAAACATGAAGACACAGGATGGGAAGCAATTACACATTTCCCTTATTTGCCACTTTGGTTCAGAAATATAACCACTTTGGCTATATTTGATGCTTGGTCTACATATATAGCACAGCAAGTTAACAATAGAATAAGACAAAAAAAATGGATTATAGATTTTTCCCCACTACCAGACTTATGAAATCCAGTCATCCTTAGATCAGCAAAAAACTATACCAGCATGAAATTGGCTGTCCTCTTTGCTTATTCTTTCCTGCCTTTGCTGCTCCTCCTTTAAGTCGGTGCAATCATCTGCCTTCTCTTTAATATACTTGTTCCTTAGCTACAAAGAACAGAATGGTGCAAGGAATTGTTTTCCCTGTGACACTCCAGAGAAGCAAAAGTTGGACTATGAAGAAGCAGGATAGAAAGACTATTGATACCTTTGAACTTTGGTGTTGGACAAAATTTATGAGAATACAATGGACAGCCAAGAAAAGAAGTGGATCATTGAACAAATCATCCCAGGGTTCTTACTTGAGGCACAGAGGATCAGGCTCAAATTATCTTACTTTGGACACATTATGCAAAGACCTAGCTCTCTGGAGAAAGTTCTCATCTTTCTCCCTGGGAAAGTAGAAGGAAAGAGAAGAAGAGGACAATTAGCAGCAAGGTGAATGTTATAGATAGCCCTAACTTAATAGCAACCCTCTCTTAAGTAGACAGTTGCAGGGGTGGTGCAACAGCCAAACCATTAAGTACCAAAGCACCACTCATCCAACACCATTGCAACTTCAAATGGTCACTGAATGAGTAGTCAGTAAGCAAGGACTACTTATACATAGGCAGTGCATGTAATGTAAAACATGAGGGACTAGATTAGGGACAGATTGTGATGGGGGGGGAATCGATTCATGTGATTGTTAAGAGGCCACAGTGACTTGATGGCACACATTAGCACACTTTAGGGCAATTCTTTGATGGAGCACAATAAGGAGGAAACTATTGCTTTAATACATAATGCTAAGGATGAATTACAATAGGTTGGGAACCTTATGACATGGCAGAAAACAAAAATGCTATTAGGCCCTGTTAGTAGCATGAATAGATGTAGTTTAGAAAGATGCAAAGCTTAAACCACTTCAAACTATAGAAGGAAAATTATATGTTTCCATTAATCCTTGCATAATGATAACTGTTGTATGTGAACTGCCCAGAGGTACTTAAGATTGGGCAGTCATATGAAACTTTGAAATAAACAAATGAGCAAATAAAGCTGTCATTTCAAATTAGATTTACCTAACCATTGGGCGTAACATCCAAAATCTTAATTAATTATTATGATTAAAGCAGAAAAACGTAATTCAAGGATTATTCACTGATGATATATGGATAACTTTTCCCCATTGCAGCCAAAAGCTGTATGACTCTTCTGTGTAAATGACTAAAAATGAAGCTGGCTTCCAATATCTCTTTTGGACATTCAACCCCTTTTTCTGCTTTAACCATAGTGGTTGTTTGGGACAATGCTGTGGAATACCTCTTTTTCTTTGCACTCCCTACTCATGCTGAGAAAACAAACACCATTGGCTTTTCCTCACCTGCTTTTCATTGGGGTTTCCACCAATCGAACTTTGTACACTGCTGCTGGCTTCTGTTCATACTTGACATGTTCCCTTCTAGTTTGTCCACTTGTGAGTTAGTTAGAAAAAAAAGCATTTCTTCTTTTACCCTTTAGCAGAGAATTGTTAAAGAGAAATTCTAGTGTTTCTATATATTGTTGTTGCTCTCTAACCTAACCCTAACCCTAACCCTAACCCAGCCCCTTTACCCATGAGCCCTCAATCCAAGAACAAGTGCAGGCTGGGAAGCCAGACTCCATTTCCTTTAGCATTTGGAGGGAAGCAGATTCTTCCAGCCTAATCTGTGGCACATGGTCATCTGAGGACAAAACCAACATCCCATACACACAGCATCGCTGGTAAGATTTAAATTTATCTATATTTGTTAATTGTTATGTCCACCAGTAACTCAATACTGCTTATTTTGTATTTGGATTTTTATTATATGTATTTCTATTTTTTCCCCAGTTTCACCCATCCTGTTCCTTTAATAAAGCATTCAGATCTACACACATGGTTTGTTTTATCGGAGGATAGGTGGGTTTAGCTGCATGTCAAGCTGCACACACAGTAATGTGTAGTAAGGACAGAACAGTGAAACAGCGGCTACCCAGTAAGTGGAATCCAGGATAACGATTATACAGAGGCCTGCCACTCTGCCAACGCAGTTGCCTGCATACGGCCATACAGCAGACTCTACACAGTCGAGCACCTCCAGAAGACACCAAGTCACAGAGCCGGGCATCTTCATACAAGACAAGGTCCCAAGTCTCTAGTTCTTCCAAACAGTCATCAGCAAGTAATGCACTAGCCATTGCCAGTGCAAAGGCTGAAGCAGCAAAAGCACGAGCAGCCTTTGCTGAACAAGAAATGGAAATGAAAAAGGAGAGAGCACGATTAGAGGCATCCCTGGGAATGCAGAAAGCCCTCTTAGAAGCGAACCTAGAGCGGCTTGCCATAGAGAAGGAAGTAGCAGCAGCCATAGCTGAAGTGGAAGCCCTAGAGAGAGCTATATATCCTGACAATGAATGCAGTAAATGCAGCAACATGCTTGGGCCAGAATCTGAACTCCAAGATCCTCTGCAAAGCACTTCAGAGTATGTCTATCAGCACTCCTGGCCAAGCAGCAATGCTCACCTCGATGAAAAAGACAACCTTCAAGAAGCAAGCCACAGATGCTACTCAGCACCACTACAGGCCAACGGCAAGCCTCAAGCCTACAAAAAAGAAAGCTCCAAGCAAAGCTGCACCTTTGATAGCAGACCCCCCCCCCTCACCCAAGGTACCTGAGCCTGCAAATTATCCTACAGGATCAACCTTCATGCCAGAGCAGCATAGAAAGGACCAGCTGAAACCAGAGACTCCTAACACTCTTTCACCACAGCAATGCACAGTCGGCTAATCAAGCCACCATAGACTTTGCCAGGTTCCTTGCACGACATGAGCTAGTCACACTTGAAAAGTTTAATGATCATCCTGGACGCTATAGAGCCTGGCGATCTTCTTTCTGAAATGCCATCAGAGACTTAGATTTGTCATGTAGTGAAGAGATAGACTTCTGAGCATGCAAAATGAATCAGGGCAATAAACATAAATTACGCTGAAATAAGCCTTGAAATGATCTGGAAGAGACTTGATGAATGTTATGGCTCAACAGAAGCAGTGGAAAATGCACTGTTCAAAAGACTTGAAAGCTTCCCCAAAATACCTAGTACAGCCTATTAGAAACTTAGGGAACTTAGTGACACTGATGGGACTTCAAGTAGCTAAGTCAGAAGGGGATTTGCAAGGACTTGCATTCCTTGACACAGCCAGAGGTGTCAGCCCCATAGTACAAAAGCTACCTTATAACTTACAAGAGCAATGGATCACACATGACTCCAAATACAAAAGAAAGTACAATGTTTCATTTCCCCCCTTCTCTGTTTTTGTGGACTTTGTGTGCCAACAAGCTAAAACAAGAAATGATCCTAGCTTTGACTTCACATTGTTATGTGCTGCTCCTTCAGAACAGGATCCTCCTAAGCCTCAAGTAGAAGTCCACAAAACTAATGGGGCTCCTCCAGATTCCTTACACAGGTCTGCCAGATCCTCTCACATAGAAACTGAGATCAGAGATCCTGATAAGCAGTGTCCTTTACATCAGAAGCCACATCCTCTCTCAAAATGCAGAACCTTCAGAGAGACGCCCATAGAAGACCACAAGGCTTTCCTGAAAGAAAACAACATTTGCTACAAGTGCTGCTCATCAGTCCCTCACTTTGCCAACAACTGCAAGGTCAGTGTAAAATGCACAGAGTATGGCAGCACAGGCTGCAACGCAGCTTTACACCCAGGGCCAGTTCCATGGACTTTACAGCACACTTACAGTGCCAGTGAGCATGGCAGGGAGGAAGAACATACTGCTACAACTACAACAGAAATCGATGCCAAATGCACAGAAGTCTGCAAAGGGACTGCAGGCAGCAAATCCTGCTCCAAAATCTGTTTAGTTAGAGTCTACCCAGCAGGTCAAAACGACATCAAGCTTAATGCTATTCTAGATGACCAAAGTAACAGGTCTCTAGCCAGCTCAATCTTCTTTGATGCCTTTCGCATTAAAGGCCCCAGCACTCCCTATTCCTTAAAAACATGTGCAGGAATTGTGGAGATGGTGGGGAGAAGAGCATCTGGTTACCAAGTCGAGTCGGTAGATGGGAAAACATGCCTGACTTTATCAACTCTTATCGAATGCAACCAGATCCCTGACCATAGATCTGAAACCCCTACACCAGACGCAGCGATTCATCACCCATATTTGAACCGCATAGTGCATCTGATACCAGAGCTTGATCCTCAGGCTCAGATAGTCTTGCTCATAGAGAGAGACATCTTATGAGTCCACAAAGCAAAAGCGCAGATCAATGGTCCCCACAATGCTCCTTATGTTCAGAAATTAGACCTAGGGTGGGTCATTATAGGAAATGTCTATCTAGGCAGCATGCAGAAACCAACCTCTGTTAGCAGCATGCTTACAATCACAGTAGAGAATAGACGTCCATCTATTTTTCAGCCATGCCACAACCAATCCCTCTTAAGGGAATCACCATACACTACTCATTTGCCTTATCCCTTCATAGGCGCCTTTAGTGACAATCTCACGTGTGACAGTGACCAAGGCCATTTAGGGTGCACAGTCTTCCAAAAGACAAAAGATGATACTGACAATTGGATCACCCCTCTTCCCTTCAGATCACACAGGCGATGCCTTCCTAACAATAAAGAACAAGTTGTAGCCTGCTCCTTGCCATAGTCTCCAGAGTCTGTCTACCCTATCCATGTCTACCATGTCTACCCTGTCTACCGTAAAACCTATGGAGAACATCATAGTTCAAATGGTGCAGCATCCTACAGCCACACCACAAACATCAGCAAAGTTCAAATAGCAATTGAACCAGTCTTCTGCAATGCCTTCCATAGTATCCGTTCAACAGAATGGTGCTGGATATATATCAGATGACATCAGCAATTCTAAGGGAAAAGCTAGCAATGAGACATTAAATTCTGAACTTAGATCACTATCACATTCTCAGTACCCTCATCGGAAACTGCACTCACATCACTCTGTTGACAGCCATATCAGCAAAAAGCAATGGCAGCTCACCTAATGCTACCATCTCAGAACTCAAATAGTGGTATCTGTTGATGCCAGGCAGGGAGTGTCATTTGAAGGGAAGCAGAAGCACTAGGAAGAATACCCACAACAGCAGTGATTCACTTAACAACCATGGCAAGAAAGGTCGTAAAATGGGGCAAAATTCACTTAATAAATGTTTCACTTAGCAACAAAACTTTGGGCTCAATTGTGGTCCTAATTTGAGGACTACCTGTATATGTAATATTGGCTCTGTCTGTGGAGATTCAAACTAATTTTTAGGTGAGCATTCTTCCAGGGGAGATGAAACTGAAAGATAAAACAAATCCCTACACTAAAAGTCAGCCTAGCAAGATGCAAGCTTGAGTAGCATGTGCATATATGTCCTTATTCAAGGTGATATCATCGTTTATTTTCAGTAGTGGAAGAGTTATCTACTATCTTCAGATTTGTCCATCTAATTAGCTCTCATCATCTGTATATTAGTTTTCCTCAAATTTGTGCCCTTCACACTGAGAAAGAGTGTGACTGAGAAATGCTGAGTTTCTGAATGGGATCCAGCACAAATAAATAAATAAATAGAGATATTGTCCCCAAGAAATTTACAACCCTTTGTCACTGATTTGTCTCAGGTTCAATATTACTTTTTTGCAGTTCAAAGGTCCCCGTTTCTTTTACTTAAAAGAATTTAACTACTTTTATATTGATGGCATTTCATTAATGAAAATGAATGAATACTCCCCCTCCCCAAATGGTTTGTGAGCTGGTAGCACCAAACTATGTTTTACATCTGCCTCACCATAATTTTCATAGTAACCAAGTACTCATGAATGCATTAAATGTCTGTAAAAAAGATGGAGAACTGGTTTATATTCCTTACAAAAGGATGGCTATTTTGACTTCTGATCCAAGTCTTGCTCACAAAAAATATTCATTTTCTAGAGGACCAGTGGGAGATTTTTTCAAAAAGAAAAAAATGCCCCCATTTAGATATAACGGGAAAACAAGTGTTCCAAAGCACGTACTTATCCATATCTATGAAATCTAAAGAAGTGAAATTTGTTTTAATCAGCTCTTCTAATTTCCAGATTCTAGAGTTATAGCCAGACAATGCAAGTGAAAAAATGACAAATTATAGATTTATAAAGTTTTTGAACCAAAAGGGATAAAAACTTTTTCAGGAGACCTTCTATGTACCGTATGTATATTTAATTAGCTTTCCAACAATAATTTCCTAATATCTGTTTCCACTTATGTTAGTCTTTTGTGACAAATATAGAGTTCCAAAACAAAATCTTTTCTCACAATTTCTCACAATAGGGGTTTCAGACCCCTTTCAGATCATCTTTGTTGCTCTTCTCTGTACTCTTTCTAGAGTCTCAACGTCTTTTTTACATCGTGGTGACCAAAACCGGATGCAGTATTCCAAGTGTGGCCTTACCAAGGCATTGTAAAGTGGTATTAATACTTCACGTGATCTTGATTCTATCCCTCTGTTAATGCAGCCTAGCACTGTGTTGGCCTTTTTGGCAGCTGCAGCACACTGCTGGCTCATATTTAAGTGATTGTCCACTAGGACTCCGAGGTCCCTCTCACAGTTAGTACTATTGAGCAAGGTACCCCCTATACCATGGGTCGGCCACCTGAAACATCGAACGAGCCGCACGGACCCGTTTCCCTAAAAAAAAAAACCCCTGGGAGCCGCACCTGCCCGCGCATGCGCGCCCGCCCGCGCACCCGCGCATGCGCGTGCACCCGTTCGTGCATGCGCACCCCCATGCGCACCCGCTTGCGCATGCGCACCGTCTGCGCACTCGCACCCGCCCGCGCATGCGCGCATGCGCTCCCCAAAATGGCGGAGGAGGCTCCGGAGCCGCAGGTGATGCCTCAAAGAGCCGCATGCGGCTCCGGAGCCGCGGGTTGCCGACCCGTGCCCTATACTATACCTGTACATTTGGTTTTTCTTGCCTAAATGTAGAACCTTGCTTTTTTCACCATTGAATTTCATTTTGTTAGATAGTGCCCAGTGTTCAAGTCTGTTCAGATCCTCCTGTATCATAAGCCTGTCTTCTGGAGTGTTGGCTATTCCTGCCAGCTTGGTGTCGTCTGCAAATTTGATGATTTCCCCATCTATCCCCTCGTCCAAATCGTTGATGAAGATGTTGAAGAGCACTGGGCCCCAGAACAGAGCCCTGGGGCACCCCACTACACACTTCCCTCCATGTGGATGCGGTTCCCTTGAGGACCACATGCTGAGTACGGCCGGTCAGCCAGCTACGGATCCATCTGGTGGTGATGCTGTCTAACCCACATTTTTCTATCTTATCAAGTAGTAGGTTGTGATCTACTTTATCAAATGCCTTACTGAAGTCCAAGTAAATTATATCCACAGCATTCCTCTGATCCACTAATTTTGTCATTTGGTCAAAGAATGCAATAAGATTTGTCTGGCATGATCTGTTTTTGACAAACCCATGTTGGCTTTTAGTAATGACTTTGTTTGCCTCTAGGTGTTCGCTGATTCGTTGTTTGATTATCTTTTCCAGAATCTTCCCAGGTATTGAGGTCAGGCTGATAGGTCTGTAGTTTCCTGGGTCCATTTTGTTTCCTTTTTTGAAGATGGGAACTACATCAGCTCTTTTCCAGTCCTCCGGTAGTTCCCCTGTGCTCCAGGATCTTTGAAAAATATAGTTCAATGGTTCTGAGATCACATCTGTCAGTTCCTTGAGAACCCTGGGGTGTAATCCATCTGGTCCTCGTGATTTGAACTCATCTAGCCTGGATAGGTGCTCACTTACCGTTTTCTTGCCTATCTTAACTTGCGTTTCTATTCTGTTTTTTATGGCACTATTTTTGGTAGGTTGGTCTGTTTTTTTCCTTTGGGTAAAGACAGATGCAAAAAATGAGTTAAATAGTTCTGCTTTCTCCCTGTTGCTTGTCACCTTCTTGCCACTTTCACCCACTAATGGACCAATCATTTCCTTCATTTTTTCTTGTTTTTTACATGTTGAAAGAAGCTTTTTTTGTTATTTTTGACTTTGGTCGCAAGCCTTAGTTCATTTTGAACCTTAGCTTTCCTCACTTCATCTTTGCAGGCTCGGGCTATTTGCTGATATTCTGACTTAGTTATGTGCCCTTCTTTCCACTTTCTATACTTGTCCTTTTTATCTTTCAATTTACCAGAGAGTTCTTTATGCAGCCATGCTGGTTTCTTTTGAGAGCTGTTATTTTTCCTCTTTGTTGGTATTGTGCTAGACTGGGCTTTTATTATCTCACTTTTCAAAATTTCCCAAGCTTCTTGAGTTGTTTTCCCCTTGAGGATTCTCATCCATGGAATCCTTCCCAAGCCCTCTCTAAGTTTATTGAAATTAGCTCTCTTAAAGTCCAAGACTCTAGTTTGACTGTGTTCTATTGCTTGTGCTTCCATAAGGTTAAATTAATTAATTCCATAATGTTGAATTAAGCATCTAAAATATTTCCTTTATATAAACCATCCCAACATTTTTATATTTCTCATGTCAAAAAACAAAAGAAAAAAGAAAAAAGAAAGAAAAAATACTGTTACTTGAGAAGCTCATCCCTCTTAAACTAAAATTCATTTATATCCAAAATCTTTATATTTCTTTAACCATATTCAAATATGTTTAATTTTTAAATATTCCCTCCGATAAATCATATCAAATTTCTTAATTCTCACTTTAGCCTTTTTTTTTTTGCCAAACATCTTTCCTGATCAATATGCTCCACTGAATCAAAGAATCTTCCCATAGTCTTGTAGATGTTGTTTTAGGTACAAAAGGCAAATCAAGTAAGATGTTTTTATGGGAAGGTTTCGCCCCTTCATATTCATTGAAAATCTTTTCCTTTCTCTCTCTCTTAATTTCTCTTATCATTTTTTGTCTCTCAAGTTCTCGTAGTTCTCCTGACAGCTCTGTACTCCATTTTGTCGAATCTTTTTTCTTGTCCTCAGACTTATTTTGTGATCTTAGAGTATAAGTTATCTTTTCCATGTCCAACATTTCCTGCAATTTTTTTTCCACCTGGGTTAAATCATACTTCCTTTTATTGTTACATTCCATCTTTAAATTTCTTTCCTCTGGTTTATATTCAGTTGTCTGTTTTATCTGCTCACTCTATTTTTATTTCCTGAGAATTTTTTTGTTGTAAAGTTAAATTGGAGATGTATTCATTTATATTTTCAAAGTTATTTTTAATTTCCTAGTGGTTTGAGATCATTGTTGTTTGAATTAGTTGCAACATAGCATACATCTCCTCCTGGAAAGTGTTTGTTTTTTCTTGGTATATTCTTTCTGCAGATCTCTGATTTTCCATGATAGCCAAAAATCAGGGGTTTCCTTTCTCTGCAAACAGCTTTAGAGTCACAATTGAGTGGGTATTTCTAATCCAGAAAGGTCATTTCCCCCCCTAAAGTTTATAATTCTTGCTTTGTAAGTAGCCCAAAATGTTTTCTTTTTTTGTCACAGCTGTTCTCTGTTATTAAGACATTGAAGGTCACAGAGACAAGTTATCTTTTCCTGGGCTTTGCCAGTACCTGTATTAGAGCAACTACTATTGTATATTTTTATCCACCACTAGATGTCAGCACCAGTTCATTTTTCAGTTTTCAAAATAAACAATTGCTTTCTTCTGTTTCCATGATTTAAAAAGAAAATCTTAACAAATTCCACCAATTTCAAACTTATCCAGATTTAGGTCTTATATTCATTTCATTTCAATATATTTCTGTCCTGCATAATTTGCTGCTTCCGTCTGTAGGAGGGTGGGGCAAAAATCCCCCTCCTTCTCACTTTCAGAGGCTTTTTGCTTCTTGGGTTTTTTTCCCCAGGAAATCAATTATCAAGTAGAAGAGAGAAAATCAATTACCCAGTTCCAAGCATGTTGTTTACAGTCAGCTTAAAATAGTGCTTTTGGGCTTCGGCTGCTTGTAGCTTGGGCTAGATTCTGGAATTAAGCTAGCCTTTCTCCTGCTGGTTTCTGGAGGGCTTTCCCTGAATGACTGGATCGACCGCTGTCTCTCCACAGCTGGCAGGGCTTCCCTCCTTCTTTGTTGCCTCTCCGGGGCGACTTTAGGCCCATTTAGGGTCCCCAAACAGAAAAGAATTGGCAGTAGGGTGTGGAGCCCCGCGATCCCTCAGTTACTGACGCTACTGCGCAAAACCGGAAGCCTAAAGGAGACATTTTATGACAGTTAAAACAATTAATCAGTGGAACGACTTGCCTTCAGAAGTTGTGGATACTCCAACACTGGAGGTTTTTAAGAAGAGATTGGACAACCATTTGTCTGAAATGGTATAGGGTTTCCTGCCTGAGCAGGGGGTTGGACTAGATGACCTCCAAGATCTAATGTAGATCAATATGGTACTTCAGAGAGAAAACACAACTATAGAAAAGGCATGCTTCCTGAGTCTTGCTAGATGACAGTCCTTAATAGATGGGACTGGAACATGTTTCTCCTGCCTAAACTAATGTGACAGATAGAACAATGAAGTTCTTCAAATACCCTGGACTCATGCCATGTAGGGTTTTAAAGTAGCATTTTGAATTACACCAGGAAGCAAATTGAAAGCCAGAGCAACTCAAAGAGCAATGATGCTACATGGATATAGCAAGACATGCCCACAATTCCCTGGGCCACTGGTTTCTGCATCAATTGAAGTTTCTGGATGTTTTTCAAAGGCAGCCCTATATACAGTATAGTGCAGTAATTCATTCAGGAATGACCAAAGCACAAGTGACTGAATGCAGTATCTCAAGACTCAGGAAGGGGCCCAAAGGCCCCTTGGCCAATGCTGCCACCTGCTCTTTCAGCAGGAGCTGTGAGTCCAGGAGCATTCCCAAACTAAACACCACTTCTAGCTGGGGTGGTTCAATTCCATCCAGAACTAAAGATGGGATATCACTGGATTTAGGAAGTTCTAATACCTAAAGTCACTCCATCTGTTAGGGTTGAGCTGGAGCCCATTCATCTCCATCCAGACCTCACAGCTTCCAGGCACTGACACTGAGCCTAGATGGCACTAGTTGGCTAGCCAGAGACAGAGCTGCACAGTTGGGTATCAGGAGAATATTGATAATATTTCACCCTATGCCATCAAATGACTTCATCCAGAGCTTCCATATAGATGTAAAAAATGAGTGGAGTGAGAATTGAATCCTGAGGCACTCTACATAAGAGGCGCCCTGGGCAGACCTCTGCCTTTACATCAGCACCAAATTGAACCAATCCAAAGGAAGGACAATTAGCGTAACAGTTGAGCTGGTTCAGAAGTAATACCATGGACCATGGTATCAAAAGCCACAGAGAGATCAAGGAGAGGGTGGATAGACACACTTTCCCATCCTGCTCCCTCTAGAAGTTATCTACAAGTGCAACTAATCTGTTTCAGTCCCCCATCCTGGCTTGGACCCATTTGGAAGAGGTACAGGCAATCATTTCTGGGCCCTTTAAAGCTGCAAGGCCATCATCTTTTCACTAGCCTTTTCTAAAAAGAGAAGTAGGATACAGGATAATATTTATCTAAAACTGTTAGGTCCAGGGATGGTTTCTTGGGAGAAGGGCTCTTCTGCCTCCTTAAGGAATAGCACAAGCAACCCCTCTCTCAAGAATGCATTCATCACCACCCAGACCAAATACATATAATCTCATGGGCAGCCCTAGGCAGCCAGAAGGGTTCAGGACAATTCAAAATACCAGCTCAATGCGGCCAGCTCGGCATGGCTAGCTTGCCACTGCCAAATTGTCACAGGACAACTCAACACAGCCAATTTGTCTTGGGGACAACTTGCTGCAGACGGAGGGAGGAGTGGGTGGGTGAGTGAGTGGATGGGTAGAGCATAGAATGGCAGCAGCAGTAGCCGGGGGCTTCTCATTTTCACCCTCCCTGCTGCCACTGCACTGAGCTCCAGGCCATTCGGAGTTCAGTCTGTTCAGTGGCACTGATGGCATGGCAGGAGGCAGCAAAGACCGGGTGCACCCATTTTCATACTGCTGTCACCGTTGTGGGCTGTTCTGTGGCAACAAAAGTGTTCGGGCCATTCAGGGGTGGCGACGGTGGGCAGGTCAGGCAACAGAGAGACAGTGGAGACCAGGCACATCCCATTTTCACACACACACCATTGCTGCTGCTGCTGCACCAAACTTTCCAGAAGCTTGGCACGGGGGCAGTGGCAGCAATAGCAAAGAGTGTGAAAATGGGATGCACCTGGCCACCGCCGCCTCCTGGCTTCCCGCTATGCCCACTGCTGCCACCCCGAATGGCCCAAACACTACCACCACTGTCAAAACCCCAGAATTCTGAATGGCTGGAACTTGGTGCAGTGGTGGCAGTGGTGGTGGGTGGGTAAAAATGGGAAGCCCTTGGCCATCACCGCTGCTGTGCGCTCTGCCCACCCACTTGCTTGCCCGCCCAGCTCTCCTTCCAGCAGCCCACAGCAAATTGTCACTGTGGCGGAACTGGCCATGTTGAGTTGTCCTGTGATGAGTTGGCAGAAATGACTAAGCGGTGGCAAGCTGGCTGCAGTGAGCTGGTTGAGCTGAATTTTCCCATTCTGAGCCAGAAGAGACATACATCCAATACAGAGGTGGAGGAACTACACTTAACCCAAGCTTCTTCTCCACCTCCAGAAGCATGGTGGACAGAATCTTTTAAAATAGGCCATTGCAAATACCACACTCCCAGGTGCTCTAATGGTGACGCTTCTCTATCAATTCTTTAGTTTTTCCACAATACCTTCAATTTTTAATGTTTTTAAAGATGTACCTATAGGTTAAAGTATGGCCCTGATTTCTCAGAAAACCTTTTCACTGAATATAGATTTCTAAACAGAGGTTTAGCAATACAATGTTCAGTCCAATGTTCAGGGCATATAATCTGATTGATTGAGGGGACTTCTAAAAGACATAAACTCATTTTACTGTTCCTTCCTTTGAACAATGCCCTGGGTTCATTCAGTACATTGCACAAAACTATCATTTACTTAATAATCTCTTATTGTATAACCACAGTAGGCTTGTTAGGTACTGACTTGCTAAAACCATGATTTATGAGGAACAGTGATTGGGTTCACAAAATACATTAAATTAAAACCATCCTGGCTTAGTATGAGGTTTAAATAAGGTCTCTATGGGCAAAAGCTAACTCGTCCTTTACATGTTGAATTCTTATACTCGGGCCAATAAAGAGATAACAAAGTAAAGTAATTATAGTATACCTTTTAACAAGATCATCCATTTGTTCATAATCATATGGATCTTGGAAAATGAATTCTTGGAAAACCATGACAGGAATATGGATTGAAGCGTTTTATAGAAAGGCATGCTACAGCACGCTAGGTATCAGATAAACTTCCGTAAGTGTATTCTCACAAAATGTTCCATCCTTAGATTTAATTCACATTCTAATGGCATAACATCTGCAAGTAGAATAGTCTTGATAAAATCTGGTCAATCACTTTCCTGCATATACTTCTGTGCTCAGGCTAGATAATTCATATCCCAACTTCTTCATTTCAGTCCAATAGGATTATTTTAGTCAAGCAGCTACACTTAGAATGGTGACAGGCTGCATTAGTATCCATGCTGTGATTCACATAGGTTTTTTTTAATATACATTTGTGCTCATTATCTTAAACTTAACATAGAAGTGTGAGTATTTAGAGCTCTTGCAGTCAGCTCTTGTAGACACCATCTATTAGTTTTTGAACCAGCTGAAAAAATGTTGGCATGTTATGCACTGACTCCATTGTTTAACACCATTCTGTAAGAGAAACTGACTTGGTGTTGCTTTTACATAACTTTTCTGAGCCAAGTTCAAGAGAGAGATCGGTTGGATTTACCTAGCATTGTTTTCCTTCCCATCTTCTGGCAAGAAAAGCAAAGTTCGGCAAATGTTGGGCAAGTGTAGGCAAGCGCTTAGAACAATGGGTACTGGTATACTGCCAGGGGTACTTAACTTTATCATAGCTGCTTTGATTTTAAACTGTCAACATTTACTTTTACTATTTTCAAATAATCACGCAACAGTGAAGTACATAAAAGCGTCCATCTTTCCATAATATGGCTTCCTCACTAAGGATTAAACTACATATAACCAACCTTGTTTCCTCTGTGATTGCTGAGGAAAATTATATTCTGACGGCTATTTCTGACTACAAGGACATATGCAGAACTCACAATCTACTTTGCATTCTTTTTCAAACATGCTAGTGAAAGAAGAGTCAATTCTGGTTGGAAGAACCGGACATTGAATTGTCATTGTTGGGATGAAAGCACAACAAAGCAGTAGAGGCATAACCAGTAGTCCGGCATTACCAATCAGTTGCCAGATCAAGCATGTTTCTATTGTACAATGACTGGTCCAAAACCTGCAGCCCACAATTAAGATGACTCTATTTGCAAAAACCTTCTGTTATGATAGAGCAACCCCACTGTTGAAGAGAATAGCTCTCCTCATAATTCCTTCTTCAGTCCTTGCCATCGTATCCTTTATGATTTTTGATGGAGAGGAAAAGGGTCAAGATAATCTTCCCTCTATATTTAGGAAACAACCTGCTGGCAGAGAAAACAATTTCAAACTGGATCATACCCTCTGATTGTTCGTGTTCATAAAAATAGTGTTTTGTCATACATGTATTGGTCTACTTGACATGGTCTCCCTTTGAAGATCATGTGCAGATAATCCAGTGCTATAAGTTCAGGTGGGATAATATGGGTTGAAACCATATTTGCAAATTCAAAACATGGGCAAAATGTATTTATTAAACATATTTATATGGCTGCCCACCTACCGAAAACTCTGAGTGGCAAAGAAATCAAAGCAACAATAGAATCCATGATATCAAACAAAAGGCATAACAAAAATAGCAATAATAGTCAAAAGCCCTTTAAAAAAAATCTTAAATCATAACAACGTCTGACCTGCACCTATATCAGAGCTCCAATAGCTCCCTGGCAGAAGTGCCGGGGGGGGGGGGGAGAAGAGCCAGATCATTCCAGCCTTGCAGAAATCTAACAAAACAGAAATAATTCAGCTTCCCTTTCAACAAGTGAAGAAATATTTATTAGCTTGTTTGCCAATTGAAGCACTTTGTTATGGATTTTGTGCCAACCTAATTTGGAGAGAAGAGTCTTTATGTTTTAAAGTAATGGCTACATATAAATCTTTCACATACAATGCCCAATTTTACAAGCAGGAAAAAAAAATTCCCCTAGTGCAAGAACAAGATGTTTGCCCAGGAAATCCAGAGGAATCACAAAACTCTAACCTTTCTGAGAATGTATTTATTGATTTGGTTTTTATCCCATTTTTATTACTTTATAAATAGCTCAAGGTAGAGAACATACCTAATAGTCTTTCCTCCTCCTATATTCCCCACAAAACATCCCTGTAAGGATTGGCTGAAAGAAAGTGACTGGGTCAGTCACCCAGATGGTTTTCATGGCTAATGAGGGACTAGAACTCTCAATTTGAAATAATGTGGCTTTTGATAAAATCACACAAGAGATTTTATTCCAGTTTGTATTGGTTGCAGGCAACAAGAAACTTCAAGAATTGCTAATATTTCTGGAAGTCTGATTAGTATCTTTAAATGCTGTACAGCAGCAGGAGCATTGTTCAATGAAACAATCCCTAAATGGGTTCATAATCCAGAGATCCCTGGATTATGTAGGATCTCTGGATTATGGGTCATTTAGAGATGACAATGATTTCCATCTGGTTTCTTACTTAGATCCCAGCCATTCTCCCTTTACAGCCCTACACCTACTATTAATTTATTTTAGAATTAGCCAGAACCATGAGTTTAGGCCAGGGGTCTTCAAACTTGGCCCTTTTATGACTTGTGGACTGCAACTCCCAGAATTCCTCAGCCAGCGTGCCTGGCTGAGGAATTCTGGGAGTTGAAGTCCACAAGTCATAAAAGGGCCAAGTTTGAAGACCCCTGGTTTAGGCAATATGTTATAAAACTGAATTATTTAAGTTCTCACATTATCCGAATGAATCAAGTGGGAGCAATTGATACAGTACAATGGCTTGGTTGTAGTCTCGTCAGAGGGGGAAACCTCAGCCTTCAGGATTACATGTGGACTTCCATGTTACCAGAAGCTTTTCTGATGACAATGATCAATATTTTATTGATTACACTTCTCCATCATTTAGAGATGGGAAGCAGTGAAAGACTTTAAAGTTCTAGAAGCCATGAAACCCTTAAATAGCATTCCTAAACTAACTCTCCCTCTCACTCACTCACACACTCTCTCTTCTATCTATACACACACATGCCAAGCTTGCATTTTACAGTTCAGAAAGTACCTTGTGCAAGATCACACAGAGAAGAAAAAATGCCAGATCCCTACCATTATATGACTTGGCTTAATACACTGTGGGCTCCAGGCGATTGTAAAACATAATGTATTGCACGTCATCTTGGAAGAGGCTGATTTCAGAATAAAAATTTGCAGGCCACCCTTTTATCTTTATTAAACTGGGTTCAGAAGTGTGGCTGCCATATAACTGGCAGATGCATGATGGCAATCACTTTGCTGCTGTGAGCACTGAGAGTCCATCTGCAAGTCTAGTTGACTTCTGTGGGCATGAACCATCTTCAGGAGCAACAAAAGGTGGTCTCTGGAACACCTGGGCCAGAAAACCATTTACACCCCCGAGACACAAAACTCAGCCCATAAGTCCCAGTATCCCTTTGGAAGATGCTATCATATCAAACAACGAATCATCGCACACCTAGAGGCAAACAAAGTCATTACTAAAAGCCAACATGGGTTTGTCAAAAACAGATCATGCCAGACAAATCTTATTGCATTCTTTGACCAAGTGACAAAATTAGTGGATCAGAGGAATGCTGTGGGTATAATTTACTTGGACTTCAGTAAGGCATTTGATAAAGTAGATCACAACCTACTACTTGATAAGATAGAAAAATGTGGGTTAGACAGCATCACCACCAGATGGATCCATAGCTGGCTGACCGGCCGTACTCAGCATGTGGTCCTCAATGGAACCGCATCTTCACGGAGGGAAGTGTGTAGTGGGGTGCCCCAGGGCTCTGTTCTGGGCCTAGAACTCTTCAACATCTTCATCAACGATTTGGACGAGGGGATAGATGGGGAAATCATCAAATTTGCAGACGACACCAAGCTGGCAGGAATAGCCAACACTCCAGAAGACAGGCTTAAGATACAGGAGGATCTGGACAGACTTGAACACTGGGCACTATCTAACAAAATGAAATTCAATGGTGAAAAAAGTAAGGTTCTATATTTAGGCAAGAAAAACCAAATGTATAGGTATAGTATAGGGGGTACCTTGCTCAATAGTAGTAACTGTGAAAGGGAGCTCGGAGTCCTAGTGGACAATCACTTAAATATGAGCCAGCAGTGTACTGCAGCTACCAAAAAGGCCAACACAGTGCTAGGCTGCATTAACAGAGGGATAGAATCAAGATCACGTGAAGTATTAATACCACTTTACAATGCCTTGGTAAGGCCACACTTGGAATACTGCATCCGGTTTTGGTCACCACGATGTAAAAAAGACGTTGAGACTCTAGAAAGAGTACAGACAAGAGCAACAAAGATGATTAGGGGACTGGAGGCTAAAGCATATAAGGAACGGCTGCTGGAATTGGGTATGTCTAGTTTAATGAAGAGAAGGACGAGGGGGGACATGATAACAGTGTTCCAATATCTCAGGGGCTGCCACAAAGAAGAGGGAGTCAAGCTATTTTCCAAGGCGCCTGAAGGCCGAACAAGAAGCAACGGATGGAAACTAATCAAGGAGAGAAGCAACCTAGAACTAAGGAGAAACTTCCTGACAGTTAGAACAATTAACCAGTGGAACAACCTGCCTCCAGAAGCGGTGAATGCTCAACACTGGAAGTTTTTAAGAAGAGACTGGACAGCCATTTGTCCAAAATGGTAAAGTTTCCTGCCTGAGCAGGGGGTTGGACTAGATGACCTCCAAGATCCCTTCCAACTTCATTATTATTATTATTATTATTATTATTATTATTATTATTATTATTATTATTATTATTATTATTATTATTATTATTATTATTATTATTATTATTATTATTATTATTATTATTATCTCCACATTTTATTTTATGCTGGAAGGAAAGAGAAGAAGAAGACCAATGGACAGGTGGACAGATTCAATCAACAGTAATGATGAGTTGAGAAGACCTGAAAAACCTGGTTGGGGAAAAACCACCACAGAGAAAAATCTACATACGTGATCCTGATCGCTACAAGTTAGGAAGCCCTGATGCTACATCAATCAATCTGTGAAAGGAAAAGGCGAATATGAAAGGACCTGTTGTAAATGCCTAAGTCAGCCAAGATCAGCGCGACTGAATCGAAAGAAATTCTCTCTAGTAAGGTAAGGGCGGACCAGAAACCACAAAAAGCAACGAGATGACTTGCCTTTATTATTACAACTTTAACCCAAAGATGCTTTTTCACGATTCAACTGGACTTTCTTGTTTTTCTTTGAAGACGGGTTCCGCACCATCCAGTCAGAGCTGAAGAAGCTTCTTGGATGAGAAGCGAAACGTCTTCAGAGGAAAACAAGAAAGTCCAGCTGCCTCGTGAAAAAGCCTCTTTGGGACAACTGTGACCTGGACGACGGAGAATCTCCATAGACATCACAACTTTCACATAGCCCCAAATTCAGTTAAGCGTTCCCTTCTCGCAGCCTCCTCCGAACTGACGCAGATTACTGATGTGTTGGTTCAGTTCACACGCTGTCCGAGCGCAGCTGACTCCAGGCTCCGGGCTTGGGAATCCTGAAGATCGCGCAGTAGCGCAGTCTGAATCAGGAAGGTCGGGAGACCTTCGCACAGGACAAAGCGGGTACAAACGAGAGGGGGCGAGCTCCGAATCTGAGCCGCTTTAGCTAGAAGCGGTGGGGGGGGGGTGGCGGTGGGGCGAGGGAGCGCTCTCTCTTCTGCAAGCCTCGGGCAGATTTCAAGTTGCGCGCCCAGGCGAAGGCAGAGAGGCGGGTCCCGCCGACACAGGGCCAGGCGAGCTCCTCCTTCTCTTCGCACCTCGGCGGTTCTATTACTTACTGGCAGGCTTCGCCTTGACCTCTTCCGTCGTCGCTGGAGCGCCTCTTCGGCCGGACTGGAGAACATGCACTGCTTGCCGAGCCTGGTGATGACCCTGAGCGCCCTGTTGCTGATCTTGGGGCTGCTGCACTTGTTGGTGTTTTGTCACCGGCCCTCTTGCTACGGGAAGCACGAGCCCCGCCAGCCAAACCCGGGGGGAAACCACGCCGCGGAGACCCCGCGCCGCGCCCACCTGCCGGCCCGCCGCGCTTGGTTCCTCCAGGAGCTGCCCGCCTTCCTGGTGCCCGCACTTCTGCTGGCGCTGCGCAACCCGCCGGGCTTCGCGCCGCTGGGCTGCAGGCTGCTGGGCGGCATGTTCTGCGGCCACTATTTCCACAGGTGACCGCCAGAGAAGGAGGTCGGGCTGGAAAGAGGGAGAGGAGAGGCGAGCACCGCGGCTCGCTCGAGCGCGGGCGAGGATCTCCCTGCGCTGCTTCTTTAAGCCGACGGGCAGCTAGATCTTCTTCTTCTTTTGGCTCCGTAGCGAATTCGCCTAGTTCTGTATTTGGGGGGGGGGCGCCGGGTGGAGGGGGTGGCAGTGGGGATGTCGAGTCCGCAAGGCGCTTTTTGCGCATCCTGATCCTTTAGGGGGCCGGGGGATCGGGCTAGAGTCCCAAGGTTAAAGCCCCGGTTGCGCGGGTACGGAGCTTGGGGCTTCAAGAAGCCTCCCTCTTCTGCTCGGGAGTGGCGATCCAAGTTGGGACCGATTTGGAAAGAATTAAACTTTTCCGCTTTTTTTGGGACCGACTCCCTGCGCAGATTTTGTGTGTGTGTGTGTGTGTGTGTAAAAGGAGCGGGATGTTGGTTCTTTTGCAGTTCTGCAAAAGGCGCAGAGATTTGGGAGGGATTCTTCGGGACGCAGGTGTACAGGATTGCAGCCTTAAACTCAGTGGGAATTATGAGGCTCTTTATCGAGAAGTCGCTTTGTTCCGTTGTCCAGGTCAGATTTTGAGCTCTGTTTAGGCATGCGCTATTTGGGACCGGCGTACCGAGATTGAAGTCTGAGCCAAAGTAAATCCCGCTGAATTCTCCGTAAAGGTTGTTTACAGGATAAGATTTTCTAGTCGAGTTTTCACTCCTGGTGACTTCACTGTCAGGTTTAGTGGATAGGACCCGCAGTTCCTGCAAATAGTATTCTTGAGTAGCTGAAACGCTTAAGCTTTGCAACCCTTAGTTCTTATGCCTTTTTTTTTTTAAAGAAACCAGTCTAAAAATATCCACACAGGTAGAGATGTTATCTTGAGAAGTCTTTGTCTTTCCTGTCTGCTACAATTTATTGCAATAAATATTCAGCTTCTATTTTAAAAACGAGGAATGAGGAAGAAATAAAATATCAAAGCTATTGATGGAACAGCTGGCATTCCCTGGCATAACAAGATACCATGTGAAAACTGGTTTTGTACTTGTAACACTTTATTTACACCATTCACCTTTGATGCCCAGTGTCTTTCCAGAGTCTCAGTTGCCGCCTTCCTAATCCTTTAAAATCCTTCTTTTAAAAAGGTATCACATTAAAAGCGTAAGAATAAAAATATAAAAAGATAAGTTTCTTGAAAAAACTTCCCAACCAAATTCCTGTGTAGGATAGCCAACCCCAATGTGTCCTGCAAGATGTAGACTATAATTCCCACAATTCTTATCTAGCAACTGCTTCTAGGTTTTGTGGGAGTTGAAGTCCAATACCTTAGTACAGTGCTCAACTTAAAAAAAAAAAATTGGGGGTGGGGAGGAACTACTAAGATTTTTGTTAACCCCATTTGTGGATTTATCCATCAGTGTCTGTGTGCACAGAATCCTACTGGTTCTGCTGCTGTTGTGAAAGTGGATTCTTGCATATAGGCAGAAGAAGGGACTAGATGACCTGGCAGGGTCATTTCAGTCGTTACACTCTCTGATTCAGTGGCCCCTGCTTTCAAAATAGTGTCTATGCACAGCAGCAGTTGTAGTAGCCTTGCAGAAGAATTGTAACTGCCATTTTAAGGCTATATTGTTATAACTCTCCATTGGAAGTTGCCTCTCTTGAAAGACAATGATTGGATTGGTGTTACATCTCCTATATAGTTACTTTGAAAGGGCAAATAAAGTAAAATATTTAAGGTGTGTGCTAAAGGCACTGTGTAAATGTCATGTTACATAATTTCATTAAAAACCCTTTAATCTTGATGAAAAAAAATATTAAAATGAATGTTTCTAATTATCTTTTAAAATTGGTTTTGGAAGATACAGCTTATATTCAACTATATAAAAATACGACATTTGTGCCGGCTTTTAAAGGTTAAAATAAAAGTATGGTATTGACAGATACAGGATTCAAATTTATAAAGTTGTGTAAAATGTATATTTAACAAAAAAAAATGGCCTAGTGTAGGAAGGAATAGAATCAAAGAATGCTAAAAAGTTAATTTAATGAGAATGACTCTTGACAACGCATGCTTATTTGTTGTGTGCCAGTTCTATTTCACCCAATTCTCTGGGAGCTGAAAGTGACTGAGAAAGGAGTAAAGTCTCTTTAGAACAGAGCTTCTTAACCTTGGCAATTTTAAGATGTGTGGACTTCCCTTTGCTGGATAACTTTAAAGGTTGCTTAGTTTAGACTAGAGGTTCTTTTTGGGCTCATCCACACAACAACAGTGATATCCTTCCTTCCCTCTGCCCAAGAACCAAGAAGAGAACATGCCAACACAGCAATTGCCTCACAGTATGTACTTACCCTGCCTCTGGAATCCAGCTTTACTGGATTACTGTTGATACTACAAAACCACACGGAATTGAATAGTTTATGATAGGCAATTACTTCCCTGTGATCTCAAACTGCAATGCCATCCACAGAAACAACCTGCCAACAAGATTGTGTTTGGGGGTATACCTTTTCTGCTTGGACAACATTTCTTTTGTGGAAAGGAATCTGGACTTAGCAAATATCAGTCATTTTTTCCTGTGTCAAGGCTTTGGAAATTTGGTGAGGGTTCGCCAAATATTGCTCAATAGGAAACTTCTCAGAGTAAAATTTTTGAGACAGTTTTTACTGCATAGTGTTATTTTATTTAGTTGGTATGTATACTTTGTCCTTTGGGTTGAAGTTACATTGTGTACCGGAATAACCACAACAGCAGAGTTCTCTTTCCACCCTTTTCCACTCCATTTATTTTTCCAAAAACCTGCTTTTGGGCATCCTAAAGTTCAAGCCCCATTCTCCTTTCCTTTGTGGTTAACTGTAGGCTTCCTCCTCTATTGTCCATTTCTCTGCTCTTATCTCATTGTTTGCCAAAAATCTCATTTGCCCATAGATGTGAGAGTCATATTTCAATCTACAGCTCCCAGTGACGAGAACACTGAAAGTATTTCTTATGTGCTACCTAAACTGGGATAAATATTAAAAGACAAACACAGATGTTGGCCAACTGCTACACTCACTTCAGGGTTTTTGTGCCTTGCCACTACCAACACTGCACTTTCTTCCAAAGCATTCTAAAAATGCAAGTCTGCATTGACAGAAGAAGGTGGCACTATTAATCAAGCTAGCACTGAGTATTGTGTTGTGGCAATTTGCTCTACTATGTAGATATTGCCGGCAATACATTCATGAGCCCATTTACAATCCTACATTGTAAATGGGCTCATGAATGTATTGCCGGCAGTGTCAAACTCCTTCTCCCCTCCCAAGTAGAAGAGTGGACTTTGACAATGATACTTTGCAATGCATTTGCATTTCGACCAATTCCCTCTGCATTTCTGGCTTACCTTCCTAGAGGGCTCTATCTTGACATTCACATTACAGAGAGGAGCCACGTAATACAGTATATGGGGCTCTGTGAGTAGGACACCCTGTACAGTGTTTTTGAGCAGAGAGAAGAGTATTAGTGCCCAATAATTAAAATGAGATTCATGTATCAGTGACATGGAAGGTAGTCACTAAAGTTCCATGTTACAGTATTTGTTTTCCCTCTCTTGTTAATTTGCATGCTGTGCATTGTCCTGGCAGTCTCACTTGTACTGTTAAGCTGAATTTAGTATCCAGAATCCCAAGCAAAGAAGAACTTTATTTAGGACTCGTGAGAAGCTAAATTGAACTAAACTACATTATGGCTTAATGTTATTAAGAATGCACAAACCCCAGTGAGAGTAACATTCTAACAACTATAGCTTTGCTATGTTTACTATTATGACTACTTTAACTTTCTCAACATTCTTTAGAAGTCCTTTCTAATATGGTAGGTGGATGGGGGAATTGCTTTGTAACTGCTTTGCTTACTTTCTGCTAAAATAATGTTATTTGCAGATTGCCAATTTCCATAGTTCATAATAGAATATTTAAAATTCTCACGCTTTTTCTGCAGTTCCTTCTGAGATAAATCACCAGGTAATAAGGATAAATATAAATAAGATAAATATAGGAATGGACAGTGCAATATATGATTACAGAACATATATTCACCATATCCTGCAGCATCATGGAATAGGTTAGGTTAGGTTAGGAGGTTAGGTTAGGTTAGGTTAGGATAGGATAGGACAGGACAGGACAGGGTAGAATACTTTATTTTGGCAAGCATCAGAATTGTGGAAGTATCAGAATGGATACTGATGCACTCCCTATTTCTCAGCTTGTTAGGTTGGTATAAATCTCCCAAAATTGCTTCTGAAAACTCCAGAATGAAAGAAAATAAGAGCATACTCAGGGCTAAGTGTGACCTCAAGGGATGCCTAAGATAACAAACCAATTCTTTTCGTGTTTATGTGAAAATAAGAAAGTGAAATTTTAAAAGCAAATTCACATTTGTTGCACTCTTCTTCAACAGAAAGAAATTTGAAGCTGTCTTAACTAACCTTCTGTCCTCAGATTGACTGGACTTTGGAGCACTTCAATAGATCTCAAGTGCACTAAGTTAGAAAATACTGCTTCGTGACATTCACTCTAAATGGGAGCCATGAGCAAATAACTTGACTAGTGTACTTTTAATATCTGAATGGGTTCAGAGTTCCCTATAGCACCAGGTTTAAAATATAAGTGATAGTATATCACTTATCTCTTTTACAGAGTCCTATTATCTATTGATGGTTTGGGTGCCTTCTTGAAATCATCAGTGATGAAACCTTACATTTCACCTGTACACAGTTTACCAGTAAAGAATGCTAAAAACAGATAAGATCATAGGATCTGCATGAGTCAATTTTTATTCCACATTTCATAATAGTAGGATTTTAAAATAAAGAATCTTTTCCTCATCTACCCTGCTTCATGTTTGCAGAGGAAATCTTCAAAATGTAAAATAATTAGTAAGGAATTAAACGAATTAAAGACCCAGAATGCAAAGATTCTGTTTCTTAAAAGTTGGTCTTCGTTTCTACATTACTTTCATTTGCCCATTTGTAAACATTTTAACAGGTATGTTTATGTGGTCTTTCTTGTTATATATTGTACAGGAATATCACAAACTTTAATTGTGGGTTCTGTTGCGTGAGGATTAAAACTCAACTAATATGTAGCCATGACATTTATGTTCCATTTTAATATGGAAAAAGTCCTTTCTGTTCTCCTCATAATTAAAACCACATCATAAATCTTAGAACTTTCTGCACTATTCCAGGGATTAGCTTTTTTGAAGTATCTAGTCTGGCTAAGTCAGTTTGGCACGTCTTTCATCCTTTGAGATGATATATGACACACATTATAGCAACAGGAACAAACTGATCTATCTTCATAAAATTTCATGTGTTTATTTTCTAGAAAAATAGTTAAGGGATATTTTGTTGAAACAGAAAGGCAATTTTCAATTATCTGCCAGGTTGTAAACTAATATATCTCTCAAACTAATAGGTTAAAAAAAAAAAGTCTAGCTGGAAAGTAGATGTGGGGGAGAATTTTGGTCGAACTTTCCAAGAATGAACATTCCCGTGTATATGTTATATAGCCCAACAGCACCTACTCATTACTTCTATAGAAACAAGCCATGGTAGTAAAATATCTCATTTAAGTTGCAATTATAGAAAGGGTTCTGACTATATGACATAATAGATATATCACAAGGACATATCTTCCTGACAACAAAATCTTATATTTAAGAAAGTTGAATAGTTAACAAAAGCCTGTTGTTACACCTCCTGCAGCATTCTTTCAGAGGGAAAAAAATTCCCTTCTCATCCCATGAGTGGTATGTGTCTTCTTCTATCTTGGGTCCTCTACCAGGGGCCTGGGAGTTTGAGGGTTCGTGCAGTATCTTAGCTATTCCTAGTACTGTACTCTTCCAGACAGAGGGCTTTGGTGTTGTTCCTGGGCTCTGTTAGAGCCACTCTCCCAGTTTAGGAATCATAGCCTTGAGTGCTTCTACCACCACTGGGAACACTTTGGCCTTTATTTTCCATATTCCTTCTAGTTTCTCCTTCATGACCTAGTACTTCTCCAGCTTCTCATTTTCCTTCTTCCTGATGTTGCTGTCACTTGGCATTGCTACATCTACCACAACTGCTGAATTGTGGATCTTATCTATTACCATAATGTCTTGATCATTACTGCCTGTCTGTCCAGACCTGGAAGTCCTACAATATCTTTGCCCTGTTATTCTCATGACCTTTTGTGGAATCTCCTATGTGGACTTGGGAGGATCTAGCCCATACAATGTGCAAATGTTCCTGTACACAATGCCATTTACATGGTTGTGCTGTTCAGTGTATGCTGTTCTTGCCTGCATCTTTCACCCTGTCACTAGGTGTTGGACTGTCTTCCGGGGCCTCTCTGCATAGCTTGCACCTAGGGTCCTGTCTAGTGTAGTAGACCCCTGCTCATATGGATCTGGTACTTAGTGCCTGTTCTTGTGTTGTTCTGATCAGTGCTTCAGTGCTCTCTTTTAATCCAGCCCTTTCCAGCCACTGGTAGGATTTCCCAATGTCAGCCTCTTCAGCTATCTACCGTTCCCCTGATTGATTTTCCCATGTCTGTTGCTGTCCCAGTTAATCTTTGGGTATTTCTGGAAATTCTGGGTTTTGTCCAAAACAGTGGCTTTCACACTCACCAGAGTCTATACGCACTCTTTCCAACTTGTGTACAATCTTTTGGTGTTGGACCTGGGATGGAAACCTCCTTAAATTGTGAGGAGTTTCCAGTTCTTTAAATAGGCAGCCTTCATGTCCTCCATTGGCCAGCTCATTATACTGGCAGGATATCTGATGACTGGCAGGGCATATGTGTTGATGGCATTGATCTTGTCTTCCTACTGAGCTGTCTTTTCAGGACCTTATCCTTTGATGGTACTTGGGCATTGCTGTCTTCCTTGCCTCTTCCTCATGGTTGCAACCTTCCCAAACCTGATATGTTTTTATTACAGCTTCTCTCTTTTCTGTCACCATGGCAAGCTTGTAGTTAAAGCCATGAGAAAGCCACCAAGTTGGAAATGGCTACAATACAACATTTGTTCTAATAATAGTTATGAATGGCTAAAAGGAAAATTATCACTTTATTGTAATAAAATACAGATTCCTAAGCTGTATCTTTGCATCAAAGTTTTTCTCCCTTATTCATGGAAAAATCACTAGGAATAGAGGAAGCTAGGTGGCAGTACTTCTTTATTAATAATTGTATAATGGAAACTTATTTTCTCTAAAGGGCACATTTTACATCTGACACTGAAAGTTCTCTCTTTTCACTTGCAGTTTGATTGAGGATACTGTTTGACAAAAAGAGGAAGAGAGATCTAAATCTTAAATTCTAGAGGAATGTTTTTGATTAAATAAATAAATTGAGAAAGAAAGAAAGATCTATTCTCCAAGTTTAAATCTTTTACATACATTCAATTATTAAAATAAAACCATAAGAGAAATTGGTCATATTCCTGCTACTGGCAGCTAGCTAAATTATTGGTCAGTACATAACACTAGAAATTCTATTCAGATTTGGCACAAGAAAATGTGATCAATTGCTATGCTTTAAATATTTATGAAAAAAAATGAAAGATTGAATGAAAAACAGTGCCGCCAGCCTTATAAGTCACCAACAGATAACAGCACAGATGTGCTAGAAGCTCCAACATCGTTGTTAGGACAGGAAAATGGTAAACTGGGAAGAGCTGATTGGGGTGATCAAGAAAAAAGTGGATGCTCTATGACAGGGCTTTTCAACCTTTTCACCGATTGTACCACTTTTAGAATATGGCAATATTCGAGTACCACCTAGCAAGGTGTCAAAAACTTGATGACCCCCCCCCAAAAAAAACCTGTTCAAAGTTGCAATTGCACTGAAATGACTTATGACCATTTTTCACACTTATGTCCATTGCAGCATGCCCAGGGTCATGTGATTTATATTTGGATGCTTGGCAACTGATTCATATTTATGATGGTCACAGTGTCCCAGGGTCATGTGATCCCCTTTTGCAACCTTTTGACAAGCAAAGTCAATGGCAGGGCTGCTGGTGGCCAAGTGCTAAGGCGGGACTTCCTTCCCTCACTCCCTCTTTCTCATGCCCACCTCCTTCTGAAGGAAGAATTTGACCCCCCCCCATATTTTCTCTCTTCCATATATTCATCAAACAAGGAAAAGCCTCCAGAGACAGAAAAGACAAGCTGCTGAGTGAACTAGCTTAAAAAGGCACATTCCCCTTTAAGAATTAGCTACTGGCTAGAAAGGAAAGGAGTGCAGCCGGCACTTAAGGAAGAAACAAAAATGTAGTAAGTACTGGCTGTCGGCTAAGGCAGCCTCCCCAAATGGCTCCATTCATAAGTAAAGGAATGCTACAGGCAAAATCCATTCAGGAGAAAAATACTTCAAAATCGCTTGCAGCAAAACTTACAGCTAACAATAGCAGAGCAATAGAAGCTAACACAAGACATCAGCCATCAGCCAAATAGAAATTGCCAAACACTCCTTAAGAACACAAAGCCCCCATTGCACAAATCCCAGAACTTCAAAGTCACAAAAGCACATAAGAATCCTTCTACTCTCCATCTCCCTCCCTCCATGTCCAGCTGATGCTACCTTTCTTCATTCCTCGTGGAGGGCAACCCCTCCTCTGCTGCATTTCTTGCCTGTTTGTTGCTGCCAGCACAGGTGGCTGCCATAGAAGTTGTAGTCGGCTCATGGCCGGCCTGCTTGTCCTGCTTGATCTCCTCTCCCCCCACCCTCCTCCTTCCCCTTTGGTGCAGCTAGAGCTGACTCCACCTCCTCCCAAGGCTGCTGCTTTTTTCTCTCTCTCCCTCTCCCGCCCAAACTGCCTCTTTTTATAGCCTCTCCTGTCTCCACCCCCCTCCTCCTCCTTTCTCATGGGGGAGGGTGAGCCAGAAGTGAGCGTGGGGCCTTTGCCACTCTGCAGCTCCAGAGGACTCTCTCACAGTAAGTCCTTGCATGTGCTGGCTCTTTCCCTCCCTCACTACACTTGGCTAGGCAGGGCTGTGTACCACCTGCCACTCGTTAATGTACCACAAGTGGTACGCGTACCACCGGTTGAAAAGCCCTGCTCTATGACAGCAACCAAAGAATTTCACATGAGAAAGGTTAATGAACTGATAAAAGACAACCAGCAGATGACTCATTGGGAATTTGTTTGTCAGAAGGTTGCAAAAGATGATCACACCATCCCGGGACATTGCATAAAAATGAGTCAGTTGCCCAGCGGCTGAATTTTGATCTTGTGGCCACAGGGATGCTGCAATGATCATGTGAAAAACTGTCATAAATCACTTTTTTCAGAGCTGTTGTAAGTTTGAACAGTCACTAAACGAATATAAGTCAAAGACTATCTGTAACTTAGTTTTTTTTTTTAAGTTTGCTCATGAACAACTAGGCAAAGACCAGCACTTCTGGATCAATGTGCTCTGACAGACAAGGCAAAGATAGAATTATTTGGCCATACTATCAGAAAACATGTTTGATGAAAAGCAAAAATAGCATTTCACCATCTGTAAAGTATGGTGGTGAAATGTTATAACTTTGGTCTGTTTTGTTGCATCAGGGCTTGGGCAGCTCAGCATCCCAGAATTAACTTAGAATTCTTCATTGTACCAGAGGATCATTGAGGATGTGAGAGCATCTGTCAGAAGATTGAAGCTCAACTGGAATTGGACCCTGCAGCATGATAGCAATCCTAAGCATTCTAGTAAATACACCATGGAAAAGAAAAGAAAGAAAGAATGGGGGGGGGGGCAGGGAGGATTCCGGAATGGCCAGGTTAAAGCCCAACCTAAATCCTGTCCAGATGCTATAGGGTGATCTGAAATGGGCAGTGCATGCAAGAAAACTTTCAAATATTGCACGGCTGAAAACATTCTGCATGGAAGAGTAGGAAAAAATTCATCCGAATCCCCAGACAGTTATAAGAATGCCTGATTGAGGTTGTTTCTGCCAAAGAAGGCAAGACCAAATATTACAGCCAACGGCATACTTACTTTTCCAATAAAAAGAAACAGACTGTTAATTTTTTTTATTGAATAAATGATTGCAAATTTTCACAGGGTTTTTTGTTCAATCACATCATCTTTATTTTTATTTACTGTGTGAATGAAAATAATTTGTTGATATGTCCACAGTGTATATTAAAAAAGAAAAAAAACTTTCACGAGGTGTACTTACTTTTTAACATGACAATAGTTAGGCAGAAACAACACTAGAGGATCCATTTGTCCCAAGTTTCAGAGAAAAGAAATTCTGACAGTGTATCAGAATGAATCTACAGGCAACAATGACAGGATCAGTGCAGATCTGATTAATAATTAAATAAATAAACTGTTAAAATAATTGCCAAAGTAGTTTTTTTAATTAGTTGGTGAAAATGATCAGGTTAATGCTAGCATTCATAAATTATTTTATATCTGATTAGAGAATTGAATAGGCAATAACATTTGAAACTATGCTTGAATGTACTTTAATGGATATGTTGGCTGTTAACCTGAAATGCACAATGTGCTTTCCTTGTCCTTGAAAGGTCTGCATAATTGTCTAATATGGGCCTTTTTGTCCCGATTGATAAGTTGATGAAAATAGCAGGCACTTGTTTAATATATATGATAAGATGCATATGGCTGTATTTTTATGGGGTTATCTATCAGCTTCCTTTAGAACAGGTTGATATTATAGTTTGTGAATAACTTGGAATGAGTCTGTAATGGCATGCATGTGTTGAAAGAAAAATCTTCATCAGGGTCCAGTCCAAGCCGGGAATAAACAAAATAGAGACTGCTTTAGAAAGAAGGTTGTAGTTTATTGAAGAGCAGAACCACAAGACATGAGGCTCTGGAGCAGCTGACCACATGTAGCTGGGAGTGGTGGGTTTTTATACCTTCTTGGGCTTTTGTTTTTGGAGTTGTTCTTCCTGTTCCTGTGGCATGAATTTTGACCTGAGCTTCTGAGCATGTCCTTTTGGCATTCTGATGGTGGTGGGTTAATTCTATTATGTCCCAAAGGTCATATCCTGCTTCCCTGGGGCTGTGGCTGATGATTGTCCTGTGTTGGATATTTTGGGGTGAGGGGTTGTTGATTCTAGGGATCTTTGTCTTTCTAATCCCATAAGCTCCAAGCTTCCTGGCTCCAATCTTTCTGAAAGGATTATCAAATCTGCATTTCTACAGACCTGGTTTCTGCTTGGGGCAGAGAGTCGTTGGGGAGGGAAGGTTCTGCCTAAGATTTTCCATTATTCCTTTGGGGAAATATAATATTCTGCCTTTTTAATATTCCCCAAAATATTTCTTTCTCTGGGGGCCTGTCTTCCCACACATGGATCAATATAAATCTGTTCTGTTTTACTACCGTATCCAATTCTGGTTCATCATGTTCTTCCCAATGTTTTAAGTGAGGGGTTTTTTTGTTTTTTGTTTTAAAGACAAATCTTAACTTTGTTCTAATTCTAATTCTGAAACATAGAGCTTTTATATAAATCTTTTCATTATGCATATAATTATTAAATTCCTCAAATATTTTTAAGCTCACATTTTCCAATGTCATTTTTCTAATTACCCCAGAAATATGTTTATTTTTCAAATTAGTCTTGTGCAGCATTTTAACTGAAGCACAGTGGAGGCTATCAGAACTCCATTCAATGTTCCTGTGCTGCAATAGAATGTACTATATTTTGTTGCGCTTTCAGTATCTGTGCTCCCAGAAACCTCTAGTGGGTTTTAGTGATACTTCTATTTGTTTATACAGTTTTATCTAATCATCTGAATGCAGTCTGAGATCAGATAAAACAATCTTAGTATTTCTTGATGGCCTTGGGGCCCAGATTGGCACATCAATGAAAGATAGTCTGTGAAAAGTAAAAAAACACATGTTAAAACTTATCTATAGTTTGCATAATGAGGAGATCGGAAAAGATAGCAGTTTAAGGGAAAGTAATTGGGAATGAAGCATTCTCTCTAGGAATCTCATCTAGGCTTGGTAAATCTCCTAATGAGTGCTCATTTGCTTATACATATGCACACATACACATACACACACATACATATTTAATTATTATAGTTATTTATAATATAATATCCCACCTTTCAGGATAACAATTACCCCAAAGTATTTTACAAGCAGTTGTAGAGAAAAATGCTATACATATTACTTAATAGCAACCTTCCCACAATGCAGTTGCTGGCGATAGTCCTATGTAGAGAGAATAAAATTCAGCAGAGTGAATTTCTTGGTGCTTATTACCTCCTTCTCTCTAGAAAGATCTTTCTCAAGTTGGGTAAAACCATGAGCCTATACTTTTCTGAAGTATTATTTATTATTATTTGTCAAATCTATTTGCTGTCTATCTTACCATGGGGCTATTCTGAGAGGCTTGCAATAATAAAAAGGAAGAAAATTGAAAAGCTGTGTAAATAGTAGTAAAATAATAGAGCAATAAAATAAACTATGACAAAGGACCACAACAAGAATACATACATCAGTTTGGTTACTAAAAAGATGGATGAGTGCAGAGAGCAAGGGGGGGGGAGGTGGAGTCTGCCATCAATCTAGCAGCCCTCTCCATGTGGAACTCCCCATTTAGTCCCTAGACCAACCGGCAGAGCCAGGTCTTCAGACCCTTATGGAAGGAAAGGAAGGAGAGGGCAGATCTTACCTTAGGGTAAGATGTTCCAAAGGGGGACACTGCAACAGAGAAGGGTCTTCTTCTGAATTCATATAGTCAGAGTTCTTTGACAGACAAGATCCAAAGTAGGCCTTCTCCGCTGGCACAAATAGGATCGGCTTGTCCTAGCAGCATGAGGCGGTTCATCAGATAGCCTAAAGGTCATGGCCAACACCTTGAACTGCTCTCAGAAGCAGACCGGTAGCCAGTGAAGTTTGCGTAACAGAGGTGTAATATAGGCCATCCTAGGGGCCCCAAAGACTGCTCTCGCTGCTGCACATTGCACCAGCTGAAGCTTCCAAATGGATTTCTAGGGTAGTTCTATGTAGAGTGCATTGCAGTAGTCCAAGCAAAAGATGACCAGGACTTGAATAACTGAATACACAAAACAGAGTTAGAAGGGACCAACCCTCTGCTCAGGCAGGAAACCCTATACCATTTCAGACAAATGGTTGTCCAATCTCTTCTTCAAAACTTCCAGTATTGGAGCATTCACAATTTCTGGAGGCAAGTCGTTCCACTGATTAATTGTTCTAACTGTCTGGAAATTTCTCCTTAGTTCTAGGTTGCTTCTCTCTTTGATTAGTTTCCATCCGTTGCTTCATGTCCTGCCTTCAGGTGCTTTGGAGAATAGCTTGACTTCCTCTTCTATGTGGCAACCCCTGAGATATTGGAAGACTGCTATCATGTCATCCCTTGTCCTTCTCTTCATTAAACTACACATACCCAATTCCAGCAACCGTTCCTTATATGTTTTAGCCTGCAGTCCCCTAATCATCTTTGTTGCTCTTCTCTGCACTCTTTCTAGAGTCGCAACATCTTTTTTACATTGTAGCAACCAAAGCTGGATGCATTATGGATGCAGTAACTGAGCACAGGCAGTCACGATCCAGGAAAGGTCACAACTGGTGCACAAACCAGAGCTACCCAAAAGCTCTCCTAATCATGCCTGCCTCTTTAAGCAGGAGACTTGAGTCCAGAAGTTTGCAAACTCGGTCTGAACAGGGTAGTGCAAACCCATTCAGAATTAAGGATGACAAACACTCGGATCCTGAGGCTTCATGCACCCAAAGCCACTCAGTCTTGCCAGGGTTCAGTCTAAGTATGTTGTCCTTAAACCAAATTCCTACAGCATCTAGGCATCATGAGAAGACAGAGATAGTATCACTCAGGTTGACATACATGGAGATATAGAGCTGAGTATTATCAGCATATTGATTATATCTCAGCCCATGGTGACGGATGATCTCACCCAATGGCTTTGTATAGATGTTAAACAAGAAAGGAGAGAGTAACAGACTTCCGGTCTTGTGCAGTAGTGCAGCAGCCGAGGGATTTCGGGGCTCCATGCCCTTTGTCTGATTTTCTTCCTGTTAGGGGACCCTAAATGGGCCAGAAGTCACCCCAAAGAGGTGGCAAAGAAGGAAGGAAGTCCCGTGGACCATGGAGAGACATCAGTCGACCCGATCAGTCCAGGAGAAGCCTTCCAGTAACCAACAGGAGAAAGGGTAGCCTAACTTCTAGCCCAAGCTACAAGCAACCAAAGTCAAAAAGTACAACTTTAAGCTGATTGTAAACAGCGCGTTTGAATCTGGGTAAGAACATCGATTTTCTCTATCCTACTTATCAACTTTCCTGAAGGAAAAAAAATCACAAGAAGCAAAAAACCTCCAAAAGTGAAGGAGGGGGATCTTTGCCCCACCCTTTTACTAATGGAAGCGGCGAATTAAATCTTTTATGGAGGACCAAAACATATAGAAATGAAATGAAATGAATATAAAAACTAAATTTGGATAAGTTTGAAATTGCTGAATGGTTAAGATTCTCATTTTAAAGGCAACTGTTTATTTTGAAAAATTGAAAAATAAACTGTGCTGACATCTAGTGGTGGATGAAGACTATGACAGCTATGGCTTTTATATAGGACTTGGCAAAATCTGGAAAAAACTAATCTGTGCTTGTGACCTTCAAAGCTCTAACAATAGAGAACAGCTGTGACAAAAAAGAAAACAATCTGGGCTGCAGACAAAGAGAGAATTATAAACTTCAGAGAAAAAAACCTTTTTGAACTTTCTGGATTAACAAATATCTACTTAACTGTGACTCCAAAGCTATTTGCAGAGAAAAGAAAATCTTGATTCTTGGCCATCATGGAAAATCAGAGACTTGCAGAAAGAACTTATCAAGAAAAAATAAATACCTTTCAAGAGGAGACATATGATGTGCTGCAACTAATTCAAACAACAATGATTTCAAACCACAAAGAAATCCAAAATAACTTTGAAAATATAAACCAATTCATCTCCAATTTAACTTTACAACAAAAAAAATCCCAGAAAACAACAATAGAGAAGGAGCAGATAAAACAGATAACTGAACACAAATTCGAGGATAGAGACATAAAGATGGAACCTAACAAAACAAAGAAGTATGATTTAACCCAAGTGGAAAAAAATTCACAAGAAATATTGGATTTGGAAAAGACAACTTATACTTGAAGACCACAAAACAAATTTGAGGATAAGAAAAAAGATTGGACAAAATGGACTGCAGAGATGTCAGGAACACCACTAGAACTGGAGAGACAAAAAATAAGAGAAACAGAGAGAAAAAGAAAGAAAAAGATTTTCAACAAACAAGAAAGGGCAAATGCCTCTTACAAAGATATTGTACTTGACTTACCTTTTATATCTACAGTAACACTTACAAGAATACGGAAAAATTCTTTGATTCAGCAGAACATATTGATTAAGAAAGATACTGGGCAAAAGAAAAAGGCTAAAGTGAAAATTAAGAAAATAGACGATGGGACCTATCAGAGAGAATATTTAAAAAAGAAACACCTGTTTGAATATGGTTAAAGAAATAGAAAGATTTTGAATATGAATTTTATTTTAGGAGGGAGGAGCCCCTCAAGTAACATAGTACTCTCTTTTTCTTTTCTCTTCTTATTTTATTTCTTGATATGAGTAATATAAAAGAGTTGGAATGGCTTATATAAAGGAAATGTTTTAGATATTTAAATGTGATTGACTTTAAGAAAATTACAACGGATTAAAAAGTGTTTTGAATAAGAGTTAAAAGACCAGATGACTAGATTTATTAAATTGAATATTTAAAGATTAAACATATTTTTAATTATGGTAAAAAAGAAAGGAAAATTTTTGGAAATAAATATGTATTAGCTTAGGGGAAACATGGATTTTAAGTAGCATACTATCTTTTTATTTTTTTTACTCTTATTCTTCTTTTTTCTTTTTTTTAGTCTTATTTATTCCTTAAGAAAGGTAAAAGTATTGGGATGGCTTACATGAGAAAAAATAGACTTAAATATTTAAATGTAATTAACTTTTAGAAAATCTTAACCAGTAAGACTGTCTTGAACATTGTGGGAAAAACAAATGTAAACAAGAACTGTAAACAGGATCTATGATGAGGCAACCAGAATGACCAACCAGAACAGAAATATTTATTGATGTGATTATTATCTGTAGAAATATTAGAAAAAAATATATGCTCAATTGTTATCTACCAAAACAACAAGAATTGTATTAACTTAAGGTTGGCAAAAAAGAGAACATTATGGGAAAAAGAGGAAATCAAGTAAAGCTATTATGTGGATTATAGTTCATAGAAACCAACTGTTAGTGAATGTTTTTTAAATGTAAACCCAGACAACACACTGTTTACCAAATATTAAGGTGACTATGTTAAAAAATCAATAAAATATAAAAAAAAAGAAAGGAGAGAGTAACAATCCTTATGGATTACAGTGCTCAAAACAAAACCTCTAACTCAGGCAGCAGATGTCTCTGAAAAGGAGAAAACTGTTTTGCATACATGATGCCCTGTGCTTAAAAAGTGCATCAAGTATCTTATTTGTATGATTACTTTTATTAGGTATTTTTGTGATGGGGTTGGGTTGCTGTATACATCTGATAGCACAGACTCACTCTCTAAGTGACAGTGTAAGTATTTTTAAGGTGCTACTGAAAATACAATACTTGGCAACATGTAAGATTATTTGAGATCTTGAGTCTGTTATAAATCAGTGGTTTAACATTAAATTTATGTGATTTTCTGTTTCTTTTCCTTTCTTTCCTGGTGTACTTCAGGACATTCATTTACTCATTCTTCCGAAGAGGCAGACCTTTCCCGCTGAAGATAGTATTTTTTGGTGCACTGTTCTGTATCTATAATGGCTTCCTTCAAGGCTACTACATGATTTATTGTGCTGAATACCCAGATGACTGGTGTAAAGACATACGATTTTTGTCAGGTATTGTCTGTGATGTGTGATATGTATCATCTATCTGCTATCCAATTCATCCAAACTCTGCCAACATTGGGAGGAGTGGAGGGCATAGTACCTGTGAAAAGTCTTAAGGCAGAAAAACAAAACAAAAGCATTTAAAAAACAACACAAAGCTTGTTTTCCTGCCACATTATACTAATCAAACAAAAGTACAAAATAGATTCTGTACTCATGATAATAATTGTTAGAAGAGATTCTGATCACATTTCAGGTTAATATAGAAAGGGCTTTATCCCTTGAATGGAAGAAATGAGTCATGTTTAATACGAATTAGTACTTTTAAAATCTATGCTTGTGGATCCAATTGCAGTTGGATATACCAGGGCTTTTCAACCTTTTCACCGATTGTACCACTTTTAAGATATGGCGATATTCGAGTACCACCTAGCAAGATGTCAAAAACTTGATGACCAAAAAAAAAACTGTTCAAAGTTGCAATTGCACTGAAATGACTTATGACCATTTTCACACTTATGACCATTACAGCATGCCCAGGGTCATGTGATTTATATTTGGATGCTTGGCAACTGATTCATATTTATGATGGTCACAGTGTCCCAGGATCATGTGATCCCCTTTTGCAACCTTTTGACAAGTAAAGTCAATGGCAGGGCTGCTGGTAGCCAAGTGCTAAGGCAGGACTTCTCTCCCTCCTTCCCTGCCTCCCTCTTTCTCATGCCCACCTCCTTCTGAAGGAAGAATTTGAAAACCCCCCCCCATATTTTCTCTCTTCCATATATTCATCAAACAAGGAAAAGCCTCCAGAAACAGAAAAGACAAACTGCTGAGTGAACTAGCTTAAAAAGGCACATTCCCCTTTAAGAATTAGCTACTGGCTAGAAAGGAAAGTAAGGATCCGGCAGCCGGCACTTAAGGAAGAAAAAAAATGTAGTAAGTATTGGCTGCCGGCTAAGGCAGCCTCTCCAAATGGCTCCATTCATAAGTAAAGGAATGCTACAGGCAAAATCCATTCAGGAGAAAAATACTTCAAAATCCCTTGCAGCAAAACTTACAGCTAACAATAGCAGAACAATAGAAGCTAATATCAGCCATCAGCCAAATAGAAATTGCCAAACACTCCTTAAGAACACAAAGCCCACATTGCACAAATCCCAGAACTTCAAAGTCACAAAAGCACATAAGAATCCTTCCACTCTCCATCTCCTCCCTCTTTCTCATGGGGGAGGGTGAGCCAGAACTGAGCCTGGGCCCTTTACCTCTCCTCAGCCACTTTGCAATTCCAGAGGACTCTCTCACTGTAAGTCCTTGCCTGCACTGGCTCTTTCCCTCCCCCAGTACACTTGGCTAGGCAGGGCTGCGTACCACCTGCCACTTGTTAATGTACCACAAGTGGTACGCGTACCACAGGTTGAAGAGCCCTGGGATATACTACTAGCATTTTTCTGCATATGATACTACAGTTCACTTCTCAGAATAATTTGCCCAAATATGTACCATATTAGGGAAATATGTCCATGGATATTAGGAAAAAAATAAGCTTTTTAATGCAAGATACATATATGGAAAGTTTTGCAAAATTATGCAGCAAGCAGACAAATTGAACTTAAGGTTTGAAAAACGAGAGATGAGGAAACGTGAAACTCAGCAAAATAAAACAGTTTTGCCTAATCATACTGTTGTTTTTGGGAGTAAGTTTCTATCAGACATCTGCCAAACTCACTCTTTTATATTCAATATTTTATTGCACTTATTTAATTATTATAAATATTTGGTACATTTGTAATGCAAAATTTATAGAATACTATACATACTATGTGTAACTTTTATACATACTTTTGCTTTAACTTGTAAGCCACTTTAGAAAGACTCAAAGATACTTTATCCACCAAGTGTTGAGAATAATCTTCCTGATCATCATATATAGCAGAGGTGGCTCAGGAATTCTGGGAGTTGAAGTTCATAAGTCATAAAAGGGCCATCATTCACCACCCGGCTGTATAGGAATGTACTTGGTCCCTCCCAACTACGAGAGATCAAGTCAGCCAGCCAGCACAGGACTAAGAAATAAGCATATTTTACCACTTTTATTGTCACAAGACAAGCCTGAAGAAAGACTCTTACATGGTCCTAGTTGGAGTTGCTTTTGAGGCATCTCTTCTGCATATTTTTCAGAAAAAATAGGAAGTATATTTTTTCAGTGGCCAAAGAATAAAGCCAGTGCAATATGTGTTTGAATAATGTCTGTAAATCAAATATCTGTACTATCCAACTCATAAATATTTTTTTCTTTTAGGTCTTTTGTTGTTTTTGTCTGGCATGGGAATCAATATCCACAGTGATTTTCTTCTACGTCAGCTAAGAAAGCCAGGAGAGTTCACTTACAAAATTCCACAAGGTATATAATTTTCCTTCCAAGCTTCATGAAATATAGGATAACTCTGAAAACCTTGGTTGTATCACAAGAGCCTATCCTTAGGGCATGGTAAAGAAGGCACTAGCTGGAAATGTGAAACCATTTAATCGGCATTTTGTTCATTAACACAGTTAATGAGATTCTTTGAGAAAATCTTGATCAGATGCCAGAATGAAGAACTGGAAGAGATCACACTTACTTTGGCCCGTAAGGCCTGTTTCCTGCTGGTCACCATTTATTTAGCCTCTTTGATATGACTAAAATACAATGGAAAGAGTTCATTTACTTTAAACAATGTGTGTTGTCCAACCTTTCACATGAGCACTCAGTTTTGGTCTAATTCTTCAAGGGAGCCATAAACTACTACTACTACTACTACTACTACTACTACTACTACTACTACTACCAATGATGATGATGATAAATAATGATGATGATGATGCCTGAAGTCAGTAGTATAGAAGAGAAAGAACTGGAGAAGATAACAAAATACAAAAAGCTACAAATAGAAATAGAATGTGGCAAAGGCAAGCAAGGGTAGTACCAATAGTAATAGGTGCCTTGGGTGCAATCCCAAAACAACTGGAGCACCAGTTGAACACCATTGGCATTGACAAATTCGCCATTAATCAATTGCAAAAGGCGGCCTTACTAGGAACTGTTTCCATCCTGCGACGATATCTGTAATACCATCAATTTAAACATCCACATCTGCCTATCCCAGGTCCTTGATAAGGACTCGATAGGTAGACAAAAATGTCAAATCCAGTCTGAACATCTGGCTGATTGTGCGATGACCAATAATAATAATAATAATAACAATCTGCTGTTTCTCAAAAGTATTTAAACAAATCTGTTTTATGCAGGAGGATTGTTTGCATATGTCTCAGGAGCAAATTTCTTCGGGGAAATCCTTGAATGGTTCGGGTATGCTATAGCGACCTGGTCTCTACCGGCCTTCGCCTTTGCATTTTTTACACTCTGCTGCATTGGACCACGTGCTTATCATCATCATAGGTATTTATGCTATATAAACTATACAATATGGTATCTGACAACATTCTAGGAAATAATATTGCTCAGAAGCAGGAAATAATGTATATGAGCCTTTCTATATCAAACTAGAATCGCTCTATGAATTTATTTAAAGCAACCCATTTTTGTTTTTCAGGCTTCTGCTCAAGTCTGAAAAAGGGTACCATAAACTAAAGCAGTTCTTAAAGCCGTTGCATTTCTTCTTTCATTCTGCTCTCACTGATTTTATACTCTGTGCTTATGCTCTTTTTTCTTTTCCAGACATACATTGTGATAGTGTGTACGTTTGTTCTGGGAAACAGATTAGGCACATTCTCAGCCACATCTCCATTCTATTTTTATTGCATTGTAAACTGCTTTGATGCCACTTTTCACGAAAATCCCCTTCTCCCTCACAAAAATAACTTGCATGCAGTTACGCTTCAGTGTAGCTTGCTCAAATATTTGTATCCCAGAATTGTTAAACTAGATAAAACAGTAAAAGATAAGTAAGAAGGTGCCCATTTGTTTGAAATATTAATACTGTATTTGATCCAAATTGACTCCAGTGCAGTAAAATAATCTCCTGTGGACCCTTAAAATGACAAATGCAGCTGCAGATTGTAGTTCTGTTTGGATGGGCACTGTAACCCTGGGGAAATTTGTCTGTGCTCCTCTCTTTTAAGAAATCTAAGTGTGAGCTGCCTACTACAGTACAAGGCACACGAGAACATATGTGTCTCTGTGTATTTTATTCTAGAAGACAGACAGCAGGTCTATGTAAATGTGTGTGTTTTTAGATAGGAATTTTGTAGCTGCCTTAGTTATTGTCAAACCACATAAGATAGTGGGTTTATCTAGTTATGGCCTTCTACCAGTGAATTAGAAACTGCTGAAGCATCAGATTTTCCCATCTACCCTTGTTCTCTTGCATACCACACAGATCTGCTTCACTTGTGTAATTTATAGGACCTAGCACACAGCATGTCTATTGTCTTTCTTACTTTGGCCCTGAAACTCCAAATGCTGAATCATATATGTCATATAAATATACACAGTGCTTTCTGTAGGCGCCACACTGAATAGACAAGTTAGGAAATTAGAATGAGAACTTCTTTTCATGTTAGCCTTAAATCTGGAGCTTTTATAAACATTCAACAAGGAACTTAATTGGGATATATAACTTTTTATTCTGTTACTTAAGATTCATTTAGCCAAGCATAAAAACTGTGTAGAAAATACCTCGAAATACAGGTCGTCCTTAATTTACAACCATTCATTTAATGACCATTCAAAGTTATAACAGCACTGAAAAGGGTTTCTTATGACCAGTTCCCACAATTATAATTGCTGCAGCATCTCCATAGTCATGTGATCAGGCTTTGGGTGGTTGGCAATCGGCATGTATTTACGATGGTTGCAGTGTCCCAGGGTCCTGGGATTGTCATTTGCAACCGTCCTAGGGAGTTCTGACAAGCAAAGACAATGGGAAAGCCAGATTTGCTTAACCGCATGATTTACTTAAAAACTGTAGTGATTCGCCTAGCAACCATGGTAACAATGGTTGTAAAACGGGCCATGACTCCCTTAACAACTGCCTTGCTTAGCAATTTTAAGCTTAATTATGTTCATACATTGAAGATTACCTGTGCTGACTCTTCCACTGTTTTATTCTTGGACTTCTCATGATGGATAAATAGTGCTGAAAATAGATCTCTGACATTAACATCCATGGTAATTTATATAATGATGATCAACATTTACCAGCTAGTTCAAAGGTAACAGGGGTTCTCTACAGATAATATGAGTTGAAGTCCGACCCAGCTGGAAGACACCAAACTTTTAAATCTTGTCTTCCAGAAATATTGATTCTTTCTAAAGTGGCTTACAAGTTAAAGCAAAATTATGTATAAAAGTCACACAAAGTATTTACAGTATTCTAGAAATTTTTCATTACAAATTACCAAATATTTATAACAAGAAGTGCAGTAAAATATTGACTATAAAAGAGTGTGTTTTAACATCATCGGAATTGTTTCCATAGTGGCAGATGGTCCTTTGTTAGAGAGAAGGACATAAAATTAACTTTTCATTTATCATTTAAATGTTTACATCCTTTGAATCCATGTATGACCCATTTTTGAAGAGCCATATATACCAGAAGAGATTTGAGAAATTAGATTCTACCTTCTTAAAGCAGGATTATAATTTAGGGCACATATCTGCATTTTCATGCTTCTGTATGTTTTCTTATAGGTATTATCTGAAGACATTCACAGCCTATCCAAGATCAAGAAAAGCCTTGATTCCTTTTATATTTTGAAGAATAGTTATCAGAATGGATGGGTGTTATGTGTTCTTTATTGTTTACATAAAAGTGCTATTATTGTTAAGTATAATGTATTAAAACACCCTTGAATCATTTCCTTTTATATGATAGAATTCTTTTGGCTCTTAAGAGTATTCAGCATTTAATGTTCTCCTGCCCGCATTTCACAAGTTGGCAACCAGTGCTTGGTTGTTTGGGAAATTGGACTGTTATCATTATCTGCTTTTCACAGGAAGCAGTGAAAATTAAGAACAGTTCAGTTAAGAAAAAAAAGGGCTTGTTAGCTGTAAGCCTATTGCTCTGTTTCTGTGTTCTTTCTCATAAAGACAAAGAAAACATTCCATACAAAAGTGATACTCAGTTTCAAGGGTATATGAATGCATCTTTTTGTATTTTTTCAAATGAGTTGTGTTTGTATATAATTATCATCAAAAATGAAATGTAAGTCACTGAGAAATAATTTAACAGGTCATGAGCTGAATATGAAATCAAATAAAAATCAGACTTTTTGCATGAAACAGAAAAAATGTACTTGTGATTTGTGGTTTTTATGATTAGAAAAAAATGGATAATAGAAAAAAAGGAATAAGAATTAATATTGTACATGTATTTATATTTCCTGCAAAGAAAATTGGAAGGTTCTTCTGTTTTTTATTCTTTCTTTCTGCGCTTTTGCTTTCTTTCTTTCTTTTTCTTTCTTTCTTTCTTTCTTTCTTTCTTTCTTTCTTTCTTTCTTTCTTTCTTTCTTTCTTTCTTTCTTTCTTTCTTTCTTTTTCTCTTTCTTTCTTTTTCTTTCTTTCTTTCCTTTCTTTCTCTCTTTCTTTCTTTCTTCCTTCCTTCCTTCTTTTCTTACTTTCTCCTCTTTATTTGTTTGTTATGTTATGTTGTGTTCATTTTTATGTGTTTTGTAAAACTTAATTTTTTAAAAAATAAAGCTACACAAAGCATTCTATCACTTTTTTAAAAATCCATTTATTTTACCTGTCAAATAAAGAAATAGGTATCCATCTCCCAACTTCTTATCCAGATAGGCATTTTGTGTTAAAAGCTTAATATCTGGTGACTGAATGGATCCATGTGTTCAATAGCACAGAAATGGTTCTTTATTGCCCTTTCTTGGTTTTCTTTCCCTTTTCAATTTAGTCTGTGCCCCTGGAAATTCTGTGTAGTTCCCATACATCCAATTCTGACTTAGCTCAGTTTCAGAGACAGGAAAGATCAATTGTTGCAATTTTCCTCCAGGGAAAGATTGAAGGCAAACGAGGTCCAGGCAGAAGAAGAACATCATGGCTTCAAAATCTAAGGGGCTGGTTTGAACAAAACTCAGCAGCACTTTTTCATGCGGCTGCTAATAAAAACAGGATCGCCAACATGATCGCCAACGTCCAATAACGGATATGGCACAAGAAGAAGAAGAAGAATTGTTGGCCAAGTCATAAATAGTCTCAAACTGCAGAAAAGAAAAGAAAAGAAAAGAAAAGAAAAGAAAAGAAAAGAAAAGAAAAGAAAAGAAAAAAGAAGAACAGGAGCTGTTCAGTGTCCCTAACAGCAAAATTTCTATGCTTCTCAAGAGGCACCTAAATTTCTGTGTGTATACAGCATTCAACAGCTCTGGCTCCGTAGATCAGTTGACTAAAAAATAAGGAAGAGTAGAGATGACAAAGTCCAGCATCATCTCTGTGTCCAGAACAGCTGATCCATGTCCTTAGATCATGTAGCAGGGGTGTCAAATTGCCGGCCTGCGGGCCAGTTGTATCATACGGAGACTGCGCCCACCCCAGCTCTGGAAATGCAAAAAAAGTTGCGATACGTGGCGACACGTCATGTGATGTGGTGAATATGACACCCGTGCTGTAGTGTGTTTGCATGATTTTCCTGTGAGCTTGCTTCCAAATGAACTGAATACTACTATAAGGCGGATGCTAACCATTAAGGTTAGACAGTACAGCTTATTCTTTAAATAATAAATTCCAGCTGTTTTCCTGTAACCTTTAATTTTATGTAACCTTTTGCAATATGAGCAATTATTCTTGTATGTTTCTATGTAGGCATATTTAAAAAAGGCAAAAGCACTTTTCCTGCAACTTTGCATCATCGTTGTGACAGCTTGGCTTTTCATAATTACCTTTAGACTACGTACTGTACTATCTTCCAGTCCTGCTTGGCATTATGTAGGGAGGGGTTTGTGAATCAAAGCATGAATCCTAGATTCCACATAATTCTGGTTCTACAGCAGTGTTTTTCAAACTTGGCAACTTTAAGATGTGTGGACTTCAGATCCCAGAATTTCTAAATTCTTCTGCAATGTATATATTGTCACTTGCTTGTTGATAGAGAGAAGAAGTGTTATAAAAAGAAGGGATGTCAAAGAGATAACATTTTCCCCCTTTTGACACTGCCTCCATCCACCATCTGTTTCAGCCTTGTCCATCAGGCAGTTCCCATAGATTTCTCCTTTCACAAAGGAATGCAATTAGCTTTATATATTTATTCATTTAAATAAAGTCATTTATTTATTTAATAAACTGATAGATTGCATTATTAATTCTTTTATTTATTTAATAAACTGGCTAATCCTTTCCTCCTGTGAATGGTGTACATAAGGCACTTAAAATAAAATAATATAAAGATCATGCAAAACAAAATCCCAGAAAAAGAATACCCACACCACTGAAACCTTAGTAGGGCAATGTTATTTTTTTTTAGTTTCTTCTCCAAGAACTCAGATTCTAACACATTTTTTTCCTGAACATAATTTTCTGCAATGTAGGATTTTAAAAGATTGAAGCAGAGGGGGGGGGGGGAATGTTCTGCTTTTGGATTTCAGCTGTGATTCTCTTCATTTGTTGATCTCTATGCTTGACAGAAGTCTGTTTTGACAGATCTCAAAAATGCGCTTTCAGAAATATGTGATAAAATTCCATGCATGTATGAATAGATATATAACTATTATCATATTATTTCTTTCTGATCTGTCAACCCTGTAAGGTAGACCAAACTATGAAACAGACAATGTGTAGGCTCAAAGCTACTTTTATTAGAACAGTTATATTACTTTCATATGAATAGAGGGTGCTGTCCAAGGCATTTATGTAAATCTCATTCTTGGCATGGTCTTGATCCTTATTTATCTGATTATTATCTTGGTAGTGGAGCTTCCCTCTATCCTTCAAGTCCATCCTCTTTATCCTCTACTACACAGTGTGAGAAATAATATCCATACTCAGAAAGGAATTAGAACTAAGCAAACGAATTATAGACATGAGATAAGAAAAAAGACCACTAGCTTTGCTACTAAACATATATTCAATGGTCTTTCAAAAGACCAGTAAAACTGTATTTTTTTTAAAAAAAGCAGGGGATAGAGCAACCAGCCCTGTTGAATAGGAGAAAAGATGTATTGATGATTCTGCTTCACATCAGCTCGTTAAAGGTTTTCTGCTGATGGGGTATTTTTTTATGCAGCAGTGCTTTCTACTGTTTTTATTACTTTGGGAGGAAGTAATTCTGGCAGTGAATTGCCATTTTCATGCAGCATTTATTGATAGGGATATTAGGGAGCTGGGTAAAATTGGTAGTTTCCTCTTTTAGCTCAAGTGACAGAAAGACTGGTATACGCGTAGTCCTCACTTACCAACCATTTGTTCAGTGACCGGTTGAAGTTAGGACAGTGCTGAAAAAGTGAAAAAAATAACTTTACAGCCCATTTATGACCATTTACAATCTTTGCAGCATCCCTCAATCACATGATCCCCGTTACACTCAGTAAGTGTAATGTACTCCCTCCCCTCTGCCCAGAGCAAAGAGATTAGAAAGGGATTTCAAGAGAGTAAACTCACATCAAAAGCAATGTGAGTGGGCTGGCAACAGGAAAGGGTCAGGCAAAGGAGAGATAACATACAGATGGAAGAATGGAAAAATATCCGCTGAAAGTAATGAACTTTACACTGTTATCATCTTGAAGATTTTTTTAAATAAAATGATGTACCATTAGTACACTTCAAATTTACGTTGTAAATGTGAACAACAAGAAGGGACATTTTATCATGTTTGGTGGATGTGTAAAAAGGCTAGAAAAGTCTGGATTCAAATACATACACTGACTGAGAGGATTTTAAAGATTAATATACAATGGAGACCAAAGGTTTTTCCTTTGGGGATTGATGCTTTTTGATGATGATGAGACTTCCATGAGGCCCGTAGACCAGTAGTGTGTGTGCATGTGTGTGCGCACATGCAAACAGAAGTCAAAGTTGTGAAACTGAGTAGTACAGTCTTGTTTTTTTCTAGCCAAAAAGTAGTCATGGTCATCGTGATTTCCTACTTGGCAGGAAATGAGAGAGTGGATGAACCATGAAATGGAAAGCTTCAATGTGCTATGTGACCTCCTAAGTCTGTAGAGCTCCCTCCAGCATACTCCTCGACACTCCTCCTTCACCCCATTATTGTGCCAGCTGAGCTACTTTTGGACACAGGTTTGCCAGACTTTCAGAAGACCAATAGACCCATGTTCAGAAATAGCTCAAATGATGTGTGTCTGTCTATGCTTTCCCATCACTTGCCTCCAGGGACTGTTTACTGTTATTTCCTCAATTGATACTTACTCTCCTCTGTGTTGCTTTCATTGTATACTCATTAAAATGACAATCTCTTTCTCTTGTTATGTGTGATTGCCAATTTTGATGTTATCTATAGTCATTATGGGATGTGAAGGTTTTAAATACTCTTTCATGTAAAGATTTTGCTTGCATAAAGATCCCTGCTGGATAGTAATTGTGTATAGCAACCGTAATTAAAAGCTGGAAGGATAAATTATGAAAGTCTTTAGGAGAACCTAAAAAGCAACCATGAGAAGTATCCAGAGATGCCTTCATACTAAGATAAAGGATTTTTTCCCTACATTTTATTCAGAAAAATCAAACATCAAGTATTGTATGCACTGGTTTTGGCAGAATGTGCAGTCTCTATAGAGATTCTATTACACAATTTTATTTATTACATTTATACACCAAATCTTGCATCACACAGTAGCTTACACAAAATAAAAATGTAAAAGCCACAGCACAATGAAACTAGTTACTAGAGAATAAAACTTTTATGGTTCAAGGCCTGAATATCTAAAGAATTGCATTCTCCCAATAAGATCTGGCAGGGGTGGGCTGTTTGCATGTCATCTTGATTACAGAAACATGCCTATGCAGGAGCCACCACCTCTCCAATGGTATCTGGTATTCAAAGAGTATCATCCCTCCTGATTTTCAAAAATCTGATGAAGACTTGGATATACCCCATCATGTCTTGTGGGCAGGATTGTTGGAATATAATTCCTCCAGACAATGAATGTTGGTTCTTGCTTTTTACATGGCTATTTACAATGCATGGTTTTAATTTTAAAATGTGTTTAAGCATCTCCTGTATTTATTTTAATCCAAATGGGGGAGTTGTAAGCTGCTTACGATTGGTCAATTGGAATGATCTCATCAGCCCTGCAAATCAATAAAGCCAACCAATGAATAGTTAAAATAAATACATAATCAGTTCATTATAGTTATCATAGGTATCCACCCCAAACATGGGCAATATTAACTTTTAAAATTTCTGGGATGAAATCTCCATTTTAACAGCTGTGTGGAAAAATGCCAAGGATAATACCAGTCCAATATCTGGAAGGAATTTATTCTACAGGGCAGAGGTTAGTTACCACCTGGAATAATGGCGGTCTAGAAGGCATGTCTCTTTCATGAGTGTAGCGAATCTCAACATCTTGAATCAGAACAAGCTAATCGGACAGTTTAGTTCTATTTAGAGAAGGTCATTCTGCAAGTTTGAAGGGGGAGAATCAAAATGTCAAAGTACACAATATAGGAATGGAAATATATTAAAATTAAGATGGGTATACACATCTTTTTGCATTCAGAAGGCTATCAATTGAACTTGACAAATTTTTGTCTAAGACAAGAAATATGTGTATACATAATTTAATATAATATTCATTAGCTCTCCTGGTGCAGTATAATTGAATTGAATTCCTAGATAATGCATTTGTGGTTGTCGCATATAATTTTTTTTCACTGTTTTGCCCATGCATCTGATTAAAGGGAGACTGTTTCAAACTGCAAAATTACGCAAAGACAGCCTAAGAGTGTAACACAGATGTTTCTGACAAGTATAATGACCGGTGGGTCAAAGACCCATTATAAGAACAGCGCTCAGTCCAAGAATCACATGCTGACAACATTGAAAGCATTTGTTACTTTACTATCCTGGGTGGGAGACAGAAAAAGCATATTTTCCCATGGAGACAATTCAGTCCGAAGAAAGGGGAGATTTGCTTACCCCAGTCAGTCACACGCTGGTGACTGACTGTGGATCAGCAGCCACGGTTTATAAAGAGAATTCAGGAGCAAGCGTTTTTTAAAAAAGCCTTTTTCTTTTCTGCCTCCTTTGGGCACAATTGAATTTATTGGATATTGGATTTATTGTCATTTATTAGTCTTAATATAGTTAAGGCGCTCCAGCAGCGGATCGACCGCCATTGCCTTTTACCTCCCCCACCACCCCCGAAAACAAAGTTTGCCTTTTAAAAAAAAATTAATTGCCCTGCCGTGGCCAAGCGCGTTCGACTTCGAAGCAACGCATGCCGGGAGTTGTAGTTTTGCGGCAACTGCGTCCGGGGAATTCCTACGGTGCCCTCTAGAACCTCCACTTAAAACAACAACAAGAGAACAGGATTAAGGATTTGAAAATTCCCGCGACGGCTGTGATTTGCTCTCGCGAGACCTCGTTCCTCCACCGTCTGGTCCTCCTCCTCCTCCTTCCCTCCTCCTCCTGCTGCCGGTGAGTGATCGGGGGAAGGAAGAGGAGGTTGCTGCGCAGGCAGAGAGCGGACGAGCGCGGGGACGGGCGGCTGAGTAGGCCTGGCCCAGGGAGCCCGCCAGCTTTCTTGAACTGCTGCGGCGGAAGCGGGAGAGATGCTGCTCTTCTGAGGGTAACGCGAGCGGCGCGGCCGAGGCGGCAACACCCGCCTCCGAAGCAGGTACGGTGGGGGACAAGAGGCGCTTGACCGAAGGCGTGAAAGGGCTGGGCTGCCGGCTTGGTTCGGCTGGCGGGGTTTCCCTACTAGGCCTCATTCGCCGGGAAAAGGAGGGCGGTCGTCGGGCTTGTTATGTAACCGCCCGTTGGAGACACCCGGGGCGGCCGTCGTTGCGTTGCAGCTTCGGAACCGCCGCGCGGCCAGCCGCCAGACTGAGGGGAGGGGCAGGGGGCGGCCCCCCTTCCAGCCCCGCCGCCCGGTCCTCTCCTCGCTGCCGCCAAACGCCTGCAACGCCGGGAGAGCCGCTGTGGCCGGGTCGGAGCCTGGCGGCAGTTTCAGACCTGGGGGGAAAAACATGCTTTGCGCTACCAGACTGAGGGGAGCCGAGGAGAGCGCTTGCCTGTGCCAGGCAGCGTGCTCCTTAGGCCCTGCCCCCGGGTTGTCTCTTATCTACTCTAGCGAAGGCAGACTTGGGATTTTGTTTGCAGGCCCTCATTCCTGGTCATGCGTCTCCTTTCTTGGAGGCGTAATCGCTAAAACGAGATGAAACAGCCATATTTTTTTTTTTAAGAGTTCGTCGGATAATAAGGCCTATTTGGACTTCCTGCTGGACAGTCTGGTTGGTTTTGTGACTGGGGAGTAGGCTGGGATTGGTTAATCAGGGCTTCCTTTCAACAAGTGTGCAGGTTATTTCACGAAACTTAATAGACTTTTCTCTTTGTGGGGCCCAGTGTAATACTTTGTGCTTAATTCTTACTTTACCTAATGGAACAAGGCAGCGATCCTGAAATGCTGCATAACAACTTTGTAGAATTTGAATTGATAGACTGGATTGGACACTTCAAAGCTTTGGGTGGCAGATGACAGTTTAAAATACCCCCCCCTACACATACACACAAATACTCTATTGCAAATTTTGTAAGAGCAAAGTTATCCTAAAAGTAATAAGACTGAACTTGTATAGAGTTGTTTTGTCCATTTGAAAATATCCCTATCCCTGAAGTGTGAAACCTGCTTAGACCTGCAAATGTGACAGCTAGGTAGGAAGCTCCTGGTTCCTCAGCTTTAAGCTGAGGACAGATATAAACAAGCTGAGCTCTTAATTCATCTATGTTTTAATATGTAGACAATTATCAGGACTACAGTTGAATTGATCTGCCTTTCTAGAGTCGAAGTAATTAATGAACATGAAGACTTATTTTCTATGTATGCTTTAGGAATGACAGGAAAGGAGAAGTATGCTTTAATAAGAGGAAATAGTCACAGAATGTACTGGAGTATCCTGATTTCCAAGTGATTTATAAATGTTGGTAAAAATGTACAAAATATTTGAAATCAAATTGTTGCCATATCAGCAATCTTTGTCTTGAAATTAAGCTGTATCTAGAGACTGCTATACGGTTGGCTATTGTAGGTTAGGATAATTGAACAGATGAACAAGACTATCTACTAATAGGGTCCTGTGAAGAGAAAGAGATTTTTCAAGTGATCTCAGAAGTTTTATGCTAGTTTGGTTAAACAATCACATTATCTCAACAGTTGTAGCTACATATACTTTGTGATAATAAGAGCTGCAAAACTATATTTTTCTCGTTCTTATTGTCACTCTGGATTGGTATTTGATGACCCTGTTCAAAGTGACCTGGGAAGGAAGGGCAAAATAATCATCTGCAGGATAGTGTTAAGGATTATCTGAAGAATCTGGCAGATAAAATCACTCAGATCTGGAATTCTGTCTGGGAGAAGACTACCTTATCCAGAACACCAATGGAAAATACCCAGATCCAAGCAGTGCCATAACCCAAAGCTACTTGATCTTATTAGGGTTGAGCCTAACCCTAAATTTGATCCTTCCCAACCTTGACAGTGTTACCTGGTTGGCTTTCGGTAAAAATATAAAATTGCATGTCAGAAGTATATTGATATCAAAACTTATGCCAGCAAGATTATTTTAACCAGCAGCTTCATGTAGCATTAAACAAAACAGGAAAGACCAGAGTCTTGCAGAACCCCGCAAAATAGGTCATTAGGACTAGATCTCTCCTTCTTACCAATACCAACTAGAACCAGTTCCAGAGGGAGAACCATCAGAAAAATGTGCCTCTGCTCTTAACCATTTGAGCCAGTCCAGAAGAATACTATGATCAGTTGTATTGAACATCACAGAGAACAAGAAGAACCAAAGTGGATTCACTACCTCCAATGTGATCCCATCAGAGATCACCCATAAGTGCAATTAATCCATCTCAATGCTATATACAGGCCTGCAACTCCTGGAAGTAGACCAAAATAATCTGGTTCCACTAGAGCCCTCTTAAGCTGCAGCTTGATTGTCTTCTCTGCAACTTGCTCCTCAGAGTAAAGGTTGGAAACAGATGGAAATTATCCAACACCATGGGGTCCAGAAATAGCTTCTTGAGTGCAGTTCACACCATCACTGAAGAATGAATTTTGGATGAAACCATAAAATATTTCCTGACAGGACTTAGCCATCTAGAAAGGACCTGGAACTAATACAGGCAACTATGCTCACAACTTCAAAGGCCAATCCATATCCTTGGGACCAACAAGCTCCAGTTCTTTCCACATAATAACAGCTCTTTTGTCTCCAGTTCTTTTGGCTGTCTCACAAGAACTGATAACGTTGGCTTGCTACAGGTCACTTATTTTAGATGTATCTTCTGATACATGTTTTCTATTCTGCTGTTTCTATCCTAAGATCCAAAAGGCCCTATCCTTGCTTGCCTTTACAAGTTGCTGATTACCTGATTCTTTCTCCCAGCATTGAGCCAGGTGATTAGTTGAATCCATTTTAAGTATTTATGTGGTTAATTAAGTACAAGATTTATGGATACATAAGCTGCCTCTGGTGCAATATATTTTAATTGCTATTTTTGTTGATGTTTTAGTTGATTGTTAGCCACACAGTGGCATGGGAAGTGAATGAATAATAAATAAGTTGTAAACTGAAGTATCTTCATTGTCATGAATAAAATTCCTCTGGTAAATATTCTAAAATAACTGGTTTTTTTATATTGTTAAATGTAGAACCCAACAACCCATTATTATTTTTACATTCTGATAGTTGACTAAATCAAGACACAGCAACTATCACAAAGTATCATTACAAAAATGTTTTGTGGCCTTTGAAGAAAATGTATTGCATTTAAAGCTTAAGGAAAGTATTGTACTTATAAAAGTTCACTGAAGGAATCAATGTACAATTTTATTACCTTTTATTATGTATAAAATACATATTTTACAATTTCTTTTCCATTGTTACATATATTAGCTTTCTGTAAGCACAATATATTGTAACTTGGAAACTGTAATTTCTTAGATATTACAATGTTGAGCAAAAGAGGTCTAAAAGAGTGTGTAGAACATCATGTTAGGATTCTCTTCAGTACTGACCTTGTTATTAACAGCATTTCCCCCAAATTAAGCCGCCTTTCCTGATTTTCGAAGAAATTAATACATTTTTTTTTAAATTAAGCACATGATTTTTTTTCTTCTACAAATAATCTAGATGTTGTTTATAAAAACCTTTAGAGGAAATAAATCTAGAAGTGATAACTGGGCCATCCAAAATGGTCTGAACAGTTTTTGGCATTCAGAGAAGCTGGTAACAAAGACCTCCTTAACTTCAGTGGTGGTGAATTAAGGACATAGATCCCATAGCTTAATCCAGTAAAAGCATAGCCAGTTGAGGGCATTCTACCAAGTAAACAGTTAAAGCAGCAAAGGGACTATTCACAGTCACGCTGTGCACTTGTGCCTTTACATGTTTACAGACTTTTCTTGGAGAAACTGGAGTTAAAGTTATACTTTATTTAAGTACAATTTATAAAGATATAATACTGTATACTTTAAAATTAGATTTAAAACAGTATTTTTATTACTTTGTAAATATATATTTTCCTACAAGCCTTTAGATCAGGGGTGTCAAACTGGAGGCCTGTTGGCCAGATGCGTCATGTGCAGGCCACGCCCACTGCAAAGGCAAAAAACATCATGATACATCATGTGACAAGGTCGAGTTTGACACCTGTGCTTTAGATCCATAATGGAACTATTAACTCTTACAGTTTGACTTATTTAAAATTATTGTTCATGGAATTATATATATTTGCCCGCCTGAACCATATTCCCAAGTCTCCACTAATTTGTTTTTTGCACAGTGTAATTTCTTAAAACCGATTTAAATTAAATAAACAAAACTGTTCTCATATTGTTAAGGTTGCATTTTTAAATTAAAATAAAGGGCTATATATTTCTTTAGAAACATTTTCTATAGAATTTTCCAGTATAAAGAAAGCAGGTACTATAAATCTAAGTCACTTGTACTATTTCATTTCACTAAGCCAAGATAGTATCCCAAAGTCTGAAGTTTAAGTATATATGCTTTTTCATATTTGAAAAGAACATTGATATTATGTTAATTAATCTGAAACAGATTCAGTTGTTCATAATCTTCCCCTCCTTTAGCCAACTAAATCATAATCCTTCATTGCCATTGGTGTGATAATTCATAGAAAGAATGGACAACAACTGGGACACATATGTGTCTCTTGTTAGGGTCAAGCATTTGCCTTACCTTGACTTGCAATATGTAGCTCTCTTATGCTAGTTGCCTATAAGAGTGCTGCTGATGAATTGTAGAGCCAGGGGAGATGATTTTGATACTAGCCCTATCTCTCCTGAGCCCATTAGACAATGTCAGATATTAATAAAGGAAAATATTTGAAGCTCAGGGTTATCTGACGTGAGGATTCCTTGGGGCTCTCTGAGCTTGCTTGTTTTCTTGCAGATGTTTCATTACCCAAACTAAGTAACATCACTGCTGCATTGATGATATTACATAGTTTGGGTAATGAAACATCTGCAAGAAAATAAGCAAGCTCAGAGAGCACCAAGGACCCCTCATATCAGATATTATTTGTAAGCATGTGACTGATTCCAATAAATTTTGTCTAATAGACTCCATTGCCTTATGCATATTGATATACCGCTGCCCTATCAGTAATATCTGAGCCCTACACACAATGGTTGTACTTACCTTGTCTGCTGAGTGAATCAGATCTAGCTCCTAGGCTTAGAGCAGCACCCAGCAATGCTTAGGTGCAGACTGAAGGTATTAGTATGAAGGGAGGAAAAGCTAAGAACTTACCTCTAGTAAGCCAAATGTCTTAGATAAAGTGGACATTTGTGTAAGGAGCCCTCTTTGCTTCAGTAATATAGAATACTGCCTGCTGAAGGTAAGAACCAATCATTTCATAATCCTTCCCCCTGCTAAATCAGGCCTCAGGGAGAGACAGTATAACATGGCTGTTCAAAATCAAGTCTGAAATAGTCCAACTTTACATTAGTCCTAGAGCTGCAGTACAGGGTATTCTGCTGGTTCCTCCAACTCCTCAACCTCAGCAGCTCTAAACTGAAATTCAGAAAGGAGCAGCTGTTTTACTTCCTAATCATCATCCTCTGAATTGTTAACAAAGGGGGTGAGGTGAGAGAGCAGTCAACACCTCCTCCTTTTGCACTTTGGCAGGGATTTTTTTTTTTTAAAAAAAGGCCCTGAAATTACCCAGACTCTAACCCTCCCATCATTCATTTAGCTGTCATTTGTTTATACCTGTCTGAATTGCTGGAAGTGTTTTTTTATATAGGAGATAGAATGGGGGGGGAGGGGACAAACAGAAGGAAAACTCAGGTCTTTTTCCCTTTTAGCCTTACTAGTTACATACTCTTTAAAATTAAAGAAACTTAAAAGAAAATAGTTAAAATTAAAGAGACAAAAGAAAATAATTAAAATCTGAATTTCTTTTAGTGTGCTATACCATAGCCTTGGTCATATATTTTATAGTACAGTATTTTAATTATTTGCTGGCACTAACTGCTTACTTGAATAAACTTCCCACTGCATTTTTACAGTGAAACATGCGAGACCTAACTGCTCACGTAACCAGCTGTCTACTGCAGTTTCCAGATGTGACTATACAAGCACTTGGAGAAGATGAGATAACACTAGATTGTGTACTTCATGGGAAATTCACAGGAGGTAACAATTGAGCTCACACTTCTTAATTATTAAGACTACAAAAGGTGTATTGTAATATGCATGATTAAATACTTCTGTGAGGGCAAAAAAAGATGGGGTGGGTAAGGTAAATTGCGTGATTCTAAAATTTAGTATAGGAAGCATTTTTCTTGAATCAGCATTTCTGTTGTTGGACATACTGCCTTTTATATTTCTTTAAATGCAAAATCTGATTGTAGAACTATAGCAGGTTTATGTGTATAGAAGCTGAAATTGATTATCAGTCCAGTGTTAGGCAATCTACATTGGCTTAAATGTAGCTCAGTTCTGAAGTTAGTCAAATGTTAATAGTTTTAAAAATAGCTTTGGATTCTATGCTTTTGGGGCTGCCCTTCCATATGAATTCAAACTGAATTACAGTGATGTGATTTTGCTGTTCTTTTTGCTTTATGTTGTGAGCTCTGACAGTATGGAATCTTTCTCAGATGTGACACATCCCTTGGAATCCTTTCCTTTTGAAAGCTCTAGTTGATGTTTTTCTTCTTTTTTACTGGGTAGCAGTTTCAGTTTTCAGAGTGTTGATAATTGGCTGTCATTTTATAAATTCAAACTGTTCAAAATTCAAACTTCAGCAAACTGTTGAAAGTGTGCTAATATAACATTGCTGTATTTTTCATCCTGTACATATCTTTGTGATTTAAATATCCAGTAGCAAGTATATGCCATATTAACATCAAAGGAAGTTTTAAGTTAACCTTACTCATTATATTTGCTCCATAAATTTCTGGTGATTTGATTCTCAGGAGTTAATATGAAATTCTTAAATTATCTTGCAATATATAGCACAATCTATATTTACATATATATATATATAACATATATATATATATATGTTTTTAGATGCATTGGAGATGTTAAGTTAAAAATGCATCCTATTACTCAGCACCAGATACAATATAATCCTGGAGCAATTTCTCCATTCTCCAAGCAATAAGTGCTTTGTTTGCTTTGTTCGTCTTTATCTGAGTTCATTCTTTTCTTGGACTTAATCCTGTTACTAATTGAGGGCTGAATCATTGTTCCACTGGAAAATATTTTGCCACTCTTTAGTTCTTCATTGCATTTGCTTAAACATGGATAATAAGAGTTTTCAGGAATTAGCATTTTTGTGTGGAACACCATAGTTTTTAGGAAGTGTTCTCATTTGTAAATAATTTTAAAAAGTCAGGTACAAGCATGCTGCTGAGGATTTCGGTATATAAATTATACTGAGCTTGTCAATTAAATTTATTGGACTACTTAGTCTAGGCTAGGGCTTCAAATGATATGTAACTAAGATATGGAATTAATAAATCCTAGTGCATGATGCAAGACTCCCCCCTCCCCCCAGTGTTTCTCCAATTGTTCTATCCTCTCTACGAGTATTATTTCTTCACAGATAAGATTTCCTCTTATATATATTTCTTCTCTTCTAGGTCGAAATGGATTAGCTTGCCTTGCATGTGGACCACAACTTGAGATTGTAAGCCCTGTCACAGGAGAACGACTGTCAGCGTATCGTTTTAATGGGGTGAATGAACAGCTACCCACTATTCTTGCAGTGAAAGAGTTTTCCTGGCAGAAAAGAAATGGACTATTAATTGGTTTGGAAGAAACAGAAGGAAGTGTTCTGTGTTTGTATGATCTTGGAATATCCAGAGTGGTTAAAGCAGTTGTTCTTCCTGGAAGGGTATATACATGATTTCTTAATTTTAAAAATAAATTCTTTGTCCTGATGCATGCTCCAGCTGTTGTTTCTGCTTTAATGCTTTCTCCCTTACAGCAATTTGTATTCTCTTAAGCATTAATCGTGACCTTTAAAAATTACAACCACATATTTTTATATTCCAGATTTGTAGTCATGTAAATTAATCAATGTTGGGTTCTGTAGTATAAGATGTTCTCATTTATTAGAGTTGGTGAATTTTGCCATAAATGTAGCAATTCTGGAAGAGAATACTAAGCAGGCTGAGCTACTAGTAAATGAAGAAATATACTGTTGATGAACAGTAAATGATTTTAATGTAATATAAAAGAAGAAACAAAGAGAAACAAAAAATCACATATTTGTCTTCTCATCTGTGAAATAACGTTTTATCATTTTGCCACAACTAAATTTATAGTTTAGTCATAGTAAAATAATACATATGTAGTTAAAGTTACCCTTTAGTTTTTCTTTCTACTTTACATTTGTTTCAAATGTATTGCCAAATGCATCTGAATTTGCACAGATTATAATAAGCAATCATGCTTGTACTTTTTTTTATTCTTTCCTACCTTGGGCAGCTTCTGACTGCAGTAGCATGAGTTTGGGTGGGGGATCTGCCGATGAATAGAATTGGCCAAGATTGGAAGTAGGAATAGTCCTTTCTTTAGGAATATCTGTGCTGTTTTTTAAGAGCAACCTGACTTTCAGGAGAAACATTTAGTCAGAGGTATCCTGACTAAAAATGTTTTTTGAGAAAGCAAACCCAATCCTTAAAGGAGGGAATCCAGTATTCCAGTACTTAAAAAAATAATTTTCAAAAGGGATTAATCCAGTTGTTCAAATTCAAACAGGGTTTGGATGGCATTATATGAAGAGTTTTTTTCAATGGACATTTGTTTTCTGTTTATGAGGCTTAGTGATTTCTTTTGGCAATGCATCGAATCTCATTAATTTCAAAATTTATTCTGAGCAAGTTTCTTTGCCGCTTGTCATCCTGGAAAAAGTATATTGCATGATTCATAACATTCCAAGGATAAATTAATGGTTTTCTTATGAGCGCTTACAGAAATAAAGTGATAGATGAAAGGCTTCTATGTAACTATTTTGGAACAATAATTAACCAGTGAATGCCAAATATATGAAAAATTAATGAAAATTTTCTGATGTTTTAGTTGCCACATGACAAAATTGCACTCTTTGCATTTAAAGAGGAATTGATCGTATCAGTATTGTGTACTTAACCAGCAAAAATAGCTTTTCTGAATTACTACATTAAACTAAGTGTGGTAGAAGTTATTTGGATATTTTGATTGGATTTCAATAATTCAGAAACGACAATTATAAATCCCAATGTGACATTGATTGTTCATGTGTTTATCCTATAGATTGTCCAACTGCTTAACTAATATGCTTTTTTAGGTCACTGCCATTGAACCAATTATAAACCATGGAGGAGCCAGCTTGACAACTCAACACTTGCATCAGTGTCTCAGATGGCTGTTTGGTGTGGCTGTGGTGGTTACTGATGTTGGTCATGTCCTCTTGATAGATCTTTGCTTGGATGACTTATCATGTAACCAGAATGAAATAGAAGCTTCTGGTAAATGATATTCCTTTTTATCTGTTATACTGATTTCTAGTTAATAAAGAGGAGTTAGGTTTTCTAGATCAGGGCTTTTCAACCTTTTTACCGATTGTACCACTTTTAGGATATGGCAATATTCGAGTACCACCTAGCAAGGTGTCAAAAACTTGGTGCCAAAAAAAAAAAAACCTGTTCAAAGTTGCAATTGCACTGAAATGACTTATGACCATTTTTCACACTTATGACCATTGCAGCAACAGGGTCATGTGATTTATATTTGGATGCTTGGCAACTGATTCATATTTATGATGGTCACAGTGTCCCAGGGTCATGTGATCCCCTTCTGCAACCTTTTGACAAGCAAAGTCAATGGTAGAGCTGCTGGTGGCCAAGTGCTAAGGCGGGACTTCCTTCCCTCCCTCCCTTCCCTGCCTCCCTTTTTCTCATTCCCATCTCCTTATGAAGGAAGAATTTGAACCCCCCCCCCTATTTTCCCTCTTCCATATATTGATCAAACAAGGAAAGGCCTCCAGAGACAGAAAAGACAAGTGCTGAGTGAACTAGCTTAAAAAGGCACTTCCCCTTTAAGAATTAGCTACTGGCTAGAAAGGAAAGTAAGGAGCCCAGCCGGCACTTAAGGAAGAAAAAAAAATGTAAATACTGGCTGCTGGCTAAGGCAGTCTCCCCAAATGGCTTCATTCATAAGTAAAATCCATTCAGGAGAAAAATACTTCAAAATCCCTTGCAGCAAAACTTACAGCTAACAATAGCAGAGCAATAGAAGCTAACACAAGACATCAGCCATCAGCCAAATAGAAATTGCCAAACACTCCTTAAGAACACAAAGCCCACATTGCACAAATCCCAGAACTTCAGTCACAAAAGCACATAAGAATCCTTCCACTCCCCATCTCCCTCCCTCCCTCCATGCCTCACCTCCAGCCATTGCTGCTTTTCATTCCTCACGGAGGGCGACCCCTCCCCCATTGCATTTCTTACCTGTTTGCTGCTGCCACAGCAGTTGTAGATTGGCTCATGGCGGGCTGGCCTGCTTGATCTCCTCTCCCCCCACCCTCCTCCTCCTCCTTCTTCTTCCCCTTCGGTGCAGCTAGAGCTGATCCTGCCTCCTCCCAAGGCTGCTGCTTTTTCTCTCTTTCCCTCTCCCTCCCAAACTGCCTCCTTTTATAGTCTCCGCCCCCCTCCTCCTTTCTCATGGGGGAGGGTGAGCCAGAAGTGAGCCTGGGGCCTTTGCAGCTCCAGAGGAGACTCTCACTGTAAGTCTTTGCCTGTGCTGGCTCTTTCCCTCCCCCACTACACTTGGCTAGGCAGGGCTGCGTACCATCTGCCACTCATTAATGTACCACAGGTTGAAAAGCCCTGTTCTAGATTATATGGGAATATAATTTACAAAACTAAAATCAGAATACTAATTTAAATTCTCATCACTGATATTTGGGAAGATGACTGCCATTGGTCTATTAACCTATAATATGTATACTTGATTAAGATAGAGAAATACAAGTTGACAGCAGCAGGAGAAGATAGAGCAATATTTTTTCTGCAGTAATTTACTGAGCTAGAAATACTGTGCTTTCAGATTTATCTGCAATAGAGTAGCGATGTAAATTATTAATATGTACTTCTAACCTGCGTATGGTATTAAATCATATGAAAATGTGTTAGGAACACATGCTAAGAGATCTAGAAACTTTCGGCTTACTAAGTTGCTGTTATTTATTACTACTACTGAATATCATGCCTTACCACCCTACATTTGGGTGAAGCGACTGAAACCATATATGGATTTATTAAATAGAAAACTATGCTAATATAGACCAAAATCTGGACTGCTCTTGTTCTTTATCGCATCCTCAAAATGTCCAAACCACAAAATACCCTTATTTGTTTTATTATGAACCTCCAAATTGTGATATGTATTTGTATAAAACTTAAAATAAGATACTATACGTTGATTCCTGTAGTCATCTTTTCAGGACCGTCCATGTTCAGGAAATTTTAAAATGAACTAAAAATGAAAGCAACTATTAATTTGGCTTTATAGTAAAATAAGGGTATGTTTTGAATGAAATAACCAGACATTTATTGATCTGTTCATTTTTAGCTGTTTGGCATTGGAAGCATTAAATTGTACTCAAGAAATAGACTAATGTGTACATGGCATTGATAGGGAAAAAGAACAATGAAACAACCTATTGGAAAGCCCTAGTTAGCCTCAACAGATTACTGAAAAATTGCATGCAGAAAAGAAACATAACAGTGAAATTATCATTTCAAAGCTTTATTTAGGTTAAATATTGGATTGCCACAGGTATTTGCTCTGATTATAAGGTTAACAAAATCACATGGTTGCATTTCCTCTTCATTTTATAGAGAAAGGAATGAACTAATGAATGCACACAGTTCAAATGAATAGAGACAAGAATAGTTGCGGGGTCCTTGGTGCTCTCTAAGCTTGGTTGTTTGATTGCAGACATTTTATTACTGGACTAGATAACATTGTGATGATGATACCTGGACAGGTAATGAAACATCTGCAAGCAAACAGCCAAGCTCAGAGAGCACCAGGGACTTCACAGTTTAACCATGAGCTACATTCTCTTCTATCGATACAAAATATTTAAAATGAAAAGAGATTAACAAAACCAATCTGTATCATTAGTCTTACTTAATTGTGTGCATAAGCTATTCTATGAGCAATTTTTTAAAGCAGCTTTTAAATAAGGCAATATGAACTTGTTATATACTGCCATATATACAGATCTAGAAGTTATCACTGGAATCCCTTCTGAAATCCCACAAGTAAGGGAAGCTGTAATAAGGAAAGGCCGACATCTCTGTTTCCAGTTACTGAACCCATCAGGAACTGCTGTGACAACTCTCTCATATATACAAAGAAGCAACCAGTTAGTTGTGGGATTTTCTGATGGCTATCTTTCACTGTGGAATATGAAAAGCTTAAAGAAAGAGTAAGTATATGAAAAGTGGTATGTCATTTAATGAAATAAATTGAAAAGGAAACATGCTAATATGCTGATCATTGAAATCTGTATATATATTTGTGAGATGCATATTCTGGATATTTTGTCCCCTTACTAAAAGGACCAATGTATAGCTCTCCATCTGTTGGATTGCATTTCCACTGATTCTCACTATTGTCCTGTCAGCTAGAACTAGTGTGAGTTCATATATTACATCAGAGATCCCTAACCTTTTGGGTACCAGGGATTGGTTCCGTGGAGAGAGGTTTTTCCGTGGACCGGAGGGGGTGTGGTTTCATGTACTGTCTGCATCCCGCAGATGGGGCTTTGCTTGTTTGTGCGGACCGGTTTCTGGCATGCCGCAGCCCAGTGCCGGTCCATGGACTGGGGGTTGGGGACCCCTGTATTACATAACACGTGTGGAGCAATTTGGAAGAGATGTGAAAAGTGATGTTAACTTAGCTTGAAAGTTCTCACCAGTGTAGGTCCATTTATGAGATTCACTTTCTAGAGAAAGGATGGGATGAAGCAATTGCTATTGATTCTTCAATCCTCTAGAGCAGGGGTAGGCAACCTTGGCTCTTTTATGACTCGTGGACTTCAACTCCCAGAATTCCTGAGCCAGCAGAGCACTAGAGCGTTGAAGTTTTGTCCTGGAGAATTAAAAATACAGAACATGGTGCCTGATACTGCAGATAAAGGGAAAAAATTGCAAAAACCATATTTTGTTGTGAAGTTCCAGCCTTTTCAGAACAGAACGGTTCCTTAGATTAATTCCAATATATTCAGTAAATCAAATAACTTCGGTTGCTAGCTTATAGTTTAGGAAAAAATAAAGATACTCAAATGAAAAATGCATCCAACATATGCCATTTTATTATGCATATGTTATAATTAGGATTAATGATATGGCTATCTACTTAATACTTTCGTTTCTGTAAGTTTTGAAACAGTTCCATATAATCCATCCTTTAATTCAGACAGCATAATCTTGTTAGTCTATATTAGAGAATGCTGCAATGTAGATTATACATTACCCAAAATACCATATTTCCCCTAATTTCCATGTTGATTATATAACTGAATATTGAATTAAAGTATGATTACTGAATTTCTATCCATTATAAAACAATAAATATTTAGGAAATATGCCAAAATAATACAGAGTCCTGTAAATTAGAGAATTATTTTTAAATGTTTATCCATTTACCATGTCTTCCATCCTACCCCTAATATTCAGATACCATTTCCAGTTAGAGGGAGGGAGAGTTCCTGTATATGCTGTTACTTTTCAAGAACCTGAAAATGATCCTCGCAATTGTTGCTACTTGTGGGCTGTCCAATCAACACAAGAAAGGTGGGTGAAGCAATTTGGCCACTCTGATGATTGTAGATTCTAAAAATGTGTTCAAATCATGATTTAACTTGTATTGCTACTCTCCAAAAGTAATTGATTCATTGGAGAGAGATGTTTTACCAGACTCTAGGTATGCAGCTTTATCTGTTTCAAAACTAAAAATCTGAAATGTAAATCCAAAATTAGGATCTTGGCAATTATCTACTCCTAAAAAGTCTTCATTTTTGCTACTTAGGTATTGAAATAGTATATGTGTACTTATGGAAAATTAGTGACAGGAGAATAAAAAGGGGATGATTTCAGGAATTCCTATCCCTTGTGCTTCTCCCTTCCTGTGTTGGGAAACAGTATGAAGAGTTGAAGGAACGAAAAAGACCAGTTCTACACTGATCCTATTGATAGATACTTTTAGACTGGAGAAACTTCATTCTCTTTGAGAATTTGTTCATTTCATCTAGGAAAAGGGGATTTGTTCTGAATTAAACATGTGTCTCTTAAAACTTTTATCTTGGTTTGAGGTGCCCAGTAGAAATGACATTAGTGAATTTTAGTATGTGTTCTGTAGAAACGTGAAGGTGCCTGCAGTTTTTGTTAATATATGAATATCATTTCATGATCATTTCATGATCATTTCAATGGCATGGATCCTGGTGATTAAGCAAGTGAGATCATAAAGATCAGTCATTGAAACAAATAGGGGTAATTTGATTTTTGTGCAATTGATCGAGCTTCTACATCTGAAGTAGGAATGACAACCTAGTGACAGCAATAGCACTTAGACTTATATACCGCTTCACAGTGCTTTACAGCCCTCTAAGTGGTTTACAGAGTCAGCATATTGCCCCCAACAATCTGGGTTCTCATTTTACTGACCTCGGAAGGATGGAAGGCTGAGTCAACTTTGAGCTGGTCAGGATCAAACTGCTGGCAGTCAGTAGTCAATAGAATTAGCCTGCAGTAGTGCATTCTAACCACTGCGCCACCATCAGCGATATCTGTTAAATGAGGGATAGGAAGTATTTTGAACTGTTGGCAGAGGAGTCTTTCACAGTAGTATGGTTATCGTGCACAGGGCTAAAATTTTGATTTATTTTGCCAGGATGTTTTCCCCCCCAGTTGAGTTAGAGCTTTCTTTATCTTTCAACTGTATAAAAGACTGCTTTAAGATTATAGTAATGTTTTCATTGGCTTCACACCTCAAACAGTTGTAAAATAAGGCCTCCCATGTAAACCCTAGAGCCATAACAAAAGTTCCCTAGGGTCACACGTTATCCTCTCTGTGATTTACTATACAGCTGTGCTTAATTTACTATCTGCTTTATATTATATAGCAAATAATTGAGATGCCTGTATTCTTTATTATAGTCTTGATATTTCATTTTAGTGAAGGAGATATTCTTAGTTTACATCTGCTGCAGTTGGCTTTCAGTGACAGAAGGCGGTTGGCATCAGGACAAATCATATATGAGGTAAAGTATTATGTTTAAATTTTAACTACTGAAGTGAAGTGTATTAGAACCTATTACAGCATTAATCTCACCACTACAAATGGGCTGCTAGTTTGCTTGCATTTATTTTAGATTTTAAGATAATTTGGCGTCTTTCTGTAGAAGTATATGCTGAACCTGTGTTTAATACTGTGACTATTGAGATAATTCTACACATTTTAGACAGTATTAATACATTTTTAATTTCATGTGCACATAATGTTTGCATTCAGAAGTTCTCAATTGTTAACATGTTGAGTTTTGTACTTGCATTGTCAAGAACATATTGAGTTTTTGTACTTGTTCATTGTTAAAAACGAGAAAAAGAGTTTAATAAAAGGATATAATTTAATTATGGGCCATTTCCTGCCACAGATTTAAAATTATTGACTTTATCAGAAGGTAAATAACATAGTATTTGAGTGTAAATGGGATTCAGAGACAGAGGCATCAATTCCCCCCCCCCAAAAAAAAAAGATTGATTGCCATGGTTGTGTGATAGAAGCCATGGCCCATACATGCAACAAATAAAAGGGGGTGTGATTCCAGTTGTGCAGTTCAGCCATCATCTTCATATTTTTTGTATATCCGGCAGACATCCAGATTATATCAAGGTGTTCCATAGTCTTTATGAGATGCAGGGAAAACAACTTGGAGCAACATTTGTAATTGCCCAATCTCTGATAGATTCTCTTAACCTTGCACAGCATTTTTCTGGGGATCATTAGCATAATAACTTGAAAGTGGGACTGTAAATGAAGAGCTCTCAGACCTGAGGTCCATATGAGAAGGAAATAGAAACAATTCCAGTAGTTTGTTTATAAGAACTAAAAAAATGAAATTATCCTTAATATTGGGTAGCTGTGATCAGATCATTCTGTATATAAATTTCAAAGCATTTATTTTAGTCTCTGTTGTTTAATGCAAAACCACAAAATCACTTGAACTTTGTTTTGAGTTATATTTTTAAGCAGATATTTTAATGGCTTATCAGTAATAATTTATATATCTTTAAACTTTTTTTAGAAAGAACAAGCCTCAAAACATTCTGAGAGGCTTAGAAAAAATGTCACATATACACTTCCTTCCAGGGTTAATTTTCCATTGGTTTAACTGCATACTTAACATACTTATTTTTTTCCATAAATTCAATTTCCTGCCTTTCCCTTTCAAAAGTTGTTTAATTTAAACAGAAGAACAGACCTGATTTTGAATTATATTCATATACTTAAGAGATCATGTATAAATTGCCTAACATTGAACTAGATTCATCATAAGTGCTGAAATGTCACAGCCACCTTTTTGCTTACCAACTGGATTGATATGTGAATTGCCTACTGTATCAAACTGCCGGCCCGCGGGCCAGACGTGTCACGAAACCACGCCCACCCCATTGCTGGCAATGGGGAAAAAGTTCCGATATGTCGCGCGACGTCACGTGACATCATGAGTTTGACATGTCTGGCCTACTGGATTGCACATTTTTCAGCTTGGTTATTTACTTTTACAATAAACACAGAGGTCATTTGTGCAGTAATTATGTTTTAAAGCATTTTAAATTATTAGAAAACAAAAATAAATTGCTCTTATTTTTTTAAAAAAATCTGCTACTAAACAATAAAATGGTTTCTGATAAAAAAAACAACCCAACAGAATTTCCTCATTTAAAATAACTTTGGTAGTTAATATCAAGAGGTATATTGGCCTGTGACCTACTGGGCATATATGACCTGCCATTTCATTGTTCTAATTTTGTGGAAAGTAACTTAGAATCAAAGTTTTGCATCCTGGGAGAAGACACACATATATCCTCAAAGTAGTTCTAACAGGATTTTTACATTTTTATTTAAAGAAGCATTGCCACTTCTCTACTACTGAACATTCATGACAGTTAGGCAGGGTTCAGTATGCTTCCTGCTCTTAGTGGAAACAGTTGTTCTTTATCTTTCACTTCATTCTTAAAAATTGTCAATACCATTGATTAATGGTGTCTTAAAACTGTCAACGCCATTGATGAAAAGTTGCCATTCAGATAATACTTGAAGACCAAAAGAATTTTATCATAATTGAAAAGTGTTTTCCAAGTACCCAAGATGTTAAACATTTGTTATTGAGAATTGAACTTTCTCACATTCTTGATCAGATACACTGACTTGATGTAATATTTTTCCAGGGTTTGGAATACTGTGAAGAAAGATACAGTCTGGACCTTACAGGGGGAGTTTCCTCTTTGAGAGGACAGCCTAGCAATATCAAATTAATTGGTTGTCAAACTATAGAAAAATTTCGAAGCCATGTTGACAGAGAAGATAGTATTAATGAAGGTTAGTATTGTACACATCACAGCTAATAATGAGAACTTGTTATGTCAGACTTACGCCTGAACAATACAATTTGTTTCTGCATAAATGTTGATTAATTTTTTATGTCCTGTTTAATTCTTAGTAATAATTTGTGGTATATATTTCAATTACGAACAACCTAGATACATTTTGTGAAGTCCTATAAATCTATACTAGAATTAGTATTTAATAAAAATCACTGAAATGTATGTGTGCATTCACATAGACATACAAATTTATATCTAATATAAATGAATAGAATAGAATAGCAGAGTTGGAAGGGACCTTGGAGGTTTTCCAGTCCAACCCCCTGCTTAGGCAGGAAACCCTATACCATTTCAGACAAATGGTTATCCAATCTCTTAAAAACTTCTAGTGTTGGAGCATTCACAACTTCTGGAGGCAAGTTGTTCCCTTCTAATTGCCCTTCTACTTGCGCAGTTGAGCTTCCTATTGTTCTTCCTGTATGGCATTGTGTTCCAATGTTAAACCCCCAGAGCTGGTGTGGAGAATGGGCAGAGGAACAGAATTAGGGTTTTTATTGCATTATCAAGCAGAATGATATATTTAGATCTGAGCAAGGAGCTATTTCTGGCTTTAGCACTTAGAGAATAGAATGATAGATATAGCTGCACTTTCAACAGATCAATAAGTTACATAAATCTATATTTTCCAAGAATACTTAGTAGAATTCTGTTACACATTTTAGCCACAGGAACATCAGCAATGGGCTTGAGAATTGCATTAGTGCCTTGGGGGAGTGCTTTCCAGCAGTGCTAGATATGGTGGGTGGTACAATATTTTTGCTTTCACTCTGTGTGTCATCACATTTATCCATGTCCTTCTGTGCACTAGTCTGGAAATAGTATAGATTAGATTATTATTAGATTAGACTATATTATTACTATTAGATCGCCAGGTCTTTCCAACCATAAAGAGATTGGGGAGACATAATCTGAGGTGTAAAATGGTTCTTCAAGGATAAGGATAAAGATGTTTTCCGACTATAGAGGCCTTGCATGGTGTACAGTATATGGTCTATGAGTCAAAATCTCCTTGCCCATGGTAATCATTGAATAATCAAGAAGCTTCAGATGGTCACAGCTGTATACATTTCAAAAGTGATATTTAGAGCATTTTTTTTGTTTTACACAGTGATGTAATAGCATTTTATTCAGTTTTGATGGTTGTTTGCTTTTAAGCATTAATCTTTAAGTTTATAAGGATAGACTAATATTTGCCAAAGATTAAATAAATTACAGTCTGTATAACCAGCTGCTTTTCATATGAAAAAGTAACTGGAAATTGACATGAGGTTTTTTTTTTGCTGCAAATACCAAAGGCATCTTTTTTTTAAAGAAAAAAAGAAAGTTTCTATCACTTTTTGCTACCTTAAATGAAATAACCATCTTTGAAAAAAATAAATATTTTTGGTTATGTAGATTTTTGGTGAAGGGTTATAAAATTGTATGAGTTTAATCAGAGAGTGTAGCTTGTAGTTAGAGCTATAGAAGCACTTGGCCGAATTGGTTTAAATAGTGGATAGTTGGTTAATTGGGTTAAACAGTGAAATAGAAATAGATCACTGGCCTTATTCTGTTTGTGAACCAATTATTGTATTGTATGAAAAGGTTAAATGGGTAGCACTCACCATAGCTGACAGCTAGCTGAACTACAATATTAGGTTATTGGTAATTTTCTCTAACACCAATATCTAATCTGTATTGGATTGTTTTAAAGTATATGGTTTAGTTTAGTTTACTTTAGTTTACTTTAGTTTAGTTTTTTTTTTTTAGCTTTAGCAAAGAAAGATAGCTGAGAGCAAATATCAGATGCACTTACAGTATATTCATGGACTCTTAGCTTGGATTGAACTAAGTAGCTTAATAAATTAGTACTGCAAGACATTCAGAGATTGTACATAGCCAAGTATTTTATTATGTTGCATGGGTACCTCTTGAGATGTAAAAGAATGTAAATCTATTCCATAGAATTGTATTGATATAATTTGTACCTGCCTTTTACAGTAATTCCATCGCCCTTTCTTTTTGACCCAGTCATGTCACCTGATACAAGTGTATCTGTCTTTACCTGGCAAGTGAATACCTATGGTCAAGGCAAGCCATCTACCTACTTAGGTATTTTTGATATAAATCGCTGGTATCATGCTCAGATGCCAGATTCATTAAGGTAAGTGATAGTTTCTTCTTACCACAAAATTTCAGAAAGAATAAGTGTTAAGACTGTCAGATTTACTTCTTCTTTGTCTGTTTCCTTAAGGCCAGGGGAATTTTTACACAATTGTCCATATTTTGCATTATGGTCTTTGGATGCTGTGGGGAGCATCACCTCTCCGAATCATATTTTGGATGTCTTGGTACATGAACGAAGCTTTACTCGGGGAGTGCCTCCTTCATATCCTCCACCTGAACAGTTTTTTAATCCAAGCACTTACAATTTTGGTAAGTGTATTATCAACTGCTTTTATGGGAGCATTCTGAAGTTATTGCACCCACAATATACTTTTGAAATATTGTTGTGATGGCCTTTCCAGGTCCGAAAAAGTGGGATAAATATCTAATAAGAACAATGCACGTTCTGCTGCAATAGATCAAGTATGTCAGATGCAGGAAAAGTACTATGTAAAGCTCAGATTTATTCTTAATACAGATAGTCCTCAACTTACAATCATTTGTTTAGTGACAGTTTGAAGTTACAACAGCCTGAAAAAAAGTGATATATGACCATTTGTCACATGATTGCTGTAGCAACTCTGTGGTCACATGATCAGAATTTGGAGTCTTGACACTTGGCATGTATTTATGACAGTGGCAATGTCCCGGAGTCATGTGGCCACCTTTTGCGACCTTCTGACAAGCAAAGCCAATGGGGAAGCCAGATTCACTTAACAACCGGGTTACTAACTTAACAACTGCACCGATTCATTTAACAATTGTAGCAAGAAAGATCATAAAATGGGGCAAAACTCACTTCACTGACTTGCTTAGCAACTTAAATTTTGGCCTCAATTGTGGTTGTAAGTCAAGGACTACCTGTATATGAAATGTACATTGCTGCATTTTGATATAAAATATTAACATCCTAGCGTCTCCTTTGGTTAGTGCTAGTGATAAAAAGTATGATTCTTTCCTATGATGCTTACTTAATGTTTAATGTCAACTATATTACTTGTTATGCTCTGTCTCAGGTATACCATTTAATTTTAGAATTAAATGTTGGGATTTGGGTGTGGGCAAACATTAGTATTGGAAAAGCTACTCTCTTCTTTTATCTTTAAGCCGGTGCCCTTTCTTGTACTTTATTTTGTTTTGTACATAATCGTTGTTTTTGCAAACTTTCCTCCTGCTTTTATTGTACAGGGGCCAGAAGTTGATTTAATGTACTAGACTAGATCAATACTGTCAAAGTAGTAGCATATTGGAGAGCCGTCATTATCCCTAGCTTGGTTTTAAAATTATCAAACATATTTCAAGAGTCAGACTGATTCATTGAATTAAATTATAGTCCATTGATTTGGACAGAGACCTGGATATAGGCTGAGGGAATTTAACTCTTCATCTTATACAGTTATCGTCTCTGCATCAATGTATGCTAGCAATGTTGAAATAAAATTGCTGGAAAGCTTTGCCTTCATTATAATATCAGTCATTTTGCCCCTCGTTATTCTAATGAAGAACTCTATTCCACAGATGCCACTTGTTTACTGAATTGTGGAATAGTTCATATGTCTTGCACAGGATTTCAAAAAGATGTAAGTATTATTTGTTTACTGCTATATTATTGCATTCTATTTATTTTCTTATCTTCTTTTTCAATTCATAAACATGTGAATCGGCTTTACTCTGGAAACTTCATTTCTGCCCCCCCCCCAAAATCTAGTGGTTTAATAGTTAGTCGTTGATTTTGGTTCTAACTCTGCAGAACCAGTTTGGTCTAGTGGTTAAGGCATCAGGCCAGAAACTAGGCAACTGAATTCTAGTTCTACCATAAGGCATGGAAGCCAGCTGGATCATTCTCTCAGGTGAAAACGGGTATGTCAGTTCCTGTCTCAACCAATTGGATCAACACTTAGTTGATATGGGAAAACAGAACCCTGGAGCTGGCAATGCAAAAGTTATGATTTCTATATGCCTGCTTACACCTTTCATTATAGTTGCTGAGACCAGAACCCACCAGTCCCTTTAAAAATGTTTACTTTCCCATTTTTAAACAGTTTACATATTTTCTAAATGGGTACAGGTAGTCCTTGAATTACGACCACAGTGGAGCCTGCCCATCATGATTGTAAATCATGACAGTTGTGAAATAGGCCAGTCACTTGGCTGATCTAGTCTTAACAGTTTTTCTTGCAATAGTCATTAATTGAAGCATCACAGTTGTTAACTAATGGCTCATTATGGGCACAGTTTTACCAAAAATTGGAAGTAAATGCCAGTTTTTAACAAAACGGTTGTAAAAACATCCTGGGACTGCAGGATGCTGCAAGTGACCAGAAATGTGGCCTGGTTGCTGAGCACCCAAAGTGTAGCCATTTGACTGTGGGGAGGGGCAACTGTCAGAACTTCAAATCAGATCATAAATATTCTACCCCGGTAGGTTTGTCAGAACTTTGAACAGTCACTAAGTGACCAATCATAAGACATGGACTACCTGTATTTGGAATCATTTAAAAAGTAGTTCTTAAACATTTATAACTTTTGACTTTTGAGCAGCACAAAGCCTTGCAAGTGAATCTGTCCAAGTTACTGGGTCTTGATTTCTACTATCCTGTCTATACCAAACACAGTTACATTTATTTCTTTATACCTTCTTTGCCTGGTATAGAGAATATGAAAAGCAGACAATAGTTTATATGCCTTTATTTTGACAAGAATTGTTTAATTTATGTAGTGATTTTTCAGTGTTCTACAGACAGTTTGTCCTAATGCAAAATTATTTGATTAATTGCAGACATTGCATTTCTTAAAAAATTCTGGCTGTTCATTAAATGAAACTATTCCTGAGGGTTATAATAGATGCCTTATTGCTGGTTTACTATCTCCAAGATTTATTGATATACAGCCAACAAGTCTGAGCCAGGTGAGTTTATGATGAAGACATGATTGAAAATGCAGTTGTTCTGTTACTTGATTCTTAAATTTTAGTAAATCGAGTGGCTATCTTTGCGAAAGAGGGAATAAATTGACTATAAAAGTTGGCAAACCCCAGAAAACTTTGAAGCCACAATTACTGACTCCAGACTGTGAGCAGACGCAGTGTGTCCATATCCCTAGCTGGATCCAGCATGTCAGATGCTATGCAGCTATAGCTGGATTACATTTTTAATGCTGAAATTGTGAATCACTGATGCCATGAAATGCTGAGATAAGTGCATTTTCTTTTTGATTTTTTTTTTTTTAGGAAGAGCAGTTTGAAGCTGTGTTATCAACTGCTATCCAGACAAGTTCTTTGGGGCTCCTCACTAGCTGCATCAAACAGTGGACTGCTGAAGGTAACCGTAACCTTGTTGTTCAATAAAATTATTTTGTTAAATAACTTCTATAATTTATGCTTTTTGTTTTTTGAAGAGCAACCAGATTCTGCACCCAACTTGCGTTTTATTCTCGAATGGGCATGGAGTAAAGTTGTTAAAACAAAAGAAGACTTCATTCGTCTCTGTAAGTAATATAATGTGTTTTAAAACAGTGGACTATCAAGTTATTATTTACAGAAATTATTCGGTAATTGGGCTTAATTATTTGATTAATTATATTGAATAAAAACATGTTGAATTCTGAGCTTTAACTAAAGTTGTCAAAACTCTTATTTCTTTAAGGTGGTCCCTTATTTGATGGGTCATCTAACTTCATTGATCCACAGACTCTACAGTCTCTCCAGCGCTGTGAGTTGCTTCTTAGCAACCTTAACACGGTGTTAAACTATTTTATCATGGAAGCTCAAGAACTGACTGAAAAAGGTGTGTAAACGTCATAAAATTTAAGATGCCCATTTTATATTACCTTTTAACAAATAGGAATCTTACATTCTCCTTCATGTATTTGTATGTCCACTGTTGTATGGTCATTTTCTCCTTTGAATTAGAAAATAAAAAAGATGATTCGATCTCCAGATCCGATACAGAAAAGTTTAAAAGAAAGCTTGATTTGTTATCTTATTCTTGGTATAGAGGGAATTTTATATCCTGTGCAGATTATTTGTGGCTATATTTGGATTAAAGCTAGAATGCCTATATAATCATGAATGAACTAAATGATCCCTCTGTCTTTAAGATGACAAATTATTACCCATACCTTCTCAAGGTTAGATGAAGCTTTTTTAAAAAAGCAAGTCTGTGTTCATTTTTTTTAGGCATTACAGATCTAACAAACAAACAGGTTGTAACCAGTCTCCTTTCACAATATTTACAAGTGGTCATCTGGTTCTGTCGATCCAATCTCCTTCCAGAAAATTTAGGTAGGTCTCCTTCAGCTGTCTTATTTCAGTAACAGGTTATTTCCTATTTTATTACTAGTATATATCTATTTCTTATGAAAAAATTAACATCATTTTGAAAAAGTTAATTTCTTGAAATTCTAGATTTCAAATATGTACATTAAGAACTCATAGAAGAATCTGCTTCAAGAAGAACTGCTGAAACTACTCTTTTTTTCTAAAGGCAACTGTTTAGGGTTGTAACCAATTTTCCAGAAGCAAGAATGAGAAACAGAAACTTTTATTTTCTATTTGTTAGACTTACTTTCTTTCTTTCTTTTTCTTTCTTTCTTTCTTTCTTTCTTTCTTTCTTTCTTTCTTTCTTTCTTTCTTTCTTTCTTTCTTTCTTTCTTTCTTTCTTTCTTTCTTTCTTTCTTTCTTTCTTTCTTTCTTTCTTTCTTTCTTTCTACCTTTCTACCTTTCTACCTTTCTTTCTTTCTTCATGGAATTATAAATTTTCTAGTTTTCTTAGCAAATACTTGTTCTCTTTCTCTGCACATATATGAAGAAGGCAGTGTTCAATTAGTCTTTCATTCAGTTATGGAAAGTTGAAAACACCTTGATGGATCTTTATTTTCTTGATAGTGACTAAAACTAATAGCTGCAAATTGAATGATCCTTGAATTTGAACCTGTTCTTGTAAAAAAAACAAAAATCTGCTTTCACATATTAACAGAATTAATCAGGGGTACTGGGTCATTATTTTGCACCTGATATGTTTTTAAATGAGTTTTCATTTTTTTTATGCAGAAGAAGATATGCATTTGTCAAAATCTTTTTATAATTACCAACATATTCAACGATTTTATATCAATTGTCATCAAAAATTGGAACGCTTATCAAGGTAAGAGTTTTTTAAAGTGTGTTAAGTCTCAGTGAAAGGATTTTAACAACTGTGAGCAGCTTGCAGGTGGCAAGGGGAAGGACACCAAGGTTTATGTAAAAAGTTATTCAGTGCATGTTTATAAAACTCAAAAATGGATAGTCACTAGTCATTTTCTTGCTGGCATTTGAGATGCCTGTTTATTTCCTTTTTTATGGCGCAGAGGGTGATTCAGTGTCTGCCTTCCTTTTTTTCTTCATTTTATATAACTGAGCAATATCTTGTTCTCTGCGGGCCCTTTATAAATTGTTAAATCTTTCTAGATGAGATTTATTAAAGCATGTGGCAAATAACTGGCCACACTTTTCAATAAAAAATGTGATTTTAGAGACTACCCTTTTGCTTATGCTTCTACATAAATTGCTTAGCTTTTACTGTTTGGTTGAAGTTTTTGGTTTTTTTGTGAATAAATTTTGAAGGAAGAAAAATTTGAATTGCATGATTTGTTACTAAATAGACTTTTTAAACTTGATTTTAACAATAGGAAATTAAATGCCTGCCTTCCTGTTATAGGGGCAAATGGAACCCTGATTGTTTGATGATTGATGGCATGATTTCCCAGTTAGGTGATTCAGTTGTGAAGTTGTGGCAGAAAGATGATGGGGGGACTGGAAAGTATCCCCCTCTGACATTACATGTAAGTAACATGAATAAGACAGCCAATTTTGGGTAGTGGTTTAAGGCAGTAGGCTAGTAACTGGGAGACTGGATTCTAGTCCTGCCTTAGGCACAAAGCCAACTGGGTAATTTCTGAAAGTCTGTCCAGGAAATTGCCAGTAATGAAGAATTTTGTGAAATATATGCTGTATTTGAATAATTACAATAATTGACTTAGTGTGTGTGTTCTAATTATAGGCATTGCTTGATCTCTACTTGTTAGAAAACACTGAAGAACTCTACAAGCATGCAATTGTATCCTTTCAGAAACATAAAATATGACAATGGCTGCCGCATATTTCATTTTTAAGTTTTAAAATATAATTGTTCTTTTTAAAATTAGCACTTTCCATTATCATTTCTGTCCAATATTTACAAAATAAATGAAAACATGGATATTATTGGTCTGAATAATACAATATTGAACCTGGGAGGAGTTTGCTATTTACAAGTCTGCTTCCTACTTTGTAGGTCTCTCCACATTTGCATATCCAGTTGAGACTTCTGTTATCCTTTAGGCCCAGAAAAGAGCACAATTAATCCAGTTCATGCAAAGTATACGGATGATTTTTTTTTTTTTAAATTGTACCTTTGCAAAGATAAAACATCATAAAACATCACAGTTGTTGTATGCCGAGCAGGAATTGTTTTAAACTCAGGACAAATCTGTTTTGAATTAAAGACACTTCTGCCATGTTTTTAAAAGTCTTTTGTGTGTCATAGTCATAGTTTTGACTCAGAACAGTTCAAATGAATTATTTTGCAGGTCCCTAATGCCAAGCTATGGAGAGGCCAGAGTTCTTGTATGTTGTTCTTTACTTTCTTAATTTAAGTAATTCAAAATTTCTACTGTTAAGTTACATTTGCAAGACAGAATTGTGGCTTCAGAATTCATTTACATTAAAGATTGAATTTACATATGTTTTAATATTGTTCATGAGATTTTACAAGATAAAATTGTAGCAAAATATATTTATAAAATAGGAATGTTCTATTATTTCATAGGAAACATAACTCTCAGTTATCCTTAATAAGCTAATTAGACAATTTATTTATTACTGGATATCATGCATTCCTGTCCAAACAGAACGGATACTTCAGTGGATTCTTTCCCAACAGCCTTTGCAGTTCCAATAGGTCTGGTTAACCTAATTCAGGGGTTTTGGTGTTTGGATCATAATGACTATGAGGTCAGTATAAAGTAGCAATTCAATTATTTTATTTATTATTGGATTTACATTTTACGTCTTGGCTTATATAAGTTTTCAGTGCTTCTTGAGAAAGTGCAGTAAAGTACTCTAGAGCAGGGGTTCCCAACCCACGGGCCATGGACTGGCACCAGCATGCCAGAAACCGGGCTGCGCAAACAAGCGAAGCTCTATCTGTGGGATGCAGGCAGCATGAGGAACCACGCCCCCCTCTGATCTGCAGAAAAACCTCTCAGCCAACATACACAAGAAGAAGAAATTAAAATTGGCAATCTGGATAATACAAACTTGGAATAGCTCTACAAAGTACTAGACACACACATACACACACACATACACACACACACACCAGAGAAAATACTAGTTTAGATTATTCATATAATTTTTATTTCTATTCTAATTATAACCTTGCGCTTTTGCAGAATTCTCTGTCCTATCTGTTTCATCCAGCTACGATCAAATTGCCCTGGCAACACCTGCGGATCATTCAAGCTTTGATGTGTCAAGGAGAGCACAAGCGAGCCCTTCGTTATATACACATGATGAAACCATCAATGATAAATAGCACTGAAGTTGCACTCCACCTTACTGTCTTACTATATAACAGGTAAAGCACATCTTTATCTTTTGTGATATTATGCTTAATTCATAAAGAAAAATGATCCTCGAATATATAGCAGTCTTATCAAAATTACTATTTTTTTAATCAAATGCATATGATATTAACAGTTTTTAATGTAGTTTTTTCCTGAAGAAGAAAAATCTGCCAGAATTCTAATTCTGAATTTAATTTCAGTTGCATGGTGGAAGCTTGGAACGTGTTACGGCAACATTCTAGCCAATTAAATGTCGAAGAGATGCTCAAACATGTTTATGAAATTTGTCAGGAACTTGGACTGATGGAAGATTTACTAAAATTGCCATTCACAGAAACTGAACAAGTAAGCCAGAACTAAAATACAATCTAAGGAGTAACTGTTAAAAAAAAAAAAAAAGCAGTGGATGACTCATTAATACAATGGCATTACATGTGTCTGTTTATCTTCTGTAGGAATGTCTAGAGAAGTTTTTACAGACAAGTGCTGGTATCAACAATCATGAGTTTCTTTTAGTTCACCACCTCCAGAGGGCCAACTACATTCCTGCCCTACAGCTGAATCAGTCTTTGAAGATAAATCTCATGGTAAATCATAACATTTGGGAGTACACGTGAGAAATTAAGATGTCTATTTTCTAAAGTTACTGTTGTGGAAATCTGTTGCTCCAAGCTAAAATTAACTCCATCCACGTAAAAAATTGAAGGTAGGAATGGCATTCCTACTGTTAAACTCGGTAGCCCCACAACACAAATTGGAGGCTGTGGGGGGGGGAGTTAAGATGGAGATGGGATTAGTTTATCTCCTATAAATGAAATAAAGACTTCCTGTTCATAATCCTACTCTAAAAATTCTTGGAAAAAGAGGCTCCGAAAAACTTTGGACCTATTCTTTGTAAGTGACAGCATAATCTCAATACATAGCTTCTTGTGGCTCTCGAGAATGTTGGGAATAAGAGTTGCTGCTACCTCTTCATCACCCATTTCTCATAGAAAATTATTTCATAGTTACTGGTTGCATATCCTCTTTAAGAGTTGTGTGTGTGTACGTGCGTGTGCACGCACGCAAGTGTGCCTGCCTGCCTTGGAGTAAGTGTTGAGCTGCCTGGACAAATCCCTGCAGTTTTCTTGAAAAGGGTTTTTCAGAGGTGGTTTGCCATTGCTTCCTTCCAAAGGCTGAAATAAAATGACTAGCCCAGGGTCACCCATATGGCTTGATGGGACTAGAACTCATGGTCTCACAGTTTCTAGCCTGATGCTTTAACCACTACACCATACTGGCTCTTTTTCATAATTACCAGCAGCATGCATTCTAACAATAAACACAGTAATAATTCCTCCAAAACTATTTTGGATTTATTATCAAATGTGGCTTCTAAAAATCTCATAAGTAAGACTACTAAGAAGTATTAATTCATTGGTTAAATCTCAGAACCATAAATATAACATTTGTTTTTAGATTTCAGAAATAAATGTATGCATCCCAAAAGAACAGTTATAATCACATGCTCCTCTTTTTTTGGCAGCTCACACATTAACAATATTTCAAAACTAGTAGCAAATCAGTTACAGCCTTATTTTTACAGTTGTTTTGTCTAAATAGTTAAGATAAGCTGCACTCTGAATTAAAAAAAACAGCTCTTAACATAGAGTAACTACAATAACTAAAAAAAAAAGGCTTCTTAATTTACCCCATCACAATTTACAACATGCATAATTACGTATTTTTGCACAAGTATTCAGTCTTACTGTTTTCATGAAAAAAAAGACTTGGGTTTGAAGTGAAGACAGTATATTTTGGAGTTTCTGTCAAATTGATCTGTTCTGTTGAACTGATCTGATCCGCATTGGCCACAATTTGGCAGAAACTGGGAATTTGAGACAAGGAATCTTTAATGCGATGTGAAAATCATCTTGTGAGACAGGAAGAAGAGCTGCAACCTAAACAACTGCCTGATGAGTGAATGAGTCCAAAGCAGGAATGGTGGGGGGGGGGGGTGGAGGAAACATCTCAGAACTGGCCCTCCCTAAAGGAAGGGGAGGGGGAAAGCATTTTCAGACTGGCAAGATTTTGTTACTGTAATCTTGCAATAAAGATAGTATTAATTTGGTTTTGGTTTGCTGGTCTAGACAACCTGATAGAATCTTGCAAAAATAATAGGTCAGGGCTGGTGCATGTTGTTTCTTCTTCCATCTTCCTCTTTTTTGTGGCCTCTATCCTGGCCTGCCCACTGCTTTTCCCAGCAGCTTTTCCTTTCCCTGTTTCCTCTTATCTGCTGTTACTGTCCAAGCACAGCCATTCCAATCCATCTCTGTCCCTTTTCCTTGCAGTTCCTTTTCCCCTCCCTCCTTTGTTGCTCTTAGTGATTCCTTGGCTGTTTTTCTACTTCCAAAATATGTCAATGCAAAAATCACTCTCCAAGGCAGCATGTTATCCAGACCAATTACATACATGCATGGAAATGTTTATACATAGAACATTTTACACATTTCTATTTACTATTAACTTGGCATCAGGATTTACTCATGTTCAGATCCACTTGGTCTGTAACTGATCTTGTTCAAATTTATGTACATGGTTTGTAATTGCCATAAAGGGTGGCAGAAGAAAAAAAAAACTTCAATTGTCTTTCAGCTGTTCTAGTGCATTCTTCATTCAGAATTCTTTTTATTCTTAAATAGAATGATCCTCAATGGAGAGAGAGATCAGTTGCCAGAAATTCCATATTAGACCATTATGGCAAAGTTCTGCCTCGAATTCAAAAGAAGTTAGCCATAGAGCGAGCCAAGCCTTACCATTTGCCATCTTCACTACGGCGGGAAAGTAAGTTCCTCATTCAATGAAAATTGTAGAAATCTATTTTAAGAATGTCTGTGGAAATTATCAGTCATCCAGGTCATAGTTGTCTCAAAGATGCTTTTTTTCTTCAAAAGGCAACTGGACTGTTTTTTCCTTGAGGAAGAAGAAAACGTTTCGCTTCTCATCCAAGAAGCTTCATCAGTTCTGATGGCCGGGGGATGGAAGGATAGGTTCTGATAGGATTGGGGGGGGGGGGGAAGGAGGAAGCATGGTATTTCTTTGCAGTCATCTAGTTGTTAGCACTCTCTCTGAGAGCTGATGAGGCCACTTGGGAGTTTATCTGTGCCCTCAGGGTCACCTGAATTGGGATGCAATTGGTTGTGGAATCTTCTTGGAATTGCTGCAATTGTAGACTCGAGATAGGTGGCGTCTTATTCCTCCCCCTCTCTTGCGGGAGGGGTGTTTCCTCCTTTCCCCTAATATAGATGGATTCTTTTACCCCTCTTTGAAACCAAATTTAAGAATATAAATTTTTTAATTCCTGTGTTTACTTGATTTATTTTTCTTTTTAGTTTTAAGACCAAAACCATTATCAACAGTTGCAAAACAGATTACTACTGGAAATGTAATTACAAAAGCAACTTTCATCAATAATGTATTGTCCAAAATTGGAGAAGTGTGGGCAGGAAGTGAACAGAAAAACAAGTCATTTGAGAATGATATGTAAGTATTTATTTCACTACTCTGGCATACATGGGCATAATCCAGCCAAAAGATTGGTATATCAATTTTATAGGGTCTTCCCAGTCCTAACGCTCTCCAAGTTGGCCTGAGCTCTGTTTGCAGTATCTTGCTGAGCCTCTGCAGGCAGAAAACTGTTGCAACACCCCTGGGCCTTTCCCAGTGGAAGGCACCAACAACTCTTTTGGATAGCCCTTAGATTCCATTTACAGTCCTACAAGAGCATTTGGGCATTTGAAAGTAAGGCAGAGAACATTGGTGCTCTCTTTTTTTCTGGCACTTTTGCCTGTTTCCTCTATAGAGCAAGATAGGACAATCAGAGCCCTCCACTTTTCCCCTGTATGGATAATACCATTTTCTTTGTGCTGGCCTTTGGACTTCCCCTACATAGAAAAATGAAGGAGTCATTTTTGAGGAGTTGGCAAGACATCTTCCCATGATATCGGAGCCACCAGCATCCTGTGTTAGGATATATTGTGATATCTGTTGCCTATCCCTAAAACTACAGAGAAATTGTTTTCAGTCTTCATTCTGTTACTCTGATATTGTAGTATTGTTTAGTAGTGGGCTTTAAATTAGTAGAAACATTGGGTTAGAAAATAAGAACTAATAGTCAAATGCTGAAGATACCAATAACATGGAGGCAGTAAGAATTATGTAATTTATCCACTTTTTCCTTTTGAAGAATGTAATATTTTGATGGACAAAATTATTTATTTCTCTTAATTTGGCTTTTCATTTTTTTCTCAAAAGTGGACCTGAAGAACAATCATCTGTGTTGAAGTCCTGCCCTGATAGACAGTTACCAGATCCATTTATTGGGACACCAATTACTAAGTCTTTAAGAAAATGTTCCAGGTAAAAAGAAAAAAAATTGTCAGAGAGAAATCTATTAGGAAATCCACTACCATTGTTTGTCCTTTACTTTCTGACTAGTAGGTGTCATTAAATCAGATCACTTATAATGTGACCCTATTCTCACAACACAATAACCTCTCTGTTGACCCAGTCAATATATTGTGGAAACACATAAGCTTAGTCTGTTAATCTGTTTTGTGTATTTAAGAAGACAACTGCTAAAAAAACAAAGCTGTTCATTTTAGAACTCACTGCCTGGTAGAGTAGTAGAACAAAACCCTAAAACACTGATTGTCTACAGCAGCCAAGTCAAACTTGCTTGGTCAATGGAAAGAGGCTAGCATTCTCATGAATTTTAGCCTGTATTGTCCTGATACAGGAACTCATGGGATGTAAGACTCTTCCTCAAGTAATTGTATGTAATCTCTGTATACAAAAAATTGTGGTTCCTGACCCAGCATAGGTAGTTCTTGACTTGTTCAGTGATTGTTCAAAAGTACAGTGATGCTGAAAAAGGAGGACTTATGACTGGTCCTGTGGTAGTGTGATTGTTATCCAGGTGCTTGATTATCCAGTTTGTGATTATGACATTGTAGTGAGCTGATTGCATTTGCGACCTTCCCTGCTGGCTTCTCTCAAGCAAAGTCAATGGGTAAGCCATTGGGGAAGGTCGCAGGTCATTCCTATCAGTCGCTCCTGCCACTTTTTCTCCTGAGGAATCTCACTACAAGGTATGAGACCTCAGAGATCTCATATTCTGTAGTGCCCCTACCTTGACCATCCAGGCTTTCCAGTACCCATGTACTGTCCTTGCTGGTCTGCTCACACTTTCCAGTGCCTGCCCACTGCCTTTTCTGATCTGTTCACACTTCCCAGCACCTGTCTGCTGCGATGCTAGCCCCCCCCCCATGCTTCCCAACGCCTGCCCACTGTCCTCGCTAGCACACCCTCCATTCCCCCATGTTCCTTACTTGCGATTCCCCCCTCCCTTTTCCCACTTAACAATGTGCAAAATCCTGGATTTATGCTGGCAACAGGGACTGCTGTGATAATGCAATTAACAGTTAAATATTTGATGATATTTAAAAATCAAAGTAATGTGTATTCTTCATGCTTGGGAAACTTTCGTTTTTTCAAATGACAACTTGAAAAGTGCCTGCGTCAGAGTAGGTGTGATTCAAAGCAGCTTAATGTTTTAAAAACCTTGAAATATTTACAGATTGCTTGACTTGATGATTCAACCTATTTCTCTTGATTCACCACCTTTGAGAAGAAGCCAGCAGAAGTCACCAGAAGTTTCAGCTTCTGGCACACTTTCTAGCCCACTGCATTCCAGTTCTCAATACTCCGTAAGAACATTACTGCCCAAGAACATTGCAAGAGCACCAGAATTAAAATTATTGGAAACACCTCCTGTTGTCAAGGTATATAGATTTTTGTAGGCTGCAGAAACCTGTATTTCTGAGGCTGAAAAGTGAAGTAATGATGACTGTCTATAAACTTGGAGCTTTAGATTACACATTTTTAAGATGTTTTGTCCTCTCCTAGAGAGCTAAAGCTTTGGCATCCACATCATCCTCAGTCTTCCCTGGTTTTACTCCTCAGTCAATATTGAGATCCAGCGTTCGCACTACTCCTTTAGCAACTCCAACTGCATCTCCAGGGAGATCTATTACACCCCCTCTGCGTGCAAAAGAAACAAAAATATCATTTATGGAAGAAAGCAAAACTTCACAATGGACTGGGGTAAGTTGGCAGCATTGCTGCAAAAGCAAACACATGATTTCTAGGCAGGACCCTGCTGTTGTCATCTTTATTTATTAAACATTTCAGCATTACTGCTATCCGTCTTGAGTCTTGGCAGCTTACATAGAAAAAATATAAATCAAAACCTACCTAGTACAAAAGATAGCAAAATAATAATAATAATACAGGGGGGAAATGAATAAATGGAGAGGAATTTTTATCCTGCAGGATATAGAATAAAGTGAATTCACTTCAGATCTGCAATTTCTGTTAGGGATGTGAATATAGAGCCCAGTGTGTAAACGTCTAATGCATGCAATTTGCCCAGGAATTAGAGCTGTCTGTGCTTTGGGAATAATTACCCTGTACAGAATCTTGGTTGCTTTGGGGAAGACTACACAGGAGTTGGCTGAGGTAAAGGAGATTAAAAAAATACAAACAGGAAATAACAAATATCCCACTCCCCCTTCACATACAGATAGTTCTTGACTTATGACCATTCTTCAGCAACTGTTTGAAGTTCCAGTGTGCTGTACAAGGGCATGTAAGGCTAGTCCCCAAAGTTACAGCTGTTGCACTATCCCTGCAATCATGTGGTCAAAATTAAGGCACTTGACAGCCTGTCGGCAATTAAACTATAGGAGCACTTCAACTCTCCCCCCCCCCCCCCCCGGTGTGTCTTCTCTCCATCCATGCCCTTTTGGCTCCCTGAATTTTGCAGCCCCTGCCATCCTAGCTGACCTCTGCCGTCTTTTTTTCTCCCACTGCTGACCAAGGATACCTAGCCTGGCCCTTTGCAAGGCAGTTGCTGGCCAGGCTTTCTTTCCAGGGTTGTGCTCAGCAGCTCCCTCACAAGAACCTGGAAAGATAGCCTCAGGTGGCCAGCAGCTGCCTCACAAAGGGCCAGGCTGGTCAGGCCTCATCAGCAGCAGGAGCATGAAAATGGCAAGAGGTCAGCTGAGGTGGTGGAGACAGGGTGACAAAGACTTTGGAGGGCAGTGTGGCAAGAGCAGCTGGGACTGGGCTGGAGTGGCCATGGCTTCCCAGTGTGTCAAGAAGCCCTGTGACATTGTGCAGCTGGACTGGGCTTTGCACTGTGAAGGGCTTCATGCTGCAGCTTGAGTTCTTGCAACTCCAGAGCTGCAGCGCACCACGAAGACTCTGAACACAGCATGTTCTTCCCCTCCATTCTTTCCCCCCATCTCACTTCAGCAACACCCCAACTCGTGTGTGGTCTGTGCTAGTCCTCCCAGGGCTTCCCCTACTCCCCTGTAGCCCACCGTGCCCCTCATATATTTAATCACTTGCACATCTGGAGGTACAACAACTGCTAGGATTGCTGTTGCTTAGCAATGCAGTCTCATGATACAGAGTTCCATATAAAAATCAGTACTCCTTTAAATAAATCATAATTTACCAATTAACTTTAATTCAGTTTGTGCAAATAAGCCACACATATCTACATTGTGGATAGTGGAGTACGCTGGATCCCACCTTGATGCATAGTCAGATTTTCTTTTATTGGAATGTTTTCTTTTTCTTTTCCTTTTCTTATTAGGAGACAGATCATGAAATAAACAATGCAAATACATCTGAATATATTCTTGAAGCTCAAATGGAAGAAAATTGGGTTAAGAATAGAGAGACTTCCTCCATTTCAGGTCACAGCCTTCAAGAAGAGCTTGAGGAAAGAGGCCAATCATCAGAATTCATAACAAGTGATCAGTTGAATGAAACTAAAGACTCCGAAGAAGTTAATGACACTGGTGTGAAACCAGCATACATTACTTCAGAATATCATGATGCAAAATCAATTGACTTTGGAATCAGTAACTTCATGGACTCTCAACAAACGGCTATTTCCTCTGGAGAAATTGTAGACCTACCAGGATCAAGTGAGAGACAAGTAAATGAAATAAGAAATGAACCTGTAATGGAACAGCAAACATCTGCAAATATAGAACAATCAGCTGGTATGTATAATGTTATTTGATTGTTCACAGGTACGATGGAAAGGACCTAAGAAGGATGGTCATAATGGATCAGAACAGAGATCCCATCTGATTTTTCCCTGGTTTTTGAACACTAGTAAACCGGTGTTCCAAACAGAAGATGTATTGTCTTACATTTGTTTCTGTTATCTGCGATTTGAACCTTTGGAGGGGAACAAAATAGTAAATAGTAAGCTGATGGTCCTTACACTCTTGGTATTCGGGAATGCTGAAAAGTTTGAGTAAAACAACGCCATATCGGGTAGAAAACAATGATTTTATAAAATGTTGATAGCAGCATTGCCTGGGGAATTCAGATGGATCTAAACTTTTTTTTAAAAAAAAAAAAGACACTGTCAGGAAAAAGGGAGGTGGGCCTAGGAAGGAACACTCAGGCTCCTAAGAATTTGTAGAAGGTATATGAAAGTCAGGGAATGTGTTGTATCCCACCATTGCATAGCTATTTAGTACTTTGATTTAAAGCAAGTTGTTTAAAATACTATGGACCACAATAGTAGATGACTTGAGGGTTAAGGAAAAGAATTTTCAGAAATGGCAGAGGACCTCTGGTTTGATTTTCCTCACCTTCTCTCAAAACACCTGAAATGCACTATACAACTCTTCTGTTATCTTGAACTATAAATAAAAATATTTCTCCTGGAAATGTGCAGAGAAACTAAGAGCCTTTTCTTAACGCTTGTTAAAATAAAAGTTATTAATAAAATCAAGTAACAGTAGCCATTTCAGTGTCCCATGGTAGTAGATCACCTATGTTGATAGGCATGAACATGTTACCCTCTTTGGGGAAAAATTTCTCCAAATAATTTGAAACAGCATTACTCATTACATTATCTGCACATCATAGCAAGAAGAGATCACTTCTGTGTGGAAGAGATTAAACTCTCCTCAGTAAAATACTTGGCCCACACAGAACTTTCACCAGGCTGGTTGAACTCACATATTGTGTTAAAAATACAACCATATTTCATTGAACAGTAGGTCATACATAATGCTAAATTATAATCCATAGTTTACAAATTTCTGGGTTTACACCCACAATAAACCATTGAAACGCCGAAGAAGACAAAAGCAGTGACACATCCGTATATTGTTCCTGCTTTCCTCAAAGTTTGCCTCAAGGTGAGACTAAAACCAAATTTTAAAAAAATATTATTTTGACCTATTCATTTAATAAAAATATATGAATTCTGATCATCTTTACATTTAAAGTAATTTCCCCCCCCCATTACTTGGGATGTAAGTGCAGCTCTGAAAAAGCAAATGCAGCTTTAACTCTACACAAATTTTATGCTTGCTCAGTTGAATGTGGAGTATTGGACTAGAAAACAGTGAGTATAGTAAATAGCCCAGATGAACTATACATACAGCACCATTGGTTAGCTCTTTGGGCCTCAGTTTTTTTAGAGCCAATTCAGTCTTGATACATTACATGTTCCTGAGATTTTGGAAGGGTCAATAGCAGTTCAAGACGGGGTCTGTCAACTAAGCCAAGATAAACATTTTGACTTCTATTCATTTTTGTTGCAACTTGAGTAAGAACATTAGGTTCCACCAGTATTATGTGAGCTTCTGTGGCTTGGAAAATGGGAGGTAGATTTATGCCTTTAAAAAAAAAAGATGAATTAGTATTTGGGGGAAAAATCATTATTGAGGATACAGTATTTTTAACTTTTATTGTCCATAGAATCCGATGAAAAGGATGACAAAAAATGTGGCTCAATTCCCGAGGATGAAATATTTTCAAAGGATCATTTGAAGGTTGACGAAGACATCATAGTCTCCTTTTTGCCTTCTAATGAATGGTAAATATGTCGTGTATAATTTCAAAATTTTAGATGAGGTAGTTTGCTTTAAAATTTAAATTGCATGTATAGGTGCCCACTTTCTTATCTTTCATGAGTATGATTTATCCAGATAGAATGGAATGCCATTTTCTAGTAGATAGCCAAACTCCAGGAGTCAGCTCTAAATGAGTTGCTTTTCCCTTGAAGGAGACTGGGACTGTTGCTTGAGTTCCCTGATATCATTACATTTCCTGTTAGCTCAGTGGCAAGAAGTAATTTGTGCACTGGCCTCTATTGCACCCATCTGCAATCATTCATGGAGCCAGATCTGATCATGGTTTTCCATAGATCTTCAGGTACTCACCAGTTAGACGATTGGAATGTGCTCACCGTAGGATTACTCTAAAAGAGTGCTTAAATTCATATAGAATACATCAACTAGTCTGCTATCCTGTGCACAATCGCAGAATAAGATTGTGCTCATGTTGAAAGTTCTGCGCAACTTGACAGTTGACTTATTAATTCAGTTCAAGAGGTTTAATCTATGAAGCTCTCAGACTATTGACTGGGCATAAAATTTGACTTGATTAAACATGTTTGCTGTTATCAGTGGTCTATTGCTAAACAAGACAGGAGAAAACTTCCTCTTGCAACGACTCATTTTGTACTTGCCCCTAGCCTATGTTCTTAAACTATTGACTGGGGCTTACTTGCTATTGAATAATGCCTCAGCAGGTGCAGCATGTAGCTGACCTCTGATTTCAGAAGCTCACCAGATTTAGCCCCAGTTAGTATATGGATGAGAAACCAGCTGAGAATTCCAGGATATTTGACTACAGCGGGAAGTTCAAAAAGGATTCCAGATGAAGTTCTATGGCAAACCACAAGAAGATTGCATTGGTGCAATCAATGGCTTCTTTCCCTTATTAATACCCAAACTTTAAGTGAATGTGCAGAGTTGTAACAGTTACATCAATTAGGCATAACTTTTGCACAATAGTAATGGGTTTACAATTTCTATGCAACAGGGCCAGGCTGGTGTTTTTGTGTACCCCTTGCAATATAATTAAATTGTTATGCATGATGGCCAAAATAGTATACAACAAAAGGTTTTTTTAAGTTTTATCTTATTAAGAATCTTTTAAAAAAAAATGCCCCTCTATATGCATGTATCTGTATATGTTTTTATATAGTGCAACTAATACTCCAGAATCCAGCATGCTACCATTGTCCGAAGACAACAGATTCCTTGCTGAAACAAACAGCCAAGTTCAGAGAGTGGAAGGAGCAGATGGAGAATGTAGGTATTTTGAATATCAAACTAATGGAACAAGCAATATGAAGTGTTCTTTTCACATCTTTTTTCAAAAAATATAAAATGCTGGAAGCGTATTACTGTATTTTCAAGATTGGCTTTCCAGGCACATTTCTAAAATCTTTTAACCTGAACATTTATATCGTGACAATAGTTTTTTTTATATTAGCTTTTTTTTTAGTATTTTATTATTTTAATTATTAATGCAAACAGATAACTCAAAGAAGTATTCTAATTGTTTCTATGATTAATTTCTGTGTTGATGCTGCTCAGATTCTACAGTGCTGTTGCATAATTTAGATCAGGGGCCAAATGCAGCCTTTCAAAACATTTTTTGTGGCAGAACAAGATTTTAAGAAAGAGTAAGCTAGCAAAAAGTATTGCTGAAGAAAGTAGCAATGTTGCTCGTCCATTTTACTGCATATAAAAACAAGAGGCAAATAATAATAAAAATAAAAATAAAAAAACTAGACAGGATTGATGAGCACCAGAAGGAAGCTGAAAGGAGAGTTTATCAACATCCCAGACCAAAAGATGGCACCTCATACACGTAGCAGGAGAGTGATGGTGCAGCTTGCCGATGTTGCATGCTTGGGATCAAGTAGCAGTTTTAAGGCACTGTCACAGCCAAGGTTGAGGGCCGCATTCCCTCACTTCTTGTCAGCTACTAATAAGCCTGACTATTATGATCTTGTTCCCTTGTCCTCCTAGGGCACCGCAGGTTGTAGGGAGACCCCACATAGGAGGCAGTTGTGAGGTCTTCAATCTAGGTGGCTTTAGAGATTTAGTGCTTCCCTCTTACAATGAGGGTCCTGGAATTTCTTCCACAGAACCCATAGTTTTGTTGTTCCTGGCCACTTTCTGTGCAAGAGCAATCCACAGCATACTCAGTGCCGGTATCAGTAGCACCCCAGCCATCAACTTTGTAGTTCTCACCATGGCCTAAATGGTAAAATGAAATGGTGAAGAAGGTAATATATTAATACTGAATTGCATACCGTGATACTCTTACTTCTTTATTTTTTACTCGCAAGAGATTTTGGATCTTTACTGAATCAAAAATGAAATCTAGTGATTTTATACACTATGAAAAGATTTTAGTTTTGCAGTACTTGAGCTAATAAAGTATTGGTCAGTTAGCCCTTTCAATGATTTGCACTTGAGAATCTTGATGTAGATTATATTTGAGTGAAGAAATTAGTTATACAGATAGTCCAAAAATTACAACCAGTTATTTAACCATAATCTGAAATTATGATAGGTTTGGAAAGGGTGCTTTATGGTCTGTGAAGCACTTCGGGCCATTGCGAAACAACGCACCACCTCCTTGCGATCATGTGATTGCATTATGAATGCTTGGCAACTTGTTCGCACTTTCAACTGTTTGCCAAGCATCCCACAATCATGTGACTGCATTTACAATCTTCTCTGCTGCCAAGAGGATTCCCTTTCGTTTCTCTGGGCTGGCTGAAGGAGCTGCACTATGCTGAAATCCTTTGGCAGGCAGCTCTTTTGATCCATCTGCCTTACGACCCAGGAGATCTCTTAACAATTGCAACTGAGAGTGCTGGGATTGTGATTGTTGAGCAAAACAGTCTCATGAGTTTCCCCGAATGTCCACTTCGCTGAACAACTGAGGTTCCAGTTCCAATTATGATTGTGATAATCGCTGCAAGTTTAGTAAGGATTTTGTTTAATTTCATTATTCACTGAACTTCTTCTCTCCGTAATTCTTTTCAAAATCAGTTCGTTAGAATTGAGTACTAATTATTCAAATTAAAATTGAAACTATAACTTTAAAAACTTGGAATTATATTAGTAGGCCTTAGATTTTTTTAACATGAAAATTTAATTCTTGTAGAATCTCCTGAAAAGGTGAGACTTTGCAAGTATAAACTACTGAGTGAAAATATTTTCTTCCATTTTTTTCATGGAACAACCACTCAAAAGCCAACCGTATTAATCTGCATTTTAAATTATCCAGATACATTATAGAAAGTTATTGCATCTATGTTCCACCTAGAGCCTGATCCTGCACCTTGAAAGAAACTGATTAAAAATACCCAAAGCTTTGTTGTATGTGTGCAGATTGTCGAACTGGTATGAACAGGCAAAAAATAGACCACAAAGCCTGTAGGTCATTGTAATCTTGATGCAAAGATTTAAAAGAGGGCTAATGTTCATTTTTGAAAAAGATGTGACAACAGGGTGGAACAGATACTTGCTATTGGATAAATACTCGCACAATAAATATTCATTCTGCTTATCCCTTGAGGAGAAATAGTTTAATATTAGCATTTATGATGTATAAAGGGCAAGAACAAATATGATTATTACATTTCTGTAAAGGAAAGATGAAAAATATGGTTAAAGGATCTAATCATAATATTTAGCAGTAAAGATTTCATTCAGAAACAATAAAATCAAATAATGTCAGAAAATCACTCTTTCAGCTGTCATCAGTATTCCTGATAGTGAAGACATTGCCAGTATGCATTCAAAAAATGAGCTGGAAGAAAGAGAAGCAATAGATGAAGGTGAATTGGAAAAAACAATCCAAGAGGAACATCTAGTAATCCTGCAAGAGAAAACATTGCCTAACATTGATTCTGAAAATCAAAAAGTGAATGTAAGTTAACTTCTTTTTATACATGATTAGAAAACTGGCATTACACTTAATTCTATGTTACCAATATGAGTCCCAAACTTTCTTCTTAAAGATTTTCATATATAAACAATTGAACCAATTGTATAATCTATGTCTGTTTTATAGTAGCAATAAAAAAAAGAATGCAATAACATTTCTATACTACAGTAACCATGGGTGAGAGCCAGTATGGTCTTGTAGTTAAGGCATTAGGCTGGAAACCAGGAGATTGTGAATCCCATCTTAGGCATGAAAGCCAGCTGGGTGACTTTGGGCCAGTCACTCTCTTGATCCATGATGTCAGGCTCAGGCGACAAGCCAGTCAGTCAGTTCCTGTTGCAATAAAATGGATCAACATTTAGTTGATCCCCCAAAAAATCTGAACATGTAGGAAAAAATACTAGGAAAGAAAAAAGGAGATAACCATGGTATATGTGCATACAATGATTAAAAAACACATTCCTGATCATTGTAAATAGGAAGCAATAGCTATAGGTTTGCAAAGCCAGTTTCTGCAATTTCCTTTTGAACATTTTTGCTGAGGTTACTTTGCAACCAATGCATGGACTGCTAAATTAGCCAGTAAAATGTAACTTCAGAAAATCTGAAATTTTGAAAAACAGTTATTCATAGCTATTATATTTCTTGAAAAATACTGTGTAATGTATGTATGTATATTGCTTTCTATTTTAGCTGACGGGAGACGGAAAACATGAGATACAAGATTCAGAAGCTATAGTAGAAGAAATCCCATACAGTGTACTGTGTTCCTCAAACAATCTCAAATTTCAGTATTACTGTGACAGTGTAGAACAACAGATTGAATGTGAATTACTTGAAAAAGATGCTGATGAAACTTCATTTACTGAAAGAGATGGAGAACTGCTGTGTCAGAACAATTTTTCTTTAATATTAGAAGGTGATGACGAAGATTCTACTAGTTTGCATGCTTCTCCTCTGAAACCAGCTAGCCCAGAATCAGGGGATAGAAGCAACAACCAAGAACTAACTACAAATTCTGTGTCCACAGTAACTAGTAGTGAGATACCACAGAATACTGCCGAAGTACTACCTTATGTACCTGAACCAATTCAAATGGCTATTGCTGAAAATCTGTTAGATGTAATCAAAGACACAAGAAGTAAAGAATTTTCAGCTGAGATATTAGAACAATCTTTTCATGAAAGCATAAGCAAGAAAGTATTAAATTTATCCCAGGGTCCTATTCAAAATGTTCATGAAACAAATAATGATGTAGAATTAAATAGAATTGAAAATTTGATGCCTGGTATAAGTTCAACAGATCAGGCAAACCAAAGTCTAAATATCTCGTGCGATGATCAATCACTGACAAAGAAAAATAAAGCAACAATATTGGCAACCCCTACTCTAAGGAGAAGTGCTAGGCGAGCAACAAAGACATCAGACATTTCTGAAAAGCTACCATATAATTCTGAAGGACCTCAAGAACAACAGATTTTCCAAATTCCTGATTTTCCCATCAGAGATGTGAAGGAAACGAAGAATGAGTTAGAAATCTCAGCAAATGTTCATCCTGTTTCACCGACATTTCTGGCAACTGTTACCACAAGGAGCGGAATTAGAAAACCAAAGAAAAGTGTGTCGAAACGTTATGGGCATCCCCACAGTGATCTTCCTTCTGCTCGCCAGAGGACTCCTAGAATTACAAGAAGTGTAGTAGGAAATCAAAATAGTAGTCAGTTTATTATTGATCATACAATACAAATGACAGTCACTCCTAAAAGTGCAACAAAACTAAAAGCTATCGCCTTGCAACTTGCAGAAAATGTAATTTCGGATCAGGAGGCTGAACCTCAAGGAAAGCAGCTGTCCGTATCGCCAAAAAGAGGAAGGAGAAAAAAGCATGACGTATTGAAAGTAGTGACTCAGGCAGAAACCACACCTGAGAAGCTACCATTACCTACTCCAGTTCGAAAGAGTAGAAGCAGAAAGACCGATCTGTCAGAAACCATTTTTAAACATGACACGCAACCAAACGAATCACAGCTATCGGAACAGGAGAGAATACAAAGAATAGGTACATCGGAACCAGTTTCGGATCGAGAGAGTAGTGTTACTGAACCACCACCTGTGCGTCGTAAAAGAGGTAGACCAAGAAAGAATTCTTTGAATGTTTCGGCAGAATCACAACTGGACTTGTCTCTGTTGTCTCCTCCAGATGCTACATCCTCAGTCCATAGGCGAAATACTAGGAGTAGGGCTGTACATCTGTCTACAACCTCAGGATGTTTACCTTCTCTAGAAACTTCTATAATGGAAACCCCAAAGAGAAGATCCTCAAGAGTGACATCTCGAAGTGTAGAGAAAACAGATACAGAAAAGTCTAACCTAAAAGAATGTGTTACCCGGCCAAGTGAGGCAGTAGCATCAGAAAAGAAGTCTGAAAACAGGGGGTCTAGGATAACTAGAACTAGAAAGAAGACTGCATTGCCTTCTGTCTCAGAAACAAGTAGAGAGGAAAAACATTTGCTGCTAGCAACTGACAATGAAGTGGAATCAGAGTCTACAGATGTGGCCAGGCTTAGGCTTGGCGAAATACAGGAAACTTTGACACCCCACGCTAGTAGCATTAAGAGGACAAGATTAACCCCAAAGAAAGTAAAACAGTCACTTTCCCTGGATATAAATGAAACCTTCTTTTTTTCTCCTCCTCTTACTAAGCTCACAGAAAAAACTAAAGGTACTTGAAATTTTGCTTCAGAAAAATTCTGTATAGTATAATCAAATTGTCTGTTCTGCATGAGGGTTGATCCAGGTCTAGAAAGAGTGCTGCATGGTACCACTTGCATACACATAAAAATGTTTTCTGCTGACAATAGATTGTGCCTTTTCCAAATACAGCCCTGCAGGAAAGTAATTTATGGTGTGACTAAAAGGACTTGGGGAGAAGAAATTCACAGAAACTTGTACAGGTAGTCCTCAACTTACAACAGTTCATAGAGACCGCTCAAAGTTACAACGGCACTGAAAAAAAGTGATCTATGACCATTTTTCACACACATGACTGTTGCAGCATCCCCGTGGTCATGTGATTTACATTCGGATGCTTGACAGCTGACTTACATTTGTGACAGTTGCAATGTCCCAGGGTCATGTGATCACCTTTCTGACAGGCAAAGTCAATGGGGAACTGCAATGATTCACTTAACAAATGTAGCAAGAAAAGTCGTAAAACGGGGCAAAATTCACTGAACAGTTTCTCACTTTGCAACATAAATTTTGGGCTCAATTGTGGTCGTAAGTTGAGGACTACCTGTATTTGCTTCTTAAGCATATGCAGTAAATAAAAATGTGCTTGTGTTCAATGATATATTTACTAATGGGTAGAGATCCAGAATTCTAATAGAAAAATTACACAAACCTATGAAGAATCATTCCCACCAAAGACAAGTGTGTTGTCTTGATTTTTTCTTGTCAGCATCACAACATCTGGTAACAAAGCAGTGTGCTGATTCAAACTAAGTCTGGAATGGTGAAAAAATTGACTAAATAGAGCCACCCAATTAACAAATTCCAGATGTGATGCTTCTGGAGCGGGGGGGGGGGACCATCTAAATTGACTATAGGAAGAGAAGAATTAGTTTAATGTATTGTAAGGCTGTCTTCTAACCAAAATCTCCACATACCCCAAATTCAGTGTTAAGAAAAAGGGAAGGATTGAACTTAAGAGACTTTATGTCTCTTGATTTTTTGTCTCGAGTTTTGTTGAATCTTTTCCATTGACCAGCCCTCATTTTTTGGTTGAATGAAGAGAGAAGTAACCTCTATTTATAAACTGATGGAGGGTGATAAGGTGAAGGGAGAGTGCTTCTAAGTTAAATTGAGAAAACATGAAGCCTAACATTTCTCTGAAATATAAAATAGTTCTAAGCGCCTACAAAGCATCAGTGATAGTTGGGGAAATAATCACTTTTCCATGTATTAATTTTCTGCTTAGAAAATATAGTTTGGCTTAATTTGCTGCCAGACGTCTCTTAATAGCGATAAGATGCCATCAGTTCTGGTTTTCAGCTCAGATGGGACCTATGCAAGTGTCAGCTATAAAGTATTACAATGTCCAGGGTTTACATATTTTCTGTTCCATTGAACAGATCCTGGGATAGCTAGGAATATCAATTAAATACGGACTCTTGTAGTTCACATGATAAACTGCTGTGCAGCTTTTAAAAAAAAACAAAAAAACTGCAGGATTATACCTGAAGTTGTTTATTTCCAAAGTCAGTTTATGGTTCCTACTTTCAGGTGAAAAAGCAGTGACACCTGTTCAACTTAAAGGTGTAGATACAGATTTGGCTTCTAAGTTTGTATTCTCACCTCCTGTTCTGAGATCCAGAAAAAAACAGGTGTCCAGTATTTCAAGGATTGTGGAAGATCTGGTAAGTAATTTGATCATTTCTTTTGTATATATTCAAATGTTCTTATATTTCTTATACAGTAGGCAAACTTGATAACTAAATTCTGTTAACTTACTCATTGTATCATTTTACCATAGCAGGCCATTCACTGGGTGTCTAGTTCCTAGCCCTCTAATATTCACTTTCACTTTCAATATGACAACATTTTCAAAGCACTATTTATGATTTTTCAATTTGCTAACAGATTATCATCTTTAACAAATAGTTGGAAAATATCTTTCATTTTGTTGGTCTTGTATCACTAAGAGGCTTATGGGATTTACCTATTTTGAATTTAAAGTAAACTTATAAATGCTGGGGGATAGAGAGAATGTCTTCCTGTTCTGCCTTTTCAATATTATTTGTCCTTAGGAATTACCAGTTAAAGAAGAAAAGCATGCTGTTTCAGTAGAGACTTTAGAAAAGCAAAATATTAAAATAAGCAGAGCTACAAGGTCCAAAGCAACAAAAAGAAGCAAGTATGTTCCTTTTCTAAAGTAGCTCTTTTCAGAAACTGATTATGTCCCATCAAATCCTTTTTAGCTGCTAGAGATTTTCTTCATGACAATCTATTCCTAACCTCTGGTTTCAATGGTACAGTCCTCACCATTATAATTGAGTCCATCCTCCTTGCTGCTTGTTGTCCTCTCCTTCTCTTTCTTTCCATCTTTTCCATAGTTAGAATTTTTTCAAGATAGTTGACTCCAACGATTTGAGCCTGATCATTTGTGACTCAAGTGAGAATTCTGGATGATTTGTTAAATAATCCATTGGTTTCTTTTCTTGGCCTTTCACTTTATTTTCAGGAGACTTCACTAATACCATAGATCAATATTCTTCGTATCCTGCTTCAAAAATAGTATATATGAAAAAATATATTTCAAAATTAGTGTGTATGAAAGATGTCACATTGATGCATTTAACGTTTACTTAACTGCAGTGTGAATTCTGATCTTAATTTCTTGCTGTATTCTCAGATAGAGTTAAATTAGCTAAAGAAATGCTCTCTTTTCTTACAGAATCTTAGGGAAAGGCAGTAGTTGGTCACCCCCAGCAATGGAAATCAAGTTCATTTCGCCCTTTGGCACCCCTGCAGATGAAGCCAAACGAAAGCAAGGAGATTCTGTGGACAAAACAGAAAAGGCTGTTCAAAAAACTGTGCGGAGGAAGGAGAAGAGACTGTCTAGCTACCCAAAGCCAGTTGTACGGAAGAAGATGCTATAACTGCTTTTAAAAATGTGCGATGTAAACCAGTGTTTGTAAAGTCATCACATTTGTTGGAATATTAAGAGGAAAAAAATCATCTAATTTGGAAGATAATTTATATAAATTATTGTAAATTTTCAGAGAACTAAAAATCTTCAATAAGTAACTCCGTACGGAGTGTGATTTCTTCAGTCAATGCAGTTTTCTATTTTATAAAATACTTCGTACATTTATATAATATGTAAATAAATATTTTAGGAATGTTAAATAAAAATATATACTTAATGATTATTGTCCACTACATTTTGGAAGAGAATAATATGGATGCAGAATGCAAATGACTCAAAAGGGGATTTTAATTACGACTTTCCACTGTTGGTGCCTCTCTGATGGGAGGCCAGCATTCTTTTTTTTAAAAAAAAAAGTTTGATCTTATAAATTTTTTTAAAATTAAAATTTCTCACACTTTTAGAATTTTTAGAAAATACGTTGACCTCCATGGGAATTGATAGTAGGAGTTATCCACCATAAGTAAAACCTTATTCTCTTTATTCAACATGTATTTAATTGAAGAAGTCAGAATGTAAACAATTGTACTGAAGCTGTGCAATATTTTTTTGTATTTGTTTTAACTTGGGAAAGCTGCTCTTTGATTTAGAAAACAAAATCTCGCCTCAAATGTTTGTTTTTTTCCTTAACTTGATGCATCCGCAGAAGGTTCTTAACATTCAAGGTATTTATATTGTCACAACTATTCAACAAGGGACAGCATTTCAGGGATTTCATCTACTTAAATTTAGTTCAAATTTGATACTTTGAGATGATGCATGTTTTATAGATTTTGTGGTTACTAGGGAAATGTTACCACAATTTTGCTAAAATAAAATTTGTCTGGAAATACTCTTCTGTGGTATTTGACCTATCATTGCAAAACAAAAAAGATGTAAAGAGGCTGAATCTAAATTATAGTTTTAAGAGAAAAATAATACACAAATAATTCAAATAGAATTTTTTTATATAAGTTTACCAAACATTCAGATGTATATTTGGAGATCAATACACAGTAGCAGTCAACCTAATCTAATCTAATGGAGCTTCCCTTAGAAATAATTTATCAGTTACCTTATACAGGTGACAAGTGAATATATCAATAATGTATTAGGTAGAAAAGAGCCTGGTTATTGTGCTCCAGACCATTTTTTTTTAAAAATTATCCAAGCAGTGTCCCAGATATAATTGATGCTTGCACGGTATGTTTTAATTCCTTGAAGAGTTTAAGATGCCAAACTCGGACAGTGTGAAAGTGGCAGTACGGGTCAGACCTTTCAACCAGGTTAGTTGTTCATTTTGTGCACTCTTATTGTTTTTAAGTCATTGGGTTATTTGTGTTGGAGAGAAAAGAGATGAACAGGCAAAAATGGGCAACTTGAGTAGAAACTTTGGTCTGATAATGGCATCCATCACTCAGAAATTAATGTGTTAAATGGGGAGACAAAGCAAAACCTGGTCATGATGTTTATACTAACCAAGTTAACTAGATTATCCCTTGCGGTACTAGGCCTAGCTTCAATCACTTTTCAGGCATTTTTGCCTGAATCTATCATTGTTTGATACACTAAGTGATTTAGTTAAATTTGCAAATGTGTTCTGCCTTGGGAATGTGTTAGGCACTTGAGGCTGAATGCAATAGTCTGGTTTTAATTGCCCATTTATTCCTAACAAAAAAATTAAAATAAATAAATAAAGTAAAATAATGGATGGTATTTAATGAGACATTTAAAAAATGGGTTTTGACTACCTGTTCAGCTGGCAAACCCAGAAGTTCCATAGATGCTAGCAAGGATTTCAAGTTTAGAGACTATTCCCATACATGTGAGGAGAGCATTAAAAGCATGTTTTACTGCTGTAGTTGTTCTTATTCTAAAAGCAATAGAAGATAGTGCACCTATAGAAATCTTCCACTTAAGATTTGGAAACCCAAGACATCATCCCATTTAACCAGGGACCTCTCTTAGTTTGTACTGGTTTTTACTATTGCATTTAAAGTTCTTAATAAAAATTATATTTTAAAAAATTAATCAGCTTCTTACAAAATGCAAATATATGCTATAGTATAGTCTAAGCTGAAAAAAGATCAAGTTAGCAATTTGAATTTTAATGGATTTAAACGGACTATAACTTCCAACAGAGAGAGAAAGATGCAGGCAGCAGATGTGTGATTTCTATGAATTCCAGCACAACAAGCATACATGATCCTAAAAATCCAAGTCATGTAAAGTCCTTTACTTTTGACCTTGCATATTGGTCACACAGTGGATTTTTAAAGGACAAAGATGGCAAACTTGTTTCATCTGGACTGAACAGCAGATACGCTGGGCAGGTAAAAAGTACTAATATTTTCCATTGAGAAAAAAAAATGTAAATATTTGTTCCACCATCAGTTGTGAGGACAAAAATAGACTGCACAGACCAACCAGTGGGTAAGCCTGACAGTCCACATGCCCAATCACAGCAAAATTTTAGTGCAAAGGCAAGTGATTGCAATCTTTTTTTTTTTATATTTCATGATTTAATCAAAAACCCTCTCCCTCTCTAACCATGAGAGGAAAATTTAAATTTAATTCAACTCTCAAACTGGTTTAAGTATATTTTTCAGGTTGGGGATATGAAGGCAGGTGGATTTTGGTTCTTCACGGTTCCTACCATTTTCTTATCGGAGCTTCCTAAAGCTGAGTTTTCCCAACAACTACAGAAACTGAGAAACAGGGAAGTGTAGGATCCAACTTCAAATTTCTCATTTCCTAGATGAGTTCCTCCTTGGTTGACAGAAGAGGTAAACCAGCCAATTCTAGGAGGAATACAGTAGGTGGGTATTAGATTGCAGTCTAATCTGAATAAAAATTAATATGAGTTTTCCAATTCAAGTCTTGTTAACATTCCTTGGACTGTCACATTTAACATGTTCAAAGTCCTCACTCCCTAGCCTAGAGCATAGCTGTGCAATTTAGACTTTAATATGGAAGTTTGAGGATAATTGAGATCTTTGGTACAACAAGACCAGCTGCCTTTATTCTCTCCTCTGCTTATCTGAAAAAATATGTGATGGGTGATGTGAACTTTGTATTTCGTTATACATTTTTCATTCATCTTTTCCTTAGCCAGTGCTATCAATACTATCAGAGTTAAAGGGATGAGAGCATCTTAATGATGGCTCTGGAGGCATTTTTGGAAAGCCACCCAGAGCCCCATGGGACCCAAAAGCTAATGGGGGGGGAGGTGCCCACATCTCCATTCTCAAGAAGTTACCTTTGTTTGGGCATGCTAGAATTTCCTTAACTAGAAGTATTTTTCTTGAATGTCTGATCACACATTTGTAGGTATCACCAGATCAAGTTATACCATTGGTTGTGGTTACCCAATTAACATCACTATCATTTGTGCAGTTTAATTAAATCTGATAAAACTGAATGTTCTATCATTATAGAGGGACATTTTTCATGACCTTGGTGAGGGAATTCTGGACAATGCTTGGCAAGGTTACAATGCCACTCTTCTGGCTTATGGTCAGACCGGCTCAGGGAAGAGCTACTCAATGATAGGCCATGGTGCAAACAGAGGCATAATTCCAGTCATATGTGAAGAACTGTTTAAAACAATTCAAAATCAAGACACAAACAAACAATATCAGGTATGTTCAAAAGTTCAGGCATTGCAACCTAGTTGACCTATGAGCAGTTTACAAAAATATTTACGTATATTGAGATACTGATTTATTTTTTATCATAAATCGACGTGAAATCACAAGATATTAAGAAATTGCACCGCTGGAAGACCTGAAGGAATCGGTTGGGGACAAATTATCACAGGGAAAAAAATATACAATTGCTAATATTGATCACACAATCGGAATAAGATATAAACACATACTCGGAAATAACAAGATTTTTGAGGGACAACGAACAAGTTTCCTTTATTGTGAAATTTGTATATATAAAAATATTTCAGATCATCCCCATTACTTTCTATTGTGTCAAAAAGGATCCATTTCTGACTTTCTAAGAAAAAGTGTCTTTCATTTGAAGAGGATATTATGGGTAATTTGACTGCACCCTTTGCTATACAAGTATTTTTTTCAGATAGACATTCGTAATAAATTAAAATCTATGTGGTGACAGCCTTTAAATGACTATAGTATGTGTGTGTGTGTGTGTGTGTGTGTGTGTGTGTGTAGATAATACACTGGAATGTTTTAAATCTTAAGTTTAAACAGCTACTTTCCGAGATAAAATACAACTGCAAGCTATATACAATAATGCAGAACTCTATAGAATATACAGTTGCATATTTCTAACTCTAATTAAATACTTAATAATGGAATTTATAATTTATCTTGTGGTATCTTTTCCATTTTTCCCTTTATAGATTACATTTAGTATGCTGGAAATTTACAATGAACAGGTAATTATATTCAGATGACTCTTAGCTTTTTTCCTTTTTCTTTTTGTGATATATTTTAATAGCTTCTTATGGGAAATAGCATTGGTAGACACTAAGAATCTGAGTTTCCTGCAGAGGATCTTTATAACAATTCTGAAACAGGATTGATGCTTATACCAAAGTTACTGATCTCGAAACTCATTTCAGTCCTCAGTGGCTAACCTGTCAATGCAACAGTTTTCACGGGAAAAAAATATTCTGAAAATCTAGGCAATTCTGTAGCTCTTCGGAAATATTTTTCGTAAGAGCTAGTTAACATGGCCATAATAAAGTGAGGAAATGGTTTTAAAAATTCCCTAGCAAGCCCCTTCTTCCAGAATTCCTCAATAAAGGATAATCTCAATAGGTTGTTCCCAGTCAAAGTGAACCTCCTGACACTCCTTCTTCTACTCAGCTAGACTGTCTTAGCATCGGTCTTAGCCTTCTCAATTTAATTCCCTTCAGATTGTAGAAAAATAAAAGGAAGGTACCCTTAACAACACAGAGCTGAGTAAGTCTTGTGCCAATCCTGAGACACTAGCATAGCTAAGTATATGGGCAATCTTCAATACAAGGAAGATTTTATGAGAACCTCCCTTGCAAAACCAATGAACTCAACCCTACAGATTGTGAAAAGGAGTTGGGAAAGAGGAAACAAGAGGGAACACGAAGGAAAGAAGCTCCCATAAAATTCCAACTCAATGCAGCAAGCCTAATTAAAACTGGTTACTTACCAGCTTACTGAATATGAATATGCTCATGCATTTCAACATATGTTCACTAGGAAAAATATTTTTGGGAAATTTATACTTTCCTTCGCACAATCAAGAACAATGCTCCAACTTTCTTTCTTCAAGTGCTACTATTTTAGAGTCCCTTATATGTAATTAAAATAATTTTCTTTGATATATGAACCAAACCAACTGAACCATTGCTACTGGTCATTTATTTTGCATGTTTAAAACAACATAAACGTTAGAGCAGGGCTTTTCAACCTGTGGTACGCGTACCACTTGTGGTACATTAACAAGTGGCAGGTGGTACGCAGCCCTGCCTAGCCAAGTGTAGTGGGGGAGGGAAAGAGCCAGCGCAGGCAAGGACTTACTGTGAGAGAGTCCTTTGGAGCTGCAGTGGCTGGGCCCAGGCTCAGTTCTGGCTCACCCTCCCCCATGAGAAAGAGGGAGGAGATGGAGAGTGGAAGGATTCTTATGTGCTTTTGTGACTTTGAAGTTCTGGGATTTGTGCAATGGGGGCTTTGTGTTCTTAAGGAGTGTTTGGCAATTTCTATTTGGCTGAAGGCTGATGTCTCCTGTTAGCTTCTATTGCTCTGCTATTGTTAGCTGTAAGTTTTGCTGCAAGGGATTTTGAAGTATTTTTCTCCTGAATGGATTTTGCCTGTAGATTCCTTTACTTATGAATGGAGCCATTTGGGGAGGCTGCCTTAGCTGGCAGCCAATACTTACTACATTTTTCTTTCTTCCTTACTTTCCTTTCTAGCCAGTAGCTAATTCTTAAAGGGAAATGTGCCTTTTTAAGCTAGTTCACTCAGCAGTTTGTCTTTTCTGTTTCTGGAGGCTTTTCCTTGTTTGATGAATATATGGAAGAGAAAAAAATATGGGGGGGGGTGTTTTCAAATTCTTCCTTCAGAAGGAAGTGGGCATGAGAAAGAGGCAGGGAAGGAGGGAGGGGGGAAGTCCCGCCTTAGCACTTGGCCACCAGCAGCCCTGCCATTGACTTTACTTGTCAAAAGGTTGCAAAAGGGGATCACATGACCCTGGGACACTGTGACCATCATAAATATGAATCAGTTGCCAAGCATCCAAATATAAATAACATGACCCTGGGCATGCTGCAATGGTCATAAGTGTGAAAATGGTCATAAGTCATTTCAGTGCAATTGCAATTTTGAACAGGGTTTTGTTTTTGGTCATCAAGTTTTTGACACCTTGCTAGGTGGTACTCGAATATTGCCATATCCTAAAAGTGGTACAATCAGTGAAAAGGTTGAAAAGCTCTGCGTTAGAGAACCCTCACAATAAGATCTATATATCTTTAAGCTGTCTTAAAATTCCCATAGGGAGAATCAAAGAGGGTTGGAATTCCAGTATATCTGAAAGATACCAGGTTGGGGGTGCTGACTTGAACATTGCTGCACAGACATGTGCACCCAACAGAAGAAAATATGTGGGCCTTATAACTACTGAAAATGTTAAGACATGTTTTACATTTCTCTGTAATTTCATTTAATCGACCCTGTTCTCTTACAAATACATTTTTAAATTTTAAGAATTCCCTTCTCTACTGAAATGACAGCCTATCTTTTTCTCTTTTTAAAATAAACTTTATCTGCCCTTCCAGGTAATAGATTTGCTCTCTAAAACCAAAAGGTATGGTGGACTCAAAGTTAGAGAAGACCAGCAGCAAGGCTTCTATGTGGATGGTTTGAAACTGGTGCCTTGTGACAGTTATGCTCAAATTGAGAGACTCATGGAGCAAGGCACCAAAATAAGGACCACAGCTTCAACCAGCATGAATACCACCAGCAGCAGGTCCCATATGGTCATCACCATTCATTTTAAACAGGTATAGGAAAGCCACAGTTGCAGACAACAGCCAAATATGGCACACATACGCAACAAATTAGACCTGAATCTATTAGATTACTTACTGTGGAGTTTCCCATTCCAGATAATTGCAGCTATTTTGAGAAAATATTTACCTGTTCTAAAAGTCCATGAAAAATGTATGTATTTTCAAAGATTGTTTTCTTAACTCATAGAAATTTGACCTGTAGTATGGGTTTGTGTATGTCTATGTTAAATTTGCAAGTTGTGGTCTGAATGGTGAGTTGAACCACATAAGCTGAATTCTAAACCCTAAATCCAAATTAATGACATATTATTACTATGTTCACATAATAATGGCTGGGTTCCCACAACATGTTGAACCACAAATTATCCAACCTTCATTGTAGCCCATTTAGCCTATTGTATGAACCCAATCATTACTTTTTGTTGTAGATGTGTACAATTCTTATTTTCGTTTATATTTAATCTTCTGTAATATCAGCCTGTGGTATATTTTGAAGAATATACTGAGTACAACCCACCAGCAACATCTCTTACAGTAATAACAATAAGAGAAGGCATTTCTGAAATACCTGGTGATCTCTGCCTATTGATCTTCTTTTCTCAATATTATTCCCTGCAGATTTTTCTGAAAGATGAAATCACAAAACAGTCCATTATAAATCTAGTGGACTTGGCAGGGAGTGAAAGGCAAAAGTCCTCAGGATCAGAAGGCGATAGACTGAAAGAAGGAACACGTGTAAATCTGAGTTTAACCACCTTGGGGAATGTGATCAGGTACAAAACCTATGTAGTAAACTGACCTATGAATCGGCCCTATTAATTGGTGCATTAACACTAATTCTTCCAATAAAGAGTATGCTGACACAAACTCTGCTGCCTTGCCACTCTGACCCTCTCACAATGCTGGTGACTGGTGATGTCCACTTTTAAGGCAAAACAACGTAAGGGCTGCAATCATTGGATTCCCCTGGCTGCATTTTTTGTTGCCAATCCAGAATCACCTTCTGGTGGGGAAAGCAACCAACAATCACTATCAGCCTGTGGTAGTATGGGCTCAGATTACAGCTGGCACAGCCTTAGCCACTTTTTAAATTACCTAAATGATAAGTCACTTGCAGTGTCATTCCTCTGTGCAACGTACCTATCACTCAGGCTATGGATCTAGTGTTCTTCTGGGAAAAAAACTTGCTTAAACTTGTTTTGTATTCTTCTTTTATACATGGGATGAGGGGGGCAGGCTGAATCATGGGGAGTTCTCCTGCAAGCTCTTTTCTGGTTTCTTCCAAGATCCTGCCACCGTATGTGCAATACGTCCCTAAATTATTTTGGAGACATGGAATTAATGATCTTCAAGAAAAGCACTAGACAGAAATAGCCTAAGTGACACATCACAGAGGGTAGCAGAGGGATGCAAGACGCATTAGAATTTTCTTGCTTAAAACCATGGTGTGACCTTTCACATGGGCTAATATGGTATCAGAACTTTTGCAAATTTCTCACTAGCTTCCATGTATCCCAAATCAATAATTGCTGCAACGGAATAGTAGTGTTGGCAGTAAATGTCTACAGCCAACAACACCCAAGAGTACACACAATGCTATTCTGGAGTATATGCATTGAGTAGGCAAAATAGCACACTATTAAAAAACAAATAGAAATAGAAAAACTGACTATATGAAACCCTTTTTGGCAGAAGCAGCAGAAAACCTGCATTTGAGACAAAACCAGCAACAAAATGCTGGTAAAACCCAGTTCTACTTCTCAGTTTAAGTCAACAAAACATCACTTCTTTGTTTTAAAATTACATTTAGTGCCCTTCAAAAGAGGAGCTTGTGTAATTCCACAGTGGCTTCCAAAGAACAGGTCAGGAATAATACAGGCAAACAAATATGCAAAAGTCAGGCGCATCTGGCTTCTTTGGCAGCCCAAGCCAAGGAGGGGAGTAGCCACAACCAGAGTGAAGGGACATGTCTGTAGCAGCCAACAGGGATTGGGCACATCCCAGTCCCTGATCGTGTCTCACCAATTTTGTCAACAAGGTATTGTACATCATTCAGTCAGAGTTGTGTTGGGAGAAGAGGAAAAACTTTAAAATTGAATAAATATGCATTTAAGTTGCATCCATGGTGGGCTGGAGAGGTCTTAAAAGTGACACCATCAGTTTATCTCCTCTAAAAATGGTTAATATTTCCTGTGATTAATAGATGTGAGGATGAACCCCCATGTCTTGCACATTACAACACAGAAGTATAACTTTACCTCTTAATTGATAATATAATAATATAATATTAATGTAAAAATACTAATCTATGTTTTAAAAGTTCAGGTGGTCTTAAAAACGCCACTCCCTAGCCAGCAGGTTAGCATTACTTTAATCCTTATTTCACCAATACAATTCAAGAACATACTACTCCTGCAAGGTAACTTCTGCATTTTTTGCTCATTTCTTTTGAATTACATTACAACAATCTTTTAAACTTACTATTAAGACTATTAATCTGAATATTTATTTTCAGCCAGGCTTATTAAGCTTTCCTGTATACCATCTGCCCTCACCTGCCTTGTGATGAAGACGCTGCTTCTTTATATGAAGTCACCTTAGAAACATTCTATTCCGTTTAGCTTTCGGTGTTTCTGTCGCCTAGCTTCACTGGAGGGCCAGGAGTGGAGGGAGTCCAGACATTGTCCTCTCCCATCCATAATCCTTCTACTGCTGCTTCTTTTCTATTTGTTGAATTTTTTTTTTTCTAAAGTTAGGTATCCAACCTTGGCAACTTTAAGATTTGTAGACTTCAACTCCCACTTTAACTGCTGGCTGGGGAATTCTGGGAGATGACATCCACAAGACTTAAAATTGCCAAGGTTGGACACCCCTGCTCTAAAGGGTAAGCTTAAATCGGAGTACAATATTTTTCAATCAGATAATGCCTCACTACTCATATGCCCAGCGAATGTCAATGGGTATTGTACAAAAACACTTGGTCTGGCCCATGCCCCCTTGAATGCTGTGAGGCATGCTTCTGAATAAAAAGGCTGAGGATTGATCTTCAATTGCATTTTTTTTTTTTTTACAAAAAACTCTGATTGCTTTTTTCCATTTTCCTTTTAGTGCTCTGGCTGAAGCTGCCATGGGAAAGAAAGTGTTGCACATCCCATACAGAGATTCAGTTCTTACCAAACTTTTGCAATCTGCATTGGGAGGAAACAGTAGAACTATAATGGTAATATGTTATTCCACATTCTCTGTCCTGTGGGTGTTGAACATGTGAGTGTGTGGAGTGGGGACATCTCCTTTCTTCCCACCTCAAACCATGTTTGTTTCCTGCTGACTCCATGACAGTATCCACACAGTTTTAGTTAGCAACAGTGTAGAAATGGCTTGAGTTGCTGCCTTTGGGAATTTTGTTGTTTTACTTCCCAGCCATGCCATTTCCTGCTACCAGTAGTACTAGCTAGGGTTGGCTATTAGTTTTTCAAACTCAGCTGCCTTATATACATTGTTTTATTGTTCCAACACTCTACTCACTAAAGTAGCTCATTAAAACATAATATCAGACATGAAAACATAAAATATGGGGTATGACTGGCCAGAAGGAAGATGACCCTGAATTTACAATTTCTCCCATCTCCATATATACATGCACATATTCATATATACAACATTTCTATACACTGCCCAGTTTCCTTCTGTCAGCTAGGATTGCAAAGCCCTACTGAAATAATACTGAAAGTTGACTTTTCCCTCACAGTAAAGTATTATTTTTCTGTATACCACCTTTATTACTTTTACAAATAACATATCCACTACATCTTCCTCCTATTTTCCCCACAACGTGACTGATATACTGTAACAAGCACCTCTGTATGCTTGCATGTGTTTAGAATTAATTAGATAGCCATAGCCCAAAGGCCCCACAAGGCAGAACCAGGTCAAAAAACTTGCATTAATTTGTAATAGTTGACATTTATTAATTTAGTGATTACTGATTAAAAGTAATTTCCTGTAAAATAAGGCACCACTTGTAAAATTATTTCCCCCACCACTGTATGAAAGCCCCAAACCATTATCTAATGCCCAAGTTTACAAAGGCAAGAAAAAAGGGAGCTGCTTGTTCTCTGAAAGCATAATGGTACGAGATAGTGGTAACACACAAGAACGAATATACACAATGGTCTCACACAAGAAGCAATATACAGCTGCAAAGCATTCTATTTGGACTGCCCTTCTACGATTCTTTTATGCTTTTCTCGGAAGTAGCAATATAAGCACATGCATCTGGAAACAAAACCAAGGCTAAAACTTTTAACAGAATAAAATGCCAGAACTCCTGGAGGAGTCAACAAGGAACTCAAGCCAATCCTACCTTATTTAATTTTTCACTGGCTTCTTAGGACTTTCTTGGGAGACTGATTGCCAATCATCAAAATGCATAAACAAATGCACTCTTACTCTGTAGTAACTCCCATTGATTCCAATGCCTCCGAAGCTCACATAATTAGGCACCATCTATTGTTAGGCTGGGGTGGCTCTTTTAAACCAGTTTACTCTTTCTATGCTGTGGTGAGCATATGATTCTTGAAATACTGAACTGCTAAACAAATCAGTAGAGACTTTTGCTTTGGGTTACAAATACAGTGAAATACTGTTCCAATGAAATGTATGTCTGCTTACTTTAGAGAAGTCCCATTAGTTCAGTGATTCTTACTCCCAGATAGCTATGGGAAAATCAATCAGCATGCTGGCCTCTGTCTCTTCTCCACGTGTTGAGGATGAAGCTCTCTAGCCAGGGAGATTTTCCACCAAATGCAGCTCCTGATTGTGTGTGTGTACTCATTTGAGTGAAGAGACTCTGTGGTTAGAAGAGGCTCTCTATTAGCTTACAGTGTAGGGCTCCTTTTGAAGCTCCTCCCCCCCTCAGTTTTAGCCACTTTGCATTAGGATAGTCAGTGCAAAGCAAGTGTACCTTTGTTTGCTTTCAAATCATATGAGCTACTGTAAATGAATGTCTACCTCACTTCAAAGCTCTGGAAAAAAATAAAAAACTAACTGTGCTGTGATCTGGGTTCTTGCAGTTCCAAGGTTGAATTAGAGCTTGGGGACAATGAAAAGTGCTAAAGTCACAAAATATTAAAAGTTTGCTTAGAAAGTTTGCTTGCCTTTTTTATTTACATAAAATGTTTGCTATTAAAGATCTTGGCTTCTGTTTCCATAGTGGTCCAATATATCAATCTGTTGTCTTTTCCACAAATACAGATTGGGTAACATTTCTCCAGGGGTATCCATGACACCGCCAGTTAGCAATTTCTATTCTGTGGGTAACATAACAATAACAAATAAAATATGTGCCGTGAAAATGTATTCGCATTTAATATATTTACATATTTCTAGATTGCAGCAATCAGTCCAGCAGACATCTGCTATGATGAGACACTGTCAACTTTGCGGTATGCTGAAAGGTAGACTTGATTTCGCATTCTGTAAAATGAAGGGGTGGATTAGAATCCACTTTGAGACAAGGAATTAACTATGGATAAAGTGTTATTTGACAGCTAGTTTAGTGTAGTAGTTAAGGCAGGGGTCTTCAAACTCAGCCCTTTTATGTCTCATGGACTTCAACTCCCAGAATTCCTCAGCCAGCGTGCCTGGCTGAGGAATTCTGGGAGTTGAAGTCCATGAGTCATAAAAGGGCCGAGTTTGAAGACCTCTGAGTTAAGGCATCAGGTTAAAAACTGAGACACCATGCGTTCTACTCCAGGGGTCTCCAACCTTGGCAACTTTAAGACTTGTGGACTTCAACTCCCAGAATTCCTCAGCCAGCTTTCTGGGAGTTGAAGTCCACAAGTCTTAAAGTTGCCAAGGTTGGAGGCTCCTGTTCTAGCCCCATGTTAGACACAAAGTCACACTCTCTTAGCCCTAGGAAGGAGGCAACGACAAACCAGTTCTGAAAAATATTGCCAAGAAAACTACAGGGACTTGTCAAGGCAAGAGAATTGAACATGATTGAAAAGGAAAAAAAACCTGTTACTTATACCACATGCCATTTTGCAGAAAATCTGCTCTACTGTTGTCACTCAAAAGATTTACTTCTGAGTTAGGAATTACCCATTTTTAATTTAGTTCATTATACCAAGCCAGGTTATTTCTAATAACACAAAATATATGATTGCCAAATTAAAGATATGAAAAGAAAAAAAAGAGAAGCACGATAGACAAAATAGATAGATATATTTTCTCAGGAATCTGAAGATTTGGACGTACCTGTTCATCGTAACTGTGAAAAATGCCCCCAAATCAGTGGTGGGATTCAGCCAGTTCGCACCAGTTCGGCAGAACCGGTAGCTAATTTTTTGTTGCCCAGGCCCAAAATGGACTTCCGGAAGTGGCATCCACACAGAGAACCGGTTGTTCACATATTTGAATCCACCACTGCCCCAAATATTTTAATTTTGAAAACTTTGTAGACTTTTCTGCTGTCTTCCCCCTTCGCCCTTTTGCATCCTCCCGCCAGTAATCTACATTATCCTGAGTAGGATCAGAGCAAGGAGTTCTCTCCACAAAATTTCCTCTTGTCCCATGTGAGATGAGACAATCAATTGCCATCGGATTTTGTATTGAAGTGTTTGCAAAAGACACACTTAAGATGAGCGCAAGTTTGATGGTCAACTTATGTAGGCCAGTTTGTCATAATGCACGCAACTTCAACCAGCCTTCCTCAACCTTTCAAAATCTTTGGAAGATCTTTTGGCACAAGAATTGGCTGTGATGCCTGCTCTGCAAAAATCTAGTAGTTTTGGTCCCTCTTTGTTGGCCTATAGCAGTTATCCAGATTTTTGTAGATCAGATTTGAAAGCCCAATATTTACTTGGATTCTTTACTTCTTCAAGTCAGTACAGTAATTTGTACTTTTTTCTGTTTTGTTTCATCTACAAGAACGAAAAAAATAAAGAACCAAGCTGTGATAAATTCAGGAACAACAGCAAAACTGATAAATGATCTCAAGATGGAAAATTGTAATTTGTTGTCCAGATTGTCCAGCCTTGGGAATGACAGAAAAACAGTAGTGGATGAAACAAGTATGTATTTTGCAGCAAAAATACCTTAATTACTGGATTCCAAACGCTTTCCTGAGTTTTCTGTTTCTGGAAGGTTTCACACAATGGAGTTGCCCTAAATTCAATACTGCCTGGTGCAGACATAAAAGTATTTTTGCTTGACCACGAGGAACTTTTCTTTCCATGACCATTTTTCTAACTTGAGCCCTGCCCTATCTGTCCTACACACATGCTATTAATCTCTGAAGCAGCTTATTAGAGAGAAAACTAGCATGGGAAAGGTATGCATTCTATAATAATCCTAATACTGATCAGATCCACATCTTCAGGAGATGGACATTATTGGCCAATACTTCCATCCTTGTCCTCAGCAAAGATATTCGTGGTCATCACTGACATTTGAGCAATTCAGGGGTCTAGTTCTTGCATGTGATCAGGGCTTGGATTATGTTTCCCATTCTAAAACACTCTTTAATAAGATGCTTCAGAGGACTCTTTGTGATTTAATAGCATGTGTGTAGGACAGGCAAAAAGTACTCTGTGTAGCTCCTTTTTGAAGAGCATTCAGAATTATAATAGAAATAGCTGTAGTGACTTCGGTTTGTTTCCTAAGTATAATCCATGTCTAATGATATCCTTCAAAGCTCCAAATGGTTTACAACTGGAATACACAACTTATTTCAGGCCAGGGGCCTTACTTCATCAAAACATTGTGGATGAGTAGGGTTAATACCATATCTCAATTAGACTACATTTTGTTTGCATGTGCATTTAATTAAAGTAGAATGAATATGATATACTATAATACTGTATATTATATATTCATGTGTTTGATAGCTCTGCTTAAAAATTCAACTTGGGAACAATCTGTAGAGATCTCTGGGACTGACACCCCTACTTTGGAGATCATATGCCTGGGAACTTGGGTGATACCCTTTCAGAGTAGGAAAACGTAGGAAAAGCTTCTTTCTCTTGCAATCTTAAGTTAATTTTTGGAGGCACTTTTATAAGTCCCAAAATTCCTTCAGGAGCACATGGATATAATTCCTGTCTGGAAAGATTGCATCAGTATTTAAATATGTTTGATTTAATTGCTGAATATATAGGAATCAGAAATTTCTGTGAATTTCAGATCTGAAGTGTTACAATAGCTTCAATGATATCTAATGGAATTAGTAAGCCGAGGGAGGATGTTAATTAAATTATTCTGCTTTCATTTTGTATCCTAATTTGGCTTTTTTGGCTTTTGCAGAAGAGCTTCGTTCCCTGCTGGCGGAAAATGAACTACGGATTCAGGCTATTCAAGCAACTTGGGAATATCGGCTGGAAGAAGCCCGGAAAGAATGGGAACAGCAATATGCAGCGATCACTCAGGTCATGGCTTTGCAATTGCAGGAAGCTTGTCACATTTGTCTGGAGCCTCAGCTCCCTCCAGTGGCTTCTCACTATGGTTACTACTATTAGAACAAAATACAACTGGCCACTTTAGTTGGATCAGTAAGGCAACGTTTATGTTTATAAAACAATTGTCAGCCTCCAAGGTAGATCAGACTAGGATTCCAATGTCATGCAGATCAATACTACTTTTCCTGTAAGGTTATATAGTAACAGAATCTTGCAACACTGAATGGTCTTCCCCCTCTCTCCCTTTATCTTTGTGAGACTCTAAGGAGAAGTCTGAGATGTTTCCTTAGGTTACATTCCTGATCTGGATTCAGATCTCATGTATCCGATTGCTGTCTTGGTAGCAGCTCTTCTTCCTGCCCCTCTAGGTGATTCCCTCTACAGCACAGGGGTCAAACTCGCTGTGTCATGTGACTTTTTTCGCATTGCCGGAGCTGGGGTGGGCGCGGCCTCCGCAAGATGCAACCGGCCCACGGGCCGGCAGTTTGACACCCCTGCTCTACAGCAATACCCATACATTCAGTGTGGTATTAAGCCTGTACCTGGATGGCCTTGTCAGAAGAATAACTTGGGGTTCCAACTTGAACTGGGGCTGTGCAAGAATAAATAAAAATGAAATCCGGACAGCTGTGAGGAAAGAAGAAATATTTATTCCTAAAAGCAAAACAGCTTGCCTTTAGGGGCAGGCTGCTGAGAAATGGGATACAGCAGCAGATTTTTATAGGGGGAGCTTGTCCAAGAAGAAGTGTCTATGTGCTGATTCTAGGGTGACACGTGTGTGTGTGTGTGTGTGTGTGTGTGTATGTGTGTGTAGGTATGTTTATTTTTATGAATATGCAGTTCCTCTGGGAGACCTAATTAATTAACTCTCTTGTGTTTGCAGACCTTATCCTTTGATATGTAGATTAGATCTGGGTAACTTATTTGGGGGTTTGAAGCAGTTTGCTAATTTTAATGGATTAACTTAGTTTCAGCTTGACTGTCAGTTATCAGTGGAGACACCGATTCTCAGACCATTGTGGATTCTGTTAATATTTTTAGGGAAGATGGAAACAATATAAAGAATAAAATATATTTGGATATAAAACTTCTCACAGCCTCTTTGAGAAAACATCTTCAGTAGTTCCAGTCAGCACTTGCTCATAATTTCCATCTTATTTCAGTGAAAGAGAGAACTCTTGGGGAAGGGAAGACAGGAGTGTGAGTTTTCTGAACATGTCAGATCTTTACAGCTGCAAGAGCTTTTTCAATTGGCCTGAACAAAACTGCTTCCAGTGAGATTCAATTATATTCCTCCAGAAATTTCCACAGCATCTAGTGAGCAGGCTAAACTATTCCATGTTTAGCAGCTCGGATTCTTCATGCCAAAAGTGCATAACCTCAATCTCCAGGACACAAATGGCCTCTGGAAGCTTTGAATTGCCCCTCCCCCCCCTAAAACCCCTTTCTGAGTATTACTTCTGAGTGGTATTTTTTAAATTTGACAAAAGAGAAATACTATCTGTATTTCATTAAATAAATTTTAAATGACAGGAAGTAATAAAATCTAAGTTATATTTTGCTGTGGCCTCCCTTGTGTTTTAGAAGGCAGCTGCCAGAATTTGTATAGTCCTCACTCAGCCCAGACGTCCATCTCTGGACTGAGCTGTAGAATTGTACTAGTGTGTTGAGAAAAGGTGTAAGAAGAAAGTACTACAAATGAAGACACTGGCCTGGGAGCAGAGGAAATAATGTTGCAAAAAAATCAATCCTCATAGATGTTAATATATCTTTAATAGCTGTGAATACACCTCTGATCAATATATATGTGAGTTTCAGAATATAAAAACCAACATTCATACTACTAATACTCAAATCTCCCTGCAACAGGAACAGTAAAGATTCTTGCTTCATGGAGTTTCAGATTTGAAGTATAAATGCCAATTGGATTTGATTTTGTTGTCATACTAGATTTTTAAATCAGAAAGATGGTTTGAGAGGAATATTCAGTGGCACTATTATTTACAATAGCCCTCTCTTTCAGAATCCCTTGGGAAAAGAGCAAGTATACTTATTACTTAAAAGGAATATGTCATGTGGTTCTTGGGTTTCTTTGGAGGAGGAATATCTGCAGAAATAAGGTTTATTTGATTCTCAGCAGGAGAGACAGATGATGGAAACTTTTCCATATCTTGTGAATATCAATGAAGACCCTCAGCTTTCAGGAGTTCTGAAGTATTTCATTCAAGATGGTACTATTTTGTTTAACTGCAGCATTTCCTTTTGTATTACTAAATGCCAGATGCCTAAACAATGCCATTCAAAGAAATGTAACACTCTTTTTTTAAGGAATGTTGTACGAGTATCTTAAAGAAATTTTAAAATCTTCTATTCTAGTAGTATATTTCACAAGTAGAAATTTTACAATTTTATCCCCAAAATTGATAATTACTACTTTTTGTAAATTGTCTCTTTAATTAGTATTAATGAGAAAACATGGATTAAAAAAATCTGGTGTGATTCAGAAGTTTGCAGACTTTGGACTGAGAATTATTTATTGTGCTCTTATATACACGAAGAAGCATTAGCATCGGAGTATCCAGTTTTTCTTTTTTATCTTCAATTATCCCCAGCTTGTATTATTCTTGGTGGTATTTCTGTGATATTCTCTGCACCAAGCAGTCTTTTTAATCCTGCCAAATATAAGGAATTGCTTGTTTGTTTGACAGTGAGGACTCCTACTCTGAATGATTGAGAGATAATGGCTTTAAGCTTCTTCTGTATCATTCATCACTGCTTTTAAGTGAAATTATTTGACCAGATTCACTAGATCCCCATCCATTGATAAATTCATAGACTGCGTGACAAGCTGGGGAATAGGTCACATCCATATGTTGGTTCCAAACCAGCGTACATAAATCATAGATGGATACTGCTTAGGGCAGGGGTAGGCAACCTTGGCTCTTTTATGACTCGTGGACTTCAACTTGAAGTCCTTGGACTTGAAGTCCACGAGTCATAAAAGAGCCAAGGTTGCCTACCCCTGGAGCTTTAGGGTAACCTTCTGGTGCACTTTATATATGAATAAATTGCAACTCTCAGAACTACAAACAGCAAAATATTAGCCATTCTGGCTCGGCAGTCTAGGAAATGCAGTTCCAGTGCATCTGGAAAGAGCCCATTTGAAATAGACTGATCTAGATCAATATTCAGTGTGGCACAAATATACAAGACAAATATTTTCCTTTTAGGGTCTTCTGATGCTGGCCAATCTCCATCAAATGCAATCATCCTCAGAGGCTTGGGGTGCGTATAAGAAAAATTCAGTTTTCACTATCAGAGGGAGTGCATAAACCTGGTGGGGATATAATTTGGTTTTCTGTATTTTTGTGCAATGATTATTCGGGTATAAAAGCGCTCTAAGAGGCTTATTAAATAAGAGGCTTATTAATACCTTTGTCTCCCTGTCTCATAGCTGTGATATTCCAGGCATCTCTCTGTCTGGCTTAATGTGTAAGAAGTTCTTTCTTAGTGTAAGAAAGGAATGGACACTCTCTAAGACAAATTATATGTAACATATAATTTGTCTTAAGAGTGTCCATTCCTTTCTTTTGGATCATAACAAACTGAGTCTCCAGACCCAGGCCAAAAAAGCCAACACAGTGTTAGGCTGCATTAACAGAGGGATAGAATCAAGATCACGTGAAGTATTAATACCACTTTATAATGCCTTGGTAAGGCCACACTTGGAATACTGCATCCAGTTTTGGTCACCACGATGTAAAAAAGATGTTGAGACTCTAGAAAGAGTACAGAGAAGAGCAACAAAGATGATTAGGGGACTGGAGGCTAAAACATATAAGGAACGGTTGCTGGAATTGGGTATGTCTAGTTTAATGAAGAGAAGGACAAGGGGGGACATGATAGCAGTGTTCCAATATCTCAGGGGCTGCCACAAAGAAAAGGGAGTCAAGCTATTCTCCAAAGCGCCGGAAGGCAGGACAAGAAGCAACGGATGGAAACTAATCAAGGAGAGAAGCAACCTGGAACTAAGGAGAAACTTCCTGATAAGTTAGAACAATTAACCAGTGGAACAACCTGCCTCCAGAAGCGGTGAATGCTCCAACACTGGAAGTTTTTAAGAAGAGACTGGACAGCCATTTGTCTGAAATGGTATAGGGTTTCCTGCCTGAGCAGGGGGTTGGACTAGATGACCTCCAAGGTCTCTTCCAACTTTATTATTATTATTACCCCTATGGATCATCAGGGCCCTTTCTTTCTCAGTGTCTTTCAAATACAATTCATGTACAATTCTTGCCCATTCTGAGGAATCATACAACCATTGTAACATAAGCTTGATATATTTACAAGAAAATTAAAAACTTTAAAACATTTCCTCCCAGATATAGTGCTGAACATTTTGAAACATTGCTGTTATCTTTTGCAGCCCTTACCTTTTCAAAAATCTTAAGCTTGACTAAATAAGAAGCTGCCATAGGAATAGGTGGCTTGTGTGATGTGAAAGTGTTGGTAGAGACTGAAATAGGAATGTGTGATATGCAAAGTAAGGACATTGTCACTGAACTTTAACATCCTCCCTTCATTTTTTCCTCCTCATTCCCAATGATGTTTTCCATGTACCTTATATGGTTGTGTTACTAGCTGTCCTTTTATATTCCTGGATTTATAGCTTGAAAGCTTTGACTTATGGTATGAATTGCTTGCCTTGCTCTTTTCCAGCATATTGGATAAGCACGCAACATTCACATATACCGATGACAAAGTTACTATATCTCCTTGGGATAAATGTAAGGTCATTGTGAATGGAGTACCCATTGTGGTGAAAACTAAACTTCAGCATCTGGTGAGTTTTATGTTGATTTGTTATTTCTCCCATGTCGTGATGTGTCTCCTACCTTAGAACGCTATTGCTGCAAAATACAAACCAGATGGCTCTTGAAACTCATATCTGCTACGGCTTCAGAGCAAACTGGATTTTCAAACTGAGGCTTAGAATCATTTGGAAAGAACTCAATCTCCATTAAAAGAGAGTAAATGCAAGTACTGTGGCCACCAAGCTAAATATAGTGCAGCTCTTGTTGAACATTATGGCCTAATAAGTGTTTTGGCAACCTCTTCTGTTTTGCATTTTATACAGGCAATTGTTCTGACCCGATTCCCCGAACACAACAGACGCACCAATAAATCTCCAACGTTCCTTTTATTCAGGAACGCCAGCAATTTCACACAGTCGACTGTTAAAGTCTTTAGTTGCCTCCAAACAACGGAGCTCGCTCCCTTTTCCCCTCTGCAGGGGTCTCCCAAAACCCAGAGTTAATCTCAGTCTCTCACCATGCTTGCAGAAAGAGTCCTTCAGGCAAGCTGGCTCTTTTCCAACATAAGACACACGCACACACTCAGAAGGCGCTCGGACTCCCAGCGCCACAGGATCCGAGGAAAACTCCGGCAAGTTTCCAAACAAGAGTCAGGAGTTCCAAATAAAAGTAGCTGACCGGCAGGGAGACGAATAGTTGTCTGCCACACCTATTTGTCTCCGCCCCTGCCTTTTATCCACAGCTGAGGGTGGGGCTCTGTTAGTAACGGTGACTCTTCCGCCCCGAAGACCAGCCCATAGCCTCTCGCTATTCTCTCCTCAGCCTCCGCCGTGCCTGCGCATCAATCACTGGCCCTATGTGATCCTCCTCTCCTGAATCACTTGCCTCAAGGCATGGAGGTCTCACCCTTTCCATCTGGGGACTGGCGGACGGCCCCAGCTCCACCTCTGTCCCTGGCTGCGACAGCTCCATTCCTTCGTCCCCATCGGAGCTTTCAGCTGGCCCTGACGCTGGGCCCGGTGCCCACTCCTGTGCTTCCTCCTCTGAGTCGGCCGCGGAGTCTTCCGGAGGCCGATAGGCCACAACAGGCAATATAAATTACCTGATTTATCAAAGTCTTGGCAAATACCAGAGGTCAACTGAATTCACAACTTATATAATCTAAAGCACAAGAGAATATTATAGTTTGGAGAGAAAATTATTACTTTGGCTCTTGTATAAGCATCAAAGGGAAAGTCGATTGGATTCATACATGCTGTAAATTCTCTAACTATTTTGTTGACTAAGACACAATTTGGGTTCAGAAAGCGGGGTAAGCACACAAACAAACCACACAATGGCAATACTATAGGACCCAGTATCTTATTTCAGTGAAAAAAGTTTGCCAAGTAATGAGGAAATTAGGCTACATTTGAAAAAGGCATTTTTCTTTTAGACTCTTCCTTTTGAACGTAAATCTTGTCTTCAGAAGCATTTTTAAAGTCTTCCAGATCAAATCCATTTCAGCAGAAATTGGACAGCACATTTACTCACTGATTTGTTAGTCTCACATCCCACTTTCCTCAAGGACATCCAAGAAGTAATCTGTGGTTCTTTCTCTCTTCTCTGCTGTTTTATTTTTACAGTAATTCTGAAGGTAGACTGAGAAATAGCAAAATGATATCAGGGTAGATTGGGGATTTGAATCTTTTTATTTTAGATGTACTGAACACTTGTACTTGTACTGAACATTGTACAGAGCACAAAGTACTTCATTATTTTATTAGAAGCCCCTTAAATTAGTTTTAAGTAGGTTAATATTGCATTGGTGTTATCTCTGTATTTTAGAAAAAGGAGCTAATGTTGTAAGGAAATAGCTGGCTTAATGCCACATGCTGAGTTTGTAGTAGTTGAGACATCTGAAAGAGTTCTCACTTAACAGCTCAGTCCTTTTATGTGTTTTTTATTTCTTCCTTGTTAATGTATGAATTTTTATTTTGGGGTTTTATTTTTTTTCTGTTGCTCTGTCATTATTTTGAAAGCAAAAAAAGAATAAATAAATTTAAAAACAACAGTTCAGTCCCTTTTAAATAACAAGTCCCTCACCCTTTTCCTGGTTCCAAAGCAATAATATTCAGTTAACAGTTTTGGTCTTTGATAAGCTTATAACTATAATGAAATAGAAATCCTTTCAGCATGCATAGTGTATACAATCCCTCAGGACCGGCTAATTTTGGGATCAAACAGTGCATACCTCTACATTGGCCCTCCAATCAACCGCACCAGCGAGGATCTGAGCAGATACGATTATGATTTCATTCAATCAGAACTGGCAGCTGCCAAAGGCTTCAGTGTAGACAAACTTGGTAAGCATCTTACTGTAATCATTCTCCTGTCAAGGTTTGCAATTTTAAACTTGCTACAAGGTGCTATTCTTTCATTGTAAACTTGTTTGAAAATCTGCTCAGTGAGCGTGGATTGAAGGGATTCCATGTCTTAATAACAGTCAGAGAGACTAACAGACCCATCCCTCTATTCCAAGCCTCACTTTGTAAAGTATAGAACTGGGACATGAACCTGAAGTTGACTGGCACCATCCAAAATTTTAAAGTAATTCTCTGCTTAGGTGACTGTCTCATCAACAAATGGATGTTTGCACAATATGATAGTCAATGTAAGCTAGCAAAAGTTGAAATCCTACATATGCTTCAATAAGTTATTAATTTCTCTCCAAAATAAATAAATGCAGGCAACTTTATTTGTTTAATCTTGGGCTGCTTTTCTGAAAGGTGCTGCAAACAGGAAGGATGGCAAGCCAGACCCCAGTGTCCTTGCTGCATTCCATGATTATATTAAGTTGATGCCATTGGTTGCTGAAGCAAATCAGATGAATATAGAGTTGAAGAAGGTATGGCTTCAATGCATGTTTTCTCTTTATTATATATTAGATTTTTGGGAGTTGCGGCCCAGCATTTATTGAAGGTATCTCATTATGTAAGGGAAAAATGGGTTAGAGCTAATCTATAAATGTTAATTAATTTAAAATTGACTGACTATAAAAAAGATTTATTATTGGGGGAACTATGAGAAACTAAGTCACTACAACATCGAAATCTTGTGCATGGATTAGTCTCATGTCTGTGGAACAGTGGCACAATCTATTCTTGGCAGAGTTGCATGTGCTTGGGAAGAACATGAGTAGCTTGAGGGTACGTCTTGATTCGGTTATGTAATCTATTTTTGTATTGTCATTCAATAAATAAGAACAATAATGTTTCTTTCAAAGAACAGGATACTGTTGTGACTACTTATGCTCTCAAGTAAATAATGTTGCAGAATAATTAAAGGGAACCTAACACTGGAAACCTCTTGAAAAGGAAGGAAAAGCATTTAGAAATATATAGACACACGAATATACAAGAATCTCCATGAGCTCCTTCAGGGCCTTTGGCAAGTTTATCTTGGATGTCTAAGAACTTACAACCCACCAGGAGAGGAATACACCCTTCCCTTCAGTCATTTCACATTGCATTTCATGGCCAGTTTGTCCTAAGCTACTGGTCTGCCTCCCCCTTCTCAAGTAGCCTGGAACAGCAAACTATGTTTTTTGCTTTCTTTTTCACTGTGGACCTTTCATATCTTGTGTCTTGTCTTTTTTTTGCAAGCTCCCTGGGGAAACAGTGAAAGTGTAGGCTTTTTTATCAAATCAGATCAATATTGGTCTTCCTTCCTTCCTTCCTTCCTTCCTTCCTTCCTTCCTTCCTTCCTTCCTTCCTTCCTTCCTTCCTTCCTTCCTTCCTTCCTTCCTTCCTTCCTTCCTTCCCTTATTCAGCTGAAACTGACAAGAGTTCCACTAATTTCATCTTAACAATCCAAGTAACAGGATGAATAGTAAACTCTACTGTTTTCATTGCTCTTTTTTTTAAATGGGCTCACCTGAGAATATAGTAGGCAAAAAGCCGTAAGAGAAGTATCAAGAGAGGGGGCTCATACAAAAGCATTCAATAAAAACCACATGTCCTCAAAGACCCACCCGTGGAAATGAACGATATTGGTGCTTGTTTTTCCAGCATGAATGGGTGGGATAAAGATGCAAGAGAATCCCCTAATCAGGCCTGTGACAAAGGTAGACTAGGCTATCTAGCCAAAGTGGAGAAATGAACATTCTTATTACAGTTTCATTTTCAGGCAGTTTCCAATAAGAATCATGGGCCATGATGTAAGAAAAAATCCTTGGTAATAGTCTGCGAAGAATTTCCTAAATTTTGAAAATGGGGTCCTAAAAGAAAAGAAAAGAAAGAAAATTGTACAATCAAAAGAAAGCAACTTTTAGAACAGCTGTGCATCTTAGTGTGTTTGTAAGATTGCTGCTTATTATTTTATATGATGAATTACTTGAACTGATCCTTCTAAACAAGATGGATATATTTAGTTGATACTACAGTACCTTGCTTACACTCCCAAACCTGTATTTGCCTGTTCCTAATCAGTTTGCTTTTGGTGGCTTTCCACACTTATGCCAAAGTGCTACTCAACAAAAATATTGTGTTGAGCTTTTCTTTAACAGGACCTAAAGTTAGAACTGAAAGTGAAAAATCTAGCATCCTCAGACTCCAGAGGTTATGACCTGCAAAAAGAGATCATAATTAAAGTAGTACACAAAGTTACTAACCAGGTACGAACCTACTTCTGCATTAGTAGAAGACTGCATTATTGCAAAAGTTTCTTCTGAATGTTCTTTTCCCATCTAAAGGCCTTTATGGTGCTGTGATTGGTCTCATTTTGAGTGAGGTTGACTCTGATGTTGAAGCTCCAATTTAGCTGTTCAAATATAAAGACACATTTAATGGTATTGGATTTTATTGGTATTCTTGGACAAGGATATATGCTGCTTCTATCTTCTTTCTACTCTCCGGTTTTTATTTATATATTAAAACATATGTGTCAAGAGATCTATCCATAGGGAAAAAAAAATATTTCAAATATATAAGTACAACTATCCAATTAGCCATTAAAAGAAAAAAGAGAAATTAAAATTCATTGGACAAAATTTCAAATCCTACCTCTCCTAATTTAAATAAAACTGAACTGTGATGGTCATCCTTCTTTCTCAGAAAAAAAGGCCAAATACATCTAGGGACTGTTCACTTGAAAGGCAAATTATTTATCTGTTAATCCTTGCTTATTTTTATTAACTAAAGCAAAAAGTAATGATCATAAACTATGTTTTAGTTTCTCCTCTCTCAATTAAGCTGGATTGATTGATTTTTGTAGGTATGGATTTGGTCAAAACCTAAGTTCATCAACAGAAAATTTTTAATGGAAGAGCTTTACCAGCAGTTTTTAAATGGAGAAGATGTGCAAGTTGACAAAGAGAATGATCCATTTTGGGATCCTGTGGAGGCAATTCATCTAGGATCTGCTCATATCTGGCTCCAATCTCTCGCTTATTGCATGAAACTTGAGGAACAAATAGAACTTCTAAATTCTGACGGAATGGAGGAAGCAATCCTCTTGATCAACATTATCCCATGTATGCAAAATGGGAGGTAAGCATTTATGTATCATACGTGCAGAATAAAAATTGCCCAAGGAAAGGATCTTCTGCCCATAGAATATGCTAAATATGAGATAATGAATAGTGAGGATACTCAGGATTCAGAGTTAACAGGTCCTAATTTGGATAGAATAACAAATGGTTATCTGAAAAGAGAAGCATTCCTTTTGATGATCTTCCACGCAGCCATCTGGGGGGGGGGGGAGTTGGAAGTCAGAACAGGTTCATAGCAATCTTCACATCCACACAAGGTGAATGTTACTACTTACATGCTTAGCACCACTCTTATACCCTTTTTGCTCTCCTTCTACTCTACAGACCTTTGACAGATGATGATATGATTATTGACCCTTTGGAATTGCTGGGCAAAAGGATTGATTTCCAGATTCACATTTTTCAATGCCTTGGAGTTAAATGGATTAAAGAAGTTGCACAAAGGGGAATTCAAATTGGGTATTTTTTTTTTTACATTTGTCATTTAAAAATGAACATATTTTGAGTCTTGCATTTTTATTGTCTTGTTTAAGGTATGTGGCTTTATGTTTAATGCTCAATTTCATTTTTTTCTTTTTTAAAGATTTTTTTGATTCTTTTTAGCTTTGTTTCTGGGCTTCTTTCAGAGGGAAAGGGGTGTGAAAATAAATAGTTATAAAATAACTGACTTTTCATTGAACAATTGCTTCTTTTGCATATTTAGATATAAGGTTTATGATCTCCCACGTGTATTATACACAAAACCCACTTGGAAAAATGTAAACCCTAAAATACAAGAATTGATTCAATTTTCATCCATGAAGGTTTCCCAAGATTTTTTGAATTATCTACAGAGAAATGCTTTAATTGTTGACTTGTGGGGACTTCAAGGTATTATTTTAGTTTCAGCTTTATTAAATTATGCCTGAATGTTAAGCTTCATATCTATATATATATGCAATCTTTGACATTATAAGCAGCTGGAATAATAGATACTATACCAGATCAAGTAGAAAGCTGTAGTGTTGCCTTTCGGACCAAATGCACAATTCTTTTTATTGTTGTTTGGTTCATTTGGTTGTTCATTATTAGACTATCACTACCAGTTCTGACTCTTCTGTTGGAAGTAGTTTATTTATTTATTAAATTTTTATGCTGTCTATCTCCCTGATGCAGCGACTCTGGATGACATCACTTGGTTGACCTTCTAACTCCTCCCAAGGCAATCATTCATCCAGCATACTTAAGTCTGCCTAGGTGACACTGGCTCCTCCATCATGCTTCCTTGTTTCCCTAGGATACTGTGCATGAGCAATATCATAATGGTGGCTGTTGGCTAAGAGGCACCTGAAGTAGCAGAATATGCCATCAGGTGAGAGGGGAAGAAGGAGGCCTCAGGGTAGCTGAGGCCAATCTATTTAGAAGCATGATGTAAAGAATTTTTAAAATAGAAGTCTTAGAAGCCTAAGGACATATCAGTCCAACACTTCAGGGTTAGTCAGGATCACTGATAGAAAAATTAATGGTATTGACACAAAACGATTCTGTTGTCAGCTAGAAAATAATGCATGCTTCTCAACTAACAGTATTTTCCTGGCCCCGCAGAAGGATGTGCAGAACTGATTTCTACTGAGGAAGGCATGGCTGTCACTAGGGAGGGCTCATATATTATCGATAATCCAAAAGTGGGGATTTTAATCCGAGGTGATCTGGTAAGTGTGTACCGTCAATTAAAAGTAGTTTATTCTTCATTTCCGTACATTTCAAATAATGAATGCTTTTATGTACTTGGCCTAATTTTGAATAGAGAAGGAGTATGAAACAGAGACAGCACAAGTCCAGGGAAAGGGGGAAGAGGATCCGAGAGGGACATCGGGAAAAGGCCACAATTGGAAAAGGTCAAGTGAATAAAGAAAGTTTAGTTATACTGGAGTGCCACAGTGGTACTGGCAAGATAACCTGTTGTATCTGTGATAAGGCTGGAAATGTTGCCTGGAATTGGATCATCCAGGCAGAAAGACCCTATTTCCAGTTCAAAAGGAGGGGATAGCTGTGGCAAGAGTTAGTGGGAGAATGGTCGATTTACTGAAGGGTGTTGTTTGATGCCACTGCACTCTCACTTTATTTGGGATATCCCCAGGACAGAAATTCAATCTTGCACAAATATTTATGGGGAAACAACATTATTGTAGGAATAGTATCACAGCTCCCTTGCAACATAATAGGAACAGATTTCCCAATGTGCCATAAATTGGCAACTGATCTGTCCCAGAAATTTGGAAAAACAACCAATATAGAACTGTTGCCAGGATTACTATAGACGATAAAGGGATCAGGACTAAAAGGAAGGAAAAATCCCACTGAGATGCCAGAAGAAAGGAGTGAATTAAGTAAGTACATCAGGAGTTCTGCCCTAAATTCCGGCACAAAGGAAAAAGCAGGGAACCAGAAAAAGGCTATCTCTTCTGATAGGAAAATAGAAATATGAGAAAGATTGATAAAGGAGAAACAGGTTAAGAAAACAGAACTTCCCACTCTAGCTTGCAGTCCTGAACTTTCTAGATGGTTTCTGGAAATTTTCATGTACTTCCCAGGGCTGTATTTTGCTATTAATTAAATTTATTGGTTGCTCATCTTACCAGAGGATAACTCTGGGTGGCTTGCGATCACCTAATGATGCTTCTAACTTGGCATACTTTAAACAGATGTGTTACATACAGTTCTCAGCTGTGGAATTGCTTTACAGAAGTGAGCAGCTATTGCTTTTGAAGGATATCCGACCAAGGGCTGTATGATGGGATTTTAGTCATCTGGATCAGCTTCCCCTCTGAACTGCTGTTTTGAGAGTGATTCTCATTATTATAATAAGGAAAAATGATTCATTTAGTGATACTGTATCCAGATATTACCATACAGCAGCAATAGGCTGGAAGTTCTGAAGAGCCAAGATGGGGAAGAGCCTTCTGGAGAAGGTCAACCTACAGTATGTGGTTGCTATGAATTGGCATTGACTTAATGGCCTAAGTCTTTGTGATGTGTATAGCTGCAGTCATCTGTATAATTGGTTCTTGCTGATGGGAGAGCTTGGAAGAAGTGATTCCCAAAAGTATGAAGGCTTCTCCAGCAACATACTCATCAGTAACCAAACTTCAAAGAGAGATCTTATGTACTTTATGATTTATAAATTATCAGCACATTTTATTTCTCTCCAGTGCCCCTGTCCCCCCAGTTCGGCACATTGCTTAAAAGTATTTATTCTGTGACTTCAGTTCAAACATTCTGCACTGAGTTCTGGACCCAGAGTTGCCTTTAACTTGCCAATAACCATTTTAATTCAATGAAAAAGCTTGCATTAATAATAGCAATTTCCATCTGAATAATTGCACATACACATCCTAAATCATAAACAATATATTTTATTTAGGATACAGAAAGTCATATCCCTGAACTTTACCAAAAGCTGTTAAAACTAGAACAAGAGACTGAATTACTTAGAGATATTAATAGAGCTCTGACAGAGGAAAATACACATCTGAAGACTAAACTGAAAGAATATGAGGCAGAAACCCATTTCAGTAAGTATCTGAAAATAAAAATGTAATTCTTTACTTTTCTGTTTACTTTGAAATTGCTAAGCCAGCTGTTACCACAGGCTGATAGCCCTCCAGATGTTGATGAAATACAATGTCAACAATTCCTTAAACCCATCTGGAATTCCTGAGAACAGGAATTTTTAAAATAATTATTTATTTAATGCAATGCTCCAACGGGTTTCAAGTGAAATATTCATTTTGACTTTGTAGTAGGATGGTATTCTGAAGATCATTTATTTATTTATGACATGTTTTCCAACCTTCATTCAGGAACAAAAACAGTGTATTTTGTATTTTCCCCCACCGCAACCCTGTGATGAAGGTTGGATTTACTGGCCTCAAGTCACCCAATGAGATTCTGTGGCCGAGAGTGGATTTGAATCTTAAGTTTTGCTAGTGCCGGTCAGACAACTTAAGTACTACATCACATTGTATTCTAAGCTATGATGCATGATTGCAAACATCACAACAAAATTAGGATACAGACAAGAGTTTTAAAGGCAGTCCTTGACTTATGACAACAATTGAGCTCAAAATTTCTGTTGCTAAGCGAAACATTTGTTAAGTGAGTTTTGCTCCATTTTACGACCTTTCTTGCCACAGCTGTTAAGTGAATCACTGCAGTTGTTAATAATATGGTTGTTAAGGGAATCTGGCTTTCCCACTGACTTTGCTTCTCAGATCGCAGAAGGTGATCACATGACCCCAAGACACTGCGACCATCATGAGTCAATTGACAAGTGTCTGAATTTTGATCACATGACCATGGGGATGCTGCAATGGTCATAAGTGTGAAAAATGGTCATAAGTCACTTTTTTCGGTGCTGCTGTAACTTTGAACAGTCACTAAATGAACTGTTTTAAGTCAAAGACTACCTGTATTTTGTTAACCAATGTATCCCAAATTTCCTGATATTAGGAATGATTGCAGAGCTCCAAACGGCAACACTCTTTACTGTAACATTTGATGATGGGTCTTCTTCTGTACAATGCATTCCTATTCTGAGCCCATTGATACTAATTGTTAAATCTTCCTTCTTATAGGTAAGATCTTAAAATCTCCTTCGAAGCTCCAAGTTAATAAGATAATTTCACCAGCATCAAAAGACAGTCGCACAGTGTGCGGTTCTCGTGTCAGCTGTGATGCTGAATTTGCTAAAGCTCTCAAATCCTTCTACCAGAAAATGAATGTGATCAGAGGACAGTTCTTAAAGCTACAGCACTACAGAGCCCCGGTATACATTATAATTCTCTTGGGAAGACATGGATTACGTTCTTCTTGATTCTAAACTGTTCATGTCGTTTTATAGATATCATTTCCAAAGGGTCTGAGAAGTTTATTTTTCTTCAGGTTTTCACACTTAGTACTTTCTCAACAGCCTTTTATAGCCCCCAGATCATCACCTAATTGGGCCAATTTTAGATTAGGATCAAAATGGGTACCTTGACTGGCTCCCAGGGAGGCCTCAAAATTGAACTCTAAGCTTAGCTTTACTCCTCTTGCTGTAAATATTCGCAGATGCCATTCAAATTTAGGATACTAGAAATACTATTCTAAATCAAAATTGCTGGGGAGTAATATGATAAATACCAATTAATGTATACAGTAATTATTTAAAGTACCTTGTTCAAATAGCTTTGTTCTATAGCAGTGATGGCGAACCTTTTAGAGACTTGAGTGCCCAAACTGCAACCCAAAACCCACTTATGCATCGAGTGCCGGCTGGGTGTGGCCCATTGGCTGGGTGTGGCCAATTGGGTGGGCGTGGCTGTGGTGGTAAGGGCAGACTGGGTGGGACTAAAAAGTTCAATCAATTCCAACTTTGCAAGATCTTTTTTTTCCCCGCGAGAAGTTGAAATTGACTGAACCTTTTCTTTTTTTTTGCACATGGCGGTGGAGGCCTAAAGCGAAAAGGTTTTATAAAACCCAGCTGAAGGCCTAGGACTGGGGCAATGGCGCGCGTGCCCACAGAGAGGGTTCTGAGTGCCGCCTCTGGCACCCGTGCCATAGGTTCGCCACCACTGTTCTATAGGCTGCCCGTTTGCTGTTTTCATATCAAAGTTCCATTTTTTTTTCACAGGCATTATGAACCGCACTGTTACTTGAAAGTTTTTTACTATACAATATTGCAGGAAAGAATGCTATTTGTTTTATTTTTAGGATGAAGATAACATCCAACTACTTCGACTTTTTACTGAGAGACAATCACACCTTTTAAAGGATTTTGGAGAACAACTTGAGTCAAGTATAAGTAAACTGAAAAATGATGTTGCCTTAATAGTTAAGAAGAAACGAGAGGCTAGGTTACAGCAAGGCATTAAGTGAATGTGGTTTACCAAGTAAAATAGTAGTGAGTTGGAAATTAAGTCAATACTTACATATATCATTATATGTCCACTGCCTTCTAATTTCTTCACAATTTCAACATTAGCTTTTTGAAAATTTTCTTCCTTTAGACCTTGTTCATAACATAGGACGTATACTGGAATTTACTATTCATTGTAATAGGGACAGTACTGTGTGTCTTCTTCAACTCTTCCCAACAACAGAGTAATAAATTTTTTTTGTTGTTGCCGATTATGAACTTTCCTTTCCAAACAATGAGACTTATGGAGTTCTTGATGCTCTCTGAGCTTGAAATGTCTGCTTGCCCGACTAGGTGATATCATCAGTGTACATGAGTATGGGGTTTGCTCAGTTAAATACAGTAGCTTGCCCTGCCAGTATTGAAGGGGATGTGGTTTTCTCCTTGGTAGTTCCTTAACTAAGGTTTTTTGCTTGTTTCAGCTTTCTCTTTTATTGGAATGAGACTTGCGTTTCTTAGCTCTTCTTATCAGTACCACAATTACTGATAAATAAAAGTTAAGGTTTTTATGTATCCATTTAGTTTATGTTGTTGATTATCTCATTGCCTCTTAAATTGTGAATAAGCATAAGTGGTTCATAAGAACATCCCATTTCTGATAGGGATGTAAAAAAAAAAGGCCTTCAGCATTAAGTATAAGAATTCATAATCTTGCTTTTAATTTGTGCTATAAAAGAAATTAGAGCTGGTATTCCATAATACTATCTAAGATAGTAGGATGAAATATATCATATTCTTAACATATTGGATCATGCTAATTCTTACACTATAGCTGAACTATGCTTTAAACATTTATGAAACCGACAACAGATTTTCAATCCTTTTATTGCATTGAAAAATAACAAAGAAAATAAGAGCAACTAAGTATTTTCTTATATATTACCATCTTCTGAAATGAGTTTAAGTTTTTAAAAATGCCAGATACTCAGGTATGTTTCAGCTGGAATGGATACTTAAGATATGAAGTTTAACTTCACAGGTTAAATGCTTTCATAATGCTATAGCAAACAAGTAAATATAGAAAAATACCAAATAACTGGATTCAGTAAGAGCTATGCTAAGGACAATTATTTTATTCCATTAGTCAATAAGATGATGCCAATGGAATTTATTTCCACCTTCAACATTTGATCAGTTGCCACAATTTCCACAATTTAATCTGCAATAACTTTCCAAAATCAAATAGGAAAAAAGTATACATAGTTATTGTTTAAAAATGAAATGGATCAGAGTTAGATTTAATGATTCCTAGAAATTGCGTTTGTTTCTAATAAGCAAGAGGGCTCTATGAATCATTCCATTAGATTAACCACTGCTAATTAGTTAATGGCTGTTGATATCTATTTCCAATACTAATAAGTCCATCTTCCTAACTCTCATGTGAACCATTCAAGCAACGGTATCTTTACACTAAGTTTATTCAGTTTATCAACTTTATTATTTATGGTATCATTTTGAATGTGCATGTGTGCGCGTGCACACTCAAACACACACACAAAGGGTTGTTGGTCATGTTGTATCTGTGGAATTTTTTTTTCAGACTTCAGGCTTGCTTATGACAGAGAATTCAATTCCATGCTTGTTCAGTCTCTCCACAAGTTTTGTATTATAGAACACAGCCCCAGGAGAATAGACACCACCTCTGTAACACAAGTCACATTTGTGGTTAGCAACACACAAATACAAACAAGCCTAAATTTTTCCAACAAACCACATTAATGCAAACTCCAATATTAATGCAATTTGGGGGTTAAAGATGGTTTTTTCTTCTGACATAACTCAAAAATCATTTATCTTAATGTACAGTTTGTAATTTAAAAAAGGAAAAAACATACCAGTGATTTTATAGATTGGATGCATGAAATAACTATGGGATAACTAATGCAATAGACAGCGCAACCACAAACATGATTGCACCATAGTAAATTTACTGAGTTCAATAAAACATATCCAGGTACATAGGATAGCAGCTCAAATCATAAACATGATAAGCAGATTTGAAGAAACTGGTAACATTCTTTTCCAACTATTAAGAGTATTATGGTTATTCTCTTATTCACAAACCAAGTTTGGATGGTATACAAAACATAGTTTAGAGATTTTATTCAGATTTTACCACTTGTTACAAGAACTGTACTTGGCAAGATCCTGTAAAAACGTAGTGAGTTTCCCTTGCCCAAGTATTATACAGCTAAACATTAGGATAAGATTAATCAAACTCCTTATACAGATAGTCCTTAACTTACAACCATTTGTCTAATGACTGAAGTTACCATACAATGAAAAAAGTGACTTATGACCAGTTCTCACACTTGCGACCATTGCGGTACCCCCTTCCAATTATGTGATCAAAATTTGGGCGCTTGGCAAAGGCCCTGTATTTACGATGGTTGCAATATCCTGGGGGCCTGGGATTGTCATTTACAACCTTCCTAGGGAGTTTCTGACGAGCTAAATCAATGGGGGAAACCAGATTCACTTAATGAATACACGATTCAGTTAACTGCAGCGATTTGTTTAACGATCATGGCAAAAAAAAAAAAGTCATAACGTGGGGTGTGACTCACTTAACAATTGCCTTGCTTAGCAACAAAATATTTGGACTCAAGTGTGGTCATAGGTCAAGGACTACCTGTAGTGCATTGCTTCTAAGGTTTATTCCTCACTGCCCGGTTTCTATAAATAGCTCAAAATATGTGGATAATGAGGGTTTATAAAATGGGAGAAAGAGTTACCGTAGCATGGAACTATATGTTCAGCTAGTAGGATTTTGCCATTTAGTTTCTTCTCCTTAAATACAGGTAGTCCTTGACTTACAACAGTTCATTTAGTGACCGTTCAAAGTTACATCAGCACTGAAAAAAGTGATTTATGACTGTTTTTCACTGTTACGACCATTGTATCATCCCCATGATCATGTGATCAAAATTCAGATGCTTGGCAACTGGTTCATGCTTATGACCGTTGCTATGTCCCAAGGTCACGTGATCACCTTTTGCGACCTTTTGATCAGCAAAATAAATGGGAAAGCCAGTTTCACTTAACAACCATGTTACTAACTTATTAACTGGTGATTCACTTAACAACTGTGGCAAGAAAGGTTGTAAAATGGAGCAAAACTCACTTCACAAATGTATCACTTAACAACAGAAATTTTGGGCTCAATTGTGATCATAAGTCGAGGACTACCTGTATATTTCTCTCAACCTCTTTGAAAGAACTGACACTAGCAATTGTGAAATTCCTCTGGTGTTTATTTTCATCGAGTAACCATAGCATGCAAAATAAGATAGATGTTTCACAATTAGAAGATAAAACACTCACTTTTTGGGAAGAGAATTCTTGTCCTTAAGAAGTGCCACAGCAGCCTGTACCATTGCTATAGGTGTAGCAACATAACCAGCCTCTGTAAAGAGAGATATCATTACACTCATCACTTCAGGACAATTTGAGATGAAGAAGACGGAAAATGAAACCACCATGATGAAATAGAAATACAGTAGATAATACAGCAGATACAGTAGTTGCTTTACTTGAATGCCAGTAAGGACTGGAAGGGCTTACAAGAATTTGGAGAGAGAAGGGAAGTCAAGAGAAGCAATAACAATATCACTTAGATTTATATACCGCTTCACAGTGCTTTACAGCCCTTTCTAAGCGGTTTACAGAGTCAGCATATTGCCCTCAACAATCTGGGTCCTCAATTTACCGACCTCTAAGGATGTAAGGCTGAGTCAACCTTCAGCCGGTGTGACTCGAACTGCTGAATTGCTGGCAGTCGGCAGTCAGCAGAATTAGCCTGCAATACTGCATTTTAACCACTGCACCACCATGGCTCACAGTTAAACAGTCTGACACAAAAACAATAGGAAAAAGCAATAATATGTTTTTTTAATAAATATTTATTAATGTTCTAGTTTTACAATCAAATACTTAATAGACAACGAGTTGTCTGGGTCCATTAGTAATTCAGTGGTATATATTAATTTCTTCAATCTAGATCCAATATTACACCATCAAATGTTTCCTCTCTTCTTCCAGTAGTACCTGTTTTCCCACACTAGGCAAATACAATTCTTATTGTTATTAATAAATAATTTAATATCAACATCTTTGTTACATTTTTCTCATAATAATGTCAGTTTTAGATAACTTTTCTAACCAAAATGTATCTTAATTGCATTTGCACTTAATATCCGTATGTTCAATCAGTACCGTTTTTGCTTTTTTAAAAAATTTTTAATTTCCCATCAGTGTTCAAAACGTCTTGTTTATAATTTCAAAATAAGTTATATTTGGGTAACCAAAAGCTTCCCTTATTCAAACTTCTTAGCATTTTCCTGTTTCCCTTCTCATACCAAAATCTAATATTCTAATTACAAATCTTATCTTTCTAGTTATGATAGTACTTCTATTTCTAGCAATTATATATTCTCCACCATATTCAAACATCTAGTTAATATAATATCCCATCTAATGGATCAAAATCTCTATTTTCTTCAGTCTTACTCTAGCTTTCTTCCTTTGCCAACTAACTTTCCAAGTCAATGCATTTGAATCATCAAGTAAAGTATTTTTGGAAGAATGAACTCATTGATATTCATTAAACAGCCTCCCTCCTTCTCCAATTCCCCACAGTTCTCCTAACAGCTCTATCTTCCATTCAATCAGTTCTTCCTTTTCCTCAAATGTGTCCAGAATTCTTGATTGGTAAGATGCCTTTTCCATTTCTGATATTATTGCTCTGTCTTCTAGTTCTTCAGTTGTCTGAATCTGTCGGTTAATTCCTTCCTTTAGGTCCTCCATCTTTGGATCTGCTTCCTCAAGTTTTCCTTCTATTTTCTGAGTTGTTAGTTCCTTCTTTGTAGTCATGTTCTGGGTTTGTAAATTTGGATTAGAAAATTGTTCTTTTATCTCCTTTGTGTTATTTCTAGTCTCATCACGAGCTAAAGCAACAGTCTCTTGTATTAATTTCAACGTGGAGAGAATTTCTTTCTGATCTTCATCCATATTTTCTTGGTGGTATATCAAACTGAAGACTTTGGGGACAGGTGTTAGAGATGGTTTTTTACCATTTAAAGCTGAGTATGGGACATCCATTTCATTTTTTGTAGGTGGTCTTTATAATAAAAATTGTTCATCAATCAAAGATTTGTAATCCAAAATATTCCATCATCTCAAGCATAGAAATGTGTTTCTCCTGCAGGGAAATAGTTCCACAACACAGCTCTGAAAGTCAGTTAATACTTATATTCGTAGTTCAGGCAGGCCAGTTTCAAAATAGTTCATCATCTCTGCCACACTGATAAGCAACCCAAAAGTTTTTTTTTTTCCCCTTTTCCCAGCTGCAGTCTTCAAAAGTGAAAGTTTCCAAGGACAGACAGCAAAAGTCTTATCTAAAATCTGGGCTTCAAGCCAAGTTTCCTTTAGGCATAACAAATTGTAGTACCGTAATTCATCACTAGATGTCATTAGCGCCGTTTTCCAGCTTTTTAAATCCAAACTTATATTACAAACTTTTCAAATCTTTTTTTTTAAAGTCTCAAAAACACTTTTAGTCCCCAAATTTCAAAACCATATATATGTATTAATTCCAAATTAATCTTGTAATTTTCTCTGTTTCCCCCAAGTAATTAATTCACCGCTTTTCTTTTCCTGAGAGAATGGGGTGGAAATTCCCCTTCCCTCTCTCATCGGGGAGGGTGCTTTGGGCAGTTTTTTCCAGGAAGAAGTCTTAGAGTCATAAAGAGAGGATAGGGTCTCACCCAGTTTCCTCCACATTGCTGAAAAGTTGCTTGTTGGTGCTTATTGTCTTCAGTTGTCAGCAGCTTCTGACTGGCTACACGAATGTAGCCAGTCTTTCTCCCTTCCTCAGATCAAATGGAAGGGCCGCCGCCCTCCCATGATCAACGAGGGTCCCTCCTTGCTTGTCGCCTCTACGGAGTGACTTTCGACATGTTTGTATATACTGTGTATGAAAATAGAAATACTGGTAGTCCTGGTGACAATTATTCTCTAAATAAGTATTCAGGAGGAATTTTGTTGATGTACCTTTAAATACAATCAATATCCTAAATTACCTGTTAAATAACATACCTATTAGGGAAAAAACAATATAAGAACTGTACATACATCATTTTGGGGTAGTGGCATCAAGATTTTAATGAATATTTATCTCCAGGCTAAACTAAGGAGAAATTATTGCCACTATTGAAACAAGAAACCTAGATTCACCATAAGCATATATAAACCAGTTCTCTTTTATTTGACCTCCATCATTCCTTGCCTCGTTACATCATGATCATATTACTGACCAATTAGTAGTCACTGAGAGAACATCTCGCAGTAAGGAAAAATCAAATTGCAATTGGCCCTCATCAAACTGGATAGAACTTTTTTTTACTTGTTTTAGATGCAGCCAAAGTAACTACACATCCTCTGCATGTAGGCCACCATTCCTCATATTAATTTAATTCTTCTCTTTGCATTACAGAATAATATTTCTGCATGCATCCTTATAAGTGTACATTGCGATCACAATATTATTCAAGGCTTGACAGCAGAGGTACACCTGCATGACAAGAAGGCATTTCTATTCAGACAAATTGATCCTCACAACTTTTTGAATTGTCCTCTACCCTTTGGTTTCCTTCCTTCAGTTTTATGTGAAGGAAAGAAAAATTGACTGCACAAATAATATTGGTTTTGTATAATTAGATCCTGGAAAATAGTTCTACATGTCTTACGTTACAAATTCTCTATAACGACTACAAAAACAAAACAAAACAAACTTTTAATTATCTTGATTCAGTATAGTATTTCAACTGCTCAGGAATGGATACATTTCTATAAATTCTAGGGTTAGGAAACAAAGCATAGACTTAATTTCCATCATTCTTTACTTCATTTTTTAATTTGTGGTATTGTGAAAATTGACAAAGTATGATTAATGTTAAATAGGAAGAAAAGCAAGGATGGCTTTGCTCACAAATTTTTAAACAACAGTTTTGGTGAACTTTCTGAATTGAACCACATACTTGTTTGTTATTTCTCTAAAATCTTGTTCACATAAAAAGACTGTTTTAATATCGCTGGAGTTATTTTGGAATAGCAAAGAGGAACACAAAAGATTGTTATTATTATCTACTGCTGGAAAAAAATGCAATGTTGTGTACCTTTTTATGTGATGTGATGCATAGCTTTCTTATTTACTTGTAACAGGTTTTATCTGATAGAACTCCTTCACACACAGCAACCACAGAATCCTGCTACATTCACCCATAATGAAAGTATTAGGCTATTGTATCACAAACTCTACCCCTTTTGGATGCACATCTACAATCACAATGCATGTAAAATGGGCAGGCTGTACACTGCAATGCCATGACACTACTTTCGTCAGTCTGATCTACCTTGCAGACATAACTACCCACACAACCATAACTACCCACAAATATACAACCATACTTGTATATTTAAAGCTATATGAATCATGTTTTATATTAAATAAAGTATTATTGTATATAATTAGTAATACAATTAATTATGCTCCAATATTACTGTTCTACCTGGTCCCTTCACTTGGGTGCAGATTTTAACATCAGGTTTGCCCTCCTGTGGATTTTGTCCTGTGCTATATCCCTCTCCAATAAAGGTCATTTCAAAAGATGCTTCTTCCATCTGTCATTCAAAAGATAAGAAATAAACAATATTATATTACCAGACAGCTCCTCAGTGTACATCAAGCATATATACAATTACACTGCATCCTAAATTTATATCCATTTTGGAAATGAAAACAAATTATTTTAGAATGATTTTATCTCTAACCTGATTTGAAAAACAAAGTATATGTAACTTTATGGTAACAGAAAAACTTAGTTATGGCTTAGTATTTTTGACATAGCAAACTAGATTCAAAGATATGCATGCCATGCTAAGAGAAAATAGTACTGCGATTTAATTCTTACTGATTAGCCAAAGAATTTTTGCATAGACTGAAATCCTGAGACGCTATGTATACAAATAATACAACTTATAGACAAGGTTTATGTTTACAAGATTACATATTGCCTTTTTTATTTTACGTTCAGATGTAGTTTCTCATCCCATACAGCAAACCTGAACATATCCAATGCAAATCTGAGTAAAACAATCAATGGTGAAACAAATTAAGTTTGCCTATTGGACTTCAACACTATTAATGTATCCTAGCATTCACAAAAGGAGCATTTGCCATTGTTCACTCAATTTGTTTACAGACCCAGAGATATTTAGTCTGCATTTTTAGATGTTAAATGCATAATCCATGTATAGGATTAAAACATTTTTCTAATATAGGCTATAGAGCACAACATATGTTTGATCCAATATGCATAACAATCTCATGTTAAGGTATCAGAGTAAAAATAGAATAGTAAAGATGCAACTCCTTTACTGCATAGATAAAGTGTAGGTTATGATTCAGTTAGTAATATGCAGAAAACTATAATTACAAAAAATATTAGTGTCTAAGAAAAAAACTAAAAATTACCTGTTTTTCTGTTGGCCCGTCTTTTGTAAAATGTCCTCCAGAAAAGAATTCAGGATACTGAAAAAAGCAGTTTCATAGTAAGTTTCAGAATAATTGAACAATTGACAAAAATTGTCAAATTTACAAGAAAACCTACTTTTAGCAGGATCTTTCTCCCAAAGTTGAATTTCACAAGCATTAAAAATAAAAGACCAGCAAACATTAGTTTTATGACAGAAGAGAGACCACCCACGGTGGTGTAAGCAGCATACTGCACCTGAATAGGAGGCAAGTCATATCAAGTTTAGTATCCATTTCCATGAAACATTTAAATCAAATTAATTCTGAGTAAAAAAAAAAATCAAGGGCAAGAATTTATTCAGAAACAAGCTAAGCAAAGTTATTTAAAAAGTTAATCTAGAAATATACTTCCTATTCTTAATCAGGACATTGTAAGAACAGTTGCAGACATTAAAAGAAAACACTTCTAATACTGTGTCTACATTGTCACATACACAGTATTAGCAACATATCTGAGGTCAAAGCAATAAGAAGGCACAGTAATATATTTTTCTAAAGGTAATATAAAGGAAATGTATTCAGAATCCTTGAGATTAAAGGATGGTCAGCCTATAGACAAACCATTAGAAGGAAATTGAGGATTCCAAAGGAATACCATGACATTTTTATAAGGGAAACAATTATATTCTTCCTCCTATTTGCCATTTAAGAAAATTTAAAGTATAAGTGTGGAGTTGAGCAATTATTATTTGCTTGAACATGGTCTTACAAACAAGGACTCATGCCTGAAAGTAATGGGCTAAAGAGGAGCAGATGGAAATTTTGCCTCTTCTGAAGAATAATTTAGATAGCTGAGTCCCTAATTACAGATTTTGAAAAATTAATAAGATGTGGACAGGGGTTTATTATTAAAAAGTAAAAAACCATAGATGGATAACTTATATTAAAGTTGGAAGCTTGTATCCGTTTGTTAAAAAGAGATAAAACGAATGTTATAACATGTTAAATAAACTTACAGGTGTTTCCTGCAAATGTGAATGCAAATACCGCTGAGTTCGCTTTACTACAGAGACATCTGATCCCATGAATGGAATGGAATACTCTTTGAATTCATTACTGTAAAATACTGTACCTCTAAAACAGATGAAAAAAAAGATGAAACATAACAAACATAACTTGTATCTGTCCTTTTAAAACAAAAGTATATTTACAGTAGTGATAGGCAGTGTTTTTTTTCCCAAGGGTGACATGGAATGAGACCAATGATATTACTGGGGTTGAGATTAACATCTTCAGCTTGTTTTTGTATTTTGGGTAAGTATAATTGCAAAATAGATTTGCAATTTTGGGGAATAGTGGAAAATCACTATCTGGGGGCTGCAAAATATAGATGCTTCCAGTCTAGAGAATTGTTCACCTACTTTTTAGTGATAAATTCCAATACCACATTTCATTTCAGGAAAGAGGTTGAATAACAGATTACAGATCAAAATTATAAAAATGTCATTTTCTTCTCTTCACTCTAAAAAAAATTGAACATGTTTGCAACTTAAAACACTATATATATATATATATATATATATTCTATACCTCCTTTTGAGTTTTGTTCCAAATACTGGAAGTGGTTTATGTCCAATTTGTTTTCTAATTTTCTTCAACTTGTCTTTATCTGCCAAGCCATATACAGCTGATTTCCAAGTTCCATCATGAATACAGGCACCCTGTTAAAATGGCATTATAATTCAACATACTATATTGGAATGACATTCTATTTTGGCACATCTACACTATTAACCCAACCATGAAAGCATATATATATATAGCAATTATGTATACCAAAATATTAAATTAATGTATACCAAAAAGCGATGTGCTTGCAGTGTTAGTGGCCATTTTTCACTTTGTTTTTGCTCAATCATTTTGTTACAGAAAGGGTCACATAATCCATAATTTGGGGACATGAGCAGTACATTTATTCAGTGAGCAACACGGTCAGAGAACTGGTGAAAATAGCATTAAAAGATTCCTCTGGAAAGTGCCTGGTTTTCCTTCCTTTTTCAAAATTCTTCCTTTATGGGTAGTTGGGAAAAAAGGTCTATTGAGGGATCTGTTTTCCTGGATAGAGATGAACTATAATTGCATTTGTTTCTATTGTTAACTGTTTTATTTAGATAAGTATTAAGAGTTTTTGCCAATGGTAATATTTTATTTAATATAGCATAATAAATTTTAAGGAGCTGTTTATGTTACTTCAGCCATTTGGAGTAGAGCAGCAAATAAATAAATATAAAATGTACTCAATATCATATATTGTTTGTTAACAATGTGGCCATAGCAGAAAATGTAGGAAAACAAACAATTAGACCAGAACAAGCATTAAGAGATATTTTTTGCTATTTTGCTGATTGCTGGTACTGCTCTTGTTTTTATATATAATGTACTGTGAATGTTTCAGAATTATCAGTATTATATCTTGCTGTGAACTGCTCAGTTTTATTAGGTTATGGCAAAAAGTAAATGAAACAAATAAGTAAATAAGAATCTGCCAATAATTAAAATATACTAATGGCCATATTCAGCTTCATGCTATAGTTTTTATAATTTAGCAGTTGCTCACAACAAACTTAGTGAAAAGAAAGAATATACCAACCTCTGGTCCTGATTTTACAGTCAAAAAACTTTCAAGTGCAGTTAAGGTACCTTTAAAGAAAGAAGTTAATAATTATCTGTGATAGTAAGAAACAGTTAATATTCTAAAAACTGTCAATTTACTGTCAGTTTGTTAATGTTTATTACTGTTGGATAATTGACATATAGTACTGGTAATTTTACACATGCAACAATACAACATCCAATTTACTTGAGGCACGTAAGCTATTCTGTAAAGAAAAAAAAAGGAAACATGTTCATTTCACTTGTTTCCTTTAGTATAGAAACCAGGATTTAAATTTCTACTTGATCCACTGAAATATACAACTTTAACTGCAAAGTGCTTCAAGACTGAACAGGTTGCAAATCAGATTTATTTCAGGTTCTTGACCATGAGTGAAGAAGGGTGTAATAGAGCCTGGTTTCACCTGAGCAGCTCACTGAAAAATTCAAGGGAATAGACGATCTGTGTGATCTTCCCATGACACTTGGCTATTGCTGTTCTAGTCAATCAAGGAACACAAAGTCTGCCTTTCTGGTGTTTGCCTATGTATTGGAAAGTCTGGAAATTGGATAGGATCCTGGTTATTTCTTTTGTATCTCTAAGCAGGTTTCAATACGGTAGTATCAACAATAGTATCTTTCTAAACCTTCTGGTGGAATCAAGTCTATGAGACACTGTTCTTTAGCAGAAGATGTGCTCCTCCCTATTTTGCTATATAAGGGAGCTGATGTTGGGAGACTATTCTTCAATACTCAGGCCACTGACCTGTGTTGTCCCTCAGGGTACTTTTATATTGTCTGTCATTTTGCTCAACACTGATGTGAACCTGAGGAAGATAATCCAACTTTTGAAACACTATTGCTTTTAACCATCAATTTTAAGGAAGAATTGGTACCCTTGAACAAAGTCTAAATTTGAAAATGGAATAAATGAGGAAAAACATATTGAAAAGGAAGCCAGAAATAACAGAACTGCTAGTGGAATTAGAAACCTGAATTGGGAACTGAGGTTCAACCAATTGTGGATGGGATTCCATTTTCCCCAAAACCAGGTTCATAGTCTAGAAGTGTTCTTTGATTTTCAAATGCCACTGGATGTGCAGACAGCTACAATAAGGAGTGATTTTTCTTTATTATGCCTAGTCTGCCAGTTGATATCCTTGAGCTGGATAGATTTGATTATGTTTATCCACATCTTGATTACACCCTATCTTGAGGAGAACAACACGATTCACTTGATCTCTGCATGAAAATTAGGCAAAAATTGCAACTGATTCAAAATGTGGTAAAAATAAATATACCCTGCTAATTTGTACAAGGTAGAGGAACCAAATGATGGTTGTATTTAGGAAATATCTGTTATCTGCTACTTACGAATGAAGTACAATGGAAGGTATTGGCATCTAAATAAGTCCTAGAGTTATGTATGCAACTGCCTCTCTTTTTAGGAAACTGTTAAAGGCTTTTCCTATAGATATTTTGACACTGTCTCCACTGTCAGAGGCCAACCTTTCTGACTTTTTGCATGTAGTTCCCAGTCTGTAATAAGGACTCCTTCAAGAATTATATTTGGCCCCCTCTCTCAATGTTTAGAAATTCTGTAATGTCTTGTTTATCAGTTTAATTGTTGTTTATTTTAGTGTGAATCTAGCTTTTTATATTGTTTTCATATTTTGTTATTTATATCAAGTACTTTTCAGAATAAAAAGCATAGTACAAATGAAATAAGTGTTTAGGATGAATGAGACATAATGGTGTACATTGCAAACAGTGTAATTACTGTAGAAGAAATTAGAAATAGAAGCATTCTATTGACTTGGTGAAAGATTAGAATTTGGTGGGAGTATCTCTCTCTCTCAATTTCACAGCTAGGCTTCAACAAGAGATGTGTGGGAAGCAAGACTGCCAGATCAGTCAGAACCAGTTTTAGAATGCAGGCTATTATTTCACCATGAACTAATCTAATATCTTTAAACATTCAAATAAAGTAGCTACCATATTTCCCCTAGCACTTATCAAAAGAAAATCAAGCATAAAAATCACCTTTTAAGCTGTTTTTGGTGAATAATACTCCCATATCTGCTGGAATAGAATCAAAACCACAGCTTCCAACAATATATACTCCTTTTTCTTCAGCTTTGTCATTATAATGTAGATACATTCCTTCCAGAAACTAAATTAGAAATGCCATATTATATAAATAAACAAACAATGCATTTCTAATATTCAAGCAACAATAACAGATTTCTTAACATTATTTTTTAAACTGCTTTCTTGGCTATTGTGCCATCTTGCAATGTTATGTTTGTTTAGTAAATATTATTAACCATCAAAACAATCCAGTATTTCAGTTAGATTTAAAATAGCTATCTTTAATATCCAGCACAGGTTTACAAAATTTTACAATTTCACCTAAAAAAGCTAGTGTGGTGTAGCTGTTAAATTGCTGGGAACTGAACTAAGAAAATCCAGGTGCAAACCCATTCACTATCTCTCAGCCCAACATACCTCACAAAATGGTGACAACAGCAGGAAGGAAAACCCCAATTATGTATTTTCTTTGATTCTCAGAGTCAAAGGCAGTATAAAAATATAATAATAAAAATACTTTTACTATCCTAAACACAGTTCCTGTCTACCAATGTCCATTCACACTGCTAATTTATGGAAATGAGAGATGAATAAGGAGATTCTTGTGGGAGTAGAGGAAACCACAGACACCTAATTCCCAATATCCATAGATGCTACATCACGTTATGTAGACCACCAGCATAAAGTTTGATATGTGAAGTAAATAATTATCCTGCACTGAGAAATACAAGTAAAAAGAGTTAGGATTGTGTTCTCAATGATTCAATCCAAATATTATTCCTCAAAGTCTAGTTTATTTTCTTAATTTTACATACCTGTGGTTCTCCACTAATGTCAATACAGTTTGTGCCATTCTCAACACAAGCTTTTACCACAGGCTCTCCAAAAAAACGGTACTGTAAGAATGAAAAAAAAAGACCAATAAATTATATTAATCCAGGATACTTTAATGGACCTAGTTTGAAGTTTTGTTTCCATTTAAAAAAAAGAGTAAAGGAATAAAGGAATTTTAACAAATTTATGATGTAGTTATGTTTTAGCTAATAACCTGATCATTCAACCTTAATAAAAAAAAGTCCATTAATGATTATTGGAGATAACACATCTATTTTACTTTTGATCAAATAAATCAACTTTACAGTATATTCCTTCCCCTTATTCCCTATGATCTTAGTTTTTAGTCCCATCAAATAAAGCCCTAGAACTTGGGTTTCTTTTTGTTCTTTCTCACTTTGAAAATTTTAACAGATCTTTTTCTTTTCCTCTTCCCTTTGCCTCGTTATAGAGCCATCAAAGTTTTAACAGATCTCTTTCGTACAGTACATCCAGATTAGGAAAATTATCTAAATCATTCTTCTGGTTTATTATTTATATGTCTCCTTTAACTGCTGAAGCCTCATCCAGTTTTATTTCTATACTACACAATCTGTGATCCCTTTCACAGATTTCATTCATTTCAGAGATATTTCCTTACCAGATAGCTCACTGCCTTCAACAATGGCAGAGTATCTAATATACTGCCTTCACTGGAAAAGTTCTTACAAATTCAGAGAGATATTCAGAGATGTATCTGCCTTGAAAATAGCTCAAGTTAAACTGCACAGCACAGTAAAACATAGCAACCAATCACAAGAAATGTTTTGTGATATTTTATATCATAAAATGTGAGATGGTGCACACACAGAGGGGGAGGTTGGATGACGGACTACAGTGAAATGGCAGTTTCCCAGGAGGACAGACATTCCAGAAAGGGGAGGGAGACAAGAGGCAGCCCGGCTCAGAGCGGGATAGAAGACAGAGGAAGCGAGTACAAAATAGCCACTCTCTAGAATCTCCCAGGATATATCTGTAGGTTGGTAGTAGTAAGGATTTAGCCTGGTAAGATTCTACCAGCTATGTGTAAGCAAATAAAGAACTGAACTCTAGTTGAATTATTCCATGTCGCTCTTGGGCTTAGCCTAATTTTAATTCCACAGAAGTCATGGGTTCCGGATTTTGGACATAATCCTTAAATTAGCCCATTTGAGATACCTTGTTGCAAAATTGTTGCCTTACTATTGAATTATTCATTTTGGCAATCAAGCATGGAGTAATGTACCAATGATAAAATATTATCCAGTCTAGTATTCTTGTAGTTTATTGTAAAACTGCCTCAAAATGTTTCATTTCTCTTGATAATTTCCTAGTTTGCAAATATGAAGATCTGGAATTGAGATACTTTCTCTAGATTCAATACTTAAACACACTTAATACAATATTTTAATAATTTAAATTTGCTTAAGAATTAAATTTTCTAGCATAAAATAAGGTATATAAACTACTTTGATGTTAACAGTTTATTAACTTCCATTTGTTTCTGGCACCAACTGCAGCACAAGTTTTTAAAATTTGCTTAACACTATAGGAGAGTGGTTAATAAAACATAATATTATGAATTTCAGTTTGAGTGTTAGGAAACAGGATTTTCTCTTTAACTTGCATTTAACTAGGAAACATTTTGTTTAAACGTGGTTTAAAAATCTTCCTAAAGAACAAAAACTTTGTTATTCCAAAATATAAAAAACAAATAAATTTCTGGCAATATCTTACAACAATATCATGTTTTAAGTAATTGCTTCAGGACAAGCACACTTTTTATTTATTCATGAAAAAAACTAGAAGAAAGCACTTACTGGGCCTACACAGTTTAGAACAATATTCGTTTGTTTAGCCATAGAAACAAGAGAAGATGAATCGCTGACATCACATAGTATTATGCCAACTTCTGACTTCAGTTCTGCTTTCCCTGAAAAATTTAACATTGACATGTTATTCTCAAAAGCTCTCTATAATTATTTTTATTCAATCCACCATTATTCGTGAGAGTAAAGCTATTTTTATAACATTTAGTTTTCCAATTGCTTTTAGTAAACAAATTCTATTACTTCTATATAAATTCCATCACTATCTCCCAAATATGGTTTCTCAGCACAAGCAAATGTGGGAAGATAGTCACTTGTTACAAAAGCTCACTAGAAAAACAAATAATAAGTAAATATTATATAAAATAGAGATAATGCATGAGGACCAAAATGCAAAAATGTTTCTTTTCACTGAACAAATCTAGTTTTGGAAACAAACTTTGGTAACTTCCAAAGATCTTGCAGTGTTGTGAAAAAGGCTGTAAAGCAAGCCATCTTAAAAGTGTTCTTATTGTAAAATTGCAGTATAAAATTGCAAAATACTAACTTCTCTGGCTTCACTTTATACATCTAAATCAATGCAGATTTATGCATAATTTTATCTCACTTTCCCTGGCCCCAAACAGGATGGGAAGCACAGAGATACACACTCCACACACTTGGTCAATGAGCTGCATATAATGACACTCTCTTTGTATGATTTTAAGTGAGAGGGCAATTAAAGGAGAATAGAAGAATAAACAAACACTGATTATGATAGAACCTTAATACCTCTACTTAGCCCCGTGTGAGACAAGCAATTTGATAAGATTAAACTTCGATCAAAATCAGCAACCCTTACATTCTTAATCAAAGCCTCCAGATTTTTATCTCAATGATGGAAAGAAACAATTACATTAGGGTTTTTTCTCTCTCCTTTCAGATGTGCCCCGCCCAAATGGCAGACGTTGTGCTAACTGAAATGTTGGGCAACGCAGTCCAAGGCATCTGGGGAGGGCCAGACTGGAGGAAACCCTCTTTTTCCCTTCGCTACCCACCGACCCCCAGGACCACAATATTAAGGTCACCTTCAGACACATCATTATTGTTTTCCAACTACAGCCCAGGAAACTGCGCGGAGGTTTTCTTTTTACTGCAGAGTTTGGGACGGAGCCGAGAACAAGGCCCACACTCCGCAATGCCACCTTCCTGCTTTCTCTTACCCAACTTGGTGGCCGCCTTCTCGACCGCCTCTTGCAGCTTCTCCCGAGACCTCCCGGCCACGGCCCAGCGCAAGGAGCCTCGCAGCTCATCCTCGGCAGCTACACGCGCTACCTCCTGGACCACGTACTGCCCCGTGAAGCCCGAGGCCCCGAATACCACCAGCTGGAAAGGCCGCTCAGTAGCCATGGGAACGAGTAAGCGAAAATCCTCAGTCGACCAGAGACCGCAGAGGAAGAGCAGGATGGGGGCGCAGAGCGACAGTGTGCACCACCTCAACGGCTATAGAATGAAGCGGGCGAAGGAGGCGGGGCCCTGGATTGGCCCCGCCCACAATCTTGGGCCTGGACTGGTCACGTGACAAGGCGCTATCCAGTTGCCTCACCCTTCATAGAATAAAATAGAGCTGGAAGGGACATTGGAGGTCTTCTAGCCCAGCCCCCTGCTCAAGCCCTTCATGGGTTGTTATTCTTAAAGCCGCTGGGGTTGTTGATTTCTCCTCCTCCTCTTCCTCGCCCCAGGAGTGAGCGGACTCGCTCTCTGCCCCGTCACGGTAGCCCGTTGTTTCAACCTATCAAGTAGAACCGTCGCGCGAAGTTCCTCTGTCGCGGGAAGGAAACTGGTCATTTGCTGCTCCTCCTTTAGGCAGCCCGGCGAAGCGGTTGCTGCCAGAGCTGGTCAAGCCGCGCTCGCCTGTCAGTTGCGCTTCTGGCCCATTTCATACTTGGAGCCTTTTCTGCATTATCCGGGTTTCGTTGTTCGTGCCCTTTGAAATCGGTAGCAAAAACTTTGCTGTTTACTCCACTGCCAATTTCTGTTCTGTCGACCTTTATCGCCCAAGAGGATTTTTATACGTTTAGGGGTTTACCCTTGAAGAAGACAGAATAAAAGGAAAATGCTGCTTTTACATAAAGAGAAAAAAAAAACCCTTTCTATTCCAGGGAAATTTATAGTTTTCCTATAAATAAATTAGTTCACTTCCTCCGAAGAGCATAAATTAGCTCAAAGATGATGTCTTCTGCCTGAGGCAGCACGGCAATATGTTTTTCATGCCGTTTGTGTTTTATATATTACTTTATTTCATGCCCAACTCGTGTGACAGGTTTATTCCTGGCTGTTTGGTTTTCCAAAATCTCACTTAACAGCATCTGACATTTCCCAGTGGATATATATACGTTCTCACGCTTTGTCGCTCATGATATCAGGTGCAAAACTTGTTGAGAAGTAGCAGATAGGATCAAAGAGGCATCTAATGATAGTTTCAACTGATTCAGGCAAGCCCTCTCGTTTCCAGTCTGGTCAGCCATCTCCAGAAAGAGCTGGATACAATATTATGCTGTAAACGCTGCACTTTCATGGCTTTGAACAGTTTAGTGCAAGTCATAAATAGCATAATACTGAGGTGGTGGGACCAACTATCCATCCAAAACCTTGTAGAATTTCTCCATTTATATATGGTAGAAATCCAATGGTTAGCATTTGTTGCCTATAATTTTTTAAAAGGGAAGGAAGAGAAGAGAAATATTAAATAAAAATGTTATTTGTGATTCATCTTCCTGCATGACTCTGATATTTTTTCAACTTCATTCAACTTGGATTACAACACAAGATTCAAAAGTCACAACTACTTAGCTGTTACACACTATGTTTCCAAATATCTACAGATATCAAGTAAGGCTGATCTTACCAGATTTACCATTGTTAATTGCCAAACAGTAATCACAATGTTGACTGTAACAGGATTACACTACTTTCACAAGGTCAGAATTTGTACTGCTCTTCTTTACTAGGGATGCTTCAGAGGGGGGCAAAGATGTGTTTACTGCACCTATTAGGCTCATAGTTCAAATGGAGGTAGCAAAGAGCAGTCTCTGTTTGCTATCTTGTTGGTTCTTGCTCTCTGTCTGGTCTGAACAGCTCTGGCTAAATTTTGCCTGTCACTTTTTCCCATCAGCTAAGAGACACAGAAAAAGCCTGCATTTGATTTAGGATTAAGTATTAACAACTACTATGTACTAAGGGTTAACTACTTTCGCAAGCCAAGGCTATTGTGAAGGGCAGCATTGCTATTTCTATGCTGGCTAGCATGTGTTTTGTTTCCTTACTGCAGATAGCAAATAGGCGGGACATTGTCTACCTGCAGCTTTTTACATTGGCTAGCTGCAAAATCTTCATTGGTTCATTGACCATCTGGAAGGAAGACTGCTGAGAACATTGGTATGGTGGCATGTAACAGTGAAGAAGTCGAGCTGGTGGGAAAATCCCATGTATAACACTCCTACATGTCTTCTTCTGAGCCTTGAAAGAGCATATTCTGGACTGCTGCCATCGGCATGGGCTTGCGAATAATAGAATCTCAGCCTCTTTCATGTAACTGCTAAAGAACCTGTTTTGCAACCAGAAAAAAACTTTGTCTTTTGCTGATAGCAGCAATTAATGCAAGGCCGCAAGCTAAAATATAATTTCCTTGGAAGTAATTTCATTTTTAAGGGATAGGCTCCCCAATGAGTGAGTTATTTTATGTTGCAAAACCTGTTTATTCAAAAGGTACTTACAGTAATTGTGAAAGTAGCATGCTAGAGAATGATTTAGTAATAATTGCATTGAACTACATAAGACATATTGTGAGAAAAGGTCTTCCATTAATGGGAGTGTATTATTTACTTTTGGATGCTCAATCTTGCATATTTATGTAAAATTAAATCCCCAGGTCCAGACAGTATTCCCCCAAGAGTCCTTGAAGATGAATTGCTGCTGTTTTCAGAAAGTCATCACAGCTCCTGACATATTTAGCTTTCATGAGATATAACAGAAGATGGGCTACAGCTGGTTAAGAAACAGGAAACAGAATAGGAATAAAATGTGTAATTCTCACACTGTTGTTTTTTTTAAACAAGTTTTATTAGTATTTTTTGGTTTTACATCAAAGTGCTTTAGGAATCCACGTGGAGATAGGGTGATCAATCATCCAAAAAAACACACAATATAATCAAACATAAATAGTTCAATAATTCCTTAAAAGTTCCTTCTCTATCTCCCTCAGGCTATAACCTAGTATTAATACATTTCTAAATAAAATTCAATCATTGTAAAAAGAATATCAATAGTAATTCACTTATATCAATCAAAATCCTGTTTTAAGTTTAACTATTTTACAATTACCATTTTCCACTTTAGCCTAAAATGAACACATAAGTTACAATTTCGGGTCTCCCAATTTCCCATCAAACAATAATTATTTCTAAAATATACACATTATATCAACTATTATATTTTAATACTTTCCAACTATATTCTCTTTCCTATACTCTATCAAGTATATATTTTCTATTTCAAATATATATTTTATAAATCTTAAAACCCCTTTTTAACTCCTTACCTAAAATTTAAATCCTATCAAAATCATTATACTTATAAAAAGATATTATTCCACCAGACACCTTATTTCATTTCCAACCTGTATTCTATTTCTTCATCTATTTACTTTTTGTTTACCACCTTTTCCATATTAGATTTCCCAACCATAGTCAAATTACATCCCCACCATAGTCAAATCCATAGTTTTCATCTCGATAGTATTAACTCAGTCAAAATCTCTAAAAGCCTTTTTAACCCGTCAAATAAAGTTTTAACCATTTTTAAACCTAATTCTAGCTTTCTTTTTGTGCCAAGCAGTTTTCCACCAAAGAGCCTCTGACTCATCAAATCTTAATGTTTGGTTATCCATATTTCTCCACAATTGAGTCTGATCGTAATCCTCTTCTCTTTTTTCCAGTGTTGTCTGCACTATATAGTCGGTCTTAATCAGTATGATAGTTATTCGTTGTTTGTCCATGTTGTCAGTGTTTTTGATGCCTCGTTTTTGAAAATCCATTCCTGTTGCTTTTAGGATTATAGGTGTTTTGGTTGGAAACACTTCCGGTTTTGGTCGCAGTGCAGGCGGTCGTACAAAGAGTTTGCTCTCTTTTCCCCCCGCCGGTAGACCCTGGATAAGGTCGAAAGTCGCCCTGCAGGGGCGATCACCATTGAGGAGGCCACTCGTTGATGGCGGAGGGAGTGGCAGCTCCCTCTGAGGTCCGAGACAGCTCCTTTGGGCCGACGGGGAAAAAGATCGGCCATTAATATGGCCGATCATCTAGCTGCTTCAGCTGAAAGTCACAGCAACATCTAAGCGAAAAGAACCACCGTGGGTGATCCGCGTGAGACCTTTCCTTCCCTCTTGATACCCTATTTACCTTCCTGAGAAAAGCTTCTAGAATTATTTCCCTATTTTCAGAAAGCAGCGTTCGGATATTTGGGAAAACGAGCGTTGAGAAAAATAATTAATTTTTACTGACTATTTGAGCTGTTGGATTTCGGGGATTCTGAAAAAATCCTTATCGTGAAGGTGGATTTTCTTTCTCTTTGCCTGCTTGTCTTTAGTCTAAGTGGAAGACTTTAGGGAGGGGGGTGGAGTGTTTTCCGTCCTCCCCCCCTTCTGAACATTACTGTTTCTTTAAAAAAAACATTTGGCTGTCTGGGCGGTGTTTTGTGGATTGAAATGGCAAGGAAGTATCCATTTTAAGCTGATCACTTTCACTTTGCTTTGTCAGATGCGTATTCAGCTTAAACTTGGCGTGACGCCCAGACATTCCTATCTTCATTTTTTTTGCTTTCCTTTGCTTTCTCTTAGTAGTTTACTTTGACTTTATAATACAAAATATATTTCCTAGAAAAATGGACTTTTCTTTTTTTGGATTACAAGATAATAATTGACCTTTAAGGCACCTTTTTCTATTACTATTTTGGACTATTAATTGGATACTCATAATACTGATTTTGATTTTTTCTGCCTTTATCTTTTTGTTTGGCTTGACTTTTTTATTTTTTCTTACTCCTGTGTGGATATTACATTTTATAATTTTGCTACTATAGAATCACTATTTGGCCTGATTTTTTTGTGTTCTTCTATTTCTGTTTGGATCCTATACCTTATACTATTTCTACTACAGAATTTTTATTGTTGTATTTACCTTCTAAGCTGAACTTTCACTAAAAAATTAAGAGTACTTTATTATTGAAATGGAATCTTACCCACAGCTTGACTATGGACTTTTACTAGAAAAATTTTTGGAACTGAAAGAACAATTTAGAATGGACATGGAAGATGATGCTCCAGAGTTAAAAATTGATTCTCAAACTTTGACTGACCAATTTATAGATCAAGGAATAATAGAGGAAGAACAGATCAACCCTAAAGAGGCCGATATGCAAAGACCACAATTCAACGAGATGGAGGAAATATATCTACAATCTATTGAAGAGGAACCAATCAGCACAGAGGAAGAGATTATATCGCAGATGCAAAGTATGGAGAATCTTGATGACCAATTCTCACACTGTTGATGTGTGCAAAATCTCTGTCACATACCTGACATTTTTTGAAGGGGATGATTTCCTGATAGCAAATACAGATGGTCCTTGGTTTATAACCACTCATTCAGCAACCATTCAGACTTTGAGTTTATCCCATTGCCATCCTGCTGCTCAAGTAGGTGAAAGGTGGCTTAGGTATTAAGAGTGTTGGAGTTTGCCCTCTTAGCACAAGATCTCCCTTGTGGACAATCAGGTACATGGATCACATGTTCCTGATCAACAATCTGCTCAGCTCAAATATACTGTGGAACCATGCCCTCCCATCCAGTCATGAAGTTCTCTTCCTATTATGCAGTTTTAAGGAAGACCTGAACCCTGGTTTTCGAAGTCACCTTATTCGAAGTATTTTAAAGAGAATATTCACCTATTGATTGATCTATATAGTAGTTGCTGTCTTGGAATGAGAATGACAAGTTCAAGAGCACCCCACAAAGTATTTACTGGGCTTTTCAATTGGTGTGTTTCATAGCTATTAATACAAATTACAAATAACACACAGTACTCACTGCCTGTAGATTTATAACCTAAAACTCCCAGACAAGAGGAATGGGGATTATTATGGAGGAAAAAAGCAGACTTAATTACCAAATTCTGCATAAGGTGGGCCAAAATATTTTATAGGATCCAATTTGGGTCAGTCACACAGGACTAAGAGGTTTAGTCTTCCAGGCTTTCAGACTCATGCTGGAGCCCATCCTCAGGGAACCTCTCTCACCAGAATGTGTGTGAGAGAACATTCTGGAGAGAGAGATGTTCCCTGAGGATGGGCTCCAGCACCAGTCTGATAGCTTGGAAGACTAAACCTCTTAATCCTGTGTGACTGACCCAAATTGGATCCTGCAACATTATCCTGGCATTTTCTCTCCGTCTTTTTTTGTTGACTACTCAGCAAACATATATAAATCTCTGAAGAATTATATTTGTACAACTAAATCCTTTCCCATTCAATCACCTAATTGCTAGGTTGCATTAACAGAGGGATAGAATCAAGATCACGGGAAGTATTAATACCACTTTACAATGCCTTGGTAAGGCCACACCTGGAATACTGCATCCAGTTTTGGTCACCATGATGTAAAAAAGATGTTGAGACCCTAGAAAGAGTACAGAGAAGAGCAACAAAGATGATTAGGGGACTGGAGGCTAAAACATATAAGGAACGGTTGCTAGAATTGGGTATGTCTAGTTTAATGGAGAGCAGGATGAGGGGGGACATGATAGCAGTGTTCCAATATCTCAGGGGCTGCCACAGAGAAGAGGGAGTCAAGCTATTTTCCAAAGTGCCTGAAGGCAGGACAAGAAGCAACGGATGGAAACTAATCAAGGAGAGAAGCAACCTAGAACTAAGGAGAAACTTCCTGACAGTTAGAACAATTAACCAGTGGAACAACCTGCCTCCAGGGGCGGTGAGTGCTTCAACACTGGAAGTTTTTAAGAAGAGACTGGACCGCCATTTGTCCGAAATGGTATAGGGTTTCCTGCCTGAGCAGGGGGTTGGACTTGATGACCTCCAAGGTCCCTTCCAACTTTATTATTATTATTATTATTATTATTATTATTATTATTATTATTATTATTATTATTATCATCAGCATCATCAGCATCATCAGCATCAGCATCAGCATCAGCATCATTATTATTATTCATTAAACATGAACCTCAGTCAACTGAACATTCAAATTGGCTGGTGCTGATGGTTGACACGGGTTGCTACCAGCATCCTAGGTGTCAACCAGGTACCTCCTTAAAATATAAGATGTTCCGAGTAGCGCAGTTTTTTGTAGCATTGCTGGAGTTATTGCAGGAAGCTGCAATTTCTTGATGTATTTTGCAAAGTTTTTGGACATAGTTCCCAGTGCCCCGATGACAATGGGTACCACTGTTACCCGTTTCATCCATAATCGCGCAGTTTCGATGGCCAGGTCGTGATATTTCGTAATTTTTTCCAGTTCTTTTTTTTCAACTCTGGCATCTCCTGGTACAGCGATATCAATCAGCTGTACGCTTCGGTTCTCTACAACTGCGATATCTGGCGTGTTGTGTTCCAAATGGCGATCTGTCTGTATTCGAAAGTCCCACAAGATCTTCACCCTCTCATTCTCAACAACTTTTTCCACCCTGTGTTCCCATGACTTTTCGGACACAGGCAAGTCGTATTTTTTACACAGTGCCCAGTGGATTAATTTAGCAACTCGATCATGTCTAGATTTGTAATCATTTTGTGCGATTTTGCTGCACTCACAGATTAGGTGTGAAACAGTTTCAACTTTGTCATTGCAAAGTCGGCAATTTGGATTGTCAGTGGATTTTTGTATCTTCGCTTTCATGGCATTAGTTGGTAATGCTTGTTCTTGAGCAGCCAGTATTAAGCCTTCCGTTTCTTTCTTGATGGTTCCCATCTTAAGCCATGCCCATGTCAAGTTGTTATCACATTTTCCTTCAATGTTTTTCAAATGCTGTCCATGCAAAGCTTTGGTTTTCCATCTATTTAATCTGTCATCCAGCCATTTTTCCTTATATTCTGCCTTTGTTTCTGTTATTTTTATAGTGCTCTCTGTTTTCACAGCCTGCAGCAGTTTTTCTGTACTTTGTTTCACATAGTCATTCAAACTTCGTTTTTCTTCTTCTACAGTTTGGTGGATTTGCAATAGTCCTCTGCCCCCTATTTTTCTTGGCAGGTACAACCTGTCGATGTCACTTCGTGGATGTAGAGCGTGGTGCATATTCAAAAGTTTACGTGTTTTCCGGTCTAGGTTTTCCAGTTCAGCCAAAGTCCAGTTGATAATTCCAGCTGAGTAGCGTATCACTGGGACTGCCCATGTATTAATGGCTTTAATTATGTTTCCAGCATTCAGCTTTGATTTTAAAATTTTGCGGACTCTCCTGATGTATTCTTTTTGCGTTGACTCTTTGACTTTTCCATTCAAGATGTTATCTGCTTCCAATATGCCTAGGTATTTGTAACTGTCATCTTTTGCTAGTGCTTTTACAATACTTCCATTTCCCAGTTCTATTCCTTCTATTTTTGCCATTTTTCCTCGTTGCATGGATAGTACAGCACATTTTTCAAGTCCAAAGTTCATTCTGATGTCGCTGCTAAATAGTTGGACTGCGTTGAGTATTGATTCAAGTTCAGTGTGGCTTTTCGCGTACAGTTTTAAGTCATCCATGTACAGCAGATGGTTTATCTTGCCATGCTGGCTTGAGATGTAGTATCCCTGTTTTGTGTTTCGTAAGATTATTGTCAATGGAATTAATGCAATGTTGAACAGTAGTGGTGAAAGTGAGTCGCCTTGGAAAATTCCTCGTCTGATGTTAATTTCACCAATGTTCTCCCCATTTACTGTTAGGGCTGTTTTCCATTTTTGCATATTTGCTTTCAAAAATGTACATATATTTTTGCTGATTCCAAAGTTTTCCAAACACGCATTAATCTAACTATGGGGTAATGTGTCGAATGCCTTCTTGTAATCAATCCACGCCATATTTAAGTTTGTTTTCCATCGTTTTGCATTTTTAAGTACCATTTTGTCAATGAGCAGCTGATCTTTTGTTCCTCTTGATTTTTTAAAATTTCCTTTTTGTTCTACCGGATACAGACTGTTTTCCATCAGATGGTTGAATACTGAATTTGCCAGTATTCTTGTAAAAAGTTTGAACGTTGTTGGCAAACAAGTAATTGGACGGTAGTTACTTGGTTCTGTGCTTTTTTCTGGGTCCTTCATTATCAAGTATGTTCGGCCAGCTGTTAACCATTCTTCACTTGTGGCATTTTGGAGCATTTCATCAAACTGAGTTGCCATGCTGTGATGGAGGCTGGTGAGATGTTTCAACCAGTATCCATGCAGCTCGTCCAGGCCAGGTGCACTCCAGTTCTTGGCCTTCTTTACTTGTTTTGCAACCATATCAGCGGTTATTACAGTATTCTCCATTTTGTTTTGTGTTGCTTCCTTTTGGATATCTTTGATCCAGGAGGCAGTTTTATTATGTTCCACTGGGTTTTCCCACAGTTCTTCCCAAAAGTTTAAAGTTTTTTCTTTACACGGGAGAACACTAGTTTGGACTTGATTTTCGTCAAGTGACTGGTAGAAGAGGTGCTGGTTTCTTCTGAACTGGACATTTTCACGATATTGTTTTATTCGTCCTTCGTATCTTTCAATTTTCTTTGCTGTTGCTATTACACGCTGTTTTAGTTCTTCCATAGTTTCCGTTATTGTTTTTTCCTCCAGATTATACTTTTTGTATAAACTATTTTTCAGCTTTTCATTCTTTAGTTTTCCTTCTTTCAAGTATTTCAATTTGCTGACATCTCCTCGTAGTTTTTTTATTTTATTTTCAAGTCGAATTTTCCACTTTGGTGTTCCAGTGGGCTTCTTTTTTGGCATTTTATAACCCAATTCTGCAGTTATAACGGCAGCTGTACTGTACGTTAGTTGGTTTGTTTCATACAGTGTGCTGGATGGGATGGAAGTTAATATGTTGTTCACAGCATTTAGTATATCTTTCACTCGTTTGCTATGCACTTCACGAATGGCAGGCAGTCTTTTTCTTTCTGTGTTTTCATTGATGTGGTTTTCTATCTTTTCTTTCAGCATTTTTGCTAGATCACTTAGCTCTACATTTTTGAGTTGTTGTACAGGGGAATCTTCACCCTGTGTGGCGGCTTCTTCTGCTGGTTGGTCAGTTTGTTGGTTAGTTTGTTCAGGTGTTGGAACATTTTTTTCAGCCTGTTCATCATCATTACTTGTTTTCTTTTTAGCCAATGTTTCTAGTTGTTGCATTTCCACATCTGTAAAAACTTTATTACGGATGATGTAGCGTCTTTGATCCATTAATCGTTGTTCAATTACATCACTTTCTGGATGTTTTTCCTTCCACAGTTGCATCATTCTTTTTTGAAACCCCCTGGCTGTTGGTTCTGCCTGGTAGTAACATTGGATGATTTCTCGATTTTCTTCGGTTGTCCAGGTTTTGCGCTTTTGTTCCAGTCGCTTTACAGTTGTACGCTCTGATTCCCCAGCAGTAGCAACTGAGCCCTGTGGCCCATTTTCCGACAGATGCCCAGGAGCCATAGCATCTGACGCGGTCCTTGTTGACCCGGGCGACGACCGATCCGGTATGGAATTTTTTTTGTTTCTTCTCATCATTAGTGATGGGGGGTGCCTGGGTTGGTTCACGGTGACTAAGCCACTACCGGTCCGGAGATCGGTAATCCCATAACCATAGGGACCGCACCCGATAGCCGTCCAGGCCCAGCCACGGGGCTGCTATTATTATTATTATTATTATTATTATTATTATTATTATTATTATTATTATTATTATTATTATTATTATTATTATTATTTTATTATTATTATTATTATTATTATTATTATTATTATTATTATTATTATTATTATTATTATTATTATTATTATTATTATTATTATTATATAGATAAAAAAACAAGAAGAACAAGCTGAACGTGAGCAGGCAGCAGTTACCAAATCTGGAATCCCTGTAATATAGTTTGGGAATTTGGGCTGATGTAGTTACTTCTCTATATGGGATCATCCATACCTTTAGGCTGAATGGAGAGCTGTATCAGCCAATAGCTACCTACCATAGTGGCAGGAAAAGGACTATGTTTGTATGTCATTATGGTAGGCTTTTCTTAAGCTGCTGTAGTAGATACGGTCTTGCACCCAATTAATTGGGAAGATTCAATTTTATTTTTACCCTTCAGCTGAAATGAATTCTCTGTCTATATGGTTTGGTATTGCTAATGTGAGCAAAATGTAGATTGTTTCTCAAATCAGTTCTTTATAAAAAAAAACAGAAAGGAGTACCTATCTGCATTCCTACATTACAGTTAATTGGAAAGGATATGTCTGTCTGTCTGTCTGTCTGTCTGTCTGTCTGTCTGTCTGTCTGTCTCTCTTTCTATCTATCTATCTATCTATCTATCTATCTATCTATCTATCTATCTATCTATCTATCTATCTATCTATCTATCTCTATCTATCTATCTATCTATCTATCTATCTATCTATCTATCTATCTATCTATCTATCTATCTATCTATCTATCTATCTATCTATCTATCTATCTATCTATCTATCTATCTATCTATCTATCTATCTATCTACATTTCTTATTTGGATTGTGCAGTAAATGAGATCAATTGTTATCGAAAGCCCTGTTAGTAATTGGAACTGGTGATATCTCTTCCCAAAGAAAATTGCACGCTTTTAAACTCTTTTACATAGGAAATAGTGGCAATGTAGTCATAAACATAGAGAGAAGAGAGCCTATTAGCAATAGATCATATGTAATATGTAATGCTTTTTGAATTGCCAGAGTCAAGGCCAGAGGCTATAGGAGAACAACTTTAAATTTATTGCCAACTCATTGAGTCTACCTTTCACATATTCTGAAATCAAGATTCATATCAATCATATTTTAATATTCTTCATGGTCTTGAGCTGAAATGATTTCTCTGTATACGTAATTTAAGATTTAAATTGCATTCATGCCTGATAAAGTCTAGATAAAATGGCCTTTAAGAGCACTGTAAGACATCAACTGCAACAGTTTCAGTCTTAATATTGAAACTAATATTGCAATGTCAGTATTAAATTCCAATAGGCATGAGAAACGAGTGGGTTGATATATATTAACACATCAGTGCATTAAATTTTATCTACTCCTAAGTATTAGTTTGGGACAGTATGTTCCTTTGACAGTCTTTAGTCATAAAAGGCTGCAAGAAATATGGTTTGGTTAATCACCATCAATAACTTTGGAATATTTGGAGTATTTTGATCCCTTGTAAAGGAAGTAGGTTACAGAGGTTGGACTTGAAGCTGATGATGATTATATATTATGGAGTAATAAAACTTTGAATTGGAGTAATGGTTTACAACATCAAAAAAAATCATTGCTTCACCAACCCTTAGAAAGTGGGAAATGCCAGCACTAATCTCCATTTCTTTTCCCTTTTTTTTCTTTTTGCTGATTTGTGTGCACTCATTAAGCAGAACCAAATGGCTTGAGGAAACAGTTAATGGAGGGAACGGGTCTGCCCCATGGCCCCTCTTGTGTAGAGTGCCTCAGGGCTCATGTCTCTGTCCACTCCTGTTTAACATGTATGTGTAGCTACTGTGTGAGGTCATTTTATGGCATTGGATGAAGTATTATCAATATTCTGATCATACTTAGCTATATATCTCTGCCAAATGATGTTTTGGAATTTCTGTCTCAGTGCCTAAAGGCAGTGGGGTCTACTTGGGAATAAGCATGCTTCAACAACCCTAACAAGAGGGAGTGCCCTTGGATATTGGGGTCTCCTGTACCTGGTGATTTCCCATCCTTAGTTCTGGATGGGATGGCACTATTCCAGAGAGAACTACAGTGGTGTGCAATTTGGGATCCTCCTGGACTCATGGCTCCTGTCACAGTAGGCAACAGTCATGACTAAGGATGGTTTTGCTTAACTTTGTTATGCACCAGTTGCACACTGTCCCAGATCAGGAGGCAGTATGCATGGTCACTCATGCTTTGGTCATCTTTTGAGGGCATTACTGCAATGAGGTCTACAGGGGGCTGCCGTTGAAGTATATCCAGAAATTTCAATTGGTCCAGTATGTGACAGCGGAGGTAATTATGGGTATGCCGCATTACACCCATGTCACACCTTTGCTTCACCAGCTCCACAGACTCCCAATTTGCTTCTGAGTACAATTCTAAGTACTGGCTATTTCCTGTATTGCCTTACATAGCATAGAATTGACCTACTCCCAGTGTATCCATCAAATTAGATCGGGCAAGAGGGACAGGATCTGGGTCCTGTCAATTAGGGATTGTCATTTAGTGAGACTTGGGAAGTTTGCCTTTATATAGTGTGCCTGCCCTCTGGAATTGCAAACTGCCCAACCTTAGGTTGGACCTGACCCTGCTTGGCTTTCAGAAAGCTGCCTTCAGCAGTCCTTTGGGTTTAGTTCATTTTGTTATGCATTCTTTATATTGTAGATAGAATGTGATGTGTTTTCAGAATATTTTCACTCTTTAGTAGCTGGGCTGGTATACTTTCTTGCGCAGCTGCAGTGCAGAAGAAACTGTTTTGAAGATACCATTCAGCTGGAAATACCAGAACTTTGCAGAGCTTGGAGGCGAGTAATTTTCCCATTACAGATAACTCTTATCTCTTCATGCTGGCTCCTGAGTTACAGATATCCTAGAACAGTGATGGCGAACCTTTTAGAGACCGAGTGCTCAAGAACCGCCCCGCCCCCCCACCCTGCCCCCCACCCCGCCCGCAGGGCCACCCACCACCTCCACGGCCCACCGCAGATCGCCCAGGTGGCCCAGCAGCGCCGTGGCAGCCACGCCCTCCGCCCGCACCCTGCAGCAGCATCTGCGCGTGATGGAATGCAAGGGCGGAGTCTTGTTCCCGCTGCCCGGCTGCCATGTCCTTGACTGCTGGCAATACAAAATGAGCAGGAATGAAATTGACAATACTCTTTCAATATATTCATTTTTTTAATTTTACAGTATTTATATATTGTCCAAATTCATAGGCTCTGGCTAGCATATAATTTAAAGTTAATAACCTCCCAAAATATCTCACCTCAGCCTGAGTCAAACAATCATAGCCATAAAACTAGGTGGTAGCCTACAATTAGCTCAGATTTAATGCATTTTGAAATGGCACTTTATTTGTATTTTTTACAGCTAGAAATCACAAGCTTGATTAATAGTTTCAAAGAGGAATTTCTCACCTTAAGTAGATTAGAATTAGTACAGATATTCTTGAATTTAAACCATGCTGCCATAAAAAAGTGGTTTACGAACACCATATTTTCTTAATCTGAGAACCATTTTTCAGTGGATAAATATAGGTAGTCCTCAAGTTACAACAGTTCATTTAGTGACAGTTCGAAGTTATGAAGGCATTGAAAAAAGTGACTTATGACCATTTTTCACACTTAACGATTGTTGGTCATGGTCATGTGATCAATTCAGACACTTGGCAACTGGCATGTATTTATGACAGTTGCAGTGCCTTGGGGTCATGTGATCACCTTTTGCAACCTTCTGACAAGCAAAGTCAATGGAGAAGCCAGATTCATTTAACAACCAGATTACTAATTTAACTGCAGTGATTCATCTAATAACTGTGGCAAGAAAGAACGTAAAATGGGGCAAAATTCACTTAACAACTGTCTCACCTAGCAAAAGAAATTTTGAGCTCAATTGTGGTTGTAAGTCGAGGACTACCTGTATACTTATCCATCTAATGATAGATAAAGCCAAAGTATGAAGCAGGGAGGTCTCAAAAAAGTTAAGGTGATATATGTGACTGTGTGATTGGGACCCTGCCCTTTTACAGGTGTATAAAAAGAGTGGAATGTTATCATGCTATTGCAGACATCATCTTTTTTCTGGTCAACTTCCCTAAAAAAGATCAACATATAATTATTTTAGAAATAAATATATTAAAAATTGCCAGAACATATATAAATAGCTAATGTATAATAATGTAATTGTATTTCACCAATTCCAGTTCTCTATCCATTAACTGTATCTTCAATACTCAGTCATGTATAACCAAAGGGGAACAACATTTTCCACTTCTGAATTATGATAAAAAAAAAGATTTTTCCCATTTATCTGTTTTGGGGTTATCCAAAATGCTAGTTGAAACGATAATTTATAAAGCCTTTTTGAAATAAAAAACAAATTTTACTCTTGCCATTACTTCAGATATTCATTACAAAACATACAAATCAGCTAAACAAGAATTAGAATAGATTGGAATATCTAGCTATAGTTCTGTTTCATGTGATTACCAGAAAAGATGGTGCGATATATCTAAAGCTTTATTTTGTAGCTTTATTTTGTAATAAAATCAGGTAAAGGAGATTAAAGTGTTCGTTGCTGTGAACACCGAACTGCCTCAAAACGCCTCTTCTTATATTTGCTCTTTGCCTTAACCAAAGAAAGCAGAGGAATATTTATATGGTTCTGTGCCTGCAGTGTCTCATTTTAAGATAAAATTAGCTACTTTTGCACAACACTCTACATGATAATGCAGTCAGCTATATTTTAGCCAATTTGTGTGAGTTCTTAATGCTGGGTTGAATAAACTATGATTAAATAAATTACAAATAAGTATGTTGTACAAACCTACCAGTGGAAATGAAAAAAAAAATGCTTGGTGAAGCCAGGGTATTTCCGAGTAAGGGAAATTTATTATATTCTAAGGAATTGCCATAACTGGAAATAAAATGGGGCATTTGCCAACCCTAGTGCAAAGTAAGATCTTTTAAAAACTATATTACATTTTACTTTTAAAGGTGCACTAAAAACATTCTGCCAAAAATTCTGTATCTCAGATTTCTTGATAACTGTACATGTCATATTTTTAAAATAAACATATTCAAGTTATAAATTCTTTATATTTTGGTGATCATATGTACAATCACTTGAACAGAGCAGAAGTCCACAGTTGCATTAAATATCATGCAACTGAATAGCAAACTCAAAATTACAAAGTCTCAAAACATATTCTTATTATGGAATAATTATAAATACGTGATAGCTATAGAAGGCATGCTCATCAACACTGTATCACATAATTACAGAATAAAAGAATAAGAAAATGTTGCTACAGACCAACTAATTAAAGGGGAGACAAAAGTGGTGTACTGAACCAGTCAGTAACATTTTAAAACTCCCTCTTTTAGAAGAGTTCAAGTTCTGCTATAGTATACACAAAAGGCCTTTGGAACACACATAAAAAACGTTTAGACAAAATTAAACCTTTAAAAAACTTACTAACAACATATAAAATTGCCAGATAATAATAATAATAATAATAATAATAATAATAATAATAATAATAATAATAATAATAATAATAATAATAATAATAATAATAATAATAATAATAATAATAATAATGTTGGAAGGGACCTTGGAGGTCATCTAGTCCAACCCCCTGTTCAGGCAGGAAACCCTATATTAATTAACCAGTGTAAAGTTTGCACTGCCAATACACTAGGGAAGGGGAATCCGTGGCCCTCCACAAGTTGCTGAATTTGAACTTGCAGCAACACCAGCCAGCACAGCCAATCACAAGAATACTAGAAGCTGTAGTTCAGGGACTCCAGAAAATGACTGATTCTCCATCCTAAGTTACCTGAATCCATAGAATAGGATCCAGGTCACTATGAAAGGGGAGGGCTTCTGGATGCTTTATCATTAGAACACTCTTTTTATTAGAATTACATCTCCCACAATGGAGGACCTCCACAGCAGACTATATGCAGAAAAGGGTAATGAACTAGAAAACCTGTTGGCAATTGTTTCAGAGATATTTCCTTACCCAAACAGAGAAACAGAAGGACCATGGATGCACAACAAAACAAAACGGAACCTGTGGGAGCTGGAGCAACTTCTAACTTCCTGCTGGCTTCCCCATTATCTTTTCTTGAAGAAAGCTGGCAGGGAGTGTTGGAAATGACAATAGCATGACCATAGCAACATGGCAGCACAGCAGCATGGCAGCACTGAAACAATCACAACTTTGCCAAAATCTGGGAGTCATGGGTCCCAGGTGTTGGATGCATTCTGTAAGTATCTGAGGTATGTTGACTCAAAAATCGTTGCCCTATGATGCACTGTTTTGCCCAACTGAAGATTACAATCAAAAGGACACAAGAATTTTAGTAGTATATAGATAAACATAAGGCAATGCTAAAGAATGCAAGAAGCCTTTGTGTACAATACAGCCAAGGAGTTATTTTGATTCTAACCTTTTATCAAGGTATAATAGAACACAGTACAACTAAAATCTACAGGAACACTATGGCAGTGTGTGTCAACAAAAATATACAAGATTAGTCACTCAGATGTCAAACTTCAAACTATCTTTCTAAGAACTTTGCAGTGAACAGGATTAAATCAGGACTGGTAAGAAAGGAAAGGACATGCAATGAAATTACATATTTGTGTGATGTGTAAATTAAACAGAATGTGATGCTGCCTGTTCTATTATTTATCACAGAGAGAAGTCTGAGCTACAAATGGAAAGGAAAAAATAAAAATGAATAACTCTAATAATAATTCACATAAAGGCTGATACTCTTTAAAAAATGAAAAAAAAAATATTAATGCTTTTTACATCCATATTTCTGTCACTATTTCATTTCACTTGCCATATTAGTTGTTTGCACAACAAAGCCTAAACATTTGTATAGCATGTACCACTTGTGACTAATAGATTTGTAACAACTTCAGTGAAGTCTACTCCCTAAACAGGCAAAGTACCCTTGACTTAATTTCCCTGTCATCTGATCAATTTATAGCGCTAACAAAAAATACCTGAGAGCCAAAAACTCTTTATTTCAGATTTGTTGAAAAAAATGTATATTTATTTTATAAGTCTTTGTTCTTCTTGAAAAAGGAAAAGAATCCTCCGGTATTTATGAATGCCTATATATGTAATCACTAAAATTGTTAAATGCTAATGTGAACTTGTCTTTATATATTATTTTAATGAAAGTACAAGTAGTTTGACCTACTTGATAGATTTTTTAATTCCATCTGACAGATTATGAATCCACCAATGAATATACTAGTGAGACAGAATTAGAAAATAGTCAAAAGTAAAACCTCTGTTCTTAAAACCTATTTGTTCATAGCAGGTAAAATGAAATTAGATAATTCCTTGAAAGCAGCTATGCCTTTTCCAGGGAATGTGCTGTAAAAGTGGAGGGCAAATAAGTGATCCAAGGAAAAGATGCAACTGCTTTAAAGAGCCAGAGATGCTTCAAATCACTGGATGTTGGCACTAATCACTATGATGAGGATTGTGTTTGGGAGTAATCAATTATGTTTTGAATTGGATAGAATAATCAGGTGTACCTAGTGCTGGAAAAAAAGGGAGGCATAGCATAGCAAAAGATAAAAAGCATAAAAGCATGATATTCAATGTTCATGTTTAAGAAGCTGTTTAACTGCATCTGAGGTTTAAACAATGCCCAGTAACATTAGGCGATTACTTTTTTTCATTAAGAAGTTCAAAATACTGTATGTCATGATGACAGACTTTTAGTGCAGATCAAGCCACTTAGTAGACTTTTTTAGATACATCCTACAAAGCAAATTCTACTTTCAAAGACAACTTTATCCGTTACTGAATCAACATTATACCTGCATCTTCCTCAGTAAAGTTTAAATATCTTCTTTAGTAGCCCTGAAATACACAACTAAATTCTTCAGTGAATTACGGAGACAGATTGCCCAAAACACAGTTGTTTATACCATGATTTTCTCCATTTCAGAACCAGGGTTCACACAGGTAAAATTTAAGGCACAAGATTTCGCACAGAGTGATGGCAAGTACTGTATGTTATACCCTGTTCAACGTTTTAGGACATGCCTGTTTTTCAACCAAATGCAGAAGGTTTACCAGCAGTTTTCAGTGAAAAATATTCATTGGAAGTAAAAACTTTAGAGCCCATAGCCCTGAAAATTAAGAAATAAGCATGACAGCATGCCAATAAAGTTCAGCTAATGCTATTTGTTTATTCTTTTCCATTTTTAATTTGTTTAATCCCTTTTATTTTAATATTTAATACATTTATTATTACATGATGTTCCACTTATCAGGTGCATGCAACGTTATCTTGAGATGAGCATATACAGTATATATGCATATGTAAATATATGATGGGGAACATTGAAAGTAGTGAAATCAGAGGAACATATGAAATGCAGATGCTCCAGGTAGAAATTGTTACCATAAAAATGGTCAATATCAAAATAGTTGTTGGATATCATGCATTCTTGCAAACGTTAGTTCTGCCCCTAAGGTATTTAAGCCTTTGTAAAAGGAGGGCATTCACTCCTTGCTAAATTATTCAAATATATAAATAAAGGAGACATAGAATCAGAAGGCCCAGATCCTTGGTATAATGATCTCTATTTACAAAACAGTCAACAAACAAAATCCAAATAAATATTGCCCAATTTATCTACTGGTTATACCAACCAGGCTGTATTCACGTTTACTGCTGGAGAAGCTGGAAGACTGGGGGAAAACTTTTTTACCTGTATGAATAAATAGGTTTTAAGAACAGAGATGTTACTTTTGACTATTCTCTAATTCTGTCTCACTAGTATATTCATTGGTGGATGGATTTGGAAGGTGCTTTTGGCTCTATTAATAAAGTTGTGGGACAAACTAGCAGCAATTAACAAAGACAAGTATCTCCCATTCTCACCAACTTCATTTAAATATCTTTATATGGCTTTTCACTAATGATATCATGACTTAGGACACATGGAGGGCTTTTAGCACTCTTTTAAGTTTTAGATTAATATGTTCTTGTCTAACTTTCACATACTTTTCTCCTTTCATTGGGTTTAAATAAAGCTTACCCAACATATAGTGAAAGCTTGACTTCACAAAACCATTAATATTAAATTATATATTTATTAAAGGATAATCTTTGGCTAATTAGAATTGCAAAACACTGAAGAAAGAACTTTCTCTCTCATTCATTGATAGGCTTCTGCTGAATTATGCAACCCTTAAGAGACTGGATTTCTGGAGTATGATTTTAGGGTTGGCAGGCAGATCATAACGCTTTACAGATTTGAGATGTGTTTGAATATTAGTAGCTCGGGTTGGTAGTTGGGCTGTTGGTTTGATCTCCGAGCTTGGCGATTTGGCTGCAAATGTTTTGTCTCCATTCGGGGGGAGATCTTCAGTGTGCTTTGAATTGTGCCCGTCTGTCAGAGCACTGGCCTTTAAATACCTTCTTGTGTGATGTAAATTGGTGTGGGTGTTATTTGTCGGGATGTTTCTGAGTCATGGTCTGATTTCAGGTTGTTTGATTGGTTGGTTGTTGTTGCTGGGCCATAGTCCTTGGTGTTTAAGTATTGCCTGTGTGATGCAAATGGTGTTTGTCTGATTGGCTAGCTGTTGTTGTCAAGATGTGGTCTGGTTTCTTGTGGTGGGAGGTTGCCTTTGGGATTGGGTTGAAGTAGTTCTTTCGTTCTCAGCGGTTGGTAGATTGGGTCGATGTCAATGTTTATTGACTTATTGGAGGAGAACCAGGCTTCGAGGAATTCTCTTTCTCCCCTTGATTTCGCTTCTGAGTCTTCGTGGACAGACATGAAGGATAGTGGTTTGTGTCTTTTGATAGGCAGGAAGTATTCGTGCAGTCTGGTAGATAGCTTTCTTCCTGTTTGGCCCACATAGTTCTTTTCATAGTTGCTGCACTGAATTCGGTATATGATGCTTGATCTTTGTGAAATCAAGGGAAGAAAGAGAATTCTTTGAAGCCTGGTTCTCCATCAATAAGTCAATAAACAGACACATTGACATCGACCCAATCTACCAATCGCTGAGAACAAAAGAAGTACTTCAATCCCAAAGGCAACATTTAAAATGAACAAACAGGCACCTCACCACATACAGTAGCAACAAAAATCACAACTCCCCACAAGAAACTGAACCATGTCTCAACAACAATAACCAGCCAATCAAACAGCCCGAAACCAGATCATGACTCAGAAACATCCGGACAAATAACACCCACACCAATTTACATCATACAAAAAGGTATTTAAAGGCTAGTGCTCTGACAGACGAGCACAATTCAAAGTGCATTGAAGAGGTCCCCGCGAATGGAGACAAAACATTTGCAGCCAAATTGCCAAGCTCAGAGATCAAACCAACAGCCCAATTTCCAGATTTATTATATGGCACAATAATCTGAAAAAGATCACGATTTACAAGTAGTCCTCAGTTACTGTCTCACTTAGCAATCATTTGAAGTTATGATGGTGAAAATGCACTTTTGATCTTTGTTGTGTCTGGTGCTCACATGACTGCCATTCAGGCATTTTACAACTGGTGCACATTTTTTACTCTTGCAGCATCCCACTATAATATGGTTACCATTTTCATGCTTCCCAACCAGTTTGCGACAAGCAGAGTTAATGGAAAACATGGAAATAAAATTGTAACTCATGGACAGATGATTTTCACTTAACAACCACTTGTTTAGTAGTTGCTAAGCCATGGTGGCACAGTGGTTAGAATGCAGTATTGCAGACTAATTCAGCTCATTGCCAAGGGTTCGATCTTCACCAGCTCAAGGTTGAGTCAGCCTTCCATCCTTCCGAGGTCGGTAAAATGAAGACCCAGATTGTTGGGGGCAATATGCTGACTCTGTAAATTGGTTAGAGAGGGCTACAAAGCACTATGAAGTGGTATATAAGTCTAAGTGCTATTGCTATTGCTTAGTGGCAGAATTCCTGGTCCCAACTGTGGTTGCTAACAGAAGACTACCTGAAGTCAGATCTGATTGATATAATTTCTTATAAATTATATCTTAATGGCCCCAAGTTGTTCTGCCAATTTTAACATTTCTAAGATTTTAAACTGTAGTTGGCAGTAGGAATAATCTTGGGGAACAGGACAAGCCACAACCAAGCCAGCAGTCAGATAAAAGAAATCTCAGTCTAGGGTAGAAATGGCATTTGAGAAAGCATCTCAGACATGACCCTCCCTAGTTCTCAGAAGGATAAAGGAAGGGAGCGGGGAAGCACATACAGACTTGCAAGATTCCATTACTGAGATCTTATATTAAAAGTAGTATTAGCATTCATAATTCTGGTTTCCTAATCCGGTCGGCCTTTGAAGGGCTGACACAAACTGCATCAGTGGTAATAAACCAGTGGAAATATAAAAAAGCTTTTATTGCCGCAAGGTTGTTCATATACTGCCAATTCCAGTTTGCAGTGCATCTTCCTATGTTTCACTGTTCCTTATATTCATCCTTGCTGTGACAATCTGTAAGATTCTGGACTCCAGTAATCTAGACTCTAATGAGGGCAATGATTTTTTTTATGAGATCATGTTGCCTAGATATCTATGTATAGCATATTTCCCACGGCAGCCTTAAAGTTAGGGACTAACTACCGAAATCATGGCAAATAATTGTAAAGGGGTATCCTTTACTTAATGCGATGAACATTCTTTATTACTTCTAAGTTTTTTTATAGTAATAAACAAAATGATTGTTTTGTCTATTCCTTTGTATATATTTTGTGCAATTGGCCCATGACTACATACTTGAAAAAAATGAAATAGACTGAGAAATTCAAACCACAACATGCAGAACTTTTGATTAACTGTAAATATTACTTTGTAACAAAACCCTGGCAATTATTTAGCTGAGAATATTAAAACAATACTTGATGAAATTGACTTTTTAAAAGTATTCCATTATTTTCTCAATATTACCATTTCTACTGCACAATTTGTGCCTATATATTAGTTTGTACAGCAACTCTGTTGTTAATTCTATGGATAATGGTAGCAGATAACCATACTGAAAGAGTAGCAAATTTATGTAGTTTTCATAAATAAATAAGTGACATTATTAGGACATATAATTACATTGAAAGAGTAATTAGTGGAGTAGCTTTATAGCATGACTTGTAGTTATTGAAGCTGTTTTAGACTAGGTAGTCTTTAATCGAATGCAGTGGTAACATTATTTTAAAATGGACTACAGTTTATTCATTATGGAACTAAACAGCTACAATCAATCTGATTGCATGAAATCTTTAAAAGCATATAGCCTTAGAAATAGATATAACTCTAGGGCATGGGTCGGCAACCTGAAACACTGAAAGAGCCACTTGGACCTGTTTCCCTCACAAAAAAAAAAACTGGGAGCCGCATAATGCGCGCGCACCTGCGCATGCGCGCACGGGCACCTGCGCATGCGCGCATGCGCGAAACAGGGGGCTTGATTAGAGTGGAGCCTAAGGCGAGACATGCACCGGCCCTGCCCCCGTCCAGCTCTGGTATGGACGACTCTGCCGTCCTGGCTTCTCCCCTCGGAAAAGACTGCTCTCCCCCTGCCCGCGCTCTCCCTCTCTGGGACTTTCTTCTTTCCGCCTTTTGGTGGGAAGGTTCTGAGAGAGCGGAGGAGGAGGCCGACGGGGCTGACCAGTAGGTCTTCCATGCCGCTCCGCTCGGACCGCCAGCTTTTGGCTGCGGGGCTGCCTCCCTCCGGAGCTGTCTTTACCCGCTGCTTCCTCACCCTCCCAGCAAAAGAACCGCAGAGAACACTTGCCTGTGAGCCAGGCCTGCCGTCCGCGTGACTGTGATAGGCAACGGCCCCAACTCTGCTCCGGGGCCGCGAAGGGGCGCGGCTGCCCGCTCGCCGCCGCCTCTCCGGCCCCGCTCAGTGCGAGCAGCGGCAGGACGGCGGTGAAGGGGAGCGGCTGTCCGGTCACCTCCGCCTCTCCCACCTCGCTTAGCGCCACCGGCAGCGGGAGGACGGCGAAGGGCTGCCAGGTCGCCGCCGCCTCTCCGGCTTCGCTGGGCGCGAATAGCGCCGGCGGCGGGAGAACGGGGAAGGGGCTCGGCTGCCTTGTCGCCGCCTCCCTCTCCTCGCTCAGCGCCCGGCGGGAGGACAGCGAAGGGGCGCGGCTCTTTGGCCTCACTCAGCGCCACCGGCAGCAGCAGCAGCGGCAGCGGGAGGACGGCGAAGGGGCGCGGCTGCCCGGTCGCCGCTGCGTCTCCGGCCTCGCTCAATGCGAATGGCGGCGGTGGCGGCAGCGAAAGAGGCCATGGAGATCCGCCGCCCGCGAGATGGCCGAAAGGCGCAGGCCGAGAGGGGAAGTTTCCAAGACCCCCGGCGACCCCCCCCAGGGCTAGCAGAGGCGGCGGCGGAGCAGGGCGAGGGGAGACCCGCCGGGCAGGGAAGAGGCACCCCGAGACTGGCCGCCCCCACCCGCGGCTCCTTACCCAGATTCTGCCTCCGGAGGACGGCAAAGGGACACCTTTCCAGCCATCCTCCCGGCTCTTCCACCGCTGCCGCCACGTGCAGTCCGAAGAAGGAAAGAGGTTTGTGGGCAGTCCCACAAACCAAAGAAGTTCAACCAATCAATTCAAACTTTGCGAAGTTTTTTTTTGTGAGAAGTTTGAATTGATTGGTTGAACTTTTTTAGTCTCACTTTTTTTTTTTCGGACTGCACATGGCAGCGGAGGACAGGGAGCCGCAGGAGACGGCTGAAAGAGCCGCATGCGGCTCCGGAGCCGCGGGTTGCCGACCCGTGCTCTAGGGTATCAAAAACACAAACATTCTTCCTGCACAGCTGTCTTGCAAACTTATGCCTTTGAATTTTAAAACAAATTAGTAACTGGGATAACAAATTGATGATTAAAGCAAAATAATCAAATGTGGAATTGTGTACTGTATTGGAGGGAGAAAGATTTCCAGTGATACAACTGCATGATTTGGGCTGCTTCTATCAACAATTGTTCAGCATCAGATGAATATGAACTGTATGTTTTTTGCTTGAAACATCTGACTGGTCTATACCCATTTATTGCCAAGCTAACAACATGGTGCAAGTAGGTGAAATTGAAGATTGGTTAACATCTGGTAAAACCTTCCTGATAATGAAAGATCCAACAAAAGTGGCAGCACTAGTCAACTACAGTCCAATTACCTGCTTACCAACAATTTTCAAATTGTTAACTAGTCTGGTAGTTGATGCAGTTCAACAGCATCTAGTTGAAAACAAGCTGAGCATCTGAGCAGAAAGGAAATCACCCAAATAGCAGAAAGTTAAAAAAAACAGTTCCTAATTGACAAGATAATATTGGAAAATTGTAAGAGAAGGAAGACCAACTTGAACATACTTTGGTGGATTACAAGTTCCCTGCCATATGACTTAATAATCAAGTGCCTAGAAATAACAAGAATCAGCAGAAACATCCTAGGCAAATAATATTAGGAATCTGGATGAAGAAGTTCATTATAAATACCTGGGCATTTTTCAGGCTAACAACAGCAAGCATATTGAAATCAAAAAGGTTAGTAGTAAAGACATCAGAAGAATGAAGAAAATTTTAAAATCCAAACACAATGGCAGAAATACCATCAAAGTGATTAACACCTGGATAATTCTAGTCATTAGATATACAGTGGATTAGATTACAGTGGAATAGTGAAGTGGATTTAAGATGAAGTAGAAACCCTGGATAGAAAGACCAGAAAAATGACAATGAATCATACCCTTCACCCATGCAGTGACATTGACAGACTCTATTTACCAAGGAGCATAGGTGGACCTGGATACACCAGATAGTTGAAGAAGAAAAAAAGGCTTTGGAAGAATATCTGAAGGCCAGTGAAGAAGATACTAGTACACTATGAAGGCTTACTGAATATCAGAGCTACGTAAGCTATGTAAGAAAGGTAGAATAGAATAGAATAGAATAGAATAGAATAGAATAGAATAGAATAGAATAGAATAGAATAGAATAGAAGATGTGGCAAGGCCAATACATTAAAAAAGCCTAGCAGGCAAATCAGACAACAAGACCTGGCAATGGCTAAGAGCAGGAAAGTTGAAGAAAGAAACAGAGGAACTAATTGTGGCTGCATAAGACCACGTCTTAAGAACAAATGCATATAAAGTCAGACAGCAACAGACTGCAAATGCCTTCTCTGCAAAGAAGCTGAAAAAACAGTGGACCTCCTATTGCAAGAGAATTGCAAACTGATTACAAACAACAATATGACAAAGTAAAAACTGAATATCTGCAAGAAATACCACTTGCCTGCAAGCAAGAACTGGGAATTCAGACAGTGAAGCATCTGCTTGACAACAGACTTAACAACTGTTGATAGGAAAGACAAAAAAATCTGGACAGTAGACATTGCAGTGCCTGGAGACAGCAGCATAGAAGAGAAAGAACTGGAAAAATCACGAAATATAAAAGCCTGCAAATAGAAGCAGAACAACTATGATGAAAGAAAACAATGATAGGTGCCCCGAGTGCAGTCCCAAAATTCCTGCAGCATCACTCAGCATCATTAGTATTGACAAAAATCACACCGGTCAGTTGCAAAAAGCAGCTTTACTTCGAACACAGGATACTTTATATCCTGTGATGATGACTTAATAATATTAATTAAATAATATTAATCAAAAATATTAATCAACCTCTGCCTATCCCAGATTCTTGTGAAGGGTAAAGGTAAAAAAAAAAAAAAGCCAAATCCAGTCTAAATATCTGGCTGATTGTGCAATTAACCAAAATAAACTTGTCTGCCACCCGACTTTCAAACTTTCACAATATTCAAATAAAGAAATTACAATATATGTCTGATACCTTCATTCTAAGGTACACTTTTTCAGTTTACTTTTTTCTTTATAATTTGGAGAAATATAAATCAGTAGTTTTAATAAAACCAAAAGGGGAGTTAACATTGTCGAAGCGCCATTTTGGCTTGTAATGGAAAAGAAACCCACTTTTGTTACTAGAATCACACTCAAGAGAAAAAATGTCAAGTTCAGATGTTTTATGTCAGTGCTTGTAAATATATTTGCTGTGTTCCACTTTACTGTGTTAAACACTCAGAATACCATAAAAATGGATATAAAAAAATAAATGTGCAAAGTGAACCCTTTTTAAAAAATGTGAATCATAATTTATTTATTTATTAATTCAATCTGGATGCTACCTTATTCCAACTAATCCTGGATGGCTATTACTGGCACTGAAATGAGCCATATTTTATATTTGGTTTTATATAGGGAACCTGTTTTATAAATCCATTTTAAGGATTCTATTACTAAAACTCTGCATATTTTGCCAAGACTGTATATGAAAATAATGAATACATCACTTATTACAACTGCTACATTGTAAAATGCTGCACAATTAAATAACATCTAAATGGAGAAGGCTGCTATTTGTACCATTGCCATATTCAAATTATTACAATTCATCGAAATTAACAACATAAAATACATGATTCTCAAATAAGGTTTGTTTCCATTAAATATGAACTTATTGCATGATAACTGGAGACAATATTTTTGCATTATGAAATAAGGAAAATCAGCTGTTTTGTATTAAAATTTACAGAGATTGCATATGACTGTATGAGGATTGGAAATTCTAGGAAAGATGAATTTCTTTTTCTTTTCTAAGTTGGTAAACAGAAGATTGTTCTGAGCATTTCAAAAGGAGTACGTTAGGACAGTCTCTTATGCTGCCTCATGAAAGTTGATCAATAACTCTAGGTAATTACTCCAATTACTGGACATTAACTCCTATATACAACACAGATGCTTCCCATGTCATGTTACTTCTTCTGAAAGTGCCAAATTATTCAATGCTTCAACTATTTTTCTTTCTTCTGCAACAGTAAAATATTACTATATGTTCATATTTCTTCTTTTATTATAAAAATATCCAGTGTTTAATTTCTTCTATACCCTTCTGTATTTGGCTATGGTAAAAATCTACATTGGCAGCAAAATCAGTACATACTGCAGATTCTGTGTTGCCAAATGTACAGTACAATGCTGTTCCTCCAATACTAAGGAATACAGTTGCTATGCACAGTAAGATCAGCAAAATGCAGGAGCCAGCTCCAACGTCCTCTGTAGAAAGAAGATGGATAACACAGAGTGAATAGAATGACAAATAACTGAAATACTTTACTTACCTGTATTGTATTCATTCCTCAACACTGAAATAGCCAAATAAATGCCCAGAACCAGCAACTTCCTTTACCAAGACAGAGCAAAGCTAGAGACAAATGTCAATATTGGCCCAAAGAAAGAATTAGGCAATAGGCTTCCTTCTTTTGCTTTCACGGAAGAAAATGTGCACAATAAAATAATTATTTGTATTCATAATTTGCTTCTATAGGTAGTCTTCGCTTAACAACCACTCATTCCATGACTATTTGAAGTAATGATGGCACTGAATGAGCGGTACTTATGACTGGATCTCAAAGTTCCAGCCTTTGCAGAGTCCACAGGGTCATGTGATCTTGATGTGACTGTTTGGCGATCAGCTTGCAATTAAAATTTTGCAGCATCCTGCAATCCCATGATTGTCAGCTTGTCAGAAGCTACCAGCTTCTGACAAGCAAAGTCAATGGGAAAGTCAGTAGAAGATTGCTAATAGCTTAACCCAATTCATAACGGTATGGAATTGCTTAATGGCAACCAGAAGTGTAAAAACAGCTGGCACTAAGCGGTTGGTCACAATGTCACATTTTCTAATTGTACTGCTTAGTGACATCCCAATTACCATTTTTAAGTGAACAATGCCTGTGTAATTTTATTCCATTTATTTATGGATGAAAAAATAAAATCCATGCATTTTTATGCTAGCTTTTCCCAAACATATTAACTTACACAAATATTTTTGATTCTATTAATGGGCTGTTTAATTTATTGATGTTTTTAATAGTAAAGTTATACATTGCTGTGGAATTGAATTTACGAGACAGTCTGTAATATTTCAATATAAGATTAACATCCCCACCCTGCACCGGAAATACTGCATAAGAATATTGTATTTTATTTATTTATTTATTTAATAAATTTATATGGCCACCCATCTTTTATACGTGATTATAGGTGGTTAACACAACAAAATAAAAATGTTACCAATAAATAAAAACAAATAACATACCCAGCCTAAAATAGGAGCTGAAAATAATGGTAGCACATCAAAATTAATATAACCACACACTCTAATAGGATCTGGGGTTTGACTTTGATTTTGCCTTCTATTTTATATAAATATAGATATTTTCTATTTCTATTTCTATTTATAAAATTAGTACAATCTTAACTGGCAATAAGGATTATTGAACAGACATATTGCTGAATAGGCAAGCATAGGGCTGTGCTATTGTTTTAAGTGTAGAATTCCTCTCCTCTCCTCCCCTCTTCCCCTCCCTCCCTCCCTCGCCTGCCTGCCTGCCTTATTCATAAACTAAGATAATACAGTATATATCAATGACATTATGCAAAAATGAAAGAGAATAACAAAAGCCAATTAAGAAATGTGTAAATCAAACTTGGCAGAAAATAAAAAATGCTGTGCAGGATGCCAAGATTCCAGTGGCAAATTAAATTTGTGGAAAAGTCTGGAGCAAGGCAATCAACAACTGTTAAGTATGTGGAAGAGATAAAACCTGGAGTTGGGTGTAGAATAAATCCACTGATTTTTAATAGTCATGGATATAGTTAAGTATTTCACAATTTTCTAAGATCTTTTACAATGCTGATTTTGCAGCAGATAATTTATAATCACTGGTTACAAGAGGTGGAAAAGATTACTAATAAATGATTCAGTTAGATCAAAGGACCAGATGTGATATAGGGAACAGTCTAGTAATTCTTGGGTCACAAACTCATGTATGTGTCCCAGCAAATGCAAAGGTGATGCCGATAAGGAATGTTATCTTTATCTGTAGCAACCAGTGAGGGTAGGGTATAAAATCACAACAATGTAAATCCTCTTCTATATGGTGCATAAATGATAAGATAAAAATATCAAGATATGAGAAAAGGAGCACTTATAAGCTCATGATACTGAAGACCTATCCTTTTGGATGATAAAGTCTAAGAGTCTCCACTTAAGTTAAGTCAAAGCTTTATCTGGCCTCTTTCATTGCAGACATTTTGTGAAAGTGCCCAAAACATATGCTCAATATTCCAAATATAGCCACCATCTCAAAAAGGGTGAGGGTTCATGGGATGACCCATCTCCCAGAAAACAATGCAACACAATGTTTGCATGTATTACCTATAGTTGAGAGCAACCTATCTTTCCATTCATGACTCTTGGAATATGAGCAGAGGTGGCACATACATGTAACTTGAATATTTATAGTTTCTTATTTCATGTGATTATACAATTCTGGGGTTAAAGTTAGTGAGGAGTAAGTACCTTGTTCTAATGTTTCTTCCATTTCTTGGAATCTCACTCTTCTTTTTGACTGTCTCTGCTGGATTTGAGCCAGTGTTTTTTCTTCACTGTCATCTCTTTTTTTCAGTATAGACACAAGCCCCTCCGCACGAACAGTCTAACAAGTATGATAAAGTAGACTGTTATAAAAACACAGTATTAAGAGTTTGTTTCATTTGCTACATATATATAGTGCATTTATATATTGCAGAATCTTACACATTACCTTTGAGATATTTTAACTCTTGGTTTCAATCTTCACAATTATTGAAGATTATTAGTTGCAAATATAAATTGTTTTATAAGATATTTAAGAGATTTGACTTTAAAACACTGTTAAATACCAAATGCCAAAGGCACTATTAATATCTTGTAACATAATGTTCTCCATTGGTTCCATTTGGATAGAAGCTAGATACTATCATGGATAAAAGAATCTCAAGTATTCCTTATTTGGATGCTGAACATGCAATTGAAAGTACAATCTGGTATAATGATGAAACCAAACACAGGATTATAAGACACATTTCTGCAGTGCAGATATAAAGTTTATATTTTACTCCAAACTATAGTCTTAATTCCACAAATAAACATCTTAAAACATGAAATCTCTTAAAATATAAAATCAATAATAAAGTGAATTGCTAAAAGCATAGGTACTTAAAGTGGAGTTCTTAATAGCTTCTATCTGCAAAGGATCGTTTCTGCTATATTAGTAGAGCCATTACTACTCTATGAATTATTTAATCTTTCAAGGCAGCCAATCTATGGATATAGCCATATTTCAGTCATTGTAGTTTTATATTGTCATATTAAAAAAAGAGAGTTCTGATCAATGCTTTTTGAACTAAATTATATTGTAATACAATCTATAATAAGTGAATTGTAATCTGCACTGCATTAAAAGAGGAGGCAGAATTGCAGGCTAATTCTGTTCAACTGCCAGCAGTTTGATCCTGACCGGCTCAAGGTTGACTCAGCTTTCCATTCTTCCGAGGTCAGTAAAATGAGGACCCAGATTGTTGGGGTAATATGCTGACTATGTAAACCGCTTAGAGAGTGCTATAAAGCACTGTGAAGCGGTATATAAGTCTAAGTGCTATTTCTATTTCTATTTAGGACTTTGCAATGCACATGCATTCCAAGCAAGCAGCTATATGGCATCCATTAATCTAAAAATTCAATTTCAGCTTCAGTATTCTCATCACTCTTAGATATTGGAAATGATCACACAGACATTTTTATATGAAATGTGAAATGCACATGAAGCAATGCCACGGACAACAGTAAGAATTGAGGTAGTAAGGCATGAGAATTTTCTCAAATCAAAAACTCATTAAATGTTACGGAATGGAATGAAAGTTACAATCCTAAAGGTGAGTGCGGCATGCCCAATCTATAAAAAAATTATCATCCCACTATACTGGTATGCAAGTCACATCAATAATAGATGAACTTATAATTATAATACAATATATTTGAAAATACAAATAATTCCAGATTTAAATATAAAGCAATTACATATACTTAACCCACAGTTACTTTCCTTTCTAAACCTCTTAAAAGATCATTAATATATTGAAATATACTATTAGTAACCACCCTCAGCAGAACTGAGAAATAGAAACTTCTTTTTCAAATTTATTATGATACAGTCACTTATTCACTTTGTGAATCCCTTTCTTTCCCACCATTTCTAATCCCTTTCTTAGCTGCAGGTGTTTCCCTGGATTCCACTGGGGATAGAACAGTGTTCAGCTTTCAGAATAGACAATGCCCCCTGGAGGCTGAGTACTCTGTTGCAGAAAGGATGTACAAAGATGTTAGAAAGAAGGCAACACAAGGAACAACTAAAGACAGCCAAGCTTTTGCCTATTGATTGATTTTAATTATACTGATTTTAATTCTGACTTTAAAAGTATTGACTTCAGTGTTATGTTTTTATCCTGTATCTTTCCATTACTGTAAGTCCCTCTGAGTGACAAAGCCACCATCAGACAATCACAAAAGGCAGCTTTACTTGGAACAGCTTACATCTTACAATACCTTTAACACCATCAAATGTCCACATCTGCCTACCCCAGATCCTTGGGAAGGACTTGATGGGTGGATAAAGATGCTAAATCCACTCTGAACATCTGGCAGATTGTGCGACAAACCATAAAAATACAAAGGAAGCAAGAAAATATCTCTCTTTTAGAAAAGACTAATGCTGGACAAGTTTGATGCAACTGTAATAACACTGCTGAATTTTGGCAGCTGTAAACCCTGATTTTTTTAATGTGACTTCTCCAAAATCATGTGAAATTTAATGGCCATCATTGCTGACATTTGGTGACATGGTAACATATGTAGTGTCATATAAAGGACATTTTGGTAGGAGGGCTGAGGAGGGGCAGACAAAAGCCTTGTATATTGTATAAAAGCTGGGTATAACTAGACATTGGCTTAAGTTATCTCTTTGAAAGATTTTTTTTTTAATGCATGGCTATGAATTGGGGTTTCCATTCTGCTGTTTCTCTTCATGCCAAGATGTGTTTTATGCAAAACATGGACATGAATCCATTTTAATAGATAGCCAATTGAAATATTGTGCAACATTTTATTATAATTGCAAGAGAAAGTATTAAGTGCTTTATGCACAACTCAGATATATCAAGCAACGCAATCCAGACACCAAGATCAGGAGCAAAGGTCAGATTCCTCTCAACATGTCAGTAGAATTTTTATTGGCATTCCTGATTGTAATATTAAAATCCAACTCTCCTTTTTGAAACAGAGATCACACATTCCTTCATAATCTGTCTCCCTGTAGGGAGAATCCACAGCATTGCTTAGGAGAAGGGGCAAAACAAATGGAGACTACTACTTCTTCAGTTCTTCAGATATGTCTGGAGAAGGGACTAGCCAACAATAATGAGCATAAGGAAGAGATTTGGATCAGCAGTGGCTATGTTGATCAGCAGTGGGCTTGCTTGTTGTAGTACAGCTCAGAAAGAATAATAAGTTCTCAATTTTAGGAAATCTACATAAAATAAATATTTATATTATCCAACATTCACATCCATTAGTGGTAATAATCTTGCACAGTAAAACACTATAGTTCTACTTTAATGAAAATCTAAACTCTATCCCATCCCCTTTGCTTTCCCATATTTTACATCTCTTTAAAGTTCATTTCCCAGCTGACAAAGCCCGAGGAGCAAGCTCCCTCTAGAGACAGCTCATATTATTCCATATTTGGCCTGCAGAGATTGCTATTGAATGATGCAAGATACATTCTGTGCTCTCTTTAAAGACCAATGTCTCCCTGTGATAAATTCAGCGCTCAAAGAACAGCAACACAGAGCTAAGAATTACATAAGATTTCCCATTAGAGCATTCTTATGCTTGCAGTAAACACAAGATGAGAAAGTGAGAAAAACACATAAGTAAATAGATTGTAAGGTGGTTAGAATGGTTAAAATATAGTTTTAGAAATTAAAGTTTCTCAAAAGCATTATTTACAGTATGTAAAAAACAACATTGAAGAGGTAGAAGAATAGTGAAATCAGGAGTTTTACATACAATCCATTTAATAGAACTTTTCAAAAGACTGATAGGGCATTCTTCATTTTTCTAAGAAAATCATAGTATTTGCTAGGTTTTAAAAAACCAGAATCAGTTTTAAAATTCAGAATAAGCTATCTTAGTTTTATGAAATTTTAGCAACTACAATGCACATTCTACCAAGTAATTGGAAATATTATCTGGCATTCTTCTTTCCCATCCAAGATTTGGGAACAAATATATATAAGAAAATACTCATTCATTACCCTCTCTCACAAAGTGCAAGGACCCATCTGTCTGTAAATAACATCACGTCCTTTCAACACTTTGAAATACACACGCTCATAGCTACAAGTTCATCTTCACAAGAAAAATAGAGTTAAAGTTTTAAAAAAGACTTAACAAGTTCTTCATTCTAAATTCCACTTACATTAATTGTTTGTTTATTTATTTTAAAGAAATAAACTTAGGAAGACAGGAATTGATTTAAGTGATATAAGAACATTTGCAATAAATAAACAGACAAACCAGCAACTCTAGGGAAAAAAGTCCAATGAAATAAAGCAGCCTTCTTATTAGAAAAACAACTGAATGCCTTCAGAAGTATTTTGACATATTTTTTTTATTTTTACAGATCAATGCATCAACCCTAAAGTGTAACTTTCTATGGATGACTTCGTAAGAAGACACAGTTAACACTTCCAGAAACATGAAGTGACCGCAATAAAATCAGTCAGCAATGAAAGAATAGCATGTTCTGTCTTAATATCTCATTCTTTGAAAAGCAATATAAGGAATTTATCAGGCCTAGCAGCTGCATCTATTCTATCAGGAAGTTATAAGAAAACAATTTTTTTAATCATAGAGGTTAACAGGAACAATAGAGAATGGCAATAAAAGTGAAATATGAATCTGGGATATCTCAGAATGTTTGTGATCAGAAATAGGAAAAATAATGTATGCTAATATGTCTGCTTTTTAGATGGAAATCTATTTTTTTCTTTTTTAAATATAATTTTTATTAAATAAATATTTTACAAAGTAAAAGATAAACATGAAAAAATAGAAAAGAAAGAAAAAAGTATTGAAAACAAAAAAATGAGAGAAAAAGGTAAAAATACATAAAGAAATGACTTCAGATCTTCTTTACAGCAGTTATAGAAATAATTAATACAATTTCCATCTTCAAAATTACACTGCATAGTTCCCTACTCCTCATATCAGCTCATTTTAACAGATAAATCCAAAAGTCACCAGTTCATTTTTGTCCATTAAAATCTATTTTTCCCCAAAGTGTATATTCAACGCTGGGAAAGTCATGCAAGTATCATAAACTTTCTCTTCAGCTGTTTTACATGCTAAAGAAAATAAATACACGCAGTGCAAACATGAATCATGATAACGTGAAAAAAAAGTGTTTTTTTTCAGTATTTACCTCTGCAATCTGTATTCGCTTTGCAAGCTCATCAAGTGAAGAAAAGCTTTCATCTGGCGAATAATCTTCCGATGAAGAATAAAGTGCTTGTTCAGGTGGAATATGTGGAAGAATTTCAGAGTCCTCTTGGGTTTCTAGAAATTTAAGAGCCCCTTCACTAACTTTTATGGTACCATTTAAAATCTGTTCAAAGAAGCCTTCTGACCCCTCACTTTCACCTTTTTCTTCCAGGACTGTTGTTTCTTCCTGTATCCATTCATATATAACTCTGGGCTGTTTAGACATCTCAGTGTCAAACTGTACATTCCCACTAATGTCTGATGTTTGGTTTTGCCCAGATTTCCTGTTATTTTCATAATCAGGCTGCTGCTGCTGCAGCTGATTTACTGTGTTGCTTTCCAACTGGCTACTGGCAATCACCACAGAGCTAGAACAGCTTTTTGTCCTCAGTAAGTTTCTTTCAGATGGAATATTTTCATCGGTGGCTCTAAGATCAGGAGGTATATAATCAGCATCTGTCCAAGCTAATGCATCTACCATTGGTTCACTAAAACATGTTGCTGTGGGCTTCTCAGCTGCTGCTTCTATTTTTGCTCCATCCTGAGAGAACTGTTCTTTCCTTAGCTGCAGGCTGTCATTTTCACTAGCATCCCTCAAAGATAAACACTGAGAGAAAGGCGTGTCCAGGGTCTCTGTGGATAAAACAAATGGCTGATTCAGTGTGGGTTCAGTACTGCAGAGCTGCTCCTGGAGATGGTGTTTCCTCGCCGATACGTGAAGCCTTTCTTTTTCCTTAATCAGACAACAGCTTTCAGACTGGAAACTTTCATCCCTTTCTCTTTCTTTGTGATGATTCTTTTTCTTTGTTTCAGTACTTGGCTGGCTCTGAGTATCTAGATGAAATGGAAAAAGAATTGAAGCATTTAGAGGTGATTCAGCACAAAAACACTGAGGGGAAAAAAACAACAAAACATCTGACAACACCGTCAGTAGTGCTTGAAGAAATTATCCTTGACAGCAATGGCTTTGATCCATTAATTTTAATATCAAGATTTAAAATAGCCAGATCCCATTAAAATAACTGAGCCTAACTTTGCATGGAGTGTTATCTTAATGTTTACACAGGCTGTGCCTGAAGTGCAATGTTGGTATGTATAATTTGAATCCAATGCATGAGCCACTGTTTATGTTGCTTATAAATGAAATATATAGAAAACTCATTAAGATACCAGTGCAATAAAGACAGAGGCAGAGGAAGAGAAGTCAAAAATTCTATACCAGTTATCACAGGATATCCACCAACTAGCTGAGGGAGAGAATATTTAGTGGTATAATCTTGTATGATTATTATTTTATTTTTTTTATTAGAAGTTTTATTAATTTTTTAAAATTGCAGTCTTTAGTGCTTAGTAAATAACATGTTGTCTGGGTTCAGATATTTAACATTAACGCCTTCAATATAAATCTGTTCAATACTACACAATCCAGTATTTTTTCCCTGATCCTCCTTTCTTCTCCATATTTTTTCCATTTTCCTTTCATTACACCATTACAATTTTTGGTACTGTTAATGCACACAGCGTTAGATATAAGCATCTCCATCATATTTTACTAATATCATACAAATAACAACAATATCAATTCATAAATCAATAATGTCAATTCATTAATCAATATCCTGTTTTCCGTGTTCTTGTTAAAGTTTGATTTCCCATCACTATTTGAAATGTCTTTATCAGTTATGATTTTCTCAATATTAATTACATTTATATAGCTGAAAGTTTTATTCAAATCAATCCTCCTCTTATTTTCATATTTCCCATATAAAAAAAGAGAAAAAAATGCTATCTTAATTCTAAATCATATCTTTCATTATAAAGGTCTAATTATATCTAAGGGTCTTCTGTTCTTTTAATCTTATTCAAAGAAATATTTAAACATATAATGCCCCCTCTAGAACAGAGCTTTTCAACCAGTGGTACGGGTACCACCTGTGGTACATTGGCACCTGACAGGTGGTACACGACCATCCTAGAAAAGTGGTAGCAGGGGAGGGGAATGAGCTGAACCGGTGGCAGCACTGCACAAGCTTGAGCGAGAGACGGCTGGAGCTGCAAGGCTGTCAGGGCTCAGCGGAAGCGCCAGGATCAGTGCCACTTTCCAGTTGATCGGCGCTTCTTCGGGGCTGTCAGGGCTCAGTGGAAGCGCCAGGATCAGCGCCAGGCTCCAGCTGGAAAGCAGCACTGATCCTGGCGCTTCTGAGCCCAGAAGAAGCGCCAATCAGCTGGAATGTTGCAGCATCTCCAGGGTCTTGTGATTTACATTCAGATGCTTGGCAACTGATTCATATTTATGACGGTCACAGTGTCCCAGGGTCATGTGAAGTGACCGAAACCTGCTGCAACCACCCAGCAGAGGGGGGAATAAAAACCAAACACCCTCCACCTTACCCCCGCTGCCAATCCTCAACAGAAATGCTCACAATGAAAATCTTGGACAGGAGGAAGAGCGCCGCCAGGTGGACAGACAGGTGTCTTGTTCGGCTGTGGCTTGGGGGGCACTTTTTTCAGTGCCATTGTAACTTCAAACAGTCACTAAGCGAACTGTTGTAAGTCAAGGACTACTTGTACTTTATCACTTTTTTCCCTTTTTTTTTTTTTGGTCATCAAGTTTTTGACACCTTGCTAGGCGACTGGTGGTACTCGGATGTTGCCATATCCTAAAAGTGGTACAATGGGTGAAAAGGTTGAAAAGCCCTGCTCTAGAAGGTCAAATCTTCTGTTTTTTAAATCTGACTCTCGCTTTCTTTCTTCGCCAAGTCGCTTTCCAAGCCAGGGCAATTAGATCGCCCAAGAATTTTCTTTCTAGTTTTGCAAAAATTGCTTGGCACGAGGAAGACAATTTAGGTAGGCTTTTTTTGGGGGGGAGGGGAATTCCGCCCATTTATATTCCTTAAACAACTCCCAGTTCCTTTCTCCCTCCATTTCTCTTTTCAATCAATCCCAAGTTGTGACATTTCCCTTAACAGCTCTATATTCCCTTTAAAAAAATCTTTTTCCTTGCCATCAGATATATTTTGCAGATCTGAGGGGTAAAAGGTCTTTTGTCTTTTTGTTGTTATAGCTAAGTCTTGCAGTATTTTGTTTGTATATAATAGTTTTTATTTCCCTTCTTTTATCTCTTCCATCTCTAAATCCATTTCCTCTGTTACGACTTCTGATTTCTGGGTTGTTTGTTCATATTTTGTAGTCGTTTTCTGGGAGCTTTCTAGTTATAGATTTAATTTGGAGATTTGCTCGTTTATATTGTCTAAATTGTTTTTAGTCTCATTATGATTTCTTTTTATTTCCTCTTTGCATTCAACAATTGTTTGGTGAATTAGTTGTAGCATAGAATATATTTCTATTTTTTTTCTTGAGGCATCATTCCTGGAGATTAGTTTTTTGGTCTTTAAATGTATCCTTTATAATCCAATAGATTCCAAAGTATAGGTTCAGTTCTGAAAGCAATATTTTATAGTAATCCCTTGTCTCAAGTATTCCAAAAATTGTCAATCAGGCAAGATTGTAATCCACAATGTTCGAAATGTTCAAAATGTTCAACCTCTCTGAAAACAGCTCGAAAGTCTCTCCCAGCTTGGCATAGTCCAAGGTCAAATGTTTCTTTCTCTCCCACTAGCTCTTAAAATTAAAAATCCAAGCTCAGTAGGTATTTATAATCCAAGATCAGGATGATAAGTATGCCAAAATGTTTTCCTTTATTGCCAGCTGTTCTCCCAAGGTAGGAATCACCAAGCAAAGCAAATTATGGTGCTATACACAAATCCACCACTAGATGTCATTCAAAGTCCATTTTCCACTCTTAAAACAAAGGATTGATTTCTTATATTTCGCCTCAATGTTTTTTTTTCCAAAGAGAAAATCTTAACAGTTATCTCAGTTTTCAAATTTATTGAAACTGTAGCTTTATGTTACTTCCACTTAAATATTGTGTGTTTCTGTCCCCCATAAAATTAAAACGCTGCTTCTGTTCACATTCGGAGGTCTTTAGCTTCTTGGGAGCCTTTCCCAGGAAATTCAGTTGTAAAATAGTAAAGAAAGGATCAATATTCTGACCCAGTTTACGATGACTTAAGTAGTGCTTTTTCTCCTTCGGTTGTCAGCAGCTAATGGCTGGCCATAGGAAGGCTTTCCTTGGATCGAATGGAAAGACTGCCATCTCTCCGTGATCGACAAGGCACCCCTCCCCTTCATTGCCTCTTCGGGGCAATTTTAGGCCCTTTTCAGGGCCCCCAGCAGGGCGAAATTGAGCATGGGAGGCAGAGCCCTGCCTTCCTGCGTTCTGTTCCACTGCAACGCAAACTGGAAGTCCTTGTATGTTTATTATTTTAATAGCAAGAGAATATTAAACTAGGCAGAGCTAGGCAATTCAATCCAGTGTATCAATTTAGGATACTACAGCAGATGCAACTTCTGATTAACTACAAATCCTTGCCTATATATGAACTAAATCAAGGAATGTTTGTCTCTAGAAATACACATGGAAATGAGCTTGTACTGTATAATGTAAAAATAAGTTCACCAGTTATATTTTCTTAACTTGCACTTAAAAACAGAGAACTGAACATATGCTATAAGTTCCTTAATGTTTGCAGAATTGTTTTCCAACATGAATAACGATTATAGCAGGAAAATCAGCAAGAACTCAATGACAACTTCTGTAACAGAGGAAAACTTCATATCCTTAAATGATCAAATTAGGAGAATGTCAAAGAGAGGAGGGAACAGCAATGACAAAAAGGATTTTCAAGATTACATAAATAACTTAGTCCAATGACCAGAAGTTCCACATCCCTGTTCTACGAGATCTTTTCTTGAGTCTATTGACAGAAAAAACCAAAATGATCTATTTTTATAGCATCCTAACTGAGGTGAAGTATTACTGTTTAAGTATGCTATGGCTGATATGATAGATATGAATGTGAAATTTTAATTTAAAGTCTCCCATCTAAAAATAGGCTGAATTTTACAGCTGTTCTTTGACTTTCAGTAGAAAATGTTAACCTTTATATACATTTCAAGACAATGCAAACCTAATAACATTTCACTACTGAATTTTGAGGGAACTATGTAAAAAGCTATACAATTTGTTGTAGGAGATATACTTTCTCCATAATATAATCAAGTATTATATTATATATTATAGGACAAATACGGTGATGTGTACTGAAGGATGTGTTTGGAATTCAAATTTAAAATTTCCATCAGCAGAATTTTAACCTTACATGCTCACTTTAAAACTCAAGGTTTGTTATTAATGAAAAAAATAAACCGATAACTATTAAAGAAACAACAGTTCAACAGTAAAGCATAACCGTAAAAGCTCAGAGATTAAATACTATGCTCAAAGTAGACATTAGATTTAGAAAAGCTGTGCTGAAAGTTACAGCAATCTATGTAAAAAGTGTCTATAAATATTAGATCATCTTTTTAGAAGGTATGACAACTATAACTATGATGAAGAAAACAAAAATATCTTTTAATTTCCAACTAACAAATAACATTAAATTAAAAACCAGATTATGTAAGGAGAGATCTGAAACTCTACTCACTATTTTTATGAATGCCATGACTATGTTATAGTCATGCATTAATCTAATTGCATTTCCTACTCGGCTCCACTTACCGATTTTCAATGACAAAGTTATTATTGCAATGGATGCACTATCTATACTTGGATAGGACAATTTTTTAATGCCAGGAAATATATTGTACATTTGAGGAGCAACAAGAGCTATAATGGCTGGACTGATAATGTAGGTGAACCTATGTCATACTTGTGGCCTTGGTTTTCTATTTTGTTTTCCTGTTTTGGTGGAAGCATTTGTTATTTTCTAAAATTATATTAAATCTATTTCATGGGTTTTCATGGGTTTCTTACTTCAAAATACAGTAGCTGGAAACATGCCAGTTTGTTTGTTTTTTGGTTGTTGTTGCAACTGTGGTTGTAGTAGCATAAAATTAGTTCAGAGGCAATGTGTAATCTATCTCTCGTTTAATCTGCCCAATTTATACAACTTAATTACTAATGACATTTGTAGGAGGCTGTTACCATGAAAAGACACATAAACCTCATAAAACATTACATTACAAAACATTACAAAAATACATTCAGAAGACACTTTTGCATGCTATTACTCAATAATTTTAATCTTTCTCAATTCCCTGCCAGTTTCATTAATAACTGTATACCTTTCTTCTGTAATATTTAATACTGGAAAATAACAAGTGCTCTTTAAAGCCACTGCCCATATAGTCCTTTTTTCTACAAAAAAGACATCAAGATATAATTACATTTTTTTCTTCTGATTAAAAAAGGTTGATTATTCTTCCAAATGAATAATTTTCAAATAATGACATTTTTGTTTAACTTAAGCTAAAGTAATGTATAGGACAGATACCTGAATCCCACGTAGAAGTACTTTGTTCTTTTAAATCTTCAGATGCCATTAAGCTTATGAACTGTTCACATCTGAAGGATATTTCTTTATTTATGAGCTGAAAAGTAAAATAACATTTACATTATAAATATCCTTGTTTTTATGTTTATGTTGCACATGTTATGGGAAGTAAATTCTTTTAAAGAACACTCAATCATTTAATAGCAAAACTATGCCAAGAAAATAATAATAATAGCTTACCTTGCTTCTGGAGACAAATGGCCTGTAACCCAAAAACATAAGAAAATTAAAAATAAACAGCACGTCTCACCAAAATATTCTTTAAAACAAACGTCATCAAAACTAGAGAACAAATCAGATCTGTTTTTTCCATGTTCTAATATTAGCACAGGGCTTTACAAGACTGAAATACTATCTATACCACAGTTTTAAAGCATAGAGCCAGAGCATACTAATATTAATGACATTTTACTGTACAAATTATCACTTGATAGCCCAGAAGGCAATAAAAATAATGAAATGAATATAAGATCTTATATAAAAATACCAACTTTATAAAAATTGCCCTAAACTGAAATCAACTAAGAATTAGCCAAAGACCCTGAATTCTGATTTACTGTGGGGAAAGTGCAGAGAGAGAATATACTACTGGCTTAATGACAGTTCATTCAATGACCGTTTGAAATTACCCCGGATGCTGAACAAAGGGACTTATGACCCAAATTACAGTTGTTGCAGTGCCCCCATGATCACGTGTTTGTGATTTGGGCACTTGTATACACTTACGACTCGTTGCCAAGCTCCTTGCGATCATGTGAGTGCCATTTGAAATCTTCCCTTTCCCAGAAAATCAATGGCCAAACCACTGCTGCGTGCCTAAATGACTCCGTCTCATTTCTGGGAAGTGGCTGAAAACAGTCCCAAAATTCAAGCAGAATTTTGGCACAGAATATTTGCAGAATGGGTTGTTTGCAACCAGCCCCAAGAAATGAGAGGGAGCTCTCTTGTCTATGGTGGCTGACTGAAAAAAGTCCACTTCAAAATCCAAGCAGGTTTTATAGCCCCAGAGCGGAGAGGCAGTATGGACTAAAGGGTCCCTTGGGATAGAGGAGGCCCTGCGTGGTCTGGTGCTGCCACACACAATTGTCTCCCTACTCAGCAGCTGAAAATCCTGCTTGGAATTTGGCAGGGAGGATTTAGCTCCCGAGCAGAGAGGCAGCATAGTAAGATACAGTAAGGAGCGCAAGGTGCCTCAGGTGGATGGGGGAGGCCTGGTACAGGCCACATGTGAGTGTCTCTCTGCTTAAGAGTTGAAAATCCTGATTGGATTTTGACAGGGAGGATTCTCAGCTCCTGAGCAGAGACCATCATGCACAGCCTGTGCTGGGCCTCCCAGAGCTTCTCCCACCCTCCTGAGGCTCTACACACTCCTTACCCGGGATGCCATTTGCTTAACAACCTGCAAGATAATTTAACAACTGCAACTGGGAGTCCAAAGACTGCAGTTGTTGAGTGAAATGATTACGTGATATCTCATTTAATAACTGTTTCACTCAGTGACTGAGATCCTAATCCCAATTGTGGTTGTTAAACAAGGACTATATGTACAGTGTATTGACAAAAAGCAAGGCTCTTTGGCATCTTGATCAGGAGAGAATTTTGCATCAACATTTCCTATAGCTCCTTCTTGTATTTATACCATTCATGTTTTTATGAACAAATTATAAATGTATGGCCGATAAATCACACCTGTTGACTTCATGGAAACATGGACAAGGTGGTATAAAATGCAATCCTGTGCTGCGTTATCAGACTTGTGTGTGACAAAATACAATTTCTTCTAGCTACCACCCTACACATTTACTCTGATATTTTATCTTTGTATGTTTCCTCTTCCTTTAAGGAGCTCAGACTGCAGTTCTTTCAAGCAAAGTCAGAGAAATAGGATAAGCAGAGATATGGTGAAGGATTACACAGTGAGTTACATGCTGATAGGATAACTGAACCTAAGGCTCTAATCCAGCAATCACATCACTACTCCAGAATGTTTACAAAACACTGATCCTACAATGGCCCAAGTATGACAAGGAATGTCAAATATATTGCATGGCTTGGGTTATCTACTGAAGCCTCAGATTTGAAAAATGAAAAACCAGAAGAATGTTAAATAGAATTGTGTTATTGAATCTTAGCACAATTTAAGTTGCCTGATTGCTTGTTTATTTATTTTTAAACTCACCTTCTTCTAAGAAATTAAGATCAATACATCTAATTTCTTCTTTCCTTGCAAAAAAAGGTTGAGGGCTGGATTTCCTACATGTAAAACCAATATGCTCAAATGGAGGCTCTTAGCGTGTAACATACTGTGTGAATGTGGAGAGATGCAGAGCCCAGCCCATCTGCTAGCATGTCAGATACTACCAGAAATATGTACCAATAATGACTTATTTTTGGCCAACGATGAAGCTAAGAAAATGGCTTCATTCTGGCAGTCTTAAGGTTTGACCTAGACACGGAAGAAGAAGCAGCTGCAAAAAAATTAAATGTAATCCTAAGAAAAGAGATTGAAGTACAGTAGATGATCTCCAAAATCCCTTTAATCCTTCCAATCTATGATTCTACAATCCAAGAAGTTCTGCTTATATTTTAACAAAGTTGTAATCAAATGTACAATATCTTTTATTAGGACGCCAGCATTTCTAGCCTTGAAAACCACTATCAATATACAGGTAGTCCTTTAGTTACAACCTTTTTGTTTAGCGTCCATTAGAAATTACAGCAGTGCTGAATGAATGGCATTTATGCCTAGCCCCCAAAGTTATGACTGTTATAGTACCCTCGTGGTCACATGATCAAAATTCAAGATACACTTGGTCCGTCCTTATGTGTGGCAGGTGCAGGCTGCACCAAGCTTTCTTCCCAGGGCTGCTCATGCTGTTCTCCAAATAGCACAGGATGCTTTGAAAGACTTCTTCTAAAACCTCACAAGAAAGCCACTCACTCTGTTCTCTAAAATGCATAAAATGCACGATGCTTAGGAAAACCTTCAGAAAAGTGCTGTCTGCTCTGAGGAGGCCTATCTCATGCTTTGCCAACTTATGATCAGTTCTGTCGAGTATACTAGAAAGTTAAAGAAAATCTAAATCAAAGTAAAAAAAAAAAGGCAGTAGCAAACTACTTCTCTACTATTGTCAAGTAAATCACACGATTATAATGATGTAACAACCAGGAAGTGATTCGACTTGAGATTATCTTTATTTTTATTTATTTAATAGAACAATAGTCTGCAAATATAGGACAAGCAAAATGAAAAAAGATATTTAATCTGAAAACTAATGTTATTATAGTTTTGGACACCTTTGGGCAGTGCAATTAAATGGCAAGCTATTTTCTATACACTGTATAACTTTAATACTAATATATATTATTACAAGGAAGTGCTGTTGCTCCAAGAGCGAAAATATCAAAATTAAGAGTTCACCGATCATATCCAACTTTTGGATATAAAAGAATTATCATATGTAGAACTCACTGTGAAAAAATATTGACTAATACTGTATAATTTTATTACGTACAAATAATGTTTATCACTTACTCTTGATGAGATGTGCAAAATTCAGCAAGTTTGTCTAGCTCTTCATTATTCAGCTCTTTAGAAGAATTCTTTAGATTTGGAACCTCATTACACATTGTTGCTTTCCATTTTGTTTCTATTAACAACACACACACATATGTTAAAAAATAAATGATTTAATATTTCAGAAATATAGAAAAATAAAAAACAAATATTATAGGTCTTTAATCATCAAAGCAGAACAATAAAAAATGATGCCCCTTTTTAATGAAAATTTTATGGGATTCTTCCCATCCCAGTGAATGTTGTTTCAATGTGCTCAAAAAGTCATGACTCAGTATATTTCTGACCGTTGTTTGTCTAATCAGAATTTCTCATTCATTTGTAAGATTTAGATGAAGTCCTAGTCATAGATCACAATGTAGGTAATTATCCTGCTGTGCTCATAACCTTCCGGTAATCAATGCATTACAATAGAAAATGAAGACATTTCTCAAGTTTTACCTGACATATTATTTTACACTATATGACACACTTACCCCACTGCTGCTGAAGAGAAGAGAGATTTGTAAGCAACTGCTTGTGATACAACTGTTCAAGCCAAATGAACTTCATTGCTTTCTCATCTAAATGGAAAATAAAGGAAAATACAGACACAGACTGACACTCATAGATACGTTTTCAAACTAGCACCATTTTTATGATAGGAGGAAAATTTGATGTGGGTGCAGATAAGTTTCCCAGTATTGCTGATTAGGCTTTGAAGCTGATAGGCTACACTCAGTTTGCAAATCCTGACAATTGCTTCTTCTTCGTTGGGTTCAAGCATATGGCTTGAAACATTAGATCATCATAGTTCTTGGTTGTTTAGGGGCATGGAAAAGCACAATAAAGGAAGACAAGGCTTCTTAGTCATAATGTAAGACTGATCATGGCAAATTCTGTGGTGGTTGCTAATTTTGTTGTTTCATATACAGCAATGGTCTGGAACAGTCACAAGATCATTTAGCTCCTGTAAAGGTAGCTTGCAATTCATAATGTTCTTTCAACAGGTACCTGAACGCAGAAGCATTGTGTGAATGAGAATAATCATTGATAAAAGCATTTAAGGTCACAGCCTTTGGATGTGAAGAATCAACATTGGTTCCGACTTTCAACTGAAAGAAAATTACTTGACAGAGAGTCAACAGGAATGAATAAAGTCCTTAGTTTTATTCTTCTAAGAAGTGCAGAGAGGAGTCTTAAAACATACTGCTATGACAATCAAAAAAGTGAGGAGATGGTAAGGGGCAAACTTTTGAGCATGTGCAATGGAGTAACCTTCCTGACAAAAATCTCCAAGATAAATATATATAAAACACATATGTGTTGAGATATAGAGCAGGATATAGAATGATTAATTATATGGCCTGGGAATTTAAATGCAACAGAAAGTATTGTATTCGGTGGAATTAGTGTGACAAGAAGTGCAGCAAAAAATTGTTTTGCTACAATGAACAAAGGTTCAAATCATTAAACATGAAACTTTCTACACATACAATAATTTTTTTCAGTGTGCCTTCTTGAATACCATGCTTATATATATTTCAGAAAATTAGTATTTATTTATCTCCCCCAGCATTAATAAATCAAAATAAACTTAAGTGTAAGAAGAATTTTGGTTTTATTGAACTGTAGTTGAAAGTCCACAGCTATACGTTTGTATTTTGATATCGGTCCACATTCAATGTTGTATTTTTTAAAAAAGGATACATTCTCCATCTTGAAAATAAGTTTCAGCAATCTGCAAAGAAAGAAAAGGAAAAAAAAACTTTTTATATATTTTTATTATACGTTATTCCTGCCTGTAGGGGACATAAAATTAATGATATACTAATAAAATTATACAAGCTTGAAAAACCAAACTGAACTACTAAGATACCTGGCACACTAAAAAAAAATACAAATACCAGATAGAGTCAATAAGGACATTCAGAAGAGCACTGCCTTATGTATCACGCTGCACCTAACCAAGTGCTGTTTCCTTTAGTGCAGCACACTTTGCTTTTTTATTACATGGGTATTATTTTGAACTACAGACATATTTGGACCAGTGAGACTGTATAAAGTGCTCACTCACACAAAGCTACCATACTCACATAGTTACAAAATATCAATTTATCACATTTTGAACTAAACCAGGGGTAGGCAACCTTGGTTCTTTTATGACTCGTGGACTTCAACTCCCAGAATTCCTGAGCCAGCCACGGTGAGAGGAAAGGGAGAGATTTCCAAGCTGAGCCATGCTGGCTCAGGAATTCTGGGAGTTGAAGTCCACGAGTCATAAAAGAACCAAGGTTGCCTACCCCTGAACTAAACCCTTAGGTTGTTTTGTTTTCTCTGTGGGATCTTTGTGCAGCTTAACTATAGATAAATATTATACAAGAGTTTGATACTTTGCAGCATGCCAGCTGTTGTTATTAACTGAATTACAAAGCTTTTTAAAAACAGCGAGAACGTCAGGGAGCTTGGAGAGCACAAATGAAAGTGCATAGGAGTAGCAGGTTACCTATGCCTGATCTCTTAGGAAGTGTAGTAATTCTTTAGCATTCAAGTAGAGCTGATATCTGCCACTTGATTCTGTTAACAGAAGTGATGTGAAATGAAACTGAAAACTTCAGTACCGAATAAACGTATCGCCCCTGAGCAATAGATTCAGATTCTAATAAGACAATATTTAAAATTATGTGCAGAGATTTTATAAATTCTGAAATTAATGTGGTAAAGAATATCAACATCAACAATATGAAAAAAAAGATAATCAACATCATCTTATTACCTGATGCAGGAAGAGGGGAAGTACACTTGAATCCATTTGCTTAAATTCTCCTTGAAGAAGAGAGAAGATTAATTGTAAAGTTTGAGCTGGTTCTTTCAGAGGATGGTTTGAATTTGTCTTGTTTCCATCTGGCCCTTGCACATAAGATACTGCTGTAAAGTCAGCTTTCTCTTGTTTGGCTGAAGAAATGTTAAAATAAATAAGAACAGTAATGTCAGAAAAATATACAGTACCCCAGATTATTTCAAATTAGATACAAACATAGATCTGCTGACAGAAACTTTTGTCTCCTCTCAACTCGTGAAGTTATTTTAAATGGTCAAAGTTTCCCAGGACAACGCAGATATGACACAAAAAGTCACAGTGGGAAATGAAATCTTTCTTTCTCATTGCCTCCTGAGTGTTTTGTGTGTCCCCCTCTCCAATGCAGTTCATGCAGTAAATCCATGTTTTTCCTGCAGATTCTATGCCCCACAGGAGATGGTTGATAAGGGCTATAGTGCTGAGCGTGGGGCAAAAAAGCCTCATTATGTATGTAAGTATGGTTGTCCTTCAGATTCAAAGAAGACGCGATGTTGTGCATATCAGCTCTACTTGAATGCTAAAGAATTACTACACTTGGACAGAAAGGTGGCTCTGGAGTCCTAGTCCTAGTCTGGAAGTGCTAATGAATTAGGTTTGGACTGATATGATTTGCAGATGAATTGTTGAAGATAAATTGCACAACAGAAACCTGTGTGTGATGGAACAGCTGTTGCACAGGGGCAATCCCAATCTTTTGGCAGAAGAGACCTTAATCCAATGGCCCGATGAATCATTACAGCTGGAGACCTGTCCTGCTGCAGTGGGTGACCAGGATATCTAAGCGTCTTGTGCTCCACAATGCCTGCTGGACTTGCCTCCTTGACTATTGATCAGTCTTCTCTAATAAATCTGCCAGGGCCAGACTTCACTTGCTGGGATAGACGAATCCTCTATCTCACCAAAAGTTGAAGATTTGTTAGCTACTTTCACCTGCTTTGGCCCATCTGCCGAGACAGTTTATCCACAATGGGCCCTGCCCTTTTATTTCATGAGCTTGGGACCAGTGATTGAGAACTGTTAAGATCATGGACATGGTGGTTCTATTGATAAAGATGAATTGGGTGTGTGGAGTCATGGTGGAAGCAGTTGCTCTCCCTTGTGAGAGATGGAGGGTTCTGCATGCCTTTGCCTTGATGGTAATTAGGTTTTAGATATCTACTGGCCCGAGTGAGAGTGGGATCTGACTGGAAGAAGAGGCGAATGCATAATGAGTATTGAATTTGGGTGGCAGCTTGTAATGATATGTGGGAATGAGCTTGGGAGGCAGGAGGATGAGCTGTAAATCTGGTTTGTGAAGTTCTGAGAAATAGTTGAGATTGTTGTTGCTTTCATCAATCCTCTATATGACTTTAGACAGAAATTTCTAAAAGAAAATTTGAAGCATTTTTGCCAAGTGTAGTCAAATGCACAAATACAAAATAGTTCAAGGAAATTGAGCAAACGTATACCATCAATACATGTGTATTTAGGAAACCACTTGCCTTTCCTGCTAGGACTCTTTGTTTTTCTTAGATTCTTTTTCCCCGAACCGAGCTTCTGTGGCATGTCTGATTTCAAACTTTTACATGGCCTATCACTTTCATCTTCTTGGAAGCAAGATGTATAGTCTCCACTGTCCTCGTTATTATTAATGCTGTCCTGCTCAACTCTTCCCATTGTGTTATGAGAGTTTTTCAGAGTATTATGCTTCCTACTATTACACTGATTTTCATTTTCATCTGGAGAAGAAGCCAAGCAACTTTTGATCCTTTCTTCATGTATGTCAGTATGAAGTACATCTTGTAAATTTAAATGAGGATCATTTGTAGGAGATTCCCTATCATCCATTATAATGAACTTTATTTCCACTTTGTCCAAATAACTCTCAGCACTAAAAAAAAAACCCAAAACAATGGAGATGTTAATAATATATCCTCACTACCAAGCTTTGCTAAGATTGTAGAATGGAGTTAGCTTTCTACCATTATAGATAAGTAGCATTTCATAGTTGTGAAATAAAATAATCAGACTGTATAAATAAGAAATAGCTTTTTCTTTAAAAAGAATAGTTATTTCAAAGACAATGACTTAAAATTCATATATTTACAGATGTGCATTTGTGAAAGTTAGAATGTTGTAATTAGCCAAACCTAAACACTAATTGAAAATCTAATATTTAACAAGTTGTCTAAACAAAGAAAAGCTTACATTATAATTAGTAAAATTGCCTTGGTAGTTCTTACATTAAGCAATTAATTATCCATCTGAGATGCCCTTTGTAAACCTTAAACTCCACATCTTCTATAATTTAACTTTCATATTCTTTCTAAAGTGGGGGAAAATTAAGTAGAAATACTTAAATATTTGCCTTTCAAAGATGAATTCCAATAGGACTGTAGAAGTGAGCATCTGTGGTTAAAATAATGGAACACATGATAAATTTGACGATTAAATTATTTTCACTACGATAAGAGATAAGACTGGAACTATTTCCAAATTAAAGTCACTAATTTCATAGTGAAAATACTTCCAGTATAAATAGGAGAAGATTGTTCCTATATTATTTATTGACTATTAAATTAAGTTCCCAACCTTTTAAGTTCAAAAATAGGAAAGTACAGTAGTTAAGAGCTCAATTACCTGCTGCCGGTAAAATCAAGTTCCCTTTGAGTTCAGCTCAAGTCTTGGTAACTTCATGGATATTCCATATGTTTTCTGAGCAAAAAGACAGAATTGATTTGCTATTGGTTTGTTCCAGGTTGTTAAATTGTGCATCTTTTTGATTCATAAAACGTAAATTTACTTGAGTCAAATTTAGCTCCTGGTGATTACATAGACATGTCCATGTTGTTTTCCTGACAATAATACAAAAATGGTTTGTCACTGCCTTGTTCCGCAATGTTTTTTTCAACTTCCCTACCTAGCCTACAGCTCTGGCATTTCCTGATGGATTTCTCATCTAAGTAGCAACCAGGCCACATCCTGTTTAGCTGCCAAGCCCAGACAAGGTAGGCCAGTATAGTTATAAAAACATAACATTATAGCAACATGCACAGAGTCATACTAGATTTGAGACACTGTGGGAGGCTGGGAAAATAATGGAAAGTTGACATAAACAGTCAAGAGATGGAAGGTGAGTTCATTGGTAGCTGTCAAGGAACAGGGAAAAAATGTTTCAAAGAGACTCTGTCTTAATGATCACACAGGTTAAAATTTTCTGTTATAGTTTTCAAGACAAAAATTAATTATCAAGCCCCACATTGCTGGGTAAGATCAAAGAAGCAAGAAGTACAGAGTATTCAGTAAAGTGTCTTTAATAAAAGTCTTGGGGCAAATATCAATTTTGGAAATGTATAAGCAACAATGAAATGCTAAACCAATTATCCATTTCATTACTGAGTTATTCTGATAGTTATTTTGTAGTAATATTTCTTTAACAACCTAAGTATTCAGACTGAAAAGACAAATGCTTTTTAAAAAATTCATTTACCCCACGTTACTTTTTATTTAATTCAATAACTTAATGCCATTTTTGTATGCTTTAAAAATACTGCTTCTAACCGGACATATCCAATATTTATTAGTTCTTGTACTAAGACTTATTTAATCTTATTTTTCTTTTTCTTACTTTTTCTATATTAGCTTCTTTCCTGTAACTCCTCATTAGCCAAGGAGACTGAAGTATTATCTACTGAACAAACAGTACCTTGTTAAATCTGCTGTTCAAGATAGCTTATGAAATATACCTACTTGAGGATATGGATATTGGAAGTTCCAATTAACGTGGCAAAAAAATAATCTATCCATTCAAACAATTGTTTGTAACATAATCATAATATTATTTATTGTATTGGACTGACATCAATATGCTACAGTATTAAAACTCTGACAATGCACCAAAAGGCAAAACTTTTTCAACCAAGATACCTCAAATGGGCTAAGTTACAGAATGCATCCAAAATCCAGGACTCCTATGGAATTGAATTTTGGCAAATTTTATAAAACAAGTTATAAGATGAACAATTACAAAGCAGTTTATGACATATTACAAAATATCATACAGTTCAACATGGGTTATTTTCAAAGTAGATACATGTCTGAATGTATCTCAGTATTTCCAGTGAAGGCAGTAAATTAGAAGTTCTGTCACTGTGAAGGCATTGAAGAATCTGGTCAGAAAATATTTCTCAAAGGATGATCCAAGAGGTTATGAGTTGTCTAGTGAGTACTTGAATTTTTTTTTTAACTTTGGCAAAAGTGATTTTAATAATTCCAATAACTTAGAACTTGTGAAGAAAAACTGTTTTTCCTTCCTAATTGTGAGATATTGTCAGGAATGTATATCATCTAAAAGCTGGGATATTTGGCTGTATCCATATTTTACAAATAACCTATCTAAAAATAAGTTTAATTTGACAAAAGTTTGTCATTCTATGTTCTATGTTCCTGCCAAGCACCCGAATTTTGATCACGTGACCATAGGGATGCTGCAGTGGTCGTAAGTGTGAAAAACTGTCATAAGTCACTTTTTTCAGTTCTATTGTAACTTCAAATGGACACTAAAAGAATAGTTGTAAGTCAAGGACTACCTGTAGTGTGAAAGATATGTCCAAATAGCACTGGATCTATCAAATGCTTTCAAAACAATTACATTCTAAATGTGCTGCATTTAATTTATTTTTCTATGAAAACCACCTAGGCCCAGCCTGTACAAATGTCTGCAGTCCAGATATACCTTCCAATATCATCCAAACCTCCAGTGATTAAAACCTTAACTCTTGTTTAGTATTGATGAAAATGTTACACTGTGACATATATAGTTTAGAAGAAAAATGAACAAAAAATAAGAGAAGCTTATGCCTCTATGACTTGGGTACCAAGGTTAGTAGCATATCTTTATAGACCAGTGATGGTGAACCTTTTAGAGACCGAGTGCCAAAAAATCGCCCTGCCCACGGCCCGCCCCCACTCTGTGCCCGCTCCACCCCCCCACCCCTGCCCGCCCCTGCTCCGACCCTGCCCATCCACCGCCTCCACGGCTCGCCGCAGATTGCCCAGGCAGCCCTGCAGTGCCATGGCAGCCACGCCCTTTGCCTGCGCCCCGCAGCATCATCACGCGACGGGACGCAAGGGTGGAGTCTTGTCCCTGCTGCCCGGCTGCCATGTCCTTGGCTGCGCTGCTCCGCGCGGGCTGCGCCTGGGGGCGACTCTCCTCCAGGGGAACTGCTGGTGAGGAGGGGGCCGCGGGCGGGAGGCAGGACTGGGGCAACGGCACGTGTGCCCACAGAGAGGGCTCTGTGTGCCACCCCTGGCACGCGTGCCATAGGTTTGCCACCACTGTTATAGATCGTCCTCTGGGGATAACTACAAAACTTTAGGAAAAAGACTGAAACGTGTGAAACTTTTAATCAAAATTTTGTTTCACAATCTGAGGTATATTTGTACAGCCAATTATTAGCTGGTCAAAATAATAAATTGAACTGCATATAATGTATGCACTTGAATACACATAAGACTATAACTATCACTAATATTTAGAGTTGATATTTAGAGTTACTTTTGACCTCTGCATGCAAAAAAATCATTTTTAATGTGTGCTATTGTGCCCACAGGAAAAAAATGACAATAAAGGTTATCTATCTATTTCTATTCTTGTAAATATCTAGCTGAATTAGAATGGAAATATTAATTCCCTCTTTGATGTGATTATCCACTCTTCTCCTGTCCCTGCTCCCATATATGGTGGCAAAAAAGGTTTCCAAGTATTAGCATCAAAATGAGGTAGAGAGTAGACAAGCAGTGAAAAGAAAGAACAGGTGGAAAAACAGGTGATTTTTAAAAAAAAGAGATGTAAAAAGGGAAATGTTCAATTATCTGGGAAATAAACATATTAACTTATTTATCTAATAGTATTTGTATTACGCTACAATCTATTGCACATGTAGCTTATAATTACATATTTCTATATGTAAGTAGAATTAAACATCTATCTTTCCAAGTACAGGTTATTTTCTTTAATCTTTCAACAATTACACTAATAGAAAAACCAAAGTTATTTTTTTTAAATAAATGTCAACATTATTCTTACTAAATTTCCTTTTAGAAAATCAACTAAAATTTAAAGCCACATTCCTGGAACCATTGCTTATCTTCCCATTGTTAGACTTCTATTAAATTGAATTTGGAAAGCTGCTATGTACAGTTTCAGTAAACAAATCATTTTCTGCCACAACAAATGAAGTTTTCTTGAAAAAAAAGGTAATCCTTGCTTAGCAACCACAAATGGGACCATCAACTTGATTACTAAGCAAAGCAGTCACTAAGTGAAACTGTGCTTATAATCTTACTTCAATTATCCTTTCCGTTATAGACCTGAGAGGGTCATAAATGCTTGCAAAGTTATTTCTTCATTACTGTCATAACTGTAAATCGTTGCTACACAAGGCAGTCACTAAAAGAGGACCACCTGTATTTGCCTTTTTTGTTCCAGACAGTCAATCTGTTTCTTTCAATCAATACACAAATTCTAATTCATTTTAACAGAGAAATCATTCAAAAGACAAAAGAGAGGAAATGCTATTTACACTGATATCATCTCCACAACTTTTTGTTCCTTATAAATCATTTAATATACTGTCATTTGTTCTTTAAATTCCTTACCTCTTTTTTGAGAATCTCATTGATTCCATCTAGCCATGACTTTTTCCTCTTCTGTTTCCTCTTAATTAATTCAGTCTTCCTTCACATATATATATATAAGGGCGTAAGCTGGAAAAGGGGCAACCCGTGCTGATGAAGCCAATCAAAACTGGCTATGTAAAGACTGAACAGGTGCCTTCCAATCTCAAGGCTGGGGAAATAATGACCAGAAGTCTATTAACATGAAAGAGTGAGAAGAAAAGGCTTAGGACTTAAATCCTGCCAATGAGTGATCAGAAAGAAATGTTTTGCGATTCATACTCTCGCTATAATTTAACTGCCTCAATATATTTCTAGCATTCTGGTCACTCAACCTGACATCAAATTACATTCATTCAGCACCCATTTACTCTTGACTTTCTTTCCTTCTTGTTTTACCGTAGCTCTCCCATTCCCACTAACTTTTCTTTCTTCTGACATATTCAATTCTAATTCTCTATAACAAATAGGGCAAAAGCACGCTTGTGTTTGTTGTACTGATCACTAAACCAAAATTTAGATTGTTTCTTGTTTTAAACAGCATTTATTTATGTATTTGTTGCCACTCTCACTACAGTATACAAATAGGCACTACCATTAGTTTATTTTTATTAATCTACATTAAAAACTCCTTTAATTACTTCATTTGAATGCTGGCTTGTAAATGAAACCACCTAATCAACCATGTTTTATTGGATATATCTCACCCTTCTTTTTCCTGCTTGTGCACCTACAATGGAAGAACGCATACAACTTTACACTAATTTCCTCTTCAGTTCTTTTACCCTCCAATATAAAATCTGTCATAGACAATGTCATAGTTCCGACAGATGAAACTCTTCAAAGAACTTCGAGGCATTGTTTACCTTAAAGAATTTTTATTTTGAGTAGCATAGCATCGGCACGGTATAATCGGAGCCAAACTCTAAATTCCCCTCCCCTGAGCACATAGTATCAAAGCACAATTCCCTCCTCCAATTAACTGTCATAAATCACATTCCCCAATTAGCTTGCCCGTTTCTTATCAATTTCTTATCAGCTCTGGTTACAATAACCTTGTTTCTCACGCTGGGCCCAGTGTTGTTATGTCTAGCTGGACTCTCGTTCACATTCCCGCTCCCACCATCATCTAACTCTAAAAGCAAAAAGTAAAAGATGGCTACATTTCCATCTTTTGTCAATGCAAATACATCTGATGTTAGCAGCGTTGACAGAGGAAGGCAGAGTACTATAAATGAGGGAAAAAATATGAAAGATATCGCCTTCCTTCTTCTGTCAACGGGATCTTTTAGTGCAGAGGTCCCCAACCTTTTAGGCACCAGAAACCGGTTCTGTGGGGAGAGGTTTTTCCGTGGACCGGAGGTGGTGTGGTTTCGTGTGCTGCCTGCATCCCATGGATGGGGCTTCGCTTGTTTGCGCGGACGGGTTTCTGGCATACTGTGGACCGGTGCCGGTCCACGGACCGGGGGTCGGGGACCTCTGTTTTAATGGATAAAAGGTTCTCTGTATTTTTTTACTCTGATTTGAAAGTTGTTATTTATGTATTTGTTTACTTGAGTTTTACCCTGTTGTATTGTTTCGACAAGTCTTAAAATTGACTAACAAAATTTAAAGCAAACACACCCAACACATACTCAATATTTAACTAGTGTGTGTGTTTGTATGTGTATCCATAGCTATATCCCTACGGAATCCTAAACAGTGAGAAAGTGATAGCCAGGTCATAATACTCCAGCCAGAGGCACCACCTCTCTTTAAAGGGTGGTGGTTGTGGGAGAAAAATTGGAAAAGGATTGCCTTATGTATACCACTTTGTACTCCAATTTCCTTTTGTAAAAATTCCAATTTCCTTCTGTAAAAATAAGATGTTCATGCTTCTTTATATTTAAAAAATAGTCTGAATTTTCTCAATTGCTTTAAGTTCTATTTATTTCTATTTTAAAGAGTAGTACTTACCATATTTGTAAAAGTAAAATGCTTCTTAAACATACTGCTGGGTAAAGCAGATTATCATTTTAGGCAGAGTTATTCTAGCATCAATTCTATCTGCCAAAAAAGTAAGAAATATAAATGTTAATACATTAAATAATAAATGCCTCTAAATGCCTTTAGAAATCTGCCACAAGAAGATCAGAATTAGTGGAACATAGTGCCAATTCTTTTTGATTTATTAAAATGATATAATCTTTAGTCTTCATAAATTACTGTAACTTTATTGACTTTCTTCAGAAAGCAAAAATCTTTCTAAATAAACAACCTATCTAACAAAAAAGAAAGAAGGAAAGAATGCAAAGCATTAAGGATCACTCATCTCCTCCTCACCAACTGGAAACTCATAACTTGATCATAATCATGTGAGAAGGGCAGGTCTTTGTAGAAGTGCCAAGGTATGAAATTATTTCATTTAAGGAGGCTGTCTTGTTACATAAGAGATTTCTGTTTTGATGACAGAGCAGAGTTAACTTAAATCCGTTTTTTTCAGAATATAAAATTTAAAATTGTTCATCGATGCGGTTAGATACAAAATGAATCAATTAGCTCCAGTCAGCAGATACATCTTAATACATATACATCATACAAGACCAAGACACATATCATACTCTACCTCAAGATTGCCAACTCTGAAACTAAACCTATTTCTTAATCAAATGTGAAAGCCCTTACTTTCAAATTAAAAAAAAAGTTCTATGTCAAATATTTGGCACATTTATATAAGTGATATGGTTCAATAATGTCCAAACTTTTACAACAAACCATGAATATAAATACAATATTCAGAAATGATTTATCCATTTAGCAATGCCACCCTACAAACATTTCTGATTTTAATTAACCTTAAAATTGACCTAGCAAAGAAGAAATTGCCAACAAAAGAAAACCTCAATGTAAGTAATACAGGATTGTGAATAATTTTCAAGGTAATTGAAACAGCCTTTTAATAAGGTACAAAGTTTACAATGCAGTGGAGGTTAGTAGAAGAAAAATTAAAAATTCCATCTGCCTTCCAATAAACCACAGCATTTGTACAGCTTGAGACAAGGGGAAGGGATTTCCTTTTCTATCAATGTTTTTTCTTTTTGTGCTAGACCCAAAGGTAGGATCAGTTAGAAGAGGGCAGAAGGCCATTTGTGGCTCCATAAATCTGAACGGTTTTGTATCTCCTTTTTTTATTTCAAAAATATTCAAATAATGCTCACCTTTTCTTGGTGCCTTATTTTAATTTTAAAAAGTGGAAATAGCCTGGGCTTCTCTGAACCTTTGAGAAAACCTGCATGCACAAAGGAAGGTCTACATGTGTGAACCCTTTTTGCAAAATACACTAAACTATGATTAAGTGTGCCATGGTTTACTAAATTAATCAATTGGCTGGATCAACACATCATAATGCATAAAGCATCATAAACTGAAAACACTGCCTGGGTTCCCATGATACTCTAAATTACAAAGTAGCAAATCGCCTTTTAGCTTAAGATTTTTTTGTGAACTTTATTAATACTTCATTGATAAAAGCTAGGAAATGTATGTATAATTCAAGACTGAATTATAGTCTCTGTTACTGTGCCCTATGCTGTTCATGTTTTCAAATAATGATTTATACAGAAGCACCCCAGTACGATAAAGTGTGCACACTGCATTTGAACAATGTCAACTGTGTATGTGTGTGTGTATCTCCTTCAAACCTCGAGAGGTTATCTTCTTCATATATCTTACTTTCATTAAAATAGGCATCTGTATTTTCTGTTTACCTTTTTGAAAATTGGTAGATAAGCCGCAGATCTATCAGAATAAGCAACCATTAATATGTGATTTAATTTTGTACACTAATAGATTATCATAGACTCACAGAAATTGTAGAATTGGAAAGGACCACTAAGATTATCTAATCCTGCCACAGGAGACATACTGTACTGATCTTGGGATAATAACCCCCACAACAGCCGTCCTTATGACCTCTGGACAAAGAATGAGTCACAAGTATAATAAATAAGACCGTCGCCTTAGCCAGGCTTCAGAGTGGATTGCCCCTTACTCTTGGAGTACTACTTGCAGGAAAAAAACAAAAAACCCAGTCTCTCTTTCTCTCTCCCTCTCCCTCTCCCTCTCCCGCCAACCCAAGCAGGAAATCTGTGTTGATAAGCGAAGCGGTCGCAATGCGACCCAGATACACGGACTGGCTTGACCCACAGTGAATATCAGACCGACAAGGCAGGAGCGGAAGGGCAGAAGGTTAAGACGACCGGAATCTGACACGTTCAACCCTAATGTTTTCTTCTTATGCAAAACATCCGGCGGCTCTTCCTAGTCCTGCCGGGCTAATAACCAGCTTCCCCTCCGCCCAAGCGGCGAAAGAGGTCCTCGCGCCATCCCCGACCCTGCTAATGATCCGATCCGGTTTCTCGATCTCCCTTACCGCCGGGACCAGCTCCACTTCACCAAGACTTCAGATGCAACACGCAGCTACCTCACTCTTGCCAGCTCGCCGCCCGCCCGGGGCTGCGGTAAACTCGGGAGAATAGCCTCGTCGCTTTCCTTCTCTCACCTCTCAATCTCGCAAGAGTTCCGGGGAGCCGCTGGCTCCGGTACAGCCAAATTAGGATCGGGAAGCCAGAGAGAAGGAACCAGACGCCCGCCGGCGGATTCCCGAGCACAGCGGCAGAAGCCAAAGGTGTGAGCCACCGAGTACCAGATGCCTAGAGAGGACCGTGCCATGAAAACAGAAGGCTAGAATGCCAACCGCGGGAACAGAGCGCTCGGAGGAAGCGGAACCGCCGGTGGCGCTCCGACGCTAAAATTGTCCGGGTGCAAACTGTGCTCTCTGTCTAGTTCTGTAAGGTCACCACGTGAGTAGGGATTGGCGCTCGCCTTGTAAAAATCAGCGCTAAAGCGTGAAGATGGTTTTCGTTGCGTTGGTTTCCCCTCTCTTCATGGGACGGCAGTTGACCCTGGCCGCTTTGACTTTACACTCTGGGCTGCGGTTCTCGGTATGGGGCCTGAAGGGCCAGAGTGTAACATCCGGGCTCCATAGCCTGAAAAAATCTTGTTCTCAGGAAGCTAAAATCGCCCAGATGGCCATAAACGCAGAGCAGGATTCGTTCTCAGATCGAAGGTTCATTGTCTGCCCCCAATTAGCGCACAAAGTGGCCTCCCAGGTGACGGGAAGAAATTTTGAGGAGTCCAGAACCTTTCTCATGGAATTCGAGGCAGGTGAGCGTTACTTAAAGGGAGCTTTTTTAGGGTAAAAGTTAAGCAAGTGACCTCGAAGGTGATGTGATGATAATAAAGTTGACATAAAGCTGTGAGGAGGAATTCACCAGATTTGTTGCAATACCTGTTAGAGAAAGGGCGTCCTCTAGGTATTCACTGCTTGGTAGCTTTGATATCTTGACCGTTATGCTGCAGTAGCAATCGGCCTGCAGCAGATTATAATTTTCAATAGAAGAAAATATATGTAGCTCAGAATAGGACTGTGGAGTGCTTGGTGCTCTTTGAACTTGTTGGCTTGCAGACTTTTCATTACCCAACTAGAAAACATCACTGAAGCACTGATGTTATCTAGTTGGGTATGAACACAAACAAGCAAGCTAAGATCAAAAATTCCACAGATTATAATTTTTAAAATGACAATAATTTTATATTACTAAAAATTCATATTGTGTACTTCTTGAAGAATCATCTCTGTGTAACTTTACAATCTTATAACAGCTCCGTTGAACGTAACTCTCATTGAGTTAAAGGGATCTCCGTCCAGAAATACATAGTTAATCTAACAACCTTATTATATTTTAAGTGGCTTGCATCATCACACAATTATTGAAAAGACAAGGGTTTTTGTTATAAAGACATTTGAAACCTGTTCTGACAGATCTCATGAACTGGCTTTCATGAAAATATTATTTAGTAAAAAATTGTAAAATAGAGAAAATTATCTATGTTGGAAAAGCTGTTTCTACTGCTCCTTCAGTTACATTAAAAAACAACCAACCTTTTCAGGTATTGTTGCATGCACTAAAACTTAAAATGAAAAAGTGGTTGAAATATCATGAAACTGCTATATCTTGCTAGCTTTCATGCAAAAGAACTGAGAGTTAGCAGGATTTAGCTATTTTATACCATTGTCAGGCTATGTCAGATTTTAGGGTTTCATGAATACATATCTGGGATAACACAGGCACAAAAGCTATTTCTCTGATAGCAGATTGAATTGGGAGTGACCTCTTGGAGGAATAGAATGCACTTTAAATACAGGTAGTCCTCGAGTTAAGAATGTAATGGAGCCTGCCCATTCCATTCGTAACTCGAAAATTTGTGCGAGATCATTCCCTGCTCGTTAAGACTCACGCGGCTCGTTAAGTGCACATGAGGTATCTCAGGGTGGGGAAGGCCATGGAGGGCTTAGTGATGGAACAGGCCCCCAAGGCCTCCCTGACCCACTAAGATACCACATGCTTCCCCCTCCCTTCCTGCCGCTCCGGACTCACTTACCTTGCAAAAATCCTCTCTGCTGTGGTTTCTTTCCCTTTGAGGGAGAGGAGAGTTGGCTTGGAAATGCTTTTCGCGCTGACAATGGAAGCTCCTGGGTGCTGTAATATGCGAGTTCAAAAAAGGTCATGGCCCCCAGAAGCTTCCATTCTGGGGGGGGAGAGCGTTTGCTTCGTTTGCTTGCCTATGGGGCAAAGCGTGAAATCAGGTTGGCCAGGTGCAGAAACCAATGCTGTCCATGGCCCAGGTGCACTGCTCGCTCGCATGCACCTGCCTTAGTTTGAGGGCAGGAACGAAGCCTTCAACTGAGCGGGCAGGCATCACGGGGAGTGTCCCCTTGCACCTGCGTCCCAGCTGCTGGCAGCAGTGGCAGCCACTTGAGCGGCCATGATCTTCCCTCCTCACCCAGCCCCCAGCTTGCCCAACCTACTCCTTGCCTGACGGCCGGTAGCCCAAATCCTGACCGGTCTTCTCCTTGTCATCCTCCCAACTCAAGTGGTGACAGAAATTGCGGCAGAGAGAAGACAGATCTTCTCAAGGTGAGTCCGGGGCGGCAGGAAGGGAGGGGGAAGGGGAAGCAGTTGGGAGCAGGGGGGGTAGAGTGAATGTTGCAGAGCCTCTGCAGTCGTTCGTAAGGGCACACAACTACCGTGGTGCTGGAACATTCGTAATTTTGGGATTTTCTCGTAAACACTAGGGGGCACTTATCACGTAACTTCAAATGAGGGGTAAGTGAACTCTCGTAACTCAGGGATTGCCTGTAGTGTTGCCTCCTTCTTGATCAAGGTGGATTTTCCAAACCAGGTAGATACCATTATTGGCAGCTGAACAATATTTGTTTCTTCTCTCCTTTTAGGATTAGCAATACCTGATGTATCTTTATAGATAAATGTGCATTTTTTGACTTTTAAGTAGAATATTTTGGTTGCTATCTCTCTTTTAAATAAAAATAGAGCTTTTTAAATAAAATCTAGAATGTAGTATTAAACAATGGCTATTTTTAGGTCCTGGAGTGTTGACTCGAAAGCTGCTTAATACTGGAGCCCATGTTATAGCTCTAGAGAATAATAAATCCTTTCTTCCTAACTTAGAGGTAGGTATTGTCTTAATCCCATTATACATCTCTGCATTTTCATCTTAAAGCAAGCTGGAAAACCCTTCTGATATTTCTGGATTATGACATCCATTGGTCCCAGGTGTTATGTGCTCCTGGCTACTTTCCTTTGTGACCAGAGGCAAGCTCGCCTGACCAATAACTAGCCAAGACACAGTGAAGGCCTTTTGTTTCATTTATTGCAATAAGCGGGGAGAGAAGCCATCAAAGCTTGGTTCTCTCCAAAGTTTCAATCCAAAATATTCCCTTCTTTATATAACCCTGTCCTGGCCACCACATCCCTCTTCTTTCCCCATTGGCTGAGGTACTATGAGGTTACACTCTTTCCGACTGCCTCCTACATATTTCCTGCTACATACTAAATCATACATCACATGTACATGAAAATTAGGAGATAATTTATGCAAGATGTGTCAGTTAATATTAATCAACTAATTGCACATGTTCAGTTGTCTGAATTCTGGACCCTTTTTTTATGACTTCTTAGGAAAATAGGTTCTTTCCTGTTTTGCTAGTTATCTCCTCTTACAGCTCCTTTTCCCATTCTGAAGACCCAGATAACAATTTTGCCTACATGTTTCTCTTACATCCTCCCTTTATGCTATCGTTTCCTGGTTCCCATCCATTGTTTCTTTGGTAAGCTTGTTTCTCCACTCAGTAAGTTTCCACTGCAGCAAATTCAATTTTAAAATTTTCTTTCAATATTAAATTTTGAAGACCTTTCCTTTACTTCTATCACAGGTCAGTGTGAGTGATAGTTGAAGAGATACCAACAGTCTAAGCAGAAAGTAATTGACAAGAATAGAATAGCCTAGAGATAGGCTATTTCAGGTGTTCTGGTTAACCCCTAATTGTATGCTTGTATTTAGACTCTACAGAAAGAATTTGAAAGCCAATTGGACGTAGTGCATTCCAACTTCATAAAATTGGATGGTAATCCACATGCATTGTTGAAGGGTGAATTATGTTCTGAAACACTTTTTAACAACCTGAGAATCTCCGAAATTCCTTGGACATCAGGTAAATTATTATATATGTATGTTTATTGTAAACTGACAAATTTAAATTGTACATTCACTTTTTCTTGATCTTATGAATTTGAGGTCTCTCCCATTCAGACAGAATCGTGTAACTAAATCATTTCAATATAAAAAATATAACATGAAAAGGAAAATGGCATTTATTAAATTATCTTCATATTAGTCCAAAATATTTTTTTAAATGCTGAAGCAGAAAAATATTAAGACTTTACTTTAAAAAAATTATGCTAAGGAAGGATTCCATAATTTCTTTTGAAGTTATCAAATTTGAAGGCTGTCTATAGATATAAAATAACCAGTGAAAATGGTGCTATTTCTGCTTGCTAAGTCGCTAATAGAACTTTTTAATAATCTTTTGAATGTGAATAAGAAGTGGGCTTTCATGAACAAAACGTAACTAGGAAGATGAAAGTCCTGAATGCTAATAGTTATATTGCTGAAGCTAACTCTTGTGCTTATAATAATTTTTAATTTTGTGATAGTGGCGAATATCTGTAGCTTGGGTGTAGGATGAGGGTGGAGGTTCCTTCTTCGAGCTTGTGGATTGGATTGCAAACATTTTGTTAATAGGCTAGGTAACATCTTCAGCAGAATTTAGGGAATGTCAGGGTTGGTGGTCTACTTATAAGGGCTTTTAATTTTTTAATTTAATACTAGATTGCTGACTTAGGATTATTTGTCCTAATTTTCAAACATCATGATTTACTTTAAAAACAGATATTCCTCTAAAAGTGGTTGGAATTGTCCCCCGAAAAGAAGAACGGACCTTTCTTTGGAAATATATTTATTTTTTATATGAATGCAGCTCTATATATAATTATGGAAGAATAGAACTGAACTTGTTTGTCAGTGAAAGAATGTACAAGGTTTGTATAAAAAAAATTGCTAGTAAGTCAACTTTGAAATTTTATTTATTTTTATCCTATCTTTTTTATTTTTATAAATAACTCAAGGCAGTGAACAGACATAATACTCCTTCCTCCTCCTATTTTCCCCACGACAATCCTGTGAGATGGGTTGGGCTGAGAGAGAGTCATCCAGCCAGCTTTCATTCCTAAAGCAGGACTAGAACTCACAGTCTCCTGATTTCTAGTGTTGCCTTAAGTACTAGACCAATTTTTTTAAACAAAATATATTATTCTAAAATATATTGATGGATTTATAATGTTTGTTTTGAATTTTGAATTTAGGATTTGTTGTAATATGTTGTCTTTACTGTGTCATTAAAAAATGTGTTGTTATACAGGTAGTCTTTGCTTGCCAACAGTAACTGGGACTGACAACTGTTGCTAAGCCACGTGATCGTAAAGCGCAATGTCACAAAGTGTTGCCTTACAACAGCAGTTGCAACAATTCCAGTTGCTGTCATTAAAGCAAACTACATGTGGTTTTCATGTGATCATCATTTGCGCCCTCCTGCCATCTTTCCCATTGATTTTGCTTATTGGAAGCTGGCAATGAAGGACACAAATGGGGATCGTGTGCGGGATTCTATGTTGTCGTAATTGCAACACGGTTACCAAGCACCCGAATCTCAATCATGTGACCATGGGGACACTGAAACTATGAGGATTGGTCATTGGTACCCATTTTTCACCGCTGTCATAGCTTCAAATGATAACTGAACAGTTGGTTGTTAAATGAGGAATACTTTTAACTTTTTATGAGTTATCTTAAAGATATTCTCAGATAAGAGATGACATAGAAATAAGTTATAACCATACCTAATCTAATTTACATTGGCAGTAGAAAGTATGATTTATAGTCAAGGGGTATAAATCATATGTAGATTTTCATATTTAAGAAACATTTAGGAAGATCTAGCAGTGTTCACTGGCCTGTGTAACTGATACTGCTGAATTGCAAAATCCCTATATTCACTGCATTTTCTGCCATGTGGAATGAGAAAAAGGAAATCCTCTTTGTGAGATACTACCGTTCTATTTTCAGTGTTATTCAAATAGAAAAAATAGGCAACATTTTTCATGATCAACTTATTTTAGTGGGTGTTTCTGCGCTGAAATAGGCAAATACAGGAAAATGTATTCTGCAAATAACGAGGTATTTTAGAGCCACGCTCTGATACAGAATCCAGACTATAGGAAATTAAATGACACTGTTAAGCTATGGTAATTTTCTGAAAGATAATTAGTCAGTTCAAACTCCTATCAATTCAAGAATAGTCTGTCCAAGTTAATGTTTAAATAATGAACTGGAAAACAAGCTGTCATTTCTAGTCCTATTCCAAATGAATCTCATTTTCTCATTAAAATTATTCTAGAACTATTATTTCTAAAAGTTTGATTTGCAGAATATTGCCTTTAGTATTTATAATCACTTATCATCTTGTGAAATTATAGATATGACATACTGTTTTGGCCACCAATTATGCATCAAACTGAACACTCAATATTATTTGTGATTTATCAATGAGTTCCTTGCAGATGTTAACTATATAGATTATTATAATGAAATACAGCCATCCTTTAGAATAGAATAGAGCTGGAAGGGACCTTGGAGGTTTTCTAGTCCAGCCCCCTGCTCAAGCAGGAGAACCTATCTCAGACAGATGATTGTCTAGTCTCTTCTTTAAAATCTCCAGTGATGGATCGCCCACAATTTCTGGGGGTAAGCTGTTCCACTGGTTGATTGTCCTCATTGTTCGAAAGTTTCTCCTTAATTCCAGGTTGCTTCTCTCTTTGACCAGTTTCCAACCATTGTTTCTCGTCCTTCCCTCTGGTGCTCTGGTGAACAACCTGACCCCCTCTGCCTTGTGGCAGCCCCTCAGATACTGGAATACTGCTATCATGTCTTCCCTATTTCTGACTAGCCAAACCCAAATCCCGTAGCCATTCTTCGTATGTTTTAATCTCCAGGCCTTTGATCATCTTAGTTGCTCTTTTCTGAATTTTTTCCAAACTCTCAATATCTTTTTTGTGATATGGTGACCAAAATTGGCTGCAATATTCCAGGTGAGGTCTTATTAGGGTTTTATAAAGCGGTACTAATACTTCGCGTGATCTTGATTCTATCCTCTGTTTATACAACCCAGGATTGTATTAGCTTTTTTGGTTGCTGCTGCACACTGCTGGCTCATAGTCAAGTAATCATCCACTAGGACTCCAAGATCCCTCTCACAGTTGCTGTTTTTAAGCCAGGTCTCGCCCAATCTGTACTTGTACCTTTGATTTTTCCTGTCTAAATGTAAAACTTTGCTTTTCTCCACATTGAAACTCATTTTGTTGGATAGGGCCCATTATTCAAGTTTGTCTAGATCTTTTGGGATCTTGAGTTTGTCTTCTGGGGTGTTGGCTACTCCTGTCAGTTTGGTATCATCTGCAAATTTGATGAGTTCCCCTTCAATTCCCTTATCTAAATCATTTATGAAGATATTGAAGAGTACTGGGCCTAAAACGGAACCTTGTGGTACCCCATTGCTTACTTCTCTCCATGTGGATGTAGTGCCATTTAGGATTACTTGTTGAGTATGGTTTGGCAGCTAGCTACAGATCCATCTGGTGGTGATGTTGTCTATTCCACCTTTTTCTAGCTTACCAAGGAGTAGGTTGTGGTCTACTTTATCAAATGCCTTATTAAAATCTAAGTATACTACGTCCACAGCATTTCGCTGGTCTACTAGTTTATTGAAACTTTTATAGCAAAACTATATATGCATATACACAGCTTTTGTTTTTTTGATTCTTCTGTTTAATAAAAGGCAAAATATGATGACAAGAAAACAATGAAATAAACTTCCTGATACAAATAATCTTTCATCAGACGTAGATAATTCATTTGATAGATTATGTGCCGTCAAATCAATGTTGACTCTTACCAACCACCTTGCTAGATTTCCTCTTTCTTGGAACATCTTTTTCAGAGTGTTCTTTGCTAATCTAATAGTTGCTAGAGAAGCAGTGTATTTCTTGACTGCTGAGTTGATAATAAACTCTAAAAGGCAGAAGGTATTCATGACTTCAGTAATGAAGATATTGAATGGTCATCTCAAAGGTGCTTTTTCAAAAGGCAAGTGGACTTTGTTTTTTCCTTGAGGAAGACGTTTCATTTCTTACCCAAGAAGCTTCTTTGATAAGAATTGAAATGTCTTTCTCAAGGAAAAAAGTTCAGCTGCCTTTTGAAAAAACACCCTTGAGACCACCATTACCAGGATGTCTGAGAATCTCCACAGACCTATTGAATTGTCAGTTCTAATGTTGGATGCTCTACCTGTTAGGTTTTCTTTAAATTTAATCATAAGTCCCATATTTTTCTCTTATGTCCTGTGACTTTTACTGCTAGAGCTTGCAGATATTTGCATTTTCAGCTAAGTCAGTTACATAACTAATGTAGGCATCATTAGAATATTATACTCTACACAAGTTTTTGTATCTTTGGAACTGTAATAGATTTCTATAAGAAGGAAGCTAGGAAAATATTAGCCAAAATAAAGTTCATTTATCACCTATTGCCAAGAATACTGCAGGACTTGTGTGGGCAATTGCCAAGAGTCAATAATGATTTTAAGGCACACACACCTATACAAAAGCAACATATGGCACATCCAACATAATCTCCAACAAGCTGTCTTGCATACCTTCATTCACTTTTTAGCATTGCTTGGCTCACTGAGGCTTTCAAGTGTTGATTCAGGTTTTCATAATAAAGTCAGAAATATAATGTAAAATTACTGCTTCTGCCTTTGCCAGGTTTTTGTTGCAAAACCTCCAGAGAAAAAATATTACCAGACACTAAGTGTACTTTGGCAAACAGCTTGTGATATTCATCTTCTGCATAAGGTGAGCATTTTGTATATGCAGCGATTAATAATGCCAACCTGCTTGTCTTGCACATTTATCACTTAACTTGATACTAAAAATTTGGGACATGTTATTGAAATGAGTGAGATGTGTGAAGAGAGTATTTTTATCATCTCAAGTGTTACGTAGTAATGTGGAACTTGACAAATTATAATATCCACCTTACCTCATCTCCTTTTTTGTGAGCTCATGTATGGAGATGCTACAGTAAGATGTGGCTCAGGAAAGTTTTAAAGTTGAAGTGTTTTCAAATGCAGCGCGCTGTGCAGTGAGAACATCTCATATAAGAGAAACTGACTTGTAGCACTTTAGCTATCACTCCCTGCATTTATCAAGTTGCTATACTGTAAATTCTGAAATTGTTTTTGTTAATAACAAAATGCTTAATTTCTTAGTCGTGCACAAAGCAATGTAAGTGTCTTCTTGTGTATTCTAATCACACTATGTTTTATTTATGATGGGGGATTGCTGTACCCTGAAAATTTACTGCTGAAATCTACGGGAAGCAAGATAATAAAAAAATGGACTTCTATTCCATGTATAATAAGCCTATTGTCAAAATCTCTATTTAGGATGCCAGCATTCAGAATGCTGAATATATAATTGATTTTAGTGTTTCTTCATTCTTTCTTTCATATCTTGGCCATAGTATTTTAAAGCTACACTAACTTTCATTGTTTCCTCTCTTCTAGGAGCCTTGCTCTTCATTTTTAACTACTTCAAGGAAAAAGTCCTTGGGATTAAATAGTGCGGTGAGCTTTTAATATTTGTCAGTCCTAAAATAAATGCAGTGTGAATGTCTGGGTGATTACTTTTATGTGCAAGAAAAATATACAAATTTAAAGGAGAATTTTTGTAGCTTGGGGTTGAAATGAAGAGTCCTTGGTGCTCTGGGCTAGCACTGATGAGTTACCTAGCTTGGGTAAGGAAATATCTGCAAGAAAACAATGAAACTCAGAGAGCACTCAGTACTCCACAAATTAATTTGATTGGGGCTGTTCAAGATGCAATTAATTCTTCCTCTGCAGACACATAATTGAGAGGTTTGAAAAGTAATTGTGTCCAATTTGATTTAAGGAGTTGTATGTAAAAAGCCAAATAATGGATTTGAATGTCTATTTAAATTCTCTAGTTCTATATTTTAGAGAAATATAGACTTAATTAACATCAAATTTTAGTTCTCAATTTAGTTCTTGTTACATGAGTCAAAACCTATACAGGTAGTCCACACTTAAACACCAATCATTTTACAACTGTTTGAAGATATGACAGCCATGGAACAGATGCCTTATGGCCCATAAGTCATCCCAACCATCATAAATAGTTGTGCCACACACCCCACAATTGTGTGATTGCTTGTCAGGCAGGTCATCTTTACAATTGGTTATGATGTTCTGCGGTAACATAACTCCAATTTACATGGAAGCCAGCAAAAAAAAAAAAGGTCATTCAAATAAGTGGGTTTGCTTAACGATTATGGCTTGGTCTTAATGATTATTGCAAAAAAGGTCAAATTTTTTTGGGTCATGTGTGTGCCTTATGACACAACTACTTATGACCATAATTCTCGGCTTAGTTACGGTCATAAGTTGAGGACTATCTGTGTTAGGGGGATTCCTACTAGGAATTGTTATTGCAGTCTTTCCATGGTTTGCTATAATTTTGCAATAAATGTCATGTACATTGCCATGGAGAGGGGAATTAAGATATTCATAATCCAAGAGAGACCACATGTACATATCAGTATATAATCTGGAAGAATTACTGGGAGTTATCCCAGAAGATAGACTCAAGATCCAGATGGATCTCAACAGACTTGAACACTGAGCCTTATCTAACAAGGAGAGAAGCAACCTAGAACTAAGCAGAAATTTCCTAACAGTGAGAACAATTAACCAGTGGAACAGCTTGCCTTCAGAAGTTGTGGGTGCTCCATCACTGGAGGCTTTTAAAAAGAGACTGTACAGCCACTTGTTTGGAATAGTATAGGGTGTCTTGCTTGATCAGGGGGTTGGACTAGAAGACCTCCAAGGTCCCTTCCAACTCTGTTATTCTGTTAATTGGGCAACATAATGCTCAGTCACCTTGAACCATGAGATGGATGGCAAATAAATTTAATAATAACACTATCGGCATTGACAAAATCGCTATCAGTCAATTGCAAAAGGCAGCTTTACTCAGAATCGCTTACATCCTGCGACAGTATCTTTAACACCATCAAACATCCACATCTACCTATCCCAGGTCCTTGGGAAGAAATTGAAAAGTATATAAAAATACCAAATTTAGTTTGAACATGTGGCTAACTGTGTGACAAACCATTATGATAAGGTGGATAAAAATGCCAAATCCAAACAAAATATCTGCCTGATTGTGCGATGAACCATAATAAGTAGATTTTGGCATTTCCGATTGCAAACTGATAGTCTTGGCTCATAACACATCAGATTTAACTGTGGCTGAAGAATTATAGATAATTGGTGTTGCAGTACTAGCAGATAGTACAGTAGAAGACAAAGAATTTGAGAAAAATCCCAAATTATCAAGATTTGAAAATTGATATGGAAAGTTTATGGCATATGCTGGCCATCCTGCTCCCAGTGGTTATTGGCACACTAGGTTATCGGCAAATCTTGGATGGAACTTAGAAAATCTATGTATTGACAATATTTCCATCTGACAGTTGCAAAAAGCCAGACTGCTTGGATCTGTATATATATTTTGCTTATACATTATGAAATACTAGCTTCTTGGGAAGAATTGAATGTGTCTGAAGGCCAATGAACATGTATGCATAGACATTCTTTTCACCAAATTCCTAATGAAGTTTTCAGACAAGTTTAATCTGATCAAGTTTATAAAAAAATATTAACTTGGTTAAAATGCATTTGAGTTCATTGTTAAATTGAGATTTTTTTTATTCTTCTACCTTCTGCAGAATGAACACTTATATTTAGTACAACTAACACCACGCAAAGATTTATTTACAGACTTCTTGACGACTGCTAATTCAAAAATATTTATTATGATGTTAAAGCAGTGTTTTGGTAAAACCTCAACTAAGCTAGTCAACAAATTGAAGTAAGTAAAATTAAATTTCCTCAATTGCAAAACCGCATAGACTAATGTTTAATAAAACGTGTCATGCCATAAATAAGTACAATGGTATATAGTTACCATTACATACATACATGTATGTATTATACATGTGTAATGATACATCCTCTCCAGCAGCCAACACCCAGATAAGCAGGGATTAACACCAGACAAACAACAGAAAGCAATACCCTAATCCACGGGTGTCAAACTTGCGACGTCACGTGATGTGTCGCAACATATTGCGACTTTTTCCCCATTGCTGGCAATGGGATGGGCGCGGTTTTGATGTGACTCATTCGGCTCGCGGGCCGGCAGTTTTGACACCCCTGCCCTAATCCAAGAAACTATAAAGGAGAAAACCACACTCTCACCAACATTGGCAGGGCAAGCTACTATATATAAACAGGCAGTAAACCTCACACTCAGTAGTACTGATCTTAGCTAGTTCAATAATGAAAGCGAGCAACCAAACTCGGAGAACACCAAGGACTCCATAGAATATATTTTATTTTGACAATATGGTACACAGTGAAGTTAATGTATCAAAGTAGAAAGCTTGTTACGGATAAGATTGACAGCTAGAAGGAAGAAACATAGAAGATATTTTTCAGTGCTGGAATTAAAAAAGAGCTCTCAGTCTTTTACGGAGGAAAAATTTCATAAAATAGGCAACAGGACAGTAAATTTGTGGAGGCAAAGGCGATAGAGTTGCATTCTGCAAAAAGGAAATGGAATCTATTGATAATTCCATTATGCTTGAACAGTATGAATTTTGCTGCAAATGTTCTGGAAATGTTGCAGTAAATTCAAGCTGTATAGGAAGTTTGACTCAATATTAGTTTTTGTCAGTGAAAGAGAAACCAAATGAAGCTCATATTAAATTTTGGGTTTAAATACATGAAAACTACAGTATCTATCTATCTATCTATCTATCTATCTATCTATCTATCTATCTATCTATCTATCTATCTATCTATCTATCTATCTATCTATCTATCTATCTATCTATCTATCTATCTATCTATCTATCTATCTATCTATCTATCTATCTATCTATCTATCTATCTATCTATCTATCTATCTATCTATCTATCTATCTAATCTACAGAGAGAAAGACAGACATGTTTTGGCTTTTTTAAAATGTACAAAATCATGTATATTTTTATATTTTAATATACTAGCCCAACATTATGGAGCAAATAGAAATTTGGAAAATTTTAGAATACAGGTAATCCTCAACTTATAACAGATCACTTAGTGATAGTTCAAAGTTACGACAACCTTCTCCCCCCCCCCCAAGGTACTTACAACCCATTTCCAAAGTTACGTCTGTTGAAATATCCCTGGGGTTGTTCACCCTTATGACCGACCACAGAGATGCTGCAACCCCCCCTCCATCTATTTCCCTCCCATCCTGTCCCATCAGATCCCCACAGGCACTGGGCCTGCTTTGCCGGTCCACTGGATTCCACATGTTCCTGCCTGCCCACATTACCGATTGCTCACTACCTTTCTGAGATCTCCAGAGCTCAAGAGGTTGTGTGATGGAAGGAGGACAGGACACTTCTTGCTGGGCCATGTGACAGAATTCCACAAGGAGTCGTCTTTTTCCGAGATGCTGGTGAAGCTTTTGGCTTTCCTTTCCTCACCAACCCTAGCCTTTCCTTTCCAAGGCATTAACATACCAGCTTTAGCAGTGTCCTGTCCTCCTTCCATCACCGCTAAAGCTGGGGGGCAAATGCATGCAAGGAGAAATCCTCTTGGTTTTCATTTCCTTCCAAGTTGCTAGAAAGATGGCTGCTTGTGGAATTCCAGGTCCCATTATGATCATAACTCAAGGATTACCTGTATGCCTAATAGTATGCTTATGATTAACAGGGCCAGTGACAGAACATCTCTTTGCTAAAAGGAAATTAGTTAAATTGTTCCTCCACTATCACCCTAACTCCCAAGATGCTTTTTATTATTTTAACGTATTTTTGGAAATGTGCTCCTATGCTCCAGGGTGGAGGAGTAGGGAAACAAGCTTTGGCTGAAGTTTTTATTGTCAAAAATTGTGTCTAGATCTATGGTGGAATTCAAAAAAATTCTTGCCAGTAAGTATAATACATGAAATGGATGTTTTATTTAAGATCAAGTTGGATTCCCATTTAATTTTTTTAAAAAATTAAAATATTCTAAATAAAATTAGGTGAGCCAGTTAGGCCAGAGGTCCCCAACCTTTTGGGCACCAGGGACCAGTTCCGTGGAGAAAGGTTTTTCCGTGGACCGGAGGATGCATGGTTTTGTGCGCTGCCTGCATCCTGTGGATGGGGCTTTGCTTGTTTGTGCAGACCGGTTGCTGGCATGCTGCGGCCCGGTACTGGTCCACGAACTGGGGTTTGGGGACCCCTGAGTTAGGCAATCGCTAAGGCAGATATTTGCAAGCATACTGGTACTTTCGGGTATCATATTTGGAGGCAAGGTTTTAAGAACATATTGAGCCCACTTGATCTTTAATTATTAAATTATATCTAATTTTTCATTTTTTTTCCAGTTTATGGACTTATGAGAATGCAAAGAATTTGCTGACAGAGTTGGAGATTCCAGAAGATATTACAGCTGGTGGTTTATACCCAGAAGCATACAAATCTCTCTTTGAATGTATGGAACAGTCTAATCGAATTGATCGGAGTTTGTTCTGTGACATTGATTTATTGGCAGATGATAGCGCAATTCTTTAAAATGAAGACTATTTAATTTATAATGTTTTTTCTAAATTGAAATATTTAGAACCACACACCTTGAAATCTTACAAAGAAGTTAATCCCTATGTGTATGAAGATGACAGTTCTGGAAAATTTAAATTATGCAAACAAGGAAGATACAATGGATCCTAAATGATCAACTCTGAAGTTGCTGTAGCTTGGAAACTGCAAAGATTAGAAAACAATGACTATGTACCCCACCAGTTCTGTATAAAACAGATATTTTCTCAATCAGTATTTTACCAGGATAACAGCGAATGAAAAAAATGGAAGAAAGAGTGAAGGGGGCATTTTTTATTTAATTTTAAATACAACTCATTTAATCTGTATGCTGCCTTTACTATATCCCACTTTGTGAGGTGAACAAACATAACTTATACTATATAAAATAAGCAATTCTCATTTAAAATGAGAGTTGTTTCTTACTAGTTTATAGCATTAGGTTGCTTCAGATGTAACATTTAAAGATGGTTATATAATATTGGGAATTTTAAGAAATTATCCATTGGGCAAAGGGCAAGGTGAGATGGAAAATGTAGTTCCAATGTAGGAAACATGTTGATATTCCATCAGAAATTAATTTAGGTTTTCAAAATAACTGGTCTTTTAATTTGTAAGTTATAGAAATTAAAATTAGATCACATAAACTATTTTGTTTTAGCGTTGAATATTAGGGAACTGCCTATTCTAACAAATTTCCATTTCATTTTAGGGTACATCTAAATTGCTTGGAATATATATTGTTCCATTATTATGTGAGCAATCATATTGCATGACAGAGTAGGATGAATTACCTATGGGACATGCTAATCTTGACAATATAATCTCATTTGTATACTGTACAGTATTATGCTGCTAAGCCCACAAAGGAATACAAGCAGTCCTTTGGGACAGCAATTGGGATTGAAATTTCCATCGCTAAATGATGTAGTCATAAAGTGAGTGCAAGGAGGGGCTGAGGGAGGGTGTGCGGGCAAGAGAGACTTATCCCAGTGACATCCAAGCTTCCCAGCCAGTTTACCCATTGATTTTCCTGGGAAGCCAGCAAGGAAAGCCACAAATAGTGACACATGATCATAGGGTGTTGCAACTGGTCATAAGTGTGAACCAATTGCCAAGCACCCAGATTGCAATCGTGATTGCTGGAATGTCCAGAACTTAAGGACTGGTCATAAACACAATGTGTTCAGCACTGTTGTAACTTTGAATGGTCACTGAACAAATCGGTGTAAGTTGAGGTCAACAGTAGTCTTAGCACAGATTCAAATAAGTATTGTCTGAAGCTCAATTGATTTAAAGAGTAGACTTTGCACAAAGTTGGATACAAATATCAGAGACCACCTAAAATAACAAGATACATAATTTTATTTTTATATCAGGAAGGAAGGATTGCCTCAGTTTGTTTTCTCAAACATCCACAGAATACAAACTTCCTGAAGTTGTAATAGTAGTTTACTTTAGTTCTGCCCTTTCCACAGCTCCTGGACAGATCCCATTCTGTTCAGCAAATGGTTTAACTAGCAAGAGTTGAGCTTAGGGGGCCCTATGGGGTGCTATGGTTTCTCCTTCTTTCCACTTTGAGGCTTTGATTTAAAAATAGTCAGAAATAATTTTCCTTCCTTTTTACTGCACGTATGTGCAATGTGAGAAGGCAGTGCTGGAGGAATTAACCTTTTGAATTTCTTTTGAGTAGCCTCTTCTTCAGCCCTTCCCCTTTGTGAGGCTACGGTTCCAAACATTTTCTCTAGCCAAAACGGGCACTTGACAACTTGTTTGTACTTAACAATCAGTTTTCAAGCACCCCACAATAATTACTTTTTGTGACCTTCCCTGCCAGCTTTCTAAAAAAATCAATAGAGAAGATGGCAGGGAAGGTCGCAAGTCACTGGGATAAGGCCCACCCTTGTGCACTCTTCCCCCAGCCTCTGCACTCACATCATACTGATCACTCACACACCCTTGTGAGCACTCCCCAACCCTCACTGTGCTTCCCTCACACGCACCCTTGCACATCTTCCCCAACCCATATGATGCCTCTCAGGCACCTTTCCCAATCAACCCCAACCTGCACGGCACTCTCATGACCTCTTGCTCTGTCACACATCCTCAACAACCCACAGTGCCTCTTGCACATCCTCCCTAACCCTCCTTGACCTGCACAGCATCTCTCTTGCACTCTTCCTGATCTATCTTCATGCTGTGCTGTGCCTCTTGCACACCCTTCTTGACCCTCTCCTGAACTGCCATGCAACTCCCTCCTACCTGGAACCTTTGTGGTGTTTTTCCCACTTGACTTTGGTTGGGGAAATCGGGCAGGAAGTTGCCTCATCTAACAACTGGGATTTAGTTAATGATGGCAACAAGGACTACAGCGATTGCCATTGCTATGTGCAGTTGTGTTTTATGACCACATCATTTACTAAAGGAAATTCTAGTCCGAATTACTGTTGTAGTGAGTTGAGGACTTGATAGATGCCTGTAATCAACTCCAGGGTAAGCAGCTGCCAGTTGTTCCTCATAAATGCCTCCTTCCTGATCCTTTACCTCCCTTGCTATTCCTTGGACACACATTTGTTTATCATTATCCTTTCTAAAATGTGCCTAGAACTGGATGCAATATTCCAAATGAGATCAAAATCAGTGCAAAATAGAGAAAAACAATGATTTCTCTTTGTAGCCTATGATTCATTTGCCCTTTTTTTTGCAGTTATATGCTGTTGCCTATATTCAGCATCTAATCTATCAAAACACTCAAAATTCATTTTGCATGTAGTGATGTCCAGTATGGTCCCCTGCAATTCTTAACTATGCTTTTGATTTTTTCTACACAAATCTAAGACATGGAATTTGTCACTGCTGAAATTTATCTTGCTGGTTTCTACCTATTTATTCCAGTTTAACGAGTTATTATCTCCTGAACCTATTGTTTTCCAAGATGTTTACTTTTCCTTTTACCTTTCTGTCATATGCAGATTGAATATATTTTCTAACCCTTCATCTAAGTTATATGTTCAGGGGTACAAAGTCTAGAATGGAGTCCTTGTGTAACCACTTAGTTCTTTTTTCCAACTTAATGTGAAGCCTTTGATAAACATTTGCTGGGTATGCTTGTTCAACTCAATATTCATCCAACGATATAATAGTCCAGTTCATCTTTTGCCATGCTGTCTTCTAGCATTTTATTGGAGACTTTGTTGAATACAAGTTAAACTGTCCATTGCCTGTTTCCAGTTAATTGTCACTGTATCAAAAAAGATGATTAGGTTGATTTGTCATGATCAGTGTGTTTCCCCATAGCAGAATAATATAAACTTTATTAAATAAGAAAATTAAGTTGAGTACAAAGTCCCAGATTCAAGATCATTTTTTGTTTAGTATATTAAACTGCTACTGTAACTCCAGCTTAGTTGCTTATGAACAAGACCATACTATCTCAAGTTTATCAATGAATACTATATTTTATTTAGAGATGGCCACATTTGCTAACTACAGTCTGTGCTTTTGAGAAAGTAAAGGCTGAAGTAGGTGAAGATAAAAGTGCATAATGGATGGGATTTCTGAATTTTCCTGGCTCTGGGAGAAAATTCTTTTTCTCCTTAATTCTAATTGGGGGGATTTATTTGTGTGTTTGGGAGAAAACCAATGTTGCTATTTCCAGAAAGCATCAGAGTGAGTCTTGGGGCCCAGAAATGAGTGGCTTGGGGAGATATCCAGACCTCAGATTCTTAGGTTTCTTTAGCTTTGATTTAAATTAAAGAAAATGCTGGTAATTATTTGAATCATTTCGATAAGTCTAAAACCTATTGTAATATTTCCTACTTCTTTGGCTCTTCAGTTTCCATAAAACTTTAGCAATTAAAATAAAAATAATTAAATTTGGATTGTTTCAGGACAGATGCAAATAAGGCAAATATTAACTAAAACGAAAAGGTAATTGGGTTTTTCTATTGCTTATAATCCAAACTTACATTTAGTTCCAATGTTCCATTACTCCTTATTTTGAATTATAGTTGCTATTTTAATACTTATTTTCATGTTTGAACAGAACGCTTTACAGCTCTGGAATATCCTTTTTGACACCTTCACAATTTGATTGTTAATGTTTTCATTTTTAATAAAATATTTTTAACTTGCTATTCCTTATTAATGAAACACTTCATCATTTTCTTTTGTGACTAAGCACACAAAGTACGGAAAAGGATAAGGCAAAGTCCTAATCAGTTATAAGCAGCTAGACCCCCTCAAATGTTAATCTGCAAGGCAAGAATTGATAAAAGGAAAAAAAGTATACATGGACAATCCATGCATTACTTTTCACTTTAGAGAGCACACTTAAATGAGAGTGAATTCAGTTGATATTGACTAGGGACAGGGGAGAGGTTAAAAAAAAAGATGGCACCCATGATGGAATGATTCACTCCTTTTGCATTCTTCTCATGCAAAACAAGGGGGAACTTTGGTCATGTGATAGACACAATCTTGATCTTTTCAGCCCCCCCCGCCCCCTTCCTGTTGGGAGCAAGGATTGTATATCCCGTCCCGCAATGTGAGCCATTGGTGAGGGTGATGAACAGCTTTCACAAGCTACCTACTTGTAAAAGGGGTGTGTTTTTAAAAATTAAAAGTCCAAAGTAAAAGGCAATACTTTTAGTGGCCATGATTGAGATTAAAATGATAGCAATCTTCAAGTATCTGAAAAGATGTCACTTGGGGAAAAAAATCCAGACATTTTTTTTCTTGTTCCAGGTGGCAAGTCAGAGAATAAAGGATTTAAGCTACAAGAAGGCAGATTTCAACTGAATGATAGAACGGTCCAACATTGGAAACATTTATCAAGAGAAGTAGGGGACTCTTCTTTCCTAGACATGTTCAAATGAAAATTAAAGACCTTTTCATTTGGCATACTTGAACTTGGAATCCTGCCACGGGTTAGGGTTATGATTAGGATTGAACTGTTCCAATTATAGAGTGCTTACTGATCTTAAAGTCAATTCTAAAAACAAATCGTTCTAGTAAGAAGTATACAAGAATCCAGGGGAAAATATATTTTAAAATCTCTTTCTAGGCAGATATTTAGCAGAATAATTGTATCAAAAAGGGTGTTTTTAAAAAAATCCTTTTGACTCAATGTTGACTCCTAGCAATTGCCTAGCCAGGTCCCTTAAGTTTTCTAGACAAAATTTAAAAAGTGGTTTGCCATTGCCTGCTTCCCAAGTGGGTGACAGCCCCAAGGTAAGCCAGCTGGCTTCATGTCTTAAGACAGGACCAGAATTTACTGTCTCCCAGTTCCTAGTCTAATGCTTTAATCACTTAACTGGCTATCTCAAAAACTATAGGGATTTATATTAATACCTGGAATTTTTATCTAATAACCTTAATAGTTTTAGGCTTCCTACCCACTTGAGAGAGATATGCATTGTATTATTTGCTATCAGTGGAATTAGGTGGCATTTCTTTTTTTGGTTTATTTGAAAATTAAGTTTAAAAGCAAGAGACAACGCCATAGGCTGAAATTGTTAAGGCCAAATAAATGTTACCCACATTAATTTCAGAAGTACAGAACTCTTAATACATAAATATGTATTACTGTTCTGTATTTCTGAAATTAAATGTGGGTAACAGTTATTTGGCCTTAACAATTTCAGCCTATGGCGTCTTGCTTTTAAACTTGTCCTCAGAGTTTGACATCCGCAGTCCTATACACTCCGCATACAACTATTTAAGTGCTATTTATAACAACCCTTTTCTGCGTTTTAATAACGGGGCGAGTGAGGAAAAGCTGCGACTGCGAATTTCTAAACAGGCGCGGCACCGGGGAACGTAAGGAAGGCGGGCTCTTTTTGCTCGAAAGAGAGAGGATTCCGGTGGCAGGCAGAGCAGCGTCACGTGGGGATCGAGGCGGGAAGCGTGCCGGTCGGCAGTTCTTTTAGTTTATTCCCTGCTCTGCGGAACGATAATGGAAAAGTTTGCAAGCCCGGGCAAAGGCAACGGCTTGCGCCTCATGAAGGCGGTGAAATCGGGCGAGTTGCTGTACCGCGCGGCGCCCTTCGCTTACATCGTCAGCAAGAAGCGCCTCGGAGGCGTGTGCGAACATTGTCTGCGCAGGTATTGGCTGAGCCTCCTTGCTGGTCCTGAACGCGGCATTTTTCCCCTTCCGTTTCTGTTTGCTGGCAGTGAAAAAAGCAGGGAGGGTTCTCGTCCCTTTCCGAAGCTAAAGCTATTTATGTCGCCAGATAGTTCTGAGCTATAACACTTTACTGTATATAGCACGACTCAGCAAGGGTGTGTACCTTAGACAGGAACAGGATAATTCTGCATTGTGTTTTCGGGGGGGGGGGAGGAATCCTTATCGGTTGAGTTTCCTCTCTTTAAATCTGGGAAGTGGCCTATGGCGGGGTGCGGAAGAATTTTTGCAAGCACGAGCTCCCTGGGATGGGTGTTCTTATCTTTTGGGGGAAATATTAGGCCAAATGGAGGTTCTCATTCATCCAGGTCCTGGTTGTCCCAAAGGGGCTATTCAGAAGGCATCTGGACTTTCTTGGGGGTTTTTTTCTTTGAAAACGTTTCGCTTCTCATCCAGGAAACTAATTCAATTCTGCCCCCACCATTCAGCCAGAACTGAAGAACCTTTTTGGATGAGAAGCGAAAGGTTTTCAAGGAAAAAACCAAGAAAGTCCAGTTGCCTTTTGAATAGCACCTTTGGGGCTTAAGCCAAATGGTTTCCTAACTATATCTCTCGATACTGGTAATTTATGCACAGAATCACAAAGATGTAATCTAGTAACTGGAAAATATTGATGTAAGTCAATGGTGGGATTCAAATATGTGAACAACCAGTTCTCCTGTGTGGATGCCGCTTCCGGAAGTCCATTCTGAGCCTGGGCAACAAAAAATTAGCTACCGGTTCTGCCAAAGTGGTGCGAACTGGCTGAATTCCACCACTGATGTAAGTCCCAAGTAATTATCTCCTGGACACAGACCAGGAAGCTTATGCATCCAAAAAGCAGAGAGAGATTCATTCAGTAAATGTTTTCTTCCATTACTTTTGGTAGCAAAGGTAATAACTTCATATACTGTATTAAATCATAAAATAATTTGTTTAATTTTACATTAGTGTGTTGTGTGAATCCTATGAGTCATCATATAATGTACGTACAATTAGACCTCAGTTAACAACTGTGTTCAATGACTATTTGAAGTTAACGGTGGCACTGAATGAATGGTAGGCCCAGTCCCCAAACTTACGGCCATTGCCCTCATGATTGTGTATTTAAAATTAAGGCACTTAGCCTTTCTTAGGACGCTTCAAAGCTTCACAAGAAGGCTGCTCACAATTTTGACAATTTTGACAAGGTGTGACCTTGCAAAAAAGGCAAGGCCAGCAGCTGCCTCTAAAAGGGCTAGGCTGGCTGTGCTTCATCAGCATAGAGAGGGAGAAGACAGTGGAGATCATTTGGGAGTGGCAGGTGGCCAAAAGGCCAGAGATGGAAGGGGAGGCAGGTGGATGAAGAGGGGGCAGTCCCGTATCCCTTACTGAAGCTCTGGACTGGGAAAGAGCAAGCTGGAAATGGCTTGGATTGGCGTGTGTCCTCACCTAACAAGTGGGTGGGATTCAATTAATGCCAGCAACCAGGACTGCTGTTGCTAAGTGATGTGGTCAGGAGAAGTTGTGCTTCATGATCACATTGCTTAGCAATGGAAATGCAAATACCAACTGCCAGCATTAACTAAAGGTACCTGTAAAGAACCTCTCGTCAGTGTTAATTTGAATGTCAAAATATTTTAGCTATAATCTCATTGAAAATAAAAGCAAAATAAAATTTTCCTGTCTATTGTTAGAATTATGATTCCTGGGTAGAGGAAAAATAGCTTTAGATCACTTTGTTGAGTTCTTGTTTGACACATACCAACTAATATGTTAATTAAGCAATATAAGGAAATTTATAATATTTATAGCTTACTCCAATCTTAAGATCTTATGTCACAACAAAATTAAAAAAAACCTATTAAAACTACTAATGCAGCTTAGTGGGGGGAGAAAGGAACCGGGCCGTGGGGGGAGAAAGGAACCGGGCCGTGCAAGTGGCAGGCTGGTGTGCATGCGTGCTAGCTTAACTCACACAAGTGGTGGGCTGGCACACTCACATATGCACACGCAGCTTGACTGCATGCCCACCCGCCTCTCTAACGGCCTGGTTCCGAATAGGCCACGGCCCATTAGTGAGCTGCATCCTGGGATTGAGGACCCCAGGACTAATGCATCAGAGGTACCATTCATTTAACTAAGGACTAGGCCCTCACTGGAACACTGCTGGTTTGGCCTGCTTTTGAAAAAAAACCCAGATTATATATTAAAGGAAAGCCTTAGCTTGGATGGGTGCATCTTTCAGAAAATGGCAGACTCAGTAGAAGGCCTTTTGCCTAATCTAAGCCTGATAAACCTCACAAAAAAGGAATTATCAACAGGTTTTCTTTAAATAACTAGACCAAATAGGCAGATTTGACTTTGGCAAGGTGTTACCTAAACTATAGAGCTACATTGTAAAAGTCTTTAAAGGGGAAACCAGAACTTTGAATTTAGCCCAGAAGTTTATTGGGAACAACTGCAGTCACTTCAGAAGAGGCTTTCTTCCTTGTTAGGAGTTAGCTGCTGCACTGTGTACCAGCAGTAGATTCTAGGTTACCTCCAAAGGATAATGTACAGTGTTGCAGTTTTGCAACCATGTCATGAGTTACCATTGCCAGAGAATCTTAATAATAAATCATAAGTGGCACACCACCTGAGGCTGAACAAAGGAAATAGTGAAAAAATTCTCATCCCCCCCCCCCTTCGCTGATCACTGATTTGTGCTCCTTGGAGATTTAGTTGGGTATATACAATACCTGAATATCCATATGGGAATCTAATTCTTACAGCTGAAGGAAGACATTGAGGTTAGAATATTAGTCACGGAAGATAACATTCCTGAGATGTAATAATTGTAAGGAATGGAGACGATGTAGGAAACATCAATTCTCAGAATAGAGAGAACTGTTACATCAGCACAGACCAGGTGTTTCCTAATGCCACCAAGAGAATAGCTAAGTATCTGCTAAGCTAAGACAACAAGGTAGAGGAAAAAAACCTAGAACTTAAACCCTGAAACCTGGCCTATATACACTGAAGGCTCTGACTTGTGTGTTCTGCAGTAATTATATCTTCTGTGTATACTATGTCTTCCAGAATTTCCCCCCCAAAAATTCCAGTCCTAAGTTAGCTACCTCTTTTCTCCCATGTGAAAAATGTTCCAGATTTTTGCAGTCCAGTTGGAACAATCAGGGTTAGAATAGCAATTTTATTTAAATGGAAAGAAACTTGCAGGATTATATGCTTTTTTTTCTTTCAATAAATCTCCACTGGATGGCAGTAGATGAATGCTGAAAGAGAAGTTTATTATTATATAATTGCAGTATAATAGACATACACTGAGACCTAGTTTTTAGCCTTTATTGTAGTCATTTGCCTTTCTGTAGTTTCCATGATCAAAATTATTGTAGAATAAAATTGTAAGGCTATAATATGTTAGATGTAAAGCTGTCTCTGGAAAAGGATTATATGTATATATGAGTAACTTATCCAACTGAATAATTATAATGGGATCTGATCGCCCCAATTTATTTATTTGTATTTTTGCTTTCTTCCAGGAATTTAAGAAAGTAGACATAATATGTTCCATAGATAGGAATCAATGGAAAGCCTTATTTTTTGTGCCTATGATTCTAGTTTTCTGGAGTTCTTGGTGCTCTCTGAGCTTGGTGGCTTGCTTGCAGATATTTTATTACCCAGCTAGGTAACATCATCAGTGTGAATGTATTGACATGCACTGATGATGTTGCCTTGTTGGGTAATGAAATGCCTCCAAGCAAACAACCAAGCTCAGAGAACACCCAGAACTCCACAGTTCTGAGCTGTAGATATTCTTTTCTGTAGGCAGGCTAATGTAGGTGAAGGGGCAGGAAGTGGAAAACAGGATGCCTTGGGGGATTGGGGAGATCCTAGGAGGCCCAGGGCAGGTGGACCTGTTCTGCACTAGGCCTCCAAGGACCTCCCCCATCTCTGATGCACCCCCTGCTCCATTTAACAACTTGTGTTTGTTTAATGGCCACATCAGGGAGAGCAGAGGGTAGGGTTCATTAAACGAACTGTCTTGCTTAATGGCCTCCACAACGTGACCATATGGCCAGGTTTCATTATGGTTGCATCTCAAGGAGTACCTATATAGGATACTCAAGATGGTGTACACAAGTATATGCAGTGTGGCTTCCCAAGAGAGAATGACTGGCCCAAAGGCCCTCAGTGAGTTTCCATTGCTGAGAATGGACTACAACTCGGGTTTCCCTGTTGTCACCCAGTACGTCACTAGTTATGTCACACTTGTGGGCAGCAGTTTTCTATACCAGTTGCAATTTTGTAAATTGTCTTTACAGGTTGCTCCATCTGATATCAGTGATCTGTAGTGATCTGAAATATAATTAAGAGACCATCGGAGTTTGGTGGCTTATAAATTCAAATAACTAAGTAAACTATAGATATAGGAGGCAAGGTCTAGTTCATAACTATAATTAGCTAGCTGGTTTAAATGTTAAAAGCAATTCTGGACATTTTCACTCTCTTGAGTTCAGGAAAAAATCCCAAATTCCCATTGCAGACTCTTCCAACATCTTTTCCATGCTTTCATCTGTGTAAACTCTGCAATGTAGATACACTGCTTTATTTCAAGGCATTTAAAATCAAAGCAACATCCTTTCATTATCCCTTTAGTATGAAGGAGATCATTTGTAAAATGTTGAGTTGATACTTAAAATCTTAAGTGGTGTGTTTCAGATTTCAAAGTATAAATGTATTGTATTTTACCTTTGTCCTCAAAATATATAGGTATAAAAGATCAGAATTGTTATTGCAATCCTCCAAGAGGATTACAGATGCACAGGTGAAAGTGAGAAAATAATTGGACATAAAAGACAGTTCAGGAACAGACAGTGTAATCCCTACCAGGCTCCTTGTCCTGTTTTTTTTTTTTTAATACCCTATTGACATAAATAAATAAAAACAAAGCATCCACCCACCTCTTCTATATTTCCCTCAAGAACAGTGTCTAATAAGCTTTGTGAAACATGAAAATGTTGGGTGATTGTAAGCCAGAGTTGATGTGGAAATGTATATATCTATAAAAAAATAGACTGCTGATTATCAAGGATTCTCTTAACAAAGTGGCAGAGATTATTTTCCAGTAAGTAGATATTTTATGCTTGATAGTGCCCAACATTTTGTGAATAGGCTCCATCATAATTGTCCTCAGCTGCTTCAAAATTTCAGATAAGCCCACTGGATAAATTATTTTGTGCATCATGATTTTAGGTGTTGCATTGTTCAAGAAAAGGATGAAGTGTTTGTTTTCAATGGTGTATTTTTTCTGTTGAGAGATAAGTGATTGTGAGTATTGTGAGTATTAAGAAGTAAGATAGGGTGATAGTGCTACTGTTTTGGTAGAAAGTGATTTTAGAAGAAAAATAACGTTTATAGCCCCAAAGAGAGCATGCTGTTTTCTCAGTACTACAAACATTCAACATTTCTAGTTATCAATATTAATATGTGACAAACTTAATCATACAAGGAAGAATAAAACCCATAAGAAAGAATAGCTATATGACAAGGGTTCATTCTCATCTTTTAAAGGAGAAATGATTTACGACCATTTAATAACCATTCAAAGTTACAGTACTGAAAAAAGTGAATTACAACTGGTCTTGCACTTACAACCATCGTAGCATCGCTGTGATCACGTGATTAAAATTTTGGGGGGGGGCCCTTGGCAACTGACATATATTTATGATAGTTGCAGTAACCCAGTGTCATGTGTTCACCATTTGCAACATTCCCAGGGGGCTTTTGTCAAGCAAAGTCAATGGGGGAAGCTGGATGTTGTACGAGGGAGAAATTGACATTAAAATATGGGCAATAGTTATTGCAATATGTAGTTGCAAATTAGTTTCTGTTTATTGTCTTGAGAAGATAAAAGGGATAATTTATGTACATTCACTGGAAGTTTTACCTTAGGTTACATTACAATAAGCATACGTATATAAATTCATGCTGTTAGCTTCTCTGGCCTAGAATAATTTTCTTATACAGCTTTAAATATTTATATATCTCTTTTATTATCACTGGGACTCAAACAGCTTTCATAAAACAGTCTTCAATTTACATAATTTTACTTGAACAGAATTCCGTATATTGTCTTCCATTCACATCATTTCTATGGATTAAAAATGGTTAGAGAGAAAAATTGCAACGAGATCCTTTGTTTAAACAAAAATATTAGTAATTCCATTGGGAGAAGTTCCTTTGTTACCCATAAAATTATTTTTACTTCCTATTCAACAGCTGAAAGGTATTGTTATTAATATTATAACTATATAGTAATATTTCTAATCTTTTCAATAAACAATTATATCAAATGTATAATTAACAAGGGAATCTATAATAAAAATATATTTAAGCACCACTAGTGAAATATAGTATGACCACACAAAATCAAAATCTGGTGATAAAATATCTGGGAAAAAAGGCAAATTTAGTATGGTGCTGAAAAGTTATTGGTATGCTTTCAGGTAGGTATGCTTACTGGATAGAGGTTTGATTAATGGGTCCCCCTAACTAATAATGTTTTTTTCATTATTATCATTTTCTTAATTTTACTTGATGAAACAGCACTGTGTGTAGACATTTCCACACGCATATCATCTAAACTCTTTTCCCTAGCTGAAGCAGAAATTTTCAACAATTTCCACACCTTTTGATTTATACATTATGTTAAGCCAATGCAAATGTTATGATTTGTTTAATAAGCAATTGGTTAGGCATACAGATTGTGTTAAGCTGTAAGTTATAGTGTAAAAGTCACTCTGGACTGATTCAAACAGCGTGCTAAGCCAAAATTAAACAAGTCCTATAGTTTTGAACGATGCGTGAGCCGGGAGTTAGCTTTTCTTCTTATATTAGACAAGAAGCTTGTATTATTTACATGGGAGAAAAGGAAGACACTAGTCACATATTAATATAGTCACTTGTGGCCTCAAGGATCTTTTTTTGTGATTATCAGAATCATCTCTAACCATTAAACAGTGATAGTTTCACATGGTTTTGAAGTGGATGAGCTCTAATGTAAATCCTAAAATACATATTACAATTAAAAAACAAAGGATTCCTGAAACACACAGACACACAATTTATCGTGTAATCTAAAGTCTCCTCCCTCAAAATCAAATATTAAGTGTGGCAGCTACTTTTTTGTCATAAGGTTTCTACCCCTGCTTCAAAACATTCAGTTTTGGAGATGTGCAAAGATTTTTCTGGGAGGAAAAAATAAGTTCACTATAACTGGAATAGATTTTTATGTGTTTATAGTTGAAATATTTTTAAATAATTGGAAACCAGCAAATACATTTTAAAGTAAATAATAGATTTGATCAATGGCTCCTTCAAAATGTGAATCTCTGAAATCTCTTACACTAATTGATCTGTATTCTTTTTTCTCTCAATTAAAATTGTTGTTGTCCATATATACAATCTTCTTACCCTTACCTTCAAAGCTCTTCACTGTTCATTTATACCTTTACACTTCGTAATGTGATTTACTATCTGCCTGGACTATACATGTGTTTTTACAATAGTTCCAATACCTACTGCAATTAATAGTTGGGGAGGTGCCTCAAGAAATTTTGCTTTTAGGTCAAAATATGACAGGTTATATTAGTTTAGATTCTACAATTAACAAATTTAGCCATTTGTTGTGCATGTGTATAGTTTACAAATACTAATTCAGAATCAAAGTGTGTTATATCTTGGACCAGGGGTAGGCAACCCAAAACACTCAAAGAGCCACTTGAACCCGTTTCCCACCGAAAACAAAACACTGGGAGCCGCAAAACCCTTTTGATATCTAAAATGAAGATAACACTGCATATATCCTTTTCTACCTTTATTTTATATATATATATAAAAAAGGATATATGCAGTGTTATCTTCATTTTAGATGTCAAAAGAGTCTCTCTCTCTCTTTCTCTGTCCCTCCCTCCCTCCCTCCCTCTCCCTCTTTCTGCCCTTGGTCTGCCAGTCCTCTTCCCCCACTCAGTGTTTGTGTGTGTGTGTGTGTGAGAGAGAGAGAGAGAGAGAGGCACTTGCGCTTCCTCCCCTCTCTCCCCTCTCTCTCCCTCTCCCTCTTTCTCTTTTTCTCTTCACCTTCCCCCCCCCCTTTACTAACAGAACCAGTTCACCTACCAAATTGTTTAACTTCCTCCCTTAGAGATGGGCAATTGGGGATTCACCACATTCTGACAAAGAGAAATGCCAGCACCTCTCACTCAGCATCGATCCTGCTGCCAGCAAACGCTGTATGTTAGCAATATCTGGAGAGCTACAGTTCATCTGCACCCTCCTGAAAGGCTCTCCCATCCGTTGCAATGTCACACTTTGAAAGGCCCCTGACCCTCCTCCACTTCAGGCCGACTGCGCCTAGCAGGGAGCCTCAGTAGCCGGGGAGGAAGGGAGGAAGAGAGACAGACCATCTCCTCACCGCTCACTTCCAATCCGAATGTGGTGAATCCTGCTTGGGATTTGGGACTGAGAGGGGGAAGATCCTGGCTTCCAAGCCGCCGGGACTTCCAACCACAGAGCTTGCTTGGCTCTGTTCCCAGCCAGCGCCGCGCGGCAAAACAACAGCAACAAAATGCTACGGTCGAGACTTGCCTGCCTGGCTCCTGGGCCTCGGTAGCCAATCATTTGAAGTGAGCAGCCTCGTCCGTAGAGAGAGAAGAGAGTGAGGGCGGATGACCCGAGTCTGTGGCAGGGATAACAAGGGTTCGGGAGATGTTAGCACGAAAGTTCCACGTCTTTTGACTTACCTCGCCTTGCCCCCCACTGGTTCTTCGCCAGAACAAGTCGCCCTCTCTCTCTCTTTCTCTGTCTCTTTCCTCTCCCCCCCCTCTCTCTCCAGATGAGGAGACAGAGAGAGAACGAAAGGCAAACAGCGCCGAAGGGGCGGGGAGGGGGACAGGAGGCAGCAGAAGGCGCTGAAAGGCACCTGGGACACTGACCGGCCCGGGGAGACGCGTGGCTGGCTCGGCGGCCCGGGGACGGCCCAGGAAGTGCCCCAGCCAACATTGCCGCCCGGCCCGGGGAAACACGTGGCCGGCTCGGCAGCCCGGGAAGCGATGCTCCCGCCTGCCGCCACCCCAGCCGCCACTGCCGCCCGGCCCAGGGAAACGCGGGGCCGGCTCGACAGCCCGGGAAGCGATGCTCCCGCCGGCCGCCGCCCCAGCCGACACTGCCGCCCGGCCCGGGGACATGCGCGGCCAGCTTGGCTGCCCAGGGAGCGGCCTAGGGACGGCCCAGGAAGCGATGCCCCAGTCGGGACTGTGGCCTGGTACAGGTAAGCCGGGGGGTGCGCCACTTGCCCCGCAGCCGCTTTGCGGCGGCGCTCCGTGGACTCGGAGCCCCCTCCCTCCCCCCTGCCACTGACCGTCTCCGGCTCTGCTGCTGCTTGGCCAACGGTTGCACTGGCTGGGCATCGCAGGGGCTGCTCCCCCTTGGGGCCACGGCTTGTGGGAGGGCTGGCCCGCTCAGCGGAGGCTCCGGCGGGCCGCTCCCAGCGGGGATCCCGGAGCTTCCCTGCGCGGCTCCCCAGCCACATGCGCCTCAGACGGGGCCAGCCCGGGAAAGGGACTTCCTGGCCGCCCTTCTCCCAGGGGGCGGGGCACCCGGGCGCAGGGCCAATCAGGAGCCCTGCTAGGGGGCAAGTCCGCATGAGAGAGAGAGAGGGGGGGGGAAGCGCAAGTGCCTCTATCTCTGTCTCTCTCTGCAAATGGCGGAGGAGGCTCCGGAGCCGCAGAAAAAGGCTCAAAGAGCCGCATGCGGCTCCGGAGCTGCGGGTTGCTAACCCATGTCTTGGACTGATAGCCAAAAGTATGCTATAGTTGCTTCATGTTGTAAAATAAATCTATCCTGGCTTCTGAGATTAATTATTTTAATTTGAACTTTGGATCAATACAGCGTGTTATATTAAACTGAAATTCCCTCACAGCCAAGTAGGATAAAATCATATATTTTCCATTGTTACTCTTTGACCTTATCTAAGTTCTTAATAAGTTTTGACACAGTAGTTTATATAATAGCAATAGCACTTAGACTTACATACCACTCCATAGTGCTTTACAGCATTCTCTGAGCAGTTTACAATGTTAGCATATTGCCCCCAACAATCAGGGTCCTCATTTTACCAAATTCGGAAGGCTTGAGTCAAACTTAAACATCTCAGTATTGAACTTCTGGCTATGGGCAGAGTTAACCTGCAATACTGCATTCTAATCACTGCACCACCACGGGTCTTCTTATGTCTTATACAAACAATTACATTTGATAGCACAGATTAATAGACACTATGTTTTATCATCCTTTAAAAGGATTTATGAGAACATCAGAAAGCAATTCTCAATTGAAAGTCACTAGAAACTTCATTGTAAATAAAATGTTGAGTATTGGTATTGCATAACAAAAAGTGTCTAGGTGGGTTTGTCCATCATTTTTGCTATAAGGAATACATGTGTTTCTGTAGTTACTGACCCTTAAAACAATAAAGAACGTTAGCCCCAAAGTTTTGTCATGATTTCAATTAATAGATTCACTTTGTATACTTAAAGACTCAACTTATAATAATTTATGACCAAAGGTATTCATGAAAACTTTTCTGAAACCGATATCCCATTCATGCTTATTGGGCATAAAAAAAGCTGGATAGCTATTCAAATCATTCTAAAGAAAAATCATATAGTTTTTTAGACTGTAAAATTAGTCTTCCCAGATTTTTAAATTCACGCTAGGCTTCTCATGTGGTATGCATCCCAGAAATTTGGAGCCATAGAAAATGCAATGTAGATGGATGTACAAAAGCTTTTAAGAAAGACATCTAATGTCTTATCTCATTAAAGTAATTTTCCTGTAAATTGTTTTGCAAGGAAGAAAGATAATTTCATTGTAAGCAATGCAGAATAATGTATAAATAGTGGTTGTAGTAATAGTTGGATCCACATATACATGTCAAAATAGGATGTATTTAGTCTAATCCACTAGATAGATTCCACCATTGTGCCTTGTAAACCTAGTGTGAGCCAACCATCTACTGGGTTGGGGACTAGTCCAACCTATTTTAAGCACTGTAAAATATAATTTTAATGGGAAAGTGTTCTATTACCTGCAGCTTTACTTGGAAGTATTTTCAATATTGATGTTGAACTTCTTTCTTTTTATAGAGTTTTGCTTCACGACCAGCTATACCTGTGCAGCTGTAGAAAATGCTTCCAATTTACTTCCAGTTCCATTGACTGGATTATTAATTTTGTAAAGTTTCAGGCCTTAGCTGGCTTCAGATGTTCTGATCCCAGAAACTAACTTTTGTTTCTGTTGTGCCCACTAGGTGGAGTTTAAAGCATTATGTATATTTCCCCCAGATATGTGCTACAGTGGGCCCAATCATCATAGTCTAATACTATTTTAGAAACATTTGTAGATTTATATAATTAATATTCTACTTCAAAATCATTTAACTTTGAACTGAAGGCTTGCAGTTAGCCTTTGAGTGGCATATCAGGAGTTATATCCTTAAAACTAAGTTGACCAGAAAAAAAATGAACTTAAGATAAATTTATATTTGATAAAATTTAAATTTAATTTCAGCTAACATAAATATTTCTTATGTATTCAATGCTTTTATATTTAAAAAAAACAGGTAAATGTTCCAACTCCTAAATCCTTTTTCCTAGGTGGATCATTAAGTATGAACCTCCTTAGTGAACCTGTGAAGTAATGCTAATTCATTCACCAGAACCAGCATTAGGCCTTCATTTAAAAGGAAAAGGACACTTTTGAGGACCATAATGTTCACAATTTGGACAGGGAAGGCAGATGGTTTGAGAGAGGAGTGGAGGAATCCATTTATGCCAAAGTGGAAAATCCTTCCCTCAATAGAGGTGGAGGCCTAAGACACAACCTGTCCCATTTTTTATGCTGCTCTTTCATTAGTTGGAGGAAGATTAAGACCACTTCATAGGTTCATCAGGGAGGCTACACTGAACAGCCTATGTAGGGGAAAGAATTTAGGAGTGGAACATTTACCTCCCGACTCTCTGCCTACTCACCTAATGGAGCTTATCCAGATTAGGTGAGAAATGAAACCACCCTGGAGGACATATATGGGATCCCTCTAACCAACTTGCTCAGCCTGAAGAAGCTACTTAGATAAGAAGTGAAATGTTTCAAACTAAGAAGAAAAGAAGTCCAGTTGCCATGACTCAACTTCCAGATAATTGTCTACATTATTGCTATAATCCTAAATAATTCAAATTATAAATTTCCCCAAATCAACATTTCATTTCTTTCAGTTTCTTGCAAAAAGTCCAAAAGTGGATTCCAAGTAGAATTGGTCGACATCTGTTCTTTAATAAAAGCTATCAATTTCACCATCTCCACCAATTCCATCAGCTTCACCATCCATTCTTCCATTGTAGGTATTGGTAAGCTCTTACCCCTTTCTGCATGTGAAAGTCATGCTGCTGTGATATAAAAACAAAATTCGCTAGGATGCTTCTATTTGTTCATTAAAACCAAAAGAAAAGTCTCTGATTTCAATTGTGCATTCACTTTTAAAATCTAGTAAAAACGAATGCTTGGCTCTGATATGCTTATGGTATGCAATTTATTTCAATTTCATAGTGTTTCAGTAGATATAGTAGCTTCTTATCCTGTGCTCTTATTCCCTCAGTAAGTCATTTTGTGTGAATCAGGGCTTCAGGGGTTACCCATGTGGAACAACTTTCCTTCAGGCTAATTAATTTTTTCAGTCCCACTACTTTTTAGCCCTCCCTTCGTATATCAAGTTATAAGTTATAGCTGCCTGCACAAGCTCTTTATTACTTATGAAAATATGAGGGCTGATAGTTTATTTAGTATTTGTCATGCGTTCTTGCATTCAGTTTTTAATTATAAAAATAACTGAAAGTGTGTTTTCACTGAAGAGTTGTCATTCACTTTTAAAATTTATAGCATAATTTTATTTTATATAATAAAAATATGAATATTAAATTCATACCAATTGCTAAATTAGAATTTTTCAGACACTTTTAAAATGTTGATCTCTTCCAAACATGATACACTTAAGAAAATACCCACTTTATGTTCAAAGTAGAGAATTGGCTGCACTGGAAATGTTTTTGAATTCATTTTGCTATAAATTCTGTGATGCATGAAATAGCCTGTCAGTTGTCTACTGAGTTCAGATTTCAATAAACGAATATCTATTATAGCTATAAATTGTAATTAGTGTGTAATATAGTCTTTCAGAATATTTACTTCTTTGATAGTATCTAACCTAATTTAATTCCTTGGGTAGTATATTGTACTACATTTCTTCCCTTGATGGTGGGGAGCGAGGGAAGAAGAAAATGTATTGTGCAATTTTTCTCCTTCACTGTCATGGTCCTACTTAGTGTGGAAACTTACAGTCATTGGAATCAGATCAAACTAGGAACCAAGATCTGAATCCTGTGGCAGGCAAAGCTATTATAATGTAAACAGGGTATAAATCTGATATATCAATTTAATCCAATCCTGCCATAAGGAAATTCAGAATGTGGAGTCAGATATTACTATAGCAATTAGCAAAAAAACGAAATAGCAAGAAAACACCGTAGGGTACTAGCCTTCTGTATCATAGACAGTTTAACAGCTGTAAAGAGGAAAACACATAGCAATTGTACATTTTTGTATATCACAACTGTACTAATTTTTGTACAATTTGAGCTCTCTGGGAATGGCAAAAATGGGGGGGGGGATTTAATCCCTGACATAAATTTTAATGTAGGTACTGTCAAGAAAGACCACACTTTTTGGATTCTACTTTGATACTACATTATGAAGTCTATAATGTCTCAGGCAAAACTCTCATTTCTCAAATTATTCCTGGTCCTATAAATAAAAAAGATTAACATATTGCACAGTAAAAGGCATAGACAGAGTCATTTTGACAACTTACTGAACTATCTCCTTTAAGAGAAAGGCAGCTTTCTCTTTGCAATAGTGGTGAATATCTGTAGCTCAGGTGTAGAATGAGGGTGAAGGTTCGTTCTTTGAGCTTGTGGGTTGGTTTCCGAACATCTTGTTACCAGGCTAGGTAAGATCTTCAGCTGAGTTTAGGCAGGGGATGTCAATGTCAGTGTTCTTCTGTTTAACAAGACCCTCACTTGACACACCCATACCTGAAGCCCTTATAAACAGAAGAACACTGACATCCTCTAAACCCGCTGAAGATGTTACCTAGCCTGGTAATGAAATGTTTGGAAACCAACCCCCAAGCTCGGAGAACAAACCTTCACACTCAGTTTTCTCTTTTTCTCTGCCTTTAAAATTAGGGAGCAAAAGGCCAGTGTTGATCTTTTTTCAGTTCAGATTGAAATCTCGGGGCCCTTCATAATTAAACCATGAAGCACTAAGTGACTGTAAAATACAATCTTGATAACACAAATTGATTTAGGAACAACTCCCTTTTCTCCTTCAATGTTTTTTAAATCAAAATATCCCATAAGCACATACACATGTATGTTTATACACACAAAGCTTTTATTTCATTGCAGGTTAAATCTCAGGAGTGACATAACAAAGAGAGATGGCATTGGACAGATCAAGGAACTAGCTAGTCAAAATCCTTTTCCTTTAATGGTCAGCTAGATGGCCAAGTAGAAAAATGACACAAATACAATGACTCTTCTGCTTGAACTTCCCAGCAACTGGTTTTCACAGCCTTAATGATATTGGAAATAACTATAGCCATTCTGATTAATAGCCATTTGTAACTTTAATCTCCTCAGATTTTATCTATTTTTTTAAAAGCCATCCAAGTTGGCACACATGACAATATATTTTAGCTAATGCTACACTTGACATTGTGCTGTGTGAGGAACTTCCTTTTATCTATCACAAATCTCCCACTATTCGTTATTGCAAAAGAAGGGGAAAAACAACATTTTATATCCTTTCTTTATACGTATTTCATTATTTGTACACTTCTGTTCAATTCCCTTTTATTTTAAACTAAAAGAGTAACCCAAATACAGAATTGTTTCTATACCTTTATCCCATAATTGCTCCAGGGCTCTGATCATTTTAGCTGTCCCTATTCTTTTTAGAAAATGTAGTGACAGATTTGGAAAAAGAAATACACCTAAGAATCCTGATATCATAAGCTTATGTAAAATAATTATTTTGGTAGTTTTATTTTGAGTACCTTTTTAATAATAAAAATGGAATTTTTGCATCTTTCATGTCGGCATTTTCATTGAGCTATACTAATCATAGTAAAAAACCATACAATTTTATACCATGGATATTTAAATTATTTAATTGATTATCTTATGGCTGTTTTGTAAATTTTCCAGATTTCATTGATTGCACCAGGGAGACGTTACATTAAGAATTTATTTAAAATATTTTGTTCCTTTTTTGTTACAGCTTAAGGTACCAATTAAAACATATGTATTACAAAAAGTCTTATGTTAAATCCTAATTACTTTCTGGATAGTTCCATATCATTTTCATGACAGCAATATAGAAATGGTCTGCAAGTCCTATTTTCTAGATTCCCCACCCCCACCCCACCTCCAAATTCACAGTTCTAGTCTACAGCACTGCTATTTCATGGTAATCTCAGATCTTGCTCAATGTTTACAGATCAGCCAAGGTCCACATCTAGTTAGGCGTGTGTATTATACAGTGGCCTAAAGAATTTGAAATGAGCTATTCCAAACATTTTGGAATGCAAATTGGCCAATTCAATCCCGAATACCTGTTTCAAGATTGAAATATTTCACAGTTGGATAATTTTACTCTGAATGGGCTCCATCTGGCTTCTCTATCATGTTGTCATCAAGAATATTAATATATAATTCTCTCCCATTTCATTTTCTACTCACACAATAACATTAACTTTATTTCTGAATGAATTCAAACCTTTACTTTCTGGTCTTTGTGATAGAGCAGCCATACAACAGAACTGTTGCTAGGAATCAGTCCTCTACCTCCACAGCAAATGAGGTGATAGTCTCATTTAGCTATACTCTTGTGGGCCACCATAAAAATGCAGAATGGTTTTGAAAGAACTAGTTCATCAGTTCTGATGTAATGGATAAAAAAAGATTAGGTTTACAGAATAATCTTTATTTGTACCTGGAGTAACACCATGATAATATAATGCATAATATTTCAATCTTGATATCTTTATAGAACAGTTATTAACTTAGTGGAATACATTTTATACCATAGACATGCCTCTGAACACTGCTTTTTATAGGCAAAACGTTTGGTTCATTTGGTTCAATTAGAATATGCATTAACTATATGATAATAATAATCTGATCATCTTACTAATGGGAGAAAATGTTTAATGAGACTTTGCCAGGCAATTTATGAGTGTGCTTTCAAGATCACTGAATGTCAGATAATATTCTGTCTGAATGCTTTTCAATTTAATAGCATAAGACTTATTTTTTTCTTGCTCCCAAACATATGTAAACTTGAAGGGCGAAGTAGGAAGTACAATTTAAACAAACTCTTGAAATCAAACTTTTACTGAACCTTTTACTGAAATGGTTAGTTACTTATCTATTGAAATACAGAAAAGAGCAAAACATTAAAATCTGTTCTGGTCTTCCACTGATAGACTAATGGTGGCAGATAAAATTCTTGGCCGAAAGTAATCCATGGATAACCATTGTTACAGCATTTTTCCTTATCTTTATAAAAAAAAAATCCAAGGACTAGTCATCCTTATCACATTTAAATCCTGGAGGGTGAAGAACTTCAAGAACATTACTTATTAGAATTGCCTTAAGCCACAGGCAATTGGAAAAGCAAATGATTAAAGTGGTTAATGAAGAGTTAATTCCAATTGCCATTCATACTCACTAGTGGAGAGGAATTATTATATTCAAAAAGTATATATTTTAAAGAAGATGCACATGAACAGTAATAAACACTTATAGGAAGAGATAAAATAGGTTAGAGTACGCACCATCTATCACAGCAGTGGGCAACAGGCAGCCTTACAGCATCCCATTTGCAGTGTCCAAGAATCTCAGGGTCATGTTGCTAAATTTTGTCAACAACATCACATATTTTGGGTGATGAGATTTCTTGTTTCAAAATTACTGGGAAGTTTCAGCCATCTGTTTTGGTGATATCACTGTACTATTGCATGGCATCCTGCTGCTTTTACCCAGTTTATTGAAGGAAATAGTTTCAACCCCATCTAACATTTAATGATTACACTAATCTCAATAATATTAATTTAAGATTATTAAAACAAAGAATGGGAAAATAAGAACAGAAAGAAGGAAAGTAGGATAACTTGTTCTGCTGGTTTAAATGGTGAAGTGATCCAGATGTTATACTTTTGTGTATAAATATTACTGATCTATGTGCTAAATTATCTTTATTTCATAATTCTAGATTTAAGTCCATTTTTTGTATTTACAAATTGCCAATTCAGGTTTCATTTGGATCAGATCCTTGCCGTGAGGATCAAGAAGTTTTGCTCTAATGCAAATCAGTCTTCTTTTTTGATTAGTATGTACATGGTGGAAAAACCATTAATTTAGGTATTTTCTATAAGCATAGTAGATATATTGCAGTAGTATATTATATTACTATAAATATAATAAATACAATAGTACTATCATCTTTGGTAGGAAGTTGAAATCAGAAATTATAGCTGACTCTTCAAGGAGCACTTATTTTGTATTTTAAATACAAGCACAATTTAACTGGTCAACTTCATAATTTTTTATGTTAATTTACTTTACCGCTGATTTAATTAGAAATGTCTTCATGGCAGGTATATTACAGAATTAGCAAAATATACTACATACTGAGTTTTGAAGTAAAGAATTACTGGACACTGGAATAAATTTACCTATAAATCATATTGTTTGTGGTTGCAGTATCAATGATAACAAACATTTATAATAGAATTTACATTGATAAAGACAATTTTAGTGAAGTAATCTAAGGACTCTGTCTTAACTGGCAGTTGTCACTTCTTTTGCACTCTATGGAATTAAAATCTTTCATCTAATGATTACTGATTATAGATTGAATTATCTGGTGTTTTTCTTGTATTTATTAAACAAGATGATGATGAAATGGTGAAATTTTATGGGTATTTTGTTGGGAATTAATAACTACCTTAGCGACTAATACTTTATATATGTATATGTGTATATGTGTGTGTGCATTTGCAATATATTTTTAATAATTTATATTTTAGTTTTGTTTCTTATTTTAATTTTTGCTATGTTATCTATGTGGTAATGTATTTTTGTTTTCTATCGGTTGAATGATTACATGCCATCAAATCATTTTTGACTCTAACCAACCACATAGATTTTCTCAATAACAATCTATCTATAACCTAGTCTTTCAGATCTTCCAACAGTGCTTCCATTGTCACTGTTATTGAGTCCATTTACTTTGCTGCTGTTCATCCTCTTCTTCTCTTTCTTTCTCTTTCCCAGCATTAGTGCCTTCATCTGAGGATTTTGCAGTGCATACATACCTAGTATTGTTTATGTGCTGGTTAATTTCCACATACTGTAATGTTGTTTTAAAGGTTACTGGTTTTTAAAGGTTTTTAAATATGTGTGTATCAAAAAAAAGGACTGGATATTGAGAGTAGAACTACCATTAGCCGTCTCCTATACATGGATAAAATCAAGTTGTATGCTAAGAGTGAATGAGAGACATCAACTCACTAATCCACCTTATACAGATCTACAGTGAGGATACTGGGATGTCATTCAGACTAGAGAAATGTGGACAGATGATGGTCAAGAGAGGGAAAGCAGTTAAGACTGATGGGGTGGAATTACCAGCTGGCTACATAGCAGATATACAGACCAGTTACAAGTACCTTGGTATTCCACAGTCACATGGGAACCACACTGAGGAGGCAAGGAAGATAGCAACATCAATTATCACCAAAGGATCAGACAGGTCCTGAAGAATCAATTCAATGGGAAGAACATGATCCATGCCATCAGCACGTATGCCCTTCCAGTTATTAGATACTCTGCCAGTATAATGAGCTGGCCAAAGAAGGATATAGAAGCTGCTGATGTGAAGGCCTGGAAGCTCCTCCTCACCTTGGTAGTTGACAAGGACCAAAAGACACTAATGGTGATTGATCTGCCAAGTGACAGCAACATGAGGAAGGAGTATGAGAAGCTGGAGAAGTACCAGGACCTGAAGGAGGAACTGGAGAAGATGTACTGGAAAGTAAAGGCCAAAGCTGGGAGAGTGACTTCAATAGATCCTAAGAACAACATCAGAGCTCTTTGTCCAGAAAAGTACAGTATTAGGTACACCTAAGACATATTACCACCTACACGGGTGAGAAGGGATTTTTTTTTTAAAATTATAAGAAAATATTTTTAAAAATATATCTATAATAGATTGTTTTATTGTATCTAACCTTGTTTATTATTATACAACTTTCTGATACTTGCGGGTGAAGGGAAAGTATGTAAATGTATAAACACCATGGTAGCTTGAAGCATTATTTTTGACTCAGATTGTGATTATTTTGCACTTGAGTCCTTACAGCATTTCACCTATCAAAGATAGATCTCCATTTCCAGAATAAGTTGGTTAGTACAGTTTCTAAGCTTAATTATGAGGCAACAGTATGTGAAAATTGGTTTATTATAAAAGATTTGTGAGCTTTCCTGACAGTAGCTGAATGCATGCTGAGAAGCAATATGTGCCTGAAAATGACTTTCAAGGACATTTTGAGGGCAACATCTATCTGCAGTTTCTTATTGAATTGACATGAATATATGTTTTTAAAATGCTGAGTCAAATAAAGAATGATATGGTAACTGGCTTGCTAATATGTGTACTATTATACATACATATAGGCATATATTTTCAGGAATACACTTCAGCCTATAGTATGTATTGAAAATTTTATTTGTTCGTCTGCTTTTTCAGGGTGATTCTGTTGGCAGAATCCCTCTTCCTGCATTTGTTTTGTCTTTTTTTAGGCAGAACATTTGACTTTCAAATAATCATCTCAAGCATAGATTTTATTAGTCCTACTTTCCCGTCAATTTTTTTGAAGTTCCCTTCTCTTTTTCACTTGATTGCTTCCCGTCTCTTTATTGTTCAGACAAGTAGCCAGTGATCTCTACTCAGTACATATTTGAACATAGCACCCGGTCTGTATCTTCTCCTCTTCCTTTCCAGACAGTCCTGGCCCTAGTTTTCTTGGGAATTGGTTAGGCAACTCATTTCTAATTCTTTCACATTCTCCTATGTTAATATGCATACATGATGTCCCAGCTGCACTCAGAGTATTTAAAAGACAAAAATTCAGACCGTCCCTTGTTTCAATAAGGGAGAAGAACTCCCTTTATGGTAATGCCGATAAAGAGCTAATGGAGAGGGGGAAAAATGTTTACCAAGCACATCTTTGAAGGAGACATTCTGTTATATAGAATGGCACTTATTTCTGGTATTATTGCAGTTAAACAGGAAATTTGCCTAAATTGTATTATTATTGTATTATTATTGTATTATTATCATGCATTCATTTATAATATATTAATGATGTCATTTCTTTGTTTTTTATGAGTTGAATTACAAAGATAATGATAAAGATAAAGAGCCGTGGCGCAGTGGTTAGAATGCAGTACTGCAGTGGTTAGAATGCAGTACTGCAGGCTAATTCTGCTGACTGCCGACTGCCAATAGTTCAGCAGTTCGATTCTCACCGGCTCAAGGGTGACCCAGCCTTCCTTCTGAGGACCCAGGTATAATGAGGACCCAGATTGTTGGGGGCAATATGCTGACTCTGTAAACCATTTAGAGAGGGCTGAAAAGCACTATGAAGCGGTATGTAAGTCTTAAGTGCTATTGCTTAGTGGCAGAATTCCTGGTCCCAACTGTGCTGTTGCTATGGCTAAGATGTTCCATACCAAGTATTATTAAAAAGTGTTATTAAAATTTATTAATATGTATTGTGTTAACATATAATTTATTATCAAAATATTTCTCTACTAGGAGACAAATTAAATAGCCAAATATAGGTTATTTTTGCTGTTCTGTAGCAAGGTCAGAGAATAAATTCCTATATTAAGTCATTTACGGAATTATTCTGTCACAGACATTTTTTTCTCTTCAAAATAATTTATTTCCTTGCCTACAAGATAGTTTATTTATATGCTTCCCTTGTCCTTGTCTCTATTGTTTGTGGTTTCTTTATTAAAATTTAAATTGTAAAGACTATTTTTCTTACATTCCGCTCTACGAATGTGAATATGAAGTCAGTCTTTTTTCTTTTTTCTAAAAAGAAATGCTGCAATAGCAGATTAGTACACTTATGCATATTCTAGTGTACTGAGTTCTTGTAACTGTCCTTTCCCCCTATTATTTAATATTTACATAAAACTTCTGGGGAAGTTGTTCGAAGGTTTGAGTTGAATGTCATTAAAATGCTGATGACAGTGATACATTATCACACGATCTGAGCCAGAAATGTAGAAATCCTGGAGGCTTTAAGGAGCTCTAACAGGGGAAAATAAACTCAGATTAAATTCTTCCAAGACCAAATTACTCAATAGACTTCTCAGCAATTGAGTCCAGCAAGGCTTGTGGTGGCTGCCGCTGGGTGGTGTGAAGGTGCCTGGGAGGTTGGTGCGAGCAGAATGGAGCAAGGGGCAGCACATTGGGGCTACTGTTATTATAATGTTCATGTTAACACGGAACTTTGTTGCTCTTGAAAGTTATTGTGTTTGAGCTTTGAGAAGGAAGTGTGGAATACAAAATAATTAATTAACAGATTGTAATTACTGAAAAATAAACATATAAACATAATAAAATATCTATGAAACCTGTTGCTGGGGTCAGTTTGAAAGGTGTTTTTCAGATTTTGTTGAGTTATTGGTGTACCAGGAGCAGGGTGGATTTGATTTAAATCATGATTTAAATCACTAGTAAAAAGGCTTGATTTAAATCAATTCGATTTAAATCGTAATTTTTAAAGAGCAACTGTCATCTCTGTCCCACAGCGGCTCCTCCTCTGACCCGCTGTTGACTCACCGACAGTCCCATTCACTTTAATGGGACGGCTGGTGATGTGGCAGTGACACAACAAGGTGAGGGACGTGGCGGGCAGCTGGTGAGTGGATGCCCGCTAACAGATGCTGCCATGATGGATCTGAAATGACAGGTGCTCTTTAAATGTAAGGACTCATTCTTGCTGGTAGTTAGAATCTTTAATATTATTATTTGCAAACAAAATGAAGGTTTCCTATTTAGAATAATAAGCTGTCAGGTTAGTAAAACAGCGATATCAGAACCGATTTTAGGTTAATAGGTTAATCATACATAGTTGGAGAACTACTCAAATTCTTTTATTTAATTAAAACACCTGTTACAGATACATTTCTCTTCAAACAATCATACAGTTTTTAGTGTACATAGATTTGCAAAACAATGGGATAAAGGAATATTCCTGAACTGGTTACTGTGAAATTGTGTGAATGCATCAATGCAGTGCATGTTATCTCAGCTTGTAGAGCTTGGATTCATTGAATAAGTTTACCAAAAATGTAAATATTGCAGAATATACAGCCTCATGCTACATAACTAAGCTCCATTTCATGCTGAATAAACTAAATTAGTAATGTATCTTAAATAGAAAACTGTCTTTAGGTAGATTTTTTACTCCAAAAGCATTTTATTAAAATAAATTTGATAAAAATAAAAAAAAATCCAATTTAAATTTAAAAAATCCATTTTTTTTTTTAAAATCATTGATTATTATCTACCATGACCAGGAGATTGTTAGTGGCAAGAGATTCTCAGAGCATGAATATAAATGTGCAGCTGCTATCCTGTAGTGCAGGGGTGTCAAAACTGCCAGCCCGCGGGCTGTATGCATCATAACGAAACCGCGCCCACCCCATTGCCAGCAATGGCAAAAAGTCGCAATACGTTGCGACACGTCATGTGACGTTGCGAGTTTGACACCTCTGCTCTAGTGTGAGAGAAGTAAAACAGGAAATATGATACACAAAACTCTGGAAAAGAGAACACTAGATTTGAATTTTAAAAAAGGTATAAATCAGGATCAGACTATGAATGTCAGTTGTTTGTATACCATAGTTTTGCTACAGTAAATAGCTGTGTTGTTTAAGTCTCAGAAGATTCTCTATCTGTTATGCCTACCAAGGACAGCCAGACGGGTTGTCTGATGTTTCAAAAGAGTAGTTTAAAAAACTTAGATTAGTTGGATCTTGATCTAATTCAGATTGGCATTTCTCATATAAAACTCATCTAGTTGTATTAAAACCCAATAACCCCAAATATTTGTGTTTTTATTGGACATTGCATTCAGATAATTATTGTACACAATATCTTACTGAAATCTGTTCCATGCTTGTTACTGGAAACAGGAGACTTCGGATTAGATTCTCAGAGTCTAACAGGAATTAGAAATTAACAGATTTCATTTTTACTGAACTCTTATACACCTTGAGATGCTTTAGAAATCTGAATAAACACTTCAAACTACTATAGTTCTTTACTGACCTGTTAGTACTGTGAAAAGAAAGGTTAGACATGCAGCAGAGATATTTTATTTAGGTAATTTCCCAATCTAATTTAGTCTCCCCTTGAGTGAATACAGTGAATATGAAGATGTGCTGGTACTTGTGTGATAACTGATAATGCAGAGCAACTGGAAATATAAAAGCCCAATCTGACAGATTGAAGGGGTGAAAAATAATGGGTTAAAAAAAAGAATTTTGAAAGTTTACTGATTTTATACATAAATTACATTTAATTATTTACTGTTCAAACTAAGCTGCTGTTCAAATAATCCTGGCTTTCATTACCTGAGTAGGATAGACCAGAAGAGTAGTAATTATGATCAAAAATGACCCCAGGATTTAATAATTGAAGGATTCATCAAGTTTAATGGCAATTAGTGGATTTCAGGGGAAATTATTCATTTCAATATTCAAAGCAATATATTAATTATATTTAAAAAGAGCAGAATCCTGTAATCAAATGTTTTCATAAACATGTAAATAGTTATATTACAAAAATATAATATAGGGACTTTTCGTAGGTAGTCCTTGGGTTACGACCATTTGTTAAATAACTGTTCAGAGTTAAGATGGCACAGAACAACTTATGGATGGTCTGTGAAGTTGCACCCATTGTAGCATTCCCATGGTCATGTTATCATGATTCAGGCACTTGGCCACCAGCTCATAGTTATGATGGTTGCAGTGTTCTGTGATCGCATAATTGCTATTTGTGACCTTCCCTGATACCTTCCCACAAGGGAAGGGAAAATTGACAGAAGGTTGCAAGTTAATCCTGCTGCTTTATTGCCTGTCCATCCCTGTGCTCCTTAGTGGCCCCAGCACCTACTCACGTGCCCATGCAGCGTGTTGCCCATCTGTGACATCCATCTACCCATAGCTCTGCCTGTTTGCCTGGTACTCTACCTCATCCCATATTACATCCCATATATGAGGGTTTTGGGATTACAATGACAACTGGGATTGCTACTGCTAAGCAATGCTTTCATGTGACATCATGGTTTATGACCACATTGCTTAGCGATGGACATTCTTATCCCAATTGCCATTGTAACCTGAGGACTACCTTCAGAGACCTTTTTTTTTTTTTTTTTTAAAGTGACCTGATGAGGCTATTTTCTTAAATCTGATGTGAGGAATGTCTAGATGTGTGCTCTGTTTGGAAATATGAAAATAATGCTGCTGCTGCTTTAATGAATAGCATTAAATAGGCTTTAGTAATTACTAAAAAAAGATGATGTGTTTGGTCAAAGACTGAAGCATTTCTTCTGAGGCATTTTAGAAATGTCTACAATTCTACTGTGAATGAAAATAAGATAATGAAATAAAGGGAAGAGAGTAAGGAACAATTCTGGTCCAAGACATATATGCTTGAATTACATTTAAAGATGAAGAATACTAATACTAGGAATAGACAATAACTGTACTAAATCAAAATCCTATGAAGCAAACATTTTTAGGCATTCTGGCTCAGGTATTTAGGAATTTGCTTCATCTTTTAATTTTTTTTCTTATTTCCCCCCCAAATATGAGTTATTTTATCACACTGCCATAAGACATTGAGGTTATTTATTTTAGACAAAGCTCTAATTTATAAACACATTTTGCAACTGGAATCTTGTTTGAGGCAGTAAGTGTCTGCTCTCTGAGTTAGTGGATTTTGTTTTGTAATAGATACCATGTTTTTGACTCCCTGTAGCAAATTATAACTAACTGTATTGTTTACTACAAAACTGTTTGGGGATTCTACTGTGTTAAATAGAGCATTTGATTTCCTGTGTGAAACCAGAACAAGAAAATTAAAGTGTTATTTTTTTCTACTTACTATCTCAGCAGAGAAAAGTAAAATATATTCTGCTCAGATTGCAGCATTTCGGTTTGTATCAAATATCTGCTTGAAGGGTTACTATGAATATTATGATTTTTTTTACATGTAGTGAATTACTCAGTACAAGAAAACACTTGGGATTTTATAGCTTTTTGACTGCAATTTTATACATACATATTTGAGAATCTCACTGAATTTAATGGGACTTCTGAGAATAAGATGGCTTGTACTCAATCTTGTCATTGTTTTGTTCTTCTGGAAAGTAAGTTCCCTGACAAACACTGTTTTATCTATATACTACTAAAACTCTCCTATCTGTTTATCTGTTTGTAATCTTAAGTTAGTATCAATCAGAATCAACGTATGAATGACATACCTCAAATGAATCAAGTACCTTAAATCTGCTAACTTAAAGAATGTGCAGAAAATCCAGGACCCATTACTTTTGTGTAATTGAAATTTCAAGGATCTTCACACTACTTGTATTCTCAAAGTTGTGCGTGTTGCAGTATTGCCACGGTCACGTGATTGTGATTTCCCTCAGCCCCTGCCAGCTTCCCAGGAGCAAAGTCACTGGGAAAGCTGGTAGGAAGTTGCTCCTGCTCTCACTGCATTTTTGCCTACTTCTAGTCATTCTGAAACTGTTTAGGCAAGGAAATATCTCTTAAAGGATGACCCAATGGGTCATGGGTTGTTTAGTTATAATTTAGTTTACAGTCATGAAATATACCAAAATATAAGTGCTTTATGTTCAAGGATATATGAATATAAGCTCATTTAATTTTCATACCTGAGATTAAAAAAAGACAAAATGACATACATAATTACATCAACAACAAAACACACTCTCTCATCCTGTTTGGGAAGCTTGAAATCAACAAAGGGGAACATATTCCCAAGATTCTCAGCTTTCATGTCACCCCACTTTTTAGCAAGAGATAGGATCTGCCAGCATCTCTTCACTTTCCTCAAGAAAGCTGGCACCCAAACTGGGCCAGTCTCTTTTTCTTTTTCTTTTTCTTTTTCTTTTTCTTTTTCTTTTCTTTTCTTAACAAGAGAGATGCATTTAAGTTTTTTCAGTCACCCATTTTTCAACAGAATTGTTGAAGTTGGCCACACTCACATTTCAGTTCTGGCCTTTGATATACTACACAAGACATGATTTGACTCTTGTGCTTGGTAGGAAGATATAAACAGTTTAGATATCAAGGTGTTTAGTATACTTGGTATTTGGTAATAACGGGTCTATTTATGAGAAGAACAGGGAGTTGGAAAGACAGAAGTGTGTTAAATTTGTAATTCAATTCTTTCTGAATTTTGGACTATTTTTTTTTAAATAATCCTGGTAACTATTTTAGTTAAAATCCACCATTATTTTTTAGATTTAATACAAAGCAGAACATTGATGGAAAGACTGAGCTACATAAGTCTGAAAGACAACATAGTACTGTTATGCCCATTTTCAGGGCAGCAGGAGTGGTATATAACAACTCTGCAGAGTGATTTAGTACAGAAAACCTCTAAAAGTTGACCACCCAAGGGACTGAAGGAAAGTGGTCAACATACGGAACAACTGTACTAATATGTACATGTGCCTCATTTTATTGTACAGCTTTTATTAGAGAATGTCATACAGAAACACACATAGTGAAAACACAGAAACTAATTTCTTATCCAGCTTTCTTATGGGCTGAGGTTTTTTTAAAGGAAACAATAATGGGTGTGTGCGTTTGTGTAAAGTAGACTCTGATTGCAATGAAATTTATTTAGGACCAACATATTCGCTGCACATTTGCTTTCTCTTACCTTCTAGGTGGCACCTTGTAAAACATAACTTGTTGAGGCAATTTGGCATATGTCTGCTCATTGTCTTCTCATATATTTTAAAGAATTGAACTGGAAAGATACCCAGTTTCTTGCAGAGTAACTAGATAGCATAGGACTAGGACCAAGTGTTTGAAAGAAACTATAAGAAATATCCAACTGGCCAGCCAGCCAGCCAGCCAAATTGATTGATTGAATAAATATTATACTATTGTTAATAAATATTAATATCAATGAATCAATATATGATATAGATTATATAATTATATGCGTGTTTATATAAATACAGTATCTTGTCAATTTTCTTTGTGCAGATTTGTTTCTGGACAGAAATACAAATCATATTGTTACTCTTTCTTCACCACTTAAAACAGGGCTGGGTAGACCCAAAGATTGAATGTGCCCCTCAGTCCATTTTTTTGTCCCCCGCCCCAAGATTGACTTCATCTACTCATTGTTACATTCCCAATAACTCTTATTCATAAATGATTCATGGTCACAAAAGTTTACTCATTCCTGTTTTAGAAAATTTAATTGTCAAGGGAGCTCTATTTGGCTAGATGTTATTTCATAAAGTAATTTTGTTTTGGAAGCCTACCAATTTTTGTAGATGCTCATTTTCTTAACTAATCAAAATACAAATAAAGTAAAAAGGGATGTAACTGAATTAAAAGAAAAAATGTAAATATGTAAACATGTTTACTTTTTAACACAGGTGGAAAATGTATATTTTTATAGTTGTGATCTACATTCCTAAGCCAGCAAACTGCATCAGATAAACTGAGTATGCATTGTAAATCTATTTAATTGACATTTTATTTTCTTTCTCCCTCCCTTCCCACTCCTCCCACTTTAGAAAGGAACGGCTACTTAGGTGTTCTCAATGCAAAGTTGCAAGATACTGTGGTGCACACTGTCAGGTAATTATTTTGAAGCATAGATGGACAATGCAACATTCAAATTTTTTAACTGGCGAAATTGTTTTCTAATTACATAGTCCTACTTGAATTGGGGTACTGTCAGGCCCAAAGAACCAAGAATGACATGTGGAGTTATTTTTGAGTAATTCCTTTACTGCTGCTCATCTACAAACAGAATCTTGCCAGTCTGAAGTAATTTTCTGCAATAACTGTAGATATACTCTGTGAAGGGTCCAACTTTCCTCTTTCTGCCCACCAGACAGTTTATGCTTTACTGTCTCTTTGTCTTCTGGAAAAGAGTCCCTCTTTTCTAGGGTACATTCCACTACAGGTACCTAGAAGTAGACATGGTATTCCACATGGGGCCTGGCCAGGGCAAAGTGGAGTAGAAGAACTATTTCTGCAGTCTATATTTTATGTATCTGTTCATACACCCCAAATAGCAATTGCCTTTATAGCAGTTGCATTTCACTGTTACCACACAATTCTGAATACATTGCTAATGATGACTCTACACAATTCTTATTTGTATTTGTTAATCATATTCTGTACAGTACAGTGCAAACACTTTATGCTCCATTTGAAATATCATTTAAAGGAACAGAGATGGAAGTAAAACATTGAGGGAGGAGGTCATTTAAAAAAAAAGTGCTAACTATTAAAGGGAAAATAATTTCTTTTCACTCCTAGAAAAAAGCCTGGTTGGACCACAAACGGGAATGCAAATGTATTAAAGATATTGACCCTAATTTTCCTCCTGACTCAGTGAGGCTTGTTGGCAGGATTATTTTCAAAGTAGTAAGTTAAATTTTTATATATGATTAATTTTTGCAAAATATATCTGCTCCAGTTCTGTTAATGTGGAAACAGATTGTGTATTTCAGAGTTCAAGCGATCCTTGAGGTGGAGAGATTGAGAGAAATCTTCACTCAGTCAGATTGCCCCACGTTTTTACTTGACAAAATCCTTTGGAAATATCTTTGTATCATAAAGTGCCTATAGCAAAGAGCTCAAGTGAGACTTGATGAGTTGATGTTCTAACCTATGCTGGTTACAGGAGAAAATAGGAAAGGAGCCAATTTACTACTTTTATCTCTTCTTATCTTGACTTGTGTACCTTTGACCTGATTTTTATAAGAACTGTGCGATGTTAAGAATTGTTGCTTGAGTTTGTTTGTTTTTGCTTTCTATCCCTTTCTCTTTTGTACAGAATTGTCTTTTGAAATTGTATTCTTGAGGAATGGAATTAACGTGTATTTTATTACTATGAGATCCTCTGGGTGTCTTTTGGGTTGAAAAACAAAATAAAATGTGCTGTGCTAAGTGAGGATGTATGTATGATTGTGTGTGATCGCTCTGCAGTAATCAGCAGGAGTAAAGGTATTGTCTCTTCACTTGACTAGCTTTTAAGTTGATGGAAAAAGAAAATTAAGCTAACTAGAGGCACACATTTTTATACGTTAGGCTATACAACTAACAGTTGGATGTGGTATGTAACAATGTATTTTTGTATAAAGTCTTTTGATATTATTTCAACTGCATTCTTTGGCATTTGGTTAGAAATTAGAAATAGGATAAAGTAAACCAAGCAATTAAATGTAATAAATCAATCTATTGTATGTATCATCATGTACATTTTTTGTCCTTAGAGATATGATTTTATAATTTCAATTTCTAAATGAAATCCTACAAAAATTGCTTAAAATTAAAAATTGTATTAGTATTTGTGCTGTTGGTTTAAGAGTTAGTCAGTTTGATCTTAGACTGGTGCTAATGCCAAATTTCATGTTTACTTCATTTCTTCAAAACGATTAATATCTTAGATATTTATGAGAGGTTGACCTTTTGGCACCAATTTCAAAAAGGGAATCCTTAAGCAGAATTCTTAAATATCATGTGCACTTTGATGCAGAGCTTAAAAAGACTTGTAGCAACTATTCTAGCAGTGAACTAGATAAAAATAATATATAAAAACCAAGAAAATGGAGAATAAATTAAATGAATAATAATAAAATGCAGGCTATAGAACACCAGTAATGTTTTCCCAATCATAAAATAGCCACAAATTACTTTATTTCAGATGATTTTTGTTTTTTGTATTCATGTATATCGGGTTTATAGCTATTTTTTAAACAATAAAACAATTTATCCAAGGTTATTTTTATTCATTAGTGTTGTTTTATTCTTACCAGTTAAGGCAATCAGTATGCCCATCTGAAGAGCTCTATTCTCTTTCTGACCTTCAGTCAAGTAAGTGATTTTGTATATTTTCTCAATTTAAAGGGACTCTGCTATGTTAAAGATGTGTAAGAACACACACTATCTTTTAAATATTTTATGCAAACTGGTTAGGATGGTGGTGAGGATTTCTGTGCTCCCTTGAATCTGATGAAGGAACTGCTGTTTGTAGACAATAAATATTGTGGTAACAATAATGAAAGCTCTTCCAGTTAAATCAGAGGGTGTTAACTGAATCAGTGCAATTTAAAGGATAATTTTGGAATCTCTCTGCCCCCATACCAGATATTTGATCTTGGAATATTAATGAAAAATTTCTATTCTAAATTATGTATAGTGAGATCAAAATATTATTTTATTATATATGTCTTAACAATTGCATTTATTTTAGAGGTTTTTAGTATTTATTTTAGTGTGTGTCTGTGGGGGTTGTATTTGAACCAAATTCTGAGACTACATTGTTAACCCTTTCAAAAAGAAAACCTGCAGGTGAATGTCACATTTTCATATTTAGGTGAGAAATTTTCCCCCTGTTGAATCTGGGGATGTAAATAATCATCAGTGTGCCTGCAGATGGAATATTAATACAAATTATAGATTACATTGAGCTAGAACGGGGTTAGAGTGATTTAGGCTTTCTTTCCTGAATTACTAGCATTCATTCATATGCACAGAGGGTTGGAAAGGATTCAAAGGTACTTTTGGGATAACATGTAAAAAATGTGCTATATGTGTAATTTTTTGTGTGTAATGTTTCATTTTCCAAGGAATTTTTTAAACAATTCATTTACATGATTTCAGTTCAGTTCATTTGCTATTTTTCCCCGATTTCATATGATATCGGAACTGAACTTTTGATCACTTGCTATACAATTTCTATTGGGTGTTTCTTCCTAGCCAATAGTTAATTGTTTCAGTACAGATAATTCTGTTCTATACAATACAAGTTTATTATTATTACTGATTCTCCAAATTCATCCCAAAATTTTGGATGGATATAGAGTTCTACTTTGTGTCTATCCTGAATTGAAATACAATTAGTCCTCAGTTAATGACAGCTTGTTCAGCCCTCTTACAAGCTTCATCAAACAATGCTAAATGAATGATTTTGATGACTGATTCTCAAAGTTTGGGCCATTGCAGCACCCCCATAGTCATATGATCACAAACTGGCTCTTGGCAACTAGACTGCATTTCTGTCTGTCACAATATCCTATGGGCACATGATCACCATTTATTATCTTCCCTACCAGTTTTTGAGAAACATGAATAAAATAATTTCTCAGAGACATCCTTATAGCTACTGTGGGGACAGACTATTGAGCTAAAATATAAAATGTCTACCAACATGGGTGCTTTTTTTGTTTTCAGAGTAAGTTTATCTTATTTTTGTTGATTTACTCCCCCCCTGAAATTTTGCTCTAGAGATAATTAATCCTGTTAATTTTTCTACATCAAAGGCAAAATGATAGAAATTGAAAGAATTATTAAATATAAAATGTAAATCATCTGGTGAGAAAACAAATTATCAAGATCACTAGATTAATAATTAATAATAAATGGGGGGAGAATACTAGATTTCTAATTGCCTAATTAGACAATTGTCAAATAAAGAGTGAATAATTTTTCCCAGTCTTCCATATCTGTGGATTAAGAAAGGCTTTGATAATTCAGCTTGTTATATCATATAAAAGTATCATATGATGTTATTTGAGACTTTCTGAATCTTGGAAAGTACCTAGATAAAATTGCAGAGGAAGTCTGTGAAATTTTCCTTTTAGCAGGGAATCTAGTAAGACATTATACGGAGTGAAATAAAAGCAGTATATTTCATATATTTTAGCAGTTTTCCATACATGCCATTGTAAACAAAAGAGTTTTTGATTAAATCACATTGAATGTCAGTATTAAAAGTCCATTGTATCAAATTCAACCTGACATAGATTATATTTTAATCTATATGTCTGTCTGTCTATTCATTCTATCATCTGACTCTTTATCTTTTCAGCTAATTGTTCGTTTTATTAAAGGACAAGTTATTATAAACAATTAATTTGCTATGGATTGACAGCTAGACTTTTTAAATTATTACTGCCTACAGTCAAGTTCCTGTCTCATTCTCTTTTTTAAAAAACACACACCTACCACTTAGATATGCATTTTTCCACTTTTATGGAAGAGCTTACTTCTGATTGAAATAAATCAAGGTATTGCCATCTTGCATTGGGAGAAATATTTTGAATGACATAAAATTACTATTGTTACTGTAAGACACTTAACTGATTTTCTGTTTACCATCTCTTTGCACATCTGCTTTGTCTTAAGATTTTGCTTCTTCGTTCACATAATATTTGTACAATTTGGCAATATCAAACTGCTGGTGAGAAGTTCTGTCAAAAATAAAGATATTTTGTCTCTTTGGAGTTTGAAATGTTCACACTGCCAAGCTGATTCTAGATTGCTTAAAGATGTTTTTGCACAAGGTAATTCTCACACTTTTTAATACATTTCCTCTTTTTAAAAGATGTTGATGAATTAAGTGAAGATATGAAAGAAGGTCTCAGGCACCTTGCTAAGACTCTGCAGCTATATTTGAAGGTGGAAATCCAAGATGTTTCTCAGCTTTTGCCGGCCTTAGAGATTTTTCAGATCTTTGCAAAAGTAAGTGTTAAAAGAGAGTTCTGAAAACTCTGAAAATATGTAGTCATTATTCATATTTTTGTGCCTTCACATCCTTCAAAAGAGCTATTTTAAACTATAATTCACTGCCAGATATCAGACTGAGTGAACAGTAAATTTATATACCACTTTAACAATTACAGATTCCCCTCTCAAGGTTCAGTATCTTTTTTCTAATAGAAACAGTCGGCATATTAAAAAAGAACTATGACAAAACACATAATGCTAATATTGAAAAATAACTCCAAGATTTTAACATTAAAAACATTTATGTGTTGCTTCTGAAAACATGGCTTATGCATTCCTTTTTGTTTGAAATGGGTATCTCCATTGAAAAAAATAATGTATCACAATGTATATTTAATAATTACTCACTGATATATGCCTTGTACTTGACTTATTTGTTACCCAGCATTAGAAATTTAATTATTTTTTTCCATCCTGATATAAATGTCAGGGAAGGTTAATAATTTTCTGCTGCACTTATTATCATCTACTATTTGCTTTAGATAATTGAGAGAGTGATTACATGGGATAATTTTGTCATTTCCTATAGCAAAACATTATAGCTATAATCCATTGTAAAGTGACTTTATTTTGAATTTTACTTTTTTACCATTTTCTGCAAATCTAGTGGCTAATTTAGAGTAGCTATTGCATGGTTTGTGGATCCATCATGATCCTCATGAGAAGCTTGTAAATTCAGCTGACTCAATTTCAGATTTCTTTTCCCCGGTTTGTAACCATCTAATTTCTTCACCTAGTATATTTGCTTTTTAAAATGGTTATGTATTTTGTTTATTGCATTTTTTTGCTGTAATGAATGTTTGTATTTGAGTTTGGCTAAAACACAGTGCTTTATAGGAGAAATGGTATCTGCTATTTTAAATACATAATTAATACATAATTAATTTTAAAAATTGTTCCAAGTTGATGTTCTTGGTTTTGCTATAAAAATAAATAGGAAAAGCTCAGAATAAGAGTATTTTTAAAAAAATAAAATAAAATTAGTTTCTGAATTAAAGCCATTAAATATGCCTTCCTCTGTGACAAATACAATATTACTACACTAATTGTATAGTATGAAGGACATAAAATTGGCATAATCTATACACTTTATATTTAGTTGTTCTTTGGATAGATTTTGTATTTATTTATTTTGTATTTATTTGTGGTGTAATGTTGAATAAAGAAATAATGAATTTTATACTATTGTAGATCAGTTTTGGATAATTAATGGTAATTAATTAATATGTCTATGTCATATGCACGAATCTCTGCAGCTAACAATTAAAACAATAGAAAAACATAGTAAAAAGCAAACAAAATAAAAAACAACAAAAATAATGTAAAATAATATGTGAACTTTCCTTTAACACAACTATGACTAAGAAATGGGCTCACTATCATTAGTATGTTCCATATAGTTATATTTAGAAGTACACTGTTATTGTATCCATTTACTTTATTGCTTATAATGGCCGTCTGCTTGGAAGCTTTAGATTCAGTATTATAGTACAATATCCTACCATTCATTAGCAGTTTATTAACTTTTTAATAGACGGATAGAAAATTATTTGCAAATAATCTTGTGTAAGAGAAAGGGTTCTGAAACATTTTCTATAGCTTTAAATTATACTGAATGGAAAGCAGAAGTGGCCAAAAATATTAGCACCTCCATTTTCCCCCAAAGAATCCCAATTTGTTGAAATAAATTGAAACTGACAGGGATAATTCTTGGTAGAAAAGTATTGGCTGCATCTATAAGTTATCACAGAATAAAACAAAACTATTGTAAAAATAATAATCAGATATTCTGTGTTCTTTTCTATGTATCTCCTAGGCATGAGATACTTACTCTACATTTGAATGTCATTCTTTAATTTATGAACAGTTTTTAGTAATTTCTATAGTAAACCATATAGGTCAGTTACACGGCTATTTGATGTAGGTGCTTCAGGAATGAGAATAAATCTAATTATGAAAGATGAAAGAGAAAAATAAGCAGCCCTATACAAAGGTTACTAATTCCTGACATATTTTAGAAAAGTGCCTATCAAATAGAGATTGCAATGAATTTACTTTAACCTCCCCCTTTTCTTTCATCCTTAATAACAACCAGTGTTATTATAAATCTGCTGAGTTTTGCTGCTATACCAAGAAGATTATTGGGAGCTCGGAATGAAACATATGAAAATAAAAGTCACAAAATAGAGTTTCATTCATAATAACATGATAGTTAATAATACCCTAAAAGAAATACTATCTATCTCCCATGGAATTTAATTTTCATGAAGTTATTACAGGTTGTTTGTAAGAATCAATTCTGATTACACAGTTTTTTTCTTTAAATACATGGTAAGCATTAGAAAAACTAGTTAGAAAATTCCAAAATAATTTATAATATAACTAATACAGTTATAATTTTGAAGGAATCGTCAAAAGAAAGTAAGCATTTTTAAACTAAGAACATTATATAATGTTCAGTTAAGGAGGAGAGAAACCAATTCATTCTATGCTCACTTCTTAGAATATAGTGGTTCATAAATATATTTTACATTTTAATTTCACCTTGGGGATTTAACAAAATTGCTGTGTTTATGTATATGTGTGTGTGTGTGTATATGTATGTGTGTGTGTGTACTGTATGTGTGATATTACTACTCTTCAAGAATAAAATTAATTAAAAATAATAAAACTAAAACACTAGATTTTGGTTGTATTTCTGCTTAGTACTTAATACAGAGCATGTACTTACAAAAAATCCAGGATATTTAGCATTTCCAAGTAAACTTGCAAAAGATGTCTGACTGAAATCCTGCCCCCTGCCATATATACAGATACATGCTTACATCTTAAAACTTCTTGATTTGTTTTTCCATCTTCACTAAACATTTTATAAAGGTAGATCTTTTATTTTACTTGTTCAAGTTTATCTCTGTGTAACTTGAAATTGGAATACTGTAGCGCAGCAGCCCCAGCCTTTTTGGCACCAGGGACCGGTTTCATGGAAAACAATTTTTTCATGGACTGAGGAGGATAGTTTTGGTTTTGCTCACTCACCCACCACTCATCTCTAGTTGTGTGGCCCATTTCCTAACAGGGAGACCCCGTTGCGGCATATAGCTTTTATAATTGTATAATTTGCATTGGCTATTAGGAGGCAATATGTGACCAGTTTCATTTTTATTGAAACTTATTAAACATACATAGCCAGACCCTATTCTGTGGGTTTCGGACATACTCTGAAATTGAACTCATGGATTATGGTGTTTTAATTATATAAAGTGCATAAATGGTGTAATGTAAACTTAAAGAAAGGTAGAGTACATACCATTTTGATAAAATCTCTTATCATTTGGAATTGTTCACTCAGTTATCCCTGTCAGATATTAACTACTTTTTTCTTGATAGATGAATTGGACTATCCATGCTCCTTGTTTTGTCTATTTACCATAATAATATATATTTTTTATTCCTAATTAAACCTGTATCTTCACTTCCATGCATGTATTTATCAGCTCCAGAAGATCAGATCACTTTCTTCGGATTTCTTGCATCCTTCCCCTGAAAATGTAGACTGAGTTACTGCCATAATCCTATCCAACCCCCTGCTAATAACAAATACAGAACAGGTCAATTTTAGCAGTTTGAATAGTATGACAAAAGTATGATCAAAATCCAGTTTTACCTCAAATATGCTTATACTATTTTATGCAAATTAAAATCTTTAATTTAGAGACTACTTGGCATGTCAACAAAATGGTGCTCTCATCCCACCCATTCAGAAGTACAGTACATAATATGTGTTGGTACAATTAAGTTACAAAGCCATAACTATAAAATATGGAGGATGCAGTAATCCTATTATGCTTGTATATGTTTTTTTCTTGATAAGATTGCTAGGTATGCTCATCTCCAAACGAGAAGTAAATTTTGTTCTGACGTGGGACTATTTGTTCATCTTGGAGCTATTTTTTATTATGTATATCTAGATATTTTTGGCAAATAATTTTTCCAGTGATTTACAGCTAGAGGTATTGGTGGGGTGTGTGAAAATCAGGATTTTCATGGTGTTGACATTAACCTTTTTGGTACTATAATTAATCTTAGCTACTGTTATTTATTATAACATATAATATAAACAAATGAATCATTAAGTTGGAATAAATTACAATTTAATTAAAAGTTCTGAAATTGCACTTTGAAACTTTCATGTACTCTAGGCATAGCTGAATTATATGAATCTTCAAGATTATAAGGTAAAACTGTCTTCAGAATGCAGAGGAGAATTGATTTATTTGTGCAGCATAAAAGAGGATAGATTGCCTTAATCATGAAGATAAGGGTTCTTTGTGTATATGAGAAATAGGAAAGTTCTTTGTATAAATGAGAAATACAAGATCTTTTTTAAACCTTAGAGACCATCTTTTCATAGCATTCCATGTTGTCTTTGAGATGGAAAGACTTTGGTCACTTTAATACAGGGATGTCCAACATTGGCAATTTTAAGACTTGTAGATTTTAACTCCCAGAATTCTCCAATCAGCACCCTAGCCAGGAAGAGCGCTGACACTTTTGATTTGCCTGGACATATGTGTTCTGTGGTACATTGTGTAATCCTCAGAATCTTCTTTTTGTCATTCTACCAAACTCAATGACTGTACTATACTCATTATAGTATAGTACTTCTAGTTTTATATTTAACCATAAGGCTTTCAGGGGTTGTGATAGTCTTAATTTTTGAAAAGTTTTGGAATTCACTTTTACATCATAGATCCCCAACCATGAAAATATGAACTCTGGTCAGAAACAGTCTCCCAGTGGAGCCCAATGAAAGGTTCCCCAGATCTGGTTTAGTAGCTTCTTAATACCATCTATAGTGGTAAGAGAGAAAGTTGTTTATAGTGGCCTGTGAGAATATGTTATCATCTGAACTCTGACAAGGTCTATTTGGAAAGACGTTGACCATGGGAAGCAAACAGAGAAGATTGCAAATTGCAATTTTATGACCTTACATCCCACCAATGTCATAATCGTGAGCAGGTACTCAAGTGCCCAGATCACAAACACATGATCATGGGGGTTGTGCAACAGTCGGAACTTCAAGAACCGGACATATGTCCTTTTTTTTTCAGTGCTGCTGTAGTTTGAACAGTCACTGAATGACTGGACATAAGCCATGAACTAATTGGAACAAATTTGTACACAGGGTACAGGTATATTCTTTAGATAAGCTTGATTTTTATTTATTTTGAATGGATTTTATTTACTTTAGACTTTGGGGCAACTGACTAACCCTTTGACTCTGTGTGTATGTGTGTGTCTGTGTTTGTGTATGTGTCTGTGTAAATGCATGCATATAAAGTAATAGATTACAGTTTACTAAGAATGGGTGTCTTGTCTGAGAGTGTTGAAATGGTTTAAAAAATGAATATCTGGGGTCAGCCCAAGCAGTTTATGTTTGTGTTTGCTACCTGTTGTCTATTGATAAATGCCTGCCTTTAAGAAAGCCCCCAAATCCTATTTATTCTTTCAACCTTTCCCTGAATAGAATCTATTGCCTTCTTCTGAATTTTTAGGTGCAACTATCTGATGTTAATATGATGAGAATATTCAAACCCAGGTGTTTTATCACTATGTTCTTACTGTACTGTGACTTTTGATGCTGTAAGCTATATTTAAAGGATTTAACATTTAAGAATAAATATAAATATTATATGCCATACCGATTGGCTATGAAAGAGTATTAATCAAAATCTCCATGAAAGAAAGATTGAACAGTTTTTTAAAGGCCTTGCCTACTTCATACTTCTTGACAGCAATAGCGCTTGGGAATAGGAATCTGTAGAAGCAAATATGCATTATTAAATAGTAGCTTACATATTCCAGTTTCAATATGAATCAGTCATAAAAGAATGCAATCAGTTCTGTCTTATATAGTACCTCATAATGTCCACAATATTCATAAATGGTTTATTTAAAATGTCAACTAAGACTAATTAATAAAAGATGCAATCAGATTTCCATTTAGTAACAGTTTAAAATGACTTAATTGTTTTGAGCCTCTCTTTTTCACCATTATTCAGAGCAGATAGCTTTTTTTTTAATTTTATGATTTACAGGACTGAGCTGTAAAGACTTGGCTTACACTTGTTTAATCAGGCTTAGGAAAATAGATGGGTAGTTGCATACAAAGAGTTCTCTATTCAGAATTGTATTCAAGGCCTGCTTCTCAATTATTGAATTATGCTATAGGAAGCATCTTTTGTTTCTCATTTGCAGGGCAAACCTAACTTCCTTTTTTGCTTCTGCTGCTTAAATTGACATCATTTTAGTAACAAAAAAGTGGAAATGCAATTTTATGAATAAATAAAGACATACATACCTTATACAAAAGTTTAATTCTCATCCCAATAATGAATTCAGTTATACTGCAGTTGTCATATGTAATGTTCTTCCACAAAGTCACAATGACCTATTTCAGTTTTCTAATTTGGTGCCATTGTCGCTGTTATCTGCAGCTGATAATAACATTCCAAAACATCTGCTAAATTGGGAAATTGTAGTGATTATGCCACTATGGATGAACAGAACTTTACTTTCTTATTAATTTCCATCAGCCCCAGCCAGCTTGCCCAATGGTGAGTCTACTTTTAGTGCTATGCTATATATTTGAAAAAGGTCTTTGCAATGTGAGCGAAAGGCTATAAGCACCCCCTTGAAGTGGCTTTATTGTTTAAAAATGTCATCTAGCTTCTTTGAGAAACAGCTTTAATCAAAGCAAAGAAACTGGACATCATGTATAGGTGAAAACAATCTGGAATACTTTCGAAGCAGCTATCTAAATCTTTGTCTACATTTCTGTGTTTACTAAAAAGCATTATCTGAAAGCCTTAATTGACTCAAGGCAAGATGAGTAATGGAGATCAATATCCACAGTGGTGCTTAAAAGTTTGTGAACCCTTTTGAATTTTTAATATTTCTCCATAAATTTGACCTAAACTAGGGGTGTCAAACTGGCGGCCTGCGGGCCGGATGCATCATATGCAGGCCACACCCACCCTGGCTCCGCAAAGGCAAAAAACGTCACGATACAGCACGGTACATCATGTGATGCAATCGAGTTTGACACCTGACCTAAACTATGATCTCTCTCCACCCAAATTAGATAAGGATAAATAGTTTGGGGTCATTTTCCTCAATGAATAGATGAATAAGTATAAATGTTTTTTACTCCCTTGCTTAACTGGGTTCTCTTTATCTAATTTTAGAACTTATGTGGAAATGAACATTATAAATATTCTCAGGCACCTCTGGGCTTGTAGTTATAACAGCTGGGTCTTTTCTTATTTTGAATCCTTTGTTCTGTCTCCTTTATCTTCTAGACTTTTGCCGATTTTAACCTAACCTAAAATTCAGGAATTTAAATGTCAGCATTCTACAGGGTTTTTAATTTTTGGCAAATTTCAGAATGAGCTTGAGTAACTGTTTCATTTTCTCTGCTTTGCTTCAATAGCAACTATGAAAATGAACTAACACTTCCTCCAATTTTAATTTATAATATTTGATTTCATATTAAAGACTGGAATTGTATCTTTACAAATACCAGGCACTGACAATGTTACATAGTTGGGTAATGAAATATCTGCAAGCTAACAACCAAGCCCAGAGAGAACCAACCTTGAGCTACATATATTCTCTTCTATTGGAAGAAAATATTTCTTTCATTAATGTATATGCCTTGAATGTGTACTTTGTCTTGGATATTTTGTACAAAGAAAATGAAGAACAAAATTAGTATCTTCACGAAGCAGCTGAATTAAAATAAGCATACATCATTTCTACAGAATAAAATTGTTTTGTTTTGTAAGAAAAAGCTTCATTAACCATTGCAGAGTGTTTCCTACTACTACCCAACAGATGTGCTGGACAGCACATCTACAATTAGAGTACAAATATGTAATAAAACATCAAGTTTCACAGAAAAATAATTCCCAAATAAGGATCACCATTCCATAATACGTTTTTCTGCACATTTTTAAATTGAGCCTATGTCAGTGTAAATATTCTAATAATGAATAAGAAATGGTTGATCTGGCTGGTTTGAAAAAGATCACATTTTAATTAAAATTAATAGTACAAAACAATTGTCTATGGTACGAGGCACATGGAATGAATTGTTAGCATCTATGTTATTATTCACTCAATAATGCTGTAGGCAAGGTTTTAAATTTAATTAGCATTGCCATTACTGTAGTGTTACTAATTAATTTTTTCACCATAATCTTGGAGTATAATAACCTTTGAGTTATTAATGTTTTGCACAACAATTAAGCTGATAATATAAAATATGATTGAGAACTGAAAAATAGAAACCAGTCCTATTTAGAGTCTCAGTGTCCATAGGACAAAACAAAAGAATCTGATGAAATACAGAACCTTATAAATTTTTCTAGTTTATTTTGTTCGTGGCTCAAATCCTGCATTCAATATCTGTATCCTATTAAAATGATTAGTGCTCCAACTTTACATGAACTCTAAAAATGTTTAACATGGAATGCCAAGAAAGATGTGGAGAGTAGCTCCCCTCCCACCAATCTTTAAAGTATTAGAATTTGTTTCAGTTTTAAGTATTTTCCTCTGATTGACATCCTACTTTCAATAGTAAAGCCCCTGAGAACTCAGAACAAGACCTGATGATACCGGCAATTTTAAAATATTTTTTCTGATACTTCTGAAGCTGCCTGAAGATTGTTCATGATAACATTTCACTTCTAATTTATCAACATCTCATGCAAAAGCAGTTATGAAGCAACAGTAAGGGTTTTAGAATGATCCTGCAATATTGGCTGTGTGTTACTTTTTGTACAATATACTACTACTACTACTACTACTACTATTACTACTGCTACTACTAATAATAATAATAACAATGTTCAAACAAAGCCCAATAGTGATTGTGACTTAAGACCTACGGTAGCAGTTCAATGACCTCTATATATAGTACCGGTATATACCTTGCAACTTTAGCCCTAGTTTTTTAAGGTTTTAATAGATTCGAGCCCCAAGCAAAAGCTCTTTATTCTTTTGATGCTTCTATGAGTTTGCCCTCCTGTTGTTCAAAATGTTGGGAAATCAGAAATAACATAATGTTGTATGATGCTACACAGTCTTGTTCATTTCAGTTTTTCTGTATCTCTGGAATTTCTCATGATCCCCACATTTTTATTTTGTCTATAGGACATGGATAGGTAGGTTGGTGTAAGGCACCAGACTACAATCAGGAGACCATGAGTTCTAAACCTCCCTTAAGCACAGAGGCAGCTAGTTACTTTGGGCCAGTCACTCTCTGTTAGCCCTAGGAAGGAGGCAACAACAAACTGTTTCCAAAATCCTGCCAAGAAAACTGCAAATAATAGTTCAGACAGTCATAGGAGTCAACACAGGAAGGAAGGAAGGAAGGAAGGAAGGAAGGAAGGAAGGAAGGAAGGAAGGAAGGAAGGAAAAAGAGAGAGAGAATGTATAGAATTAAAGTCCTTATAGACTTATCTAATATTCTGCCAAGAACTTTATTCATTAATTATATTACTGTATTTAAAATACTGCTGCCACACGACATGTTACTGGAAAACCTTTACCAAAACTTATGCTAGCAACTTTCCTGATTCAAATAGCACTTTGTACTCATTACTGTAGTATAGCTAGAGTTGGTTACATTTTCCACCTTGGGCAATGTATTATGGAAGATGGATGGATGGATGGATGGATAGATTTAAAAGTTTATGTATTAATTGCTTTCTTGTATTACACATTATATCAAATTTACTTTTGAAATTCTGAGGAAGATTTAGAGAATATACCATTAAATAAATTACTTTTCTCTTTAAATAGAAGCAGAAGAGTTGTAAGGTATACTTGACTGTTTTAACAAGTGGCAAGACTAGAATTGTCTTGGATTCAGAAACTAAAAAGAAACAGGCTTAGTCAGACTACCAGGGTTATAGGTTCTATTGGGGAAAAAAGTAAGAAAAATGTAGTATGGTATATTCTCGCTCACTAGAACTTAAGATCAGTCCAAGGGCACTTCCACATTTTTTATTCCTAATTCAATCCAGGTCCAACAAAATTGATTGCCACTAAATGATTAAATTAGGTGACAATCCTACTATACCTCAGTAAAATGATTTAAACTCTTGGTATATCTGCATATTTATTGTATGAGCCACAATGGTGAAAAGTGAAGTCTTACATAGATGGCTAACAATTGCTGTCCCATTAATTTTTGAGAATGAATAGAGAACTCTTACGTATCAGCCTTACCTATAGTTTTTCAGCAATACATATTCAGACTTTGGCAGAGCACATTAAACTTAACTATCCTGTGAAAAATACATGCAGGCACAGAAACATTGGAAAATCTTTTGAAATTACTGTTATGTTGCTTGCCATGGGGACTGTGATTCTTTACTCTGTCTCAGCCTGCAATACAATTGCAATGTGATTTCTCTCCAGATGGAAACTGCACCAACTGAATAACTACTACATAGTTCCTATTTCATGCTTCACAAGATTCAAACATTAGGAGTTTATTAGTATAAATTATAAGTATACCATTGAAAGACATTGTTGGGAGGGAGCATGTTTTTACCATAATTCTCTTTTTCAGACTCAGAACTGCCATTTATTTTATTATCAGTTGTTGCATGAGGAGACTTGGATTTTGCAAGCAGTTTTGGTTTTCTTTACAATTAAATGCTTTTAAACCAATAACCAAAAAATAACTTTTTATGACACTGAGTTATTAGATCTTAGTTTGTCCAGCTTGTGTGCACACATAGTACCTTGATACTTTTAGTTAATTGGTTTCAGGAGGTGCAATGAGTACCAAAAATGATGAGTATCAAACAGTTTTTTTCCATAAGGAATAATGTAGTGAGTAACAAGGCAGCTGGCCTCGACAAATTCTAGCTTGTGCGTTGAGTATCAAACAAACGATGAATACTGGGACAAAATTTTCACGTCAAAATACATTGAGTACCAAATATGATGGATTTCAAAGCAGTTGAGTACCAAGGTATCACTATACTAATATCACTACTAGTGCTACCCCTTGACAAGTAAATTGTCTTACCTTTATAAATCAGGCATGTTCATATGACCTCACAACTGCATGTACTCTTTTCTCCTTAAGTATTTAAATGGTAGTGCATATATGTGGTCTATTCTGCTGCATCACTCTTCCTTTGAATATTATTTCCATGGAGTGGTAAAAATATCTTCTTGCAGATTCAAACACTGGAATTATATTCACTGACTAATTTGGTGAATTTTCTTAAAAAGTATTCCATGGGAAACTGAGATTTAGAGAAAGATATTGGATAGTATGTAGAGTTGCAAAAAAATTAATCAAAGAGCAAGAAATAGTTAAATTTAAAAGAGGAAGTAAAAATAAAAAATAATAAAAATGCTTTAGAATTTGGTGAAGACTAAACAAGGAGCATGCAGTGGGACAATGGATTTAAAAATAAAAGTCATATAATTTGGGTTAAAACTGAAATAGGGAATGGTGGAAGGAAGAGTGCACAGATTTACATTGGAAAGACAGTTTACATGTCAAGAGGTAGCACTATTAGTACTATCAGTACTAGTATCTACTAGTAATACTACTAATAGTAAATTTAATACTAGTGTCCAAGGAGAAAATAATATAAAGGAAGTCATTAATATTTGTGTGAATGGTGCAGAGATGCAGTTTCAGATGGTATAACTGAAGAAATGATAATTATGAATATGATTCATCATGGACCTACTCTTGACTTGTTTACTGAATGTATGAACGATGTCTCTATGCCTGATGATTGAAGGAATGCTGTTGTTGTTTCCCTGAATTGAGGGAAGGTAGCAACATAGATTGCAAAAACTATAGAGCAGTGGTGGCGAACCTATGGCACGGGTGCCAGAGGTGGCATTCAGAGCCCTCTTTGTAGGCACACGTGCCATGCCCCAGAGATGGCAACCGTCCCTCTTCAACCAGCTGCCTGAGGTCCCATGTGGCCAGATCATCCTGGCACGGCTGGTTTCCCTCCCCCCTGTCCCGTCCCTCTTGGCCTCACATGCTCTCCTTTTCCTGGGCACGACCCACTGCATCGCCTCCTCAGCTGGCGGCCAGCTGTCCAGCTCAGAGGTGGCTTCTCTGAACTGCTGGCGGTGGGCTGTGGAGCCCCAGAGTAAGCCGGTTGAGGAGACGGCAGGCTGTGGCTGCTGACGGACACCGGCGGCCCCCGTGCGCTCGCTGGCCTCTGTGTGCGGGGGCCGATGTGTCAGGCAGCAGCTGCCCGCCCCCTGCCTCACCTTGCCCCGCGGCAATGGTATCCCCGCCCTGCCTCGCCTTGCCTCACCCCACAGGATGAGCCTCCTGTCCACCGCCCCACCTGCCAGAGACCCCCTGGATCTCCCCCAATCCTGCCCACAGGCGTCCCTCCCCACAAGCAACATCGAGGTGACCACGCCCACTTTGGCCACACCCACCCAGTCTGCCATGACCACCACAGCCACGCCCACCCAGTGGGCCACGTCCCACCTGGCACCCGGCGATAAATAAGTGGGTTTTGGGTTGCAGTTTGGGCACTCGGTCTCTAAAAGGTTCGCCATCACTGCTATAGAGGTTCCATTTGTTGGCTCTGCCAGATAATGTATTGGACAGAATTCCAGTTGAAAAGGTATCAAAGATGCCATAAACAAAATTTGGGAGGTGCAATATAGCAATAGGGAATGTGTAAAACAGATTTTTGCACTTTTTGGCACTTAGCTCATTAAGAGAAGTATAAATATGCGAGAGTTGATTGTACTATTGATTTAAAGAAAGTCTGGTGAAGAGAATAGTTTTGAAGTATGGAGTGTTTTGTATGACTATAGAAGGGATTAATGGCTGCTGAATGCAGTAAGAGTATTGTATCATTGAAATAAAGAATGTGAGAGAATAAATGAATACATAGCAAATAGTTTAACATTGAGCAGGGAATAAGACAAGATTGTTTGTTGTCCTCTTAGTTGTACAGTGCATTTATAGCCAAAAGTAGGCTTATAGTGATGGTAGTATGTTGGTCTGGGATATGAATGTACTTGTACACTTATATGCAGATGATGATGTATTGTTGGCTGGGAATCCAGTTGCAGAAATGTTAGATAGATTGGTTGGAATACATTGATGAGATCTTTAATAAGAGAGGTGTAATTTTTGAAGAAGAAAAGACAATGCGTGAATTGGTGTATAGATATAGTGGAAACATACATGATTTGCAAAGATAGGGAGGCATTGTGAATGGGATTCATGTAAAATAGATTGTTAGATATCCTTTAATCTCCTGCCTTTACTTTGTTTTGCTTACAATTATTTACTCTTGCTTTGTACTTTTCATAATATTGCTTGCCTTGAAAGGGAATAACATAATGGATATGAATATATGTAATTATTAATATATTTTTCAGCCTATTTTACAGAATTTATGGGCATTGCATTTCCTTTTTTTATGATACAGCAGTGGTGAGTCCTATATACCCATAATTATACATTGGATAATTCAATTTTGAAAAATGATGGCTTTCTTAGATTATTATGAACTGTTTCGATTCAGAGTTTTGCAGTATTTTCAATCCTACCTATGGCAGCATTTAAGGATTTATGGAGCAATATCACCCTTCTGCAACTTATTTTAGAATTTATATTGTTTAATACTTTGAATTTGAATGAAATAAGAGCTTTAAATAACTGTTGACAGCTTGATTTTGTAAGAAAATGTATTCTGCCAAGTGACATAGGACAAGCGCTATAAACCTGATGCTTGGAATAGGTGAGATTTACTTTAATGGCAACTTTGAGAGTGTAATGAGAATTTCAGTCATTTGATTTTGCTATGGTTTAAATAGTGTTTCTAAGTAGAATTTCATAAATGCCCGAAACAAGCACAGGTTGATTTTTTTCCAGCAGTTTATTAGGATTGTAACATTTGAAATCTTAATCAGAAATATATGTTGTATAAATAATACACATTAGCTCCAGTTTAAACATTTGATTAGCATTAAACCAAAGTTTGGATTTTATTCAGTTATTCTTAAATAATATTAAGAGCAATCGATTAAATATAAGCAATACAATTGGAATTAAATAATGACTCAGTAATAAATACATGCTGGAATCTCTAGGTGTAGATTTGGGGAAATTTCCCTGGAGATCCATGATCAATCAGGAAAGATCTGGAATATATATCTCCTTTCCTTTCCTTTCCTTTCCTTTCAACGAGAGCTGCCCTTGGATTTGAAAGAACATTCCCAGAAATACATTTCAAAAAGCAAGAAATTTAAATCTAATTAAATTTATATTTAAGTAAGGAAGTTTGTATGGTTGATGCAAGGATTCACATTTCTTTAGAAATATTCCATGGCTTGGAATCTCTTCAGTTTAGTATCTGATGTGTTGGATGTTTGTATAGTGCATTTATTTTTAAGAGATTTCATTTTCCTTTTTGGTGGAAATATGCACCTTCTCCCAGGGATCTTTAATTTTGTAATCTGGACATTGTCCTTTACTATTATGACATGTATTTTAGAAAGGCCTTTCAGACAAGTATAAAACTTGTTTGAAAAATGGAAAAGATTTGAAGTTAAAAAATGAAAGTGAGATGGCAAAAATATGCCTCATATTTAATGTGTGGGGTCTTACACTGTCTCTGTTCAACTTCCACTTCTTTTGTTTTGTGAATTCACATCCCCCTTGTTTTTGTTGTCATCTGAATTGCTTAGTTATCAATCTTTTACTCTGTTGATGTTGTGGTTTCGTGTGCTATTGGTGTCAAGGTCAACATCTTTTAATTTTATAGGTAGAACTCCACCATAACCTCAGAATCCCCTGCTATATATTTACATGCTGTCACTCGTCTAAAAATGACAGTGTCTTGGGCTTATGTCCTCCAGCTTCTTTATTGAATTCTTGGGCTATACTTCACCTCAGAAGCCTATAAACATCATGATTTCAAAATTGATTTTTTTTACTCACATGTTTTACTGACATATTAAAGCTGACATATTTAATATTGGAATTTTCTTGTTAAAATAAAAAGTTTATTGCGCTAAAGATTTTCTAATAGTAACTGCTAAGAATTAAGCTGTTCTTTTGCTGCAGATTTTAGGCATTACTACAACTAACATAAAATGTTTGTTATTTCAAAATAATTATGTTAAGGTATGGAGTGAAATCAAGATGGATTTATCAAGATGGGAAATGTATAGTTATCATTGCTGGGAAGAATTTCTGTGGTAGAAATGAATGTGTTACCTAAAATGTTTTTATTTCAGACGATACTATTTTTTTAGAGCTTTTATCCCACTTTTATTATTTTTATAAATAATTCAAGGAGGCATAAATACCTAATATTCCTTCCCCCTCCTATTTTCCTGACAACAAGAGCTCTGAGAAGTGGGTTGGGCTGAGAGAAAATGATTAGCCAGAGATCGCCCACCTGGTTTTCACACCTGACTAGAATTCACAGTCTCCCAGTTTTGAGAAATGATGCACATTTTAAACAATGGCAAAAATGATATATTCATATTTATATAACAGGGAAATAAACCAAGGGTTAAACTTCAGATTCTTCAAGATGCAAAGGAAAGAGGAGGGTTAGGATTGCCTGATTTTAAATTGCATTTTGCTGTTTGCCATTTGATATGAATGAAGGAATGGCTGTTGTCAAGAAATAAGAGAATGTTGGAATTATGACCTGAGGGTTGGGTGGCATGGTTTTTTATGCTATGATAAAGTAAATGTAGACTTTAAAAATCATTATATTATGAGAGTTGTGTTATGCATATGCATGAAAATATTTTACTGACCTCATTACAAGAAGCATTTTATGGAAAAAAGTGGGTAAAAATGGTTAGCATATTAAGATTATTAATACATTTATTAATTGTCTATAGAGCTTCTCAGTCATCCAGGTCATGGTTGTCCCAAAAGTGCTTTTTCAAGAGGCAACTGGACTTTCTTGTTTTCTTTGAAGATGTTTTGCTTCTCATCCAAGAAGCTTCTTTAGCTCTGACTGGATGGTGGGGAATGGAAGTATTTATATTCCTTGCAGACAGCTGGTCATTTGCATTCTATTAGAGAGTCTCTGAGGCCACTTGGAAGTTTATCTCTGTCATCTGAAAAGTTTATCTGGGTGGTGCAAATGGGTGTGGAGCCTTCTTGGAACTGCTGAAAAGACTGTGTTGTAGATTGGAGATAGATGATGTCATATCCCTCCCCCTCTGTTGAGAGAGGGCTGTTCAATTTTGACATAGGTAGCCTCTCTGTCCAAAATGTGGACTTTGCTGTCTTTTAAATGCAGGTGGACTGCTGAATCTTGTTCTGATGAGTTGTTCTCCTATGTTGTGCCATGCGTTTATGAAGTGGTTGTTTTGTTTCCTCAATGCACAGATCTGCACACGTTTCACTGCATTGTACTGCATATACCACGTTGCTTAGTTTGTGTCTGGGTGTTTTATCCTTGGGATGGACAAGCTTCTGCCTTAGTGTATTCTTGGGTTTAAAGTGTGCACATATGTTGTGTTGGCTGAAGATCCTCCTGAGCTTTTCAGATATTCCTGCAACATATGGAATGACAACATTGCTTCATTTATTGTTCTCTTCTGTTATGGAGGAATTTCTGCTGGGTCTTTTTTGGGATTTGATGAAGGCCCAGCTGGGATAGCCACACATTCTGAGGGCTTCCTTGATGTGTTTTAGTTCTTTTTCTTTCCCATTTTTATTAGTAAGCAGGCCTTCAGCTTGATAGTGTAGGATTCTGATAACTCCCATTTTGTGCTCCAATGGGTGGTGAGAATCAAAATGTAAATATTGATCTGTGTGTGGGGTTTTCTGTAAACATCAATGTTAAGGCTTCTGTCTTCCTTAATGTGTATGGCACAGTCCGGGAAGGCTAGACTATTTTCCTTAACATCTTCCCGCGTGAATTTGATGTACCTGTCAACAGAGTTGATATGTTTGGTGAAAGCTTCCAAATTCTGTGTTTTGATCTTAAGTCAAGTATGTTGGTGAGTTGGTGGAATTCCTGTGAAGGAGTTTAGGGCTTTGCTTTCTGCCTCTTCCATGTAGAGATTGGCCACAATGGGGGACACAGGTGAACCCATGGCACAGCCATGTTTCTGTCTGTAGAAATCTTCATTGTATTTAAAATAGATAGTGGTCAGGCAGAGGTCCAGAATGACACATATGTGGTCTGGGCTGAGGTTGATTCTGTCACCTAAGGTGCTGTCTTGTGTCAGTTGTTTCTTCACTACCGTAACAGCTTCAGTTGTTGGAATGCAGGTGAAGAAGAAAGTCACATCATAGGAAACCATGGTCTCATCTGGGTCCAGTTTTAGTTTCCAAACCTTGCTGGCGAAGTCCTGTGAATTGTTGATGTGATGGGTGATGTTGCCAACTAGAGGTGCTAATTATTTAGATTTTTTTTTCCTGGACCCGCCCCCTCTCCTTTTTATTTCCCCCTTCTCTTTTGGTATTTTGATTTGAATGTGATGTTAGTGCCTCTAGATTGGACTGGAGCAAATCCACTGAGACACTTCAAGATGAAGGTAATTTATATCCATTGTTAAAGGGTAGGTAATTGAAATTAAATATATGTGGTTCAAAAATGCAATTAAAATCAAATGTTGAAGCAAGGAAGAATATAATATAACTTAAATATATCATTTGTACAAGGTCAAAAGACTGAAAACTGATTTTTTGACTTATTACCATTGGATGTTCTATTTATTTACTGATTGCTCTGCTGTTTACAAAAACACAATGTAGAAATTTATTTTTGAAAAATAGATGTACTCTTCCATGACTCTACTCAGTTGTGTTATTTTTTTTCTCCTAAAAATGCATAGGTTTATTTTATGGTGGTCTTAATTCATTTCCTTATAAATAACTTTTCCACTTGGGTGCTTAGAATATTTGCCATCTGGAAATGAGGTTGTTTATAATGCACAGCTGGAATTATTCCCCCCTCTCCTCCCAGGTTTATAGCAAACAATAGTTTGCAACTTCTATCATTGTCTTTTATTACATTGAGCAATAATCCTTTGGTGGTGGGGGTGGAGATTCAACACACTGACTCATCAAACAAATAAGTGAACCTTATATATTTTTTCATTGATTAAAAAAATGTTTACGAAAGTAGAAAATAATGGTTTCTCTTGGTTAAAATCAAAGTTCTTTTTCATTATATTTGTAAATAAAGCATATTGCCTATTGATTTTTATTGCAGATGTTGGGAAATTTTCAAATCCCTACAGAAAACCTTGACATTCTGATATCATGCTAATGGTTTTCTGAGTGCATGTACCTGGACATCAGTAAAACCTTCAATAGAGACCAAGATAATATTCTCCTTAAAATGATACTGCAAGCTAGGGAAGACCTGGCTTGGCAGTAGGCATATATAGAAAGGGCCTGGGTGTTCTATACAAGTTAGAAATAAGCCAGCACTATGGTGCAGCTGTTAAAAAGACAAGTGCTATCTCAGTGTGCATTAACAGGAACGGAAAGTAATGGAAAATAATTAGTCCATTATACTCAGTAGTAGTCAGACCCTACATGTAGTACTGTGTTCTGGTACCACAGTTCAAAAACCACAATGACCAACTGGAACAAGTTCAGAGGAAGGCTATCAAAATGGTGAAGAGTTTGGAGGATGACCTGAGTATGTTGACAGAAGACAATTAAGAGTAGATTTAAGGAAGTTCAAGTTAGACATGAAGGCAACAGACGTCTTGACGATATCTGCTATTAACTAGTGGAATAGGCTGCTGCGTGATATGGTGTGTTCTTACTGGAAGTCTTCAAATAAAGACTGACTGATCATTTGTCTGAAATGATGTAGTGCAGTGATGGCAAACCTTTTAGAGATCGAGTGCCCAAACTGCAACCCAAAACCCACTTATTTATCGCTGAGTGCCAGGTGGGCATGGCCCACTGGGTGGGCATGGCTGTGGTGGTCATGGCAGACTGGGTGGGTGTGGCCAAGGTGGGCATGGTCACCTCAATGTTGCTCGTGGGGAGGAACGCCTATGGGGGCCGGGCAGGGTTGGGGGAGATCCAGGGGGGTCTCTGGCTAGTGGGGTGGTGGGCAGGAGGCTCATCCTGTGGGGTGAGGCAAGGCGAGGCAGGGCGGGGGTGCCATTATCGCAGGGCAAGGCAAGGCAGGGGCCGGGGTGGCTGCTGCCTGACACCATCGGCCCCCGCACACAGAGACCAGCGAGCGCATGGGGGCCGACAGTGTCCCATCAGCAGCCACAGCCTGCCGGCCCCTCGACCGGCACACCGCAGCCCACCACCAGCAGTTCAGAGAAGTGCCCACAGAGAGGGCTCTGAGTGCCGCTTCTGGCACGCGTGCCATAGGTTCGCCACCACTGATGTAGTGGATTCTTTCCAACTTACAGTTTTGGCTGTACATACCCGTATATACATTTATGTAAATGAATGCTATGTACATTTCTGCTTTACCCAAAGATGTATTTCTTTCTTTCACGTTTGATGAAGGCATTTAAAGAGAGTTGCTGGGAGATGTTGGCATTGAACACAGTGATTCTGTTTCAGTTCTTCTCTCAATCTGCTTGACTTCCCATTCAGTGCAGATGAGAGTATTGTAGACCAGAATTGGGTGAAATTTGATACAAACAAGGAAAAGATTGCTAAATGGTCAAAAAGAATCATGAACAATATTTTATTTTGGGTTCAAGAATTGTGACTTAATAATAAAGATGATGTTATTCTGAAGGCTGCATGAAATAAATTTTCTTCTTTACGTAATATATTACCGTTTCGTACATCTAGGATCATTTAGCTTTAATTACAAGATGCTAGGAATGTAAATTACTGGCTGTGTAATAGGTTTTATCTTAAGATAACATCTGTCATTTTTGAATTCATGTAGTTAATATTTTCAGTATAACTAAATTATAACAAAAGCTGAACTGGATATAAATGTTTTCTAGTTTTGAAGCTTCTTGCTGCTGAATCTGTTTTATATTCCAGTCACCTTCTCCATGTTATGTATAATCTTTATGCTGTAAAGTGCACTCAGAAGAGAATCTGGCTTGTTGTATAAGTACTTAAAACAGGTGCGAAAGCTCTGTGAATCGTTCATTTTTTTTGAATGAACATCTGAACCCTCTAAAGTACCTTTTTGTACTGACCTCAGTAGTGTCATTAAAACTTTAGTAATGCCAAAGACAGTGTTTCCATTTTTTTACTGTAAATAGTATTTATCTAAGACAGTGTAAATTATCACTGGCTGAATTGCAGACATATTATTGATTCATATTAGATTTGTTAATTGTTATATTGTCCAGAACAGGGGTGTCAAACTGCTGGCCCACAAACCGGATGCGCTCACCCCAGCTTCGGCAAGGGGGGAAAAGTCGCAATACATAGCGACACGTCATGTGACATGGCGAGTTTGACACCCCTGCTCCAGATCTCTGTAAATTGTGTTGCAACTTAGTAATTCAGCATTTTGTATTCTTCCCAGATAGACAAGATGTTATTGAATAACTTTGTTCTGCAAAATATAAATGAAGTCTAACTATATTATCACTATGGTGATGGTGATTATTATTACTGATACTACTTTGTAATATTTTGATGCTCGGTTTGATATATTTTGCATTAAGATGTATTCATTGTGCAATTATGGCACAAAGAAAGTATTTAGTTTTTTGATTTTCCTGCTTAATCTACTGAGTTTTATGGCTTAAGCTGAAACTTCTTGTGTCTGGGATCTCACATAATTTTACCTGCTAGTAACAAAGGTAATAAAATATTTAATACAATTAAATGTAACCTGGTATTTGCCAGACTATTTTAATCCAGGTATTTTCAGGGACTGGAATTCATTTCCAGCAGGGGGCACTTAAATACCAATAGAATGTACATATATAAGGAGGGAAAAGCCTATGTACCATATATAAGCTTAGGAAAGCTCTTGAAATAATTATTGTACTTTTCACTTGGGGTTTGGATTTCAGAGAAACAGATGTACCAATTTTGCACAGAAAATGCTAATATTTTATTCATTTATACAATCTTATTTTACAGCACTGTTTAATATTAGTTTATAAGTCTGTATTCAGTTGGAATAGTTTTTTTCTATGTGAAATAATATTTTTTATTTTATTTAATTTATTACACTTTTATGCCACCCATCTCCCCTACAAGGTGACTAGCTATGGCTCCAGTGATATCTTGTAAATAACTGAGTGAGAGAACTCTTCTTGGTCCTTATATCATAATGCTAATTGTTGTGAATGTAGCCATCATGGTCTATAAACGATTGCTTAGTATGTTTAATAAATTTAGAGAATTGTGATATCTAAGCTTATGTACCATATATAATCTTAATTGTGATTTATTTATTTATTGAAGTGTGGTTCAAGGCAATAGCTTGATGCTGGATATCAATATATGAATTCAGTCCATAAACATGTGCTCATTTGGTATAGAGTCACTAAAGAAGACAGGATTTCTTTGGGGGGAAATAATTATTTCTGTTTTATAAACTTTACTCTTTCCATTCTGTCTTACTGAATATATAAGTATATTCCCTGTTGGGAGCCATTGGGTTGAAATGTGTCTCCAAAACAACTTGCCTTAGCATGATTCTCTTCATATGCATTGACGCTATAACTCAAAAGACTTTCCAACTGGCATTAGTATTGCTGACAAAAAAAATCTGGAATTATCATTTTCAACAGAGATGTGCTTAGTTAAAGGAGATTGCCCCAGTCAACATTTTTGTGCATGTTTTACAAGAAAGAATTAAACCAGACTGTTGCTCCATGTAGCTCAGTAATGTCTACACTGATAGCTGTTTATAGAATTAAAGTATTTTCCAAAGCTTGTATGGTGATTTTCTATTGATCGTGTATTCTCTATCATTGAGCTACACAAAAGGTTATTTTCTGTCTTTGAGTTCTGGCCAGTCAGTGGGTAGAATATTTTTCTTTCATTTGATTTCTCAGTATAGGATCTTACTTGGATTGGCCCATTCTCTATATATACTACTTCTGCTCTATTATGTTTTTATGGAAGTCTGATGTACTGCATTCTTTCTTCTGCATATGAATGTGTGTTTGTGATCTGCACAATGCAAGCACATGTAAACAAGCATGCAGTTGTTTATTCCCCAATACAATTATATTGTACCTCCAGATTGGGAAAGCAAATTTCGATGCTGCAGCATTCTACACATATGGGAAAGATAATTCTGAGCAACAATTACTTCCAATGTCTTTATCTCAGTTTGATGCAAATTGGTATTGCTTAACTATTTTATTTATATGATTTTACCAACTTGCTGACTATACGGGCAAAACATTTTAATTTCTATTATTCAGAAGATTCTTCTGTAAATTTTAGGTAACCTCTATGGAGGAGCTAATAAGTTACTCTTTGATAGTAATTAGCACCTTTGTCTGAGTCTAACTTTAAGATATAATAAAATTGATTTGTCAAATAGATTCCTGAAACTGCACTTTGTAGTTATAATTCCTAGATCTAATTACGCAGTAGAGGTTGTGTATATTATATGTTTTGGAAATTCAGTAACTTCTTTTCACATTTTAAATTAAAATCATCCATTTTCAGGCAGAAATGTATGATTTTTTGTGTGATAAATGGACAAGTGTCTAAATGCATGTTTTTGTGATAAATGAACAACTGTCTATATGCATGTGTATGTTGTGTACATATGTCAGTGTAAGGTTGTATGCAACTATATGAGACATTAATTTATTAGGCTTTATATCCACTCTACTCCTGAGATTTACTGTGTGTGTGTGTGTGTATACACACACACACACACACACACACACTCAGTGTTTAAATCCATTTTTTTAAATCAGTAACTTTGTACAATTTAATGAAGAGAGAGGAAAAAAACTGGAGATATTTAGTTTTAAGAAAAGACTGATGGGGTTATGATAACACTTCTGAAATAGCTCAAAGCATGTTACAAAGAAGAAGGGCAAAACTTGTTTGGTTTCATTTCAGTCTGCAGCCCCCAAGATAAAAATTACAGGGTAGTTGATACTGATTGAATGTTAGAAAAGAGTTTCTAATTATAATATGAGAGTTTCTGCTCCCACTGATTACAATGTTCATTAGCAAGACAATGCAGACTTAATAGAAAAATTTTTCTTAATAGAAAATAAGGCAAACTTTTGTCCTGTACACAGAAAAAATATGAGGGAATGAGTTTTGTCACCTAATTGCCTATATATAGGTATCTCCTTTGAAAGTAGAGTACTCCGTGGAGTTCTTGTGGTGTAACCTTGTTGTTCCTTCTAATAAACGTCATTAATCAGAGGTTTATATTATCATTCTTTAATTGCAACTTGTAAGGATGCAATTAAGGAATGAGAATACAAACTGCAAGGTGCAAACTGTAAGGATGAAAATCTAACAATTTGACAGAGGAACTAATTACCCTGAGGATGGTGAGCTCCCCTGCAGTAGATATATTTGGTTAAACACTAGTCAGCCATTTATCTATTTGGGATGCTGTAATTTGGATTTCTGCACAGTGAGGAGATTAGATGGACCAAATGTCCTTCCTAAATGTAAATTCTGTGATGAAGAAAATCACATAATATCTTAAACACTCCTTGAGTTTCCTTGAATTTCTATCTTATATCAGTTGAATACTTGGTGAATTTCGTAATGTTGATTTCAGTCCAAATTAGAATGATTCATGACATGATTTGGATACTATAATCAGTTAGATAATTTTACATTAGATAAAATGAAATAGACTATGAAAACTGAATTATTTCGATAGTTTTGTTCATCAGGCTTATTACATGAACATTTTCTGTGTGTGTATACAAACACACCCACACACACGGATCTGTACAACTTACTAATATCCATTTGTCAAGCTGCTTCATTGTTCCTGTCTAAACTTTAAGGTATGAGCAGTTAACTAGGGATATAATATTTTTTCTGATATTTTCTTAAAATAAGACTATGAACAGTAGGAGAGCTTGAGGGAAAATTGGATGTTGGCAAAATCCATACCAAAGCTGAACTGTTTCTTGTTTAGTCCTCACTGTCTTCAGCACAATTGGACATAAATTAAAAATCAATTAAATTATTATATTTATTACAAATACCTCAGCTCTTAATTGGAAAAGGGAATCTCAATTTCAGAATTAACTAGCAGAAGATTAAAGTATCCATTGTTAGCTCAAATTTACTGTAAGATGACATGTTGCCACATATAAAATAAATTCTCTTAAAGTAGTAGTCCCCAACCTTTGCTGCTTGGCAGCCCAGCAGAGGGAGAAAAGAACCGGGCTGCACGAACAGCAGGCCAGAGCGCATGTGCGTACGCAGCTCAACTTGTGTGAGTGGTGGGCCTGTGCACACACACATGCACATGCAGCTCGACTTGCACAAGTTGAGCTGCGTGCACATGTGCATGGATTCCGGCCTGCCGCTTGCACAAGTCAAGCCTCGCATGCATCCATGCCGCACCACCACTCACGGGGCCCGGTTCCAAATAGGCCACGGATGGCAAAATGATGCCAGATTTCTTTTCCTTAATCTTGATAATACAAGATATGATTTTGTAAATGGTTCTTGGGTAGGGATCTTCAAGACATGAATACTGTGATGCCTTTCAATTAGATTGATTGTTCTTGTATTCAAATGAATTAAGTGGGATAATACTGTGATGTAGATAGAATCACCCATAAGATACCTGATTTCTACCAGATGTTTGGAAACTTCCACTTCCAGACTCTTCTTACAGCTTGGTTGTAGTTTCACCATCTCTGGAGGACAACAAGGTAGGAAAATTTAGTAAGTGATTATTGCAGAAAACAACAATATCATTTTCTCTATACTTTCTATGAAATACAACTGTTGGTAATAGTTCTCTCCAATAAGTACTGATGACCTGTTTGTATGTATATAAAGTTTTCCTCTTTACTCATCAAGCAAGTTACTGTTATTATTAAAGTAACACTGAATGACTCTGTCACATTATCCTCACCCCACCCCACTCATATCAGATTCTATCCATAGATGGAAGCTCATGCTTAATGTGAATACTAACTGAAGAAAAAAAAATCTTGTAGATCAATGCTATTGATCTCCCAAGCTGATACCATCTAGATAAGCTGGACAGTCACTAAGGATGATGGAAATGGTAGTCCAACAGATCAGGAAAAGCCTAAATGTTCCCCTAATGTGTTCTCTGGATGTTAGGAAAGGTTGATGCAAATTATCAGTCATTTCTAATTACAAACCTATTATCTAAAGCAGGGGTGGGGAACAATGGTCCTTTTATGACTTGTGGATTTCAATTCCCAGAATTCCTGAACCAGCCATGCTGGCTCAGGAATTCTGGGAATTGAAGTCCACAAGTTATAAAGGGACCATCGTTCCCCATCTCTGCTCTAAAGGCATTGTTGAATTAACGACTGATTTTAGCTGTCAGTCTGACTTTCTCATTTATTGATGTTTAGTAGAAAGGAACTGAAATATTAGAATTCAAAGATACAGCAAAGTAATAAATTTTAAAAAATATTTAGATAGATTTTACAAATTGGATTCTCACAATCATAAAAATAAGTTAAGAATTACTAGATTTGATCTCTTTTAGTTGTTCTTTTTAAATATACATTATGCTATTTGTTTAAAAATTGTTTTTATCTTGCTTTTTTGTCCCCAAATTTAAATAAAGGATTTAGATGAGGGGATAGAAGAGGAACTCATTAAATTTGTGCCCGCATTTCATTACCCAAACTAGGTAACATCATCAGTGCAACTTTAAAGTATCTGACCAATATAGTACAATCAACACAATCTGTAAAATGAATAATACTACCAAATATCAAGAATATCTCAGAAACCACCAACAGACTATTGCCATCCCATGGAATCAAGTACACATCATAGTACACAAGCCAATTAAAGCCCTCCAAAACATCCTAAGTAAATCAAAAGACCCAGCAACCCCAGAAGAAAAAACTGGAGTCATCTACAACTTACAGTGTAGTGACTGCAACAACCACTACGTAGGATAAACAGGCAGAAGACTGGCAGAACGCATCCATGAATACCAACTAGCAGTCAGAAGACATGATGAAAACTTTTAATTTCACAATATATGGACAGACTTAACCATAGTTTCAATAGGGAAAGTGTGACTATCCTATACCAAGCCAGGTCCAAAAATGCTAGAGAATATCTAGAAGCCTGGTACTCTGACATCAATAGAGACATAGACATAACAGTATCTACATACTATGCAAAAAAATAAATAAATCCAAACGAGACAAGCCAAAAAGGGAACAAAAAGACCAAAAGACCTCCCCACCAGCAATCAACACCAAGATAAGCATAGATTAACTCCAAGATTAACATCAAACCAACAATCAAGAAGTAAACAATACCCCAATCAAGGAACTGCTAAACAAACTAACAGCAAACAGCCTGATCAAAGAACCTCCAAAACATATGAAGAACTGTTGCAGGAATTGGATATGTTTAGTTTAATGAAAAGAAGGACTAGGGGTGTCATGATAGCAGTGTTCCAATATCTCAGGGGCTGCCACAGGGAAGAAAGTGTTAACCTAAGCACCAGAAGGCAAGACAAGAAACCATGGATGGAAACTAATCAAGGAGAGAAGCAACTTAAACTAAGAGAAATTCCCTGACAGAACAATTAATCAGTGCAATGGCAGAGCTACAGAACTTGTGGCTGCTCCATCACTGGAGGTTTTTAAGAAGAGATTCGACAACCATTTGTCTGAAATGGTATAGGGCAGAGGTCCCCAACCTTTTAGGCACCGTGGAGAGAGGTTTTTCCGCAGACCAGAGGGTGCATGGTTTTGTGTGCTGCCTGCATCCTATGGATGGGGCTTTGCGGACCGGTTGCTGGCATGCCACGGACCGGGCGTTGGGGACCCCTGGTATAGGGTCTCATGCTTGAGCAGTTGGTTGGACTAGAAGATCTCTAAAGTCCCTTTCAACTCTGTTATTCTGTTAAATAGTAGTTTACAGTCAAATAAAAGACAAGCATGGATATAAAAATGAAACCAGAAATAAATAACAAAACCAAAATACAATAAATAATTAAAATGTATTTGTCTTTGCCTCGTGCAAGATGGAAAAAAAATCCCTCTTTACAATCTGGCTTTCTATCCCCCAGGTGCTATTTTTAGCATTTTTAAAAATAATTTGTAGTGAATCCTACCACTCGTTTAATGTCTGCAATTGGAAAATAAATATTTAACAACTGGGAAAATAAGCTTGAAAACTAATTATTAAACTAAACTAAACTAAAACTATTAAACAGGTAAACTATAGGAAGGTGAGAGCAACTCATTCATAAATGATTTGTATTTAGTTTAGTTATTTTTATATACTGTTTTTGTAACATAATGGATGGGAAAATTATATGAAACGGCTCTTTAATTGTAAATAGCACTTCGGGGGAAATAAAATGATCCAGCTAATGTTAGTTAATTGCTTCATACTTTTGGCACAATGTCTAGTGAAAAAGTATGGTCCCACTGGAATGTTGAACTTGATAAGGTCATGTAATATTTTCTATTTCAGTTTTGTAGTTGTGTCTTAAATATTATATATGTTTTTTCTTAAATAGGTTTTTTGCACACTTTTTACATTTATAGATTAAAAACAACCAACCAATGAAATTATTTATGAATCAAATAATTAGCATTACCAATAGCATCAACTCATTCTTCAAATTACTTTTTAAAATATGAAGTTTTGTAATAACTTGCAGAAAGTGGGGGGTGGGGATGGGGCTGAAATAATTTTTGAGAAAAGTTACTCCAAAATCTACATTGACACAAAAAGGTCTGTCTGTCTACCCACCTACTTACCTACCTACCTACCTACCTACATACCTATCGATCTCCATACACACATACACATTTATTCTTTATTAAAATCAAAGATCAGTCTGTAAAACAAATTTTATGCATAAAACTAATATTAATTAGATAAGCATATCAGTGAAATTGTTATACATCTTACATGACAAAATTTGGCCACATTTAAAGAAATTGACTTATTGAGTCTGAAAATAAGTTTTAAATAAAAACTGATTAAAATGACTAGTTTTCATGTAACCTGCCATGGAGAAATGCAAGTTCTATGTAAAAAGCGGGGCTTATCACAGTGCTGGTCTTTGAAACCAGCTGCTGTTGCTGGGACTTGAGGTTAGCCACCACTAGAGTAACTTGAGGCTGGTGCTGGGCCTTGAGGCCAGCTGGTGTCTCTGGGACTTGTCAGGGTATGGGGCTTGAAGCAGTCTACGCTGAAGTAGAGGCCACAGGGAAGTGGTGATGGTTGAGATTGTTAAAGTCCTGTGCTTCCTAGTCCCCACCTGTGGCACCTGCTGTGGCCTGTAACTCTCACCTACCAGCATGCCTAGGAGTCCTGCCTCTTCTCATGCTGCAATCACATGAGGTCCCCACTTAATGACCCACACAGGCCTGGGGTTATTAAAGCAACTGGGATTGCCAGGATCTCAGGTGCTGAGCAATACAATCTTGTGGTATTGTGCTTTTTGACAGCATTGCTTAGCCACAGAAAATCCCAGTCCCAATTGCTATCATTGCCCGAGGACTACCTGTATGGGCCTCCTCAAATCTTTAAAAATGTCCATTTAGGAAGCCATTAATGTAACAAATCTCTACATACAAAAGTAGATGTTTAGCAAAGAATAACTGCCATTGTTCGTTTTGTTTTCACCTGGAAAAGTAAATACAGAAAATAATTTCAAGATATAGAAAAAAATAAAATATATGCAGATAAAGGGCAAAATCTCAGACATTTTTAACAAACGTTATAGATTCTTCCCCACGAAACACACAAAATATCTACACAAAATGTATTGCTAAGTGTTACCCCAAATGCCATGATGAAAAGTATTACTTACAGTGATTTCTTATCACAAGGATTTCTACCTAGCTTTTTTGTGGGACAGCTGTCAATTCTTTTATAGATAGATTTACTGAATGCGGCTGATGATTTTTATGTTGCAGTGTTTAGGTTTATTATCAGAAAGAATGGATAAATAATACAAGTTTTTAGTTACACGTAAGACTTGGGAAATAAAACTTAAGGACATTTTAGGTATTTCAAATACATTTTATCATTCCTTGTTCTTCCCTTTGAGATAATTTTAAATCATTGATGTATTTCAAACTTTTAATATGTTTCCATGCAAGCCAAAAAAAGAGAGATGCTATTACTTTAAGGAAACCACACATTAAAATTAATATGCCTCTTAAAGCAGAGGCTTTTTTCCCCCAGGAGGATGGGAGCCTGAAAAATATCTGGTTCATTGCATGAATAGATGAGAGTGCTATTTCTCCAAATTATGTTCAATTGTAGTATTTTCTCTGACATATATTGTGCTCTTGTATTTGTGTGGATTGTTTCCCACCTCACTTAACTTGGTGAGCTAATTCATTAAGATAGTTGTTAATTCAATTCATATTTGTGAACCTCTGTAGTCTGCTAGTTATGATATAAATACATATTTTCAGACATCTTTATGTATCAGAAATTAATCATTTGAAATACAGATTCCACTGAAATTAAATTGCATGTAACAACAATGGGCAGCAATATAATATTACTTGAAAAAAACATGTATCCATAGTAATTTGTTATATTGCCACTTTGAGATAATTAAGAGGGACTGTTTGTTAAGCAAATGTGTTCTGGAAGATGTAGGGGGGGAAACTGATTAAAGCAGCTACCACTAAATATCTCACTGATATATTTAACTTACCCTTGATTGCTGTTGTGCAAATTAACAATCAAGTAATAAAGTCAAAATCTTCAGTCTCCAACAGCATTACCCTAAAAGATATTTGAAAAGATGGGGGAATGGGAAAACAAAGGAAGATTTGCAATTTCAACATTTCTCCGAGTTACATATATACCTTGAAATGCCATTACCTGCTATAGTTGAGCAGAAGGCAATTTGTTATATGGAACAGCTAATTTTTCATTTCGTTTCCACTGAGGCAAAGTACAAAGTAGTTCAGTATTGAATTCAAATCAGGTTATTCGTTGACATCTCCTAGCATCTTTAAGGCCAAAGTCTGCTTTCAGATTCATTTTTGAACTTTTCATTCATGTTTTTCTATTTCTATAATCACTGCATCACTTAATGCTCTCTGCTGAAACCAGTACAACATTGCAACATATATTTTATCCTCCAGACCCAGGAATTTTAATCACATTTGGCAATGCCAAGTTTTACAGCAGGAAGGAGACAACAAGAGAATTTTTTTACTATCATACAGTAAACTGGCTGACCTCTGATTATGATATTACAACCAAGGAAGCATATAATACAAGCAAACATTAAAACATTCCCAGATGCAAAGCCATATATTTGCCATCAGGAACCACTAGGGATTGTGCTTTGTCTTTGTGGATGGGCAAAAAAACTTGGCTGAGTAGCAAACTGAACCGATTTAACCACTGAGGATGGCCATAAACACTTCTTAATAGGAAAGCTATTAAATATACAGTAGTGCTCTACTTGAAATTAGAAGAATTCACTACAACCTCAATAGGATGAATGTATTTTGAAAAGTATTGCTCAGGTACTTTCCTCTTATGTACCTGTCAATGATGGCACTTCTCTTTTTATGTTTCTCTTTTTTTGTAGTTTAAATGAAATGATAAAGTACAAGAAGTTACTTTTCTCAAACCATTGTCCAAGGGTTAGATTATAATAGCTATTTCAGATATGGTAAAGACTTCATAGCGCATGTAAGAAAAATGTTTAATCCTTTTCTTCCCTGCTGTGATCCTGTGAAAATCCTTTATGTATGTATGTAGATATGTATAAAATGATACATCCTTGAAAGTTCTAACTGGGAAATGAGCTATTCCAGTCTTTTCAAGGTCAGGATGGCTTCCTTTGGATCAGGTACTTCCAGAACTCACGAAGTATCCTGTTCTAGAGTTCAAAGCGCCTTTTGGGGGTTGGAACTAATTTATACAGTATTATTCCCTGTATAATTGAAAAAAAATCTTCCCTTGATACTTAATTTTTCCCCCTCTTCCTACCATTAAACTTTAAAATTTGATATAACTTTTGATAATGCAATTAGCAATACGCATAATTTGACAGAGCAATTTGTTAATTTAATTAATCTTCATCTGAATTGATTTATGTTTTGTGAGAAAAATAATAATTTTGAAAAGTTCCAGTTGGACTTTTGATACTTGTGGAATTGTTTTCCCAGCCCATCCATAATAACCAAAAATATTTCAAGTAAAGATGTCTTTCTGACTGTGGGTGACACATTCCATGCTGGAATTTATTTTTGTTTCATCCTGTTTCTAATTTTACTGTATGTTTTGACCTCAAAAAATAATCATGATAAATATCATTTTGGAATCTGTATTGTTGAAGCAAAGTAGGATATATTTTATTGTGTGGAAATTAATTGTGGAAAAGCTGAAATTTTCTTATTCCATTCTCTTTAAATTGCTTCCCCCCTCAGCAGCAAAACAGCATCTTTAAAACTATTGAATTTTTAGCAACCACTATCCTGGCTATGGAGGATTCAGCTTGGGTGTGCTTTAATGCAAACTAAAGATAGGCAAGGAAAAAGTAAAGTATATTAATCATATACTTTACTTTTTCCTTGCCTATCTTTAGTTTGCATTAAAGCACACCGAAGCTGAATCCTCCATAGCCAGGATAGTGGTTGCTAAAAATTCAATAGTTTTAAAGATGCTGTTTTGCTGCTCTAGGAATTAATGCATGTGCTCTAGGAATTAATGCATGTAAAACATTTTGTAGGTGGATTTGCAATATGTTCCATGACCTTAAGATTCTCATTATCATCCATTATCTGACACAACTCTTAAAAATTTTAAAAATAATTTTATACAATGTAAAACAAAGGATAAGGAGAAAGTACTGCACATTCCATGTGATTTGAGAAAATTAATTAAGCTATCCATCTTGATAGCTGTGAGACACAGTGATAAGTCAGGCCCTGAAGATGGAAAAACCCTAGATTTCTGAGAGAGATTGTGGGAAGTTTGGGAAAGAAAGGGAAATAAATATAGACATAAACAATCAAGAGTTTTAGAAAATCCTGTTATAGTTTCAAGATTCTGTATTCTGTATTTATACAGACTGACATTAATGTACCTTATTAAAATTGCCCAGCTGAATGGGGCTTGATATCAATCTTGGTAACTGTAAGAGGAATTTCCTAGCCTTATTTATAACGAATTAATTAAGGTGGATTCTCTCTGAGTGATTTGAAATGCTTCTTCCAAGATTTCTCTATACCTGAGCTAAGCTGCTATTTTATGATATAAGCAGTCAACTGACTTGCCCACTATTTCTTGATTATTTATCTCTGTTTTCTCTTGCCTTCTTTTCTCAACCTTCCCACAATCTCTCATCACTTGCAAAGCAAAACTTTATGCGACACTGCAGTGTACAACTGCTTCTGAGTCTTAAATCTTATCCATGAAACCAAGATATTTCACAAGAAGTACCTTGTTGAATAAGGGCAATATAGTTCAACATTTTGATTCTAGCACAAGTGAACACCAGATCTTTCATGAGCAGATGCCTCTATCTGAGGATGCCCCTGTGTTTGTAAAATCTATAAAGCTACGAAGCTCACAAATCTTCCATGATTTGATTTGTTAGTTTAAAAATAATAATGGAGCTTGTGGCCATCACCATAATTAGGTAATTATGTATGATTGAGAAATTGGTCTCTCAAGTCTCTCCTGGAATCTATTGCTAATTAATTACATTCAGTGACTTTTCTCTCTACTGTAATATTATATGATGGAGGAAAATACAGTCTTCTAATATCTGGCATGTCCCCTTCAGTTATTCTTTCACGCTGCAGTATAATGCTTTAGTCTGTTCTCACAGTGAAGCAATACTATTCTAATCAGTATATTTTGGTGATATAGAATGTCCAAAAATGAATACAGTAGTAGACTTGGAAATTTGTACGGTGATATTCCAATAGTTTATAGTTTCTTTTTAGTTTCTTTTAGTTTATACTTTTTTAAAATTTCTTTCATATTTAATTGTGATAGAAACTAAAAGCGAAGTTAATAATTATGTACTCTAAAGGACAGGGAAAAAACAGTTCAGAAATTTTGTGGAAGTTATTACCAAATAACTGGAGCCTTAAAGCGTGTGGAACAGCTATAGGTCAGTTGGGTGCATGGTGTTAAGAAATAAAGTATTCAGATGATTGAGGAAAATGGCAGGTAGGCTTAATGCTGTTGGTGATAATGCTGTGGAGGGGGTTGCCATAATATAATGCTTTATTGTTGATTCTTTGCTTTGCACTGGTTTCTGTTCTACTGTTTTAATGGTTATCGGAAATTGTCCAGATTCTAGAACATATGTCTATTTGTATGAATAAATAAATCTGTTCTTCCACATGGCATTTACTGAAGTCTCTATATAGATAATACCCAAAGTACTGAAAATAGAAAAAGAAAAGAAGTTGTTCAAGTTCCTATTCTTCTTGGACCCTTGTTTTCCAAGAGCTACTACTTAAATTTCTGAGCATATGTCAAATAATATATAGATAATATATAGATTGTAGTTTGCTGCACAGTGGAATGCACTAAAATAAGTATTTAAAATCTAAACATTAATTGGCATTGCATCCTGCCAATTTAGATATATCTCAGTTTGGTTACTTTGTTCTTTAAATATCTTTCTTATATACTACCATAATCTGCCAGGAATCCATGCAGATTATGGTAGTATATCTTTACAATAATAAGACAGTAAAACAATATGTATGTTGTGCCAGCTGCAGTTTCCAAATGTTCTTCTAAGGCAATGCCATGTGGATTGCAGTAATTCAATTGTGTGATGTGATTCACAGACTCATAATTGTTAGAAACTTAATCTCCAGGTAGGTCCACAACTAGTGCTCAGATAAAACTGGAAAAATGGTCTCCTATTGAGAGCAAGATCCTTGCTACCCAGAGCAAGAATACTTAACAAATAAATAGTAATGTGGTTTCAGTAGGGTTCAACATCTGCCTACTGTTTCCAATAACCTCAAAATACCAGATCAAAATTTCTGTGGCATGTCTAGCTCAGCTTATATCATCAGCAACAAACTAAGTGATAAACTCTCCCAGTGGTTTCATAGAAATATTAAAAATTGGGGGAGAGAACTGAAGCCTGGGACAGCATAAAGATCTGCCTCTGTTCCCCACTGCCATGGACTTGATCTAGAAGGAGCAGAAATGCAATAACGCAATGGTACCAACTCCCAACTGTTGCATATAGAACAGAACAACACAGTGATTATTGGCACTGAATGCCCTTAATAGCTCTAAGAAGACCAGAAGGAGTGTACTCTCCTATCTAGAACAAAACAAAACTAATTCACCACAGTGGCACCAGGGCATTGGCATCGTCATCCATGTCCAGATTTGAATCCAGCCTAAAAGAAGTCTAGATAATTTATGCCTTTAGAGTACACGCCTCTATCTTCTCAGCAGCCTTCTCCAAAAAGGAAAGGAAAATAGTTGCCCCAAAAGCTAGGCGTTTATGGAAGATTTCTTGAAAAGGGATCTCACTACAGTTTATTTTGTCTCTTTTTATTCCATTGAGGGAATAAATGGAATGCTCCTATGCTCTAGAGAAACAATTTCTTCCAAGTACGACTGTACAGATGGAAATGAAACAAATGTATATTTTAACAAATCTTAAGCATTTCTGGATAGTCAACTCACTATCTTATACCTCCATTATAATTATGACAGTGGTTATTTCTGGCCTGGGATTATATGGGACAAGTAAAATAGTTCTGGTCCATTTGTCTTGAGCGGAATATATTTTAATAGTCAATTGTATAAAAATTGGATTGCATTGCTGGATTAAAACTTCACTTCAACTCAGATCCTTACATTTCAACCAATAAATATGGGACACAGCACAAATCTTTGAAAGGCAGGCAAATTTCTAAGTTTAAAAAATTACTTTATGTTATGCCATAGTAATGGAATGCTTTCCATAAAAATGGCCACATATTAAACCAAAAGAGCTTCTCCATCCATATTCATAAATGGAATGGCCTCACAAACAGAACATAATTGTCTCTAAATGTGTTTTGGATGGTGAGTAATGAAGTAAAATAAGATAAGGGGATTTTGGGAGTGGTGTTTATAGAAGAATAAAAAGGAATAATAAAAGTGAAGAATAAAAGAAAAATCCATTGGCCAACTTCAAGTCAGTGCATTTTGTAGAAATTCTGCAAATGTCTTTATTGCTGAAATTCTTCCAGTTTCATGTGAAACAAATGGTCCCCCTGGGGAAGTACATTTCACACAACTGAGATTTGGGATCAGGCTACCTTTCAGTTAAATGTGTTGCATGGAAAGAATGGTTTTTCTACTTCTATTTCCTCTTGCCCGCTGTTGGACACACTATTTCTGTAAAGAGTTAATAAGACAGGGAAAAAAATAGCTGAGCAATCTTGTTTTATTCCCGAGATAGGCATATACAAATCTTTATATACTATGAGAAAGGCGATTTGCTATTTTATGTTGTGTGGTGGATGTCATGCATATAAACCAAAAAGAAATCAAAAAGGTTGAGGTTGATCAAGAAGATGCAGAATTCCATACAGATTCTTTTGTGACTGAAGTAGTTGGTGCCTTTTGGTGATCAATTTGCTATCGAAGAAAGGGTACTATAGTTTTTAATGTGTCTTGCTTTTCTGCCTCGTAATACAGATTTAGTATAAAGGAGGTGAAATTGTTTTCTCAATATAAATGTGTTTTTTCTTCTTTCATTTATCTGCCAAGTCAGATAACTGCTGGGTTAATTGATAATTCAGCTTTAATGAATCCTCTAGTTGTAATGCAAAATCGAAGTGGGACTCTTCGGAGTATGTTGAATTCTCAACTAAAATGAAATTGGTTTTGAAAGAATGGTTGTTTATACAGTGAACTATGCAGATGGCAGGTTTTAAAAAAACCACTCTTCCTTCCTGAAGAACCACTTGATAAATCACAGGCTTTCTTTTATACTTATTACTCTCTCCATGACTAGGTAAGGAGGTAGTTATGCAAATAGGTGGCACTCCAATCATGGCTGAACACCTGGTAGAACATAATCAGTACTCATAACCAATTACCTTAATATCCCTTTTGTTATAAGATTGGTAAAAATGTTTGGAATTTCTACAATATATTTTATTGTCGAAACAAAAGAAACCGGATCCAGTTCTAATAGGTTAAGCAAAAGATTGCGTAAGAAGTAGATAAATTGCCAGCATTGTGGCAGCCATTCTTATTACCAAAGACCTGTCTTCCTTTTCAAACCAGAATCCATCTTTTCAGATCTGCTGGCATTTAAGTGTGAAGCAGAAGTCCATTGAATTGTTCTGACGTACACGTTTTTTTAAAATCACAATGTAATATAATTTCATGTATGCTTGAAATATGAAACACCAATGGTATTAGATCTAAAATGAAGTAAGTAGAATTCCATTTATATAACAAATCTTTCTTTCCACTTCAGTGTCCTGTGCCCTCTCGATTCAAGAGATCTCTTAAATGCCACAAGTAGTTGTAGAACAAAAAGGAACAGATAATAATGATGATGATGATGATGATGCAAGGGACCTTGGAGGTCTTCTAGTTCAACCCCCTGCTCAGGCAGTAACCCCTATACCATTTCAGACAAATGGTTGTCCAGTCTCTTCTTAAAAACTTCCAGTGTTGGAGCATTCACAACTTCTGGAGACAGGTTGTTCCACTGATTAATTGTTCTAACTGTCAGGAAATTTCTCCTTGGTTCAAGGTTGCTTCTCTCTTTGATTAGTTTCTATCCTTTGCTTCTTGTCCTGCCTTCAGGTGCTTTGGAGAATAGCTTGACTCTCTCTTCTTTCTGGCAACTCCTGAGATATTGGATATCATGTCATCCCTTGTCCTTCTCTTCATTAAACTAGACATACCCAATTCCAGCAACCATTCTTTATATGTTTTAGCCTCCAGTCCCCTAATCATCTTTGTTGCTCTTCTCTTTGTTGCTCTTTCTAGAGTCTCAGCATCTTTTTTACATTGTGATGATCAAAACTGGATGCAGTATTCCAAGTGTGGCCTTACCAAGACATTGTAAAGTGGTATTAACACTCACGTGATCTTAATTCTATCCCTCTGTTAATGCAGCCTAGCACTGTGTTTGCTTTTTTGGCAGCTGCAGCACACTGCTGGCTCATATTTAAGTGATTGTCCACTAGGACTCCAAGATTTACTACTACTGAGCAAGGTACCACCTATACTGTACCTGTGCATTTGGTTTTTTTTGCCTAAATGGAGAACCTTGCTTTTTTCACCATTGAATTTCATTTTGTTAGATTGCGCCCAATGTTCAAGTCTGTCAAGATCCTCCTGTATCTTAAGCCTATCTTCTGGAGAGTTGGCTATTCCTGCCAGCTTAGTGTTGTCTGCAAATCTGATGAGTTCCCCACCTATACCCTCATCCAAATAATTGATGAAGATGTTGAAGAGCATTGGGCAGATGTTGAAGAGCACTGGGCTCCCTACTTATACAGAACATCTGTATGTATGAAGTATAGGAATGAACCTATGCTAAGCCATCATGTGCCTCTCTTGTTGTGGGGTCAGCACCGAGGGTGAATTCAGCTGTTCTGGTTTAATATGTGTATTAAAGTTTAATCTAACACGGTTTAAAATCTATATATGTAATTATTTTTTAAAAAGGTAACTTTATTTTAAATGGATCAAACTGAGATTGTGATTCTATAATTTGAATAAACTATACAAAATACCAGGACCCAAGAGATGGATTGTATAGGGATGAGATCTTTTTACCTCCTCAACCACCTCCAGCAGTGAGTGCCCCCCTCAGGGCCCCAAGGAACGTTTTAATACCCTTCTGGAAGGCCATAAAGGCGGTTGCAGTTCTCATCTCCAGTGGTAGTGTTATTATTATTATCAGAATTAATATTATTATCTCATTCATATCTGTCCTCTTCAAATCCCATTTTAGCCCCGTGTCAGTTCTGTAAAGTAGATTCTAATAAGTACACAATATTTTGTGCCCAATTATATATAACTAGTATTGCATTTTTCAAAAGGTTTTTGTTTGGAAATATAGAAACTAGCAGTAGAAAGACTATAAAAATAGAATTTTATACTGAGCTGAATTTTCTTCCTGATCTGTGCCTTCAAGGTTCCTGATATTGAACTCAACAGTTAAAATTAATAATGAGTATGCACGATTTTGCCGAACTTTATTTGCATTATGCTGTATCTGGTAAAACAGTTTGAAATTCTATTTTGCATTTATTGCTCTTCTGGGAAATAGATGTCAAATTTAGGAAAAAGGAAAATATAATTTTTAAGTGTGCAGCTACATAATTGGTAATTTACATGTTCCTAAAGAAAGAGAATATATGTCTTTTCGGTGTACATATGTGCTTTTTAAAGAGAGCAATCACTGTTTTTCTGGTCATTATAATTCACGCTGCATCTGCCACTACTGGAAAACTAATGAAAATGCTGGGAGAACAAGGCTTTATTTTACTATTGAGAATTCTCAGTGGTTACAATATGATAGTGTACCTAATTCTCATGGTTTTGCATTTTTTAAACAGTGAATTTTATTTTCAGCCCAGTCATCCATTTCATTAATTAACCCTCTAACCACCGAGTGCGTTTTTGAAATACTGTTAAGGGAGCTTCAAAGGAATTGGCATTTGCTGTATTAAATATACATGGAAAAACTGTCCTGACAGTCAAAAATTGGAGTCATATAAGCACTGTTAGCATTGAAATAAAACTATTTTAAAACAAGTGTTTTTAAAGAGAAGCTTCAATAAAATGAAAGTGCTGGGGTGGGAAATGAGGAGGGGGTTGTGTGTACCATAAAGAGCGTGATCTAATGCAGTGCAACTGTTGCCATAGTAAAATATTGTATTGAATAAACGTAAGCTGTAGCACTGAGACAAATTAAACAGGTAATAAACTGTTAATACAGTTTCTGTCACTTCTGCTTTCTCTGTTTGAAGCATTCACCTTTAGAAGAAGTAAAATTAAAAAAATTAACTTTTATATACTGAATGCTCAAAGTAAATAATTATTTTCAAATATTAAAAAGGTATGTCTTTAAGGGTATCAGTTTATAAACAATATTACTATGTCCATAGAGGAAAATAATTTTTGAGAGTTCCCCTAACTGTGTAAGAGCAATGATTTCTACATTGGCATATACAGCTAATCCTTGCTTAATGACCGGTTGCTTACCAACCATTTGAAGTTACAATGGACCTCCCCAAAAGGTACTGCAAATCAGTTCCTGAATTCTGATGGCTGCATCTGCCTCACCTTGGTCACATGATTGCATTTGGGACATCTGGAAATCAGCTCATATTTATGGCTATTTGCAGTGTTCTGTGGTCACCAGATTGTGATTTTCAATGTTTTTAGCCGGTTTCCAGCTCTGACTTCCAGTTTCCAGCAAAAACACCCATCAGATAAAATGCATTCATTTAACAATCATGCATTCATTTAACATGGCATTCACTACTGTGGTGGCGCAGTAGTTAGATTGCAGTACTGCAAGTCAATTCTACTGACTGCTGGCTGCCAGCAGTTCGGCAGTTCGAATCTCACTGGCTCAAGGTTGACTCACCCTTCTATCTTTCCAAGGTTGGTAAAATGAGGACCAAGATTGTTGGGGGCAATATGCTGCTTAGAGTCGGTTGTAAAGCACTATGGAGCGGTATATAAGTCTAAGTGCTATTGTTATTAACGACTGCCACAAAAAAGGTTCTCAAATTGGGTGCAACCCACTTAACAGTTGCCAAGATTTACAACCCTAGTTCTGGGTTCAATTATGGTTGTAAGTTGAGGACTATCAGTAGTACAAACACATAGCATCATTCTTATGTTGGCTTTGCTAAAAATGAGCTAATTTATGATAGTACAAAGAGCCATAGCTCAGGCTATTTATGCTAAGTTCTGGAACAAGAAAATAAAGTAAAAGGAAAAAATAATAAAATCATCTCATTATATAGATTTGAACTCAAATTTGGAAATCTGATGCAACCCAGTATACAACCTAATATCTTCCAAATGCTCTATAGACCTCAGTCAACAGGGCCAATGTCAAAGAGATTCATTCATTCCATTCCATTCCATTCCATTTCATTTCATTTCATTTTCTATAGTCGCCCAACTCAACCAAGCTTACAATTCTAAAATTCTAAAGCAATTAAAATAATTTAAAAGATATTAAAACAATAAAAACGTCCACAAAATAAGCCATGATGATTGATCAACTAATAGTAAAGCCAAATAATAAGGCCCTTCGTACATTCCAAGCCCCAGGCCCAGGTACATAGCCAAATTTTTAAAGCTTTGAGGAAAGCCAACAGGATTGGGGCCATTCTGATCTCTTGAGAGGAAGAAGATCCCATAAGGCAAGGGCTACAACAGAAAAAGCCTGTTTTCTAAATCCAACCAATTCATACTCTTTGGTGATGTGATCTAGCAGCATACCTAATCGGTTGGATCTGATCGGACGAGTAGAAACTCTTGGAAAAAGATTGAATAGAAATGAAACATTGTGGAATTTTAATAAGTTCAGCAGCTTAGAACTGATTTTCACAAGAAGCACACGTGGAAGCCAAACTGAGATTATCGAAGTTTAGAAAGTGGGTATCTACATAACAAAAAAACAACATTTCAAGAGAAGGCTATATTGCAGCAGTAGTTCCTAACTTCAAGACATTTTTATGGCAGCCCACAAAGCATACCTACAGTATATTCTGAGACTATACAGTCTCAGAACAATCAGATAAGGCATTTTATGAATATTAGTTCAGTGGAATATATGTAATGCAGTCTAACCTGGAAATCTATGATAAATTACAAAATGGCTTTAGATTAATAAATGCAAAAATATTGTCCCTACCATAGAGACACTCAAGGGAATACATTAACAGAGATTAATAACACTGAAACATTAACATCTCTGAAGTCCACAGAAGTTTGAACAAAGGGGGGGAGTGTTCCATTTTGCAAATACCTATATTTTCCACATCAGTGTCTTATGCTCCTTTCAATTATTGAGATATCCCAAAGATTTTAAGAAGGAATATTGTTGCATTTATCCAAAATAAAAACAACTTTAATTTAAAACAAATTCTAAAGAAAAGATAGAAAAAAGCAGAGAGTAAAATTCTGAACAATGACCACATTCCCCATCTTATAAAGCTGCGATTGGCAGCTCCAGTTAAAATTAATACTGCAGGTTCTTCCCTTTCCCTCAATAAATAAACATAAGATGTACTTGAATATGTATATACATATGTCTATCTGCCTGCCAGATGCTCATTCCCAAAACAGACCAGCATCAGGACAAAGTTATAATAATTGAATGATTAATGACTAATTTGGAAATTTGAATACTACCTGTACATATTAACTGACACATAAGTGTACACACAAATTTCTCCTTCCAACAGAGTAAGCAAAATAAAAGGAGTAAGAGGATAGGATAGCTATATTGGGAAAAGGAAGAATGAAACTAGAAGGAATTCAGACAAGGAGCAATTGTATAGAAAGGAAAGAGAAGACAAGATATGTTTTAAGTATTATAGAAAGGAGAAAGGGTTAAATGCAACAAGCAAGCCAGTCCTTCCCAAGCAAACATCATTTTAGCCATCCAGGTTTTCCAATAGCAATGTCTGCAGTTATTTGCATACTTGCCATTTGCCTTGTTTCTCTAATTTTGTCAGTGAAAGCAAGTGAATATCCCTCCCCTCCAGTTCCTAGGCAATTGTTATTTAATTCATCAGGGAAGTCACACAAACTCATTTTTCATTATGGCGTATTAGTACTTCATTGTTTGAGACCCTGACATAGTGGCAAGGAGTTTGCCATTTTGGCAATATAGGCATTTTGATTGGCATAGCTGCTGAATTGTGGATCACTGAAAGACTGGATTGTGATGGGATATTGTTTGGATTTCCAGAAGGGAGGGAGTGTGTTCTAGAGAAGCAAAAGATTGTGTAGTTTGTGTGGGAGAAAGAGAGTCAAGACAGCTGCTCCCTAATAGTCCTCAGAGTATACATTTTATGGTGTAAGTATTGCCAAGTATTGGCAGTTGCCAAGCATCTGAATTTTGATCATATGACCACAGGGATGCTGCAATGGTTGTAAGTGTGAAAAATGGTCATACATGATTTTTTTCAGAGCCGTTGTAACTTTGAACCATCATTAAATGAACTGTTGTAAGTCGAGGACTACCTGTACTGATTATTTGTTTTATTTCTTTTCCTTCTTTCCAAATAATTTTATTAAGATTTACTAATAAAAAATAATTTCCCCCTTCATCATAGCAAATAAGAAAATGTAGTCACTTATCACTGTCTTTTGATACAACAAATACTCCCTTCACTCCATAAATCATCTCTATACTAAAAAGCAAAAATGCAAAAGCCATCTATTCTTTATTAGCAAAAGTTGGGAGCCAGGATTACTTGATGAGTAGATTTTCTTATAACATTAGCAAATATTGTTATCCTTTATATGCTGTTTTTGTGTAGTCATCCTTTATGGTGGAGATATAATTTTGAGAAAGCATTTTTTGTAAACCTTTTACAAGCTTTCGCCTCCAAAAAAGTAAAATTGTCTGTCCTAAAGGTGCTTTTTCACGAGGCAACTGGACTTTCTTTTTTTTCTTTGAAGACATTTCGCTTCTCACCCAAGAAGCTTCTTCAGCTCTGACTGGATGGTGGGAAATAGAAGGATTTATATTCCTTGCAGGCAGCTGGTCATTTGCATTCTTTTAGAGAGTTGTTGATGCCACCTGGAGGCTTATCTGTCGTCAGGGTCACCTGAGTAGTGCAAATGGATGTGGAGCCTTCTTGGAACTGTTGAAAAGACTGTGTTGTAGACTGGAGATAGATGATGTCATATCCCTTCCCCTCTGTTGAGATCTGCAGATCTGTACATTGGGGAAACAAAACAACCACTTCATAAACATATGGCACAACATAGGAGAACAAATCCAGCAGGACAAGATTCAGCAGTCCCTCTGCATTTAAAAGACAAAGGCCACTCTTTCAAAGACAGCAAAGTCAACATTTGGGACAGAGAGGACCGTTGGTTTGAAAGAGGGGTCAAAAAGGCCATCTATGTCAAAATTGAACAGTCCTCTTTCAACGGGGGGGGGGAAGGGGGAATACAATGTTATGTATCTCCAGTCTACAACACAGCCCTTTCAACAGTTCCAAAAAGGCTCCACACTCATTTGCACAACTCAGGTGACCCTGACAACACAGATAAGCCTCCAGGTGGCATCAACAACTCTAAAAGAATGCAAATGACCAGCTGTCTGCAAGGAATGTAAATCCTTCCATTCCCCACCATCTAGTCAGAGCTGAAGAAGCTTTTTGGATGAGAAGTAAAATGTCTTCAAAGAGAAAAAAAGAAAGTCCAGTTGCCTCGTGAAAAAGCACCTTTGGGACAACCATGACCTGGACGACTGAGAATCTCCATAGATGTAAAATCGTCTGCTTTACTTTCATTTTTACCTTGTTTTTATTGTGCTCTTTTTTCTGTTGAACTCATCTTCAAGCTTGACTTTTAGTGGCTTACATGGACTGTGGATCATTCTACCCTAAAATAAGTTTCTTGGTATGGATGGAATACTTTTCATCTCTTTTTAGTGCAACTACCTATGATCTAAGTTTCTTTTTCCTGAGTACAGAATGTTTACCTGACTGACCAGTGCATCCCTTTCTGAAATATCTAAAGTTATTATGCAATGAAGGACTAGTAAAGCTACCATGGAGGTAGAGGGATAGGATTGCAGCTGAATATATAAAGTCAAATTCTTGATTGGAGGTTCCTTGTTCCAGCAGCCTGATTTAGTTACAAAGACCACTCTTTCTTGATGCCAGAGGAGGGTCTCCAATCAATAGCCATTCTAATTTTTAAGAAAGATGCCAAGACTGACCTGGCAAAAATGTCATCTAAATGCGGTTTTAGACATTATTAGTAATTTTTATGTGAAATATGTAGACTGGGTGATGAAAAAAGAAAATGTACTTGCTGTGGAACAGATTGACAGCATTTAGCAGAAAAATAATCTAGCTATCCTTGAGGTGTTCTTTATATTGCACTCATCAATTTGAAGGTAGCATTTGATTTTGTTTGGAGGAAAAGGTTAGAGGCTAAGTCAACATTTTCAATAGTAGATTGAAGATCATTACAATGAATTATTATGCTAAATGAAAATACCTATGTGCAGGTCAGGCATGCTTCTCCAAATAGCCTGCCTAACCCAAAGTTCTCCAGAAAGGAGGCAAGCAAAGATTTACAGTACTTAGCGCAATTATTTTATTTCTCTATTAATTTTATTGCATATAGTTTAACAAAAATGAGTTTGATCCTCCAATATTGGCAAACATGCTTTTGTCTACCTCTTCTGTTCTGTTTTTTTTATTTGCAAATATTAGCAGCAGACTGTAGCAATGAAAGTTAGACATCAATTACTTCAAAATGAACATTGTGGTCTTTACCAAGAGATGCAGCAATTTCATGTATAATTGGAAGATAAATAAGATAAATTATCACTGAGCAAGTGAAGGATTTTTAATGCATACAAATTATCTTATAATCCTCTTTAACTTAGAAGAACCAATTTTTTTTTTTAAAAATGAGTGTGTGAAAAGCACAATAACTCAGTTTGCCAGCTGCAGAGACAATAGTTTTGTTCCAGCAACAATAAAACTCTTTAAAATAAAATATTAATATTTTATGATGCCCAATATCTTATAAATGCTATAAAAGGACTTGAGAGCATTAGAAGTAGTTCACACCTAATTTATAAGAATGATATTTTGTGTACCTATCTTCCAAATATGTTTTTGAATCTGGAAATTGTTCTCTTGTTCCTCTTTCCTGAGCTAAAAACTAAATGGTATGAAAGTCCCTTCTTGCCCCTCATTTTTATGGATATATTCTTTTCTTCTTGGAAGTAAAGCATAGGTACAAATTTAAATCACTGTATCTTTTTAGCTTCATTTTATTTCAATCAGGTTATGAAAGAGCTTCACTGGAGATAAAATAGTGTGCTTGGCTCAAATTTATGACCAGTTGTAGCATCCCATAGTCACATGATTGCGATATTTATTTATTTATTTATTTATTTGCTGTTTTCCAGCAAAAAATGCCCATTGGATATGCTGGGTTTGCTTAACAACCACATGGTTCACTTAATGATTAAAGTGACTTGTTTATACCATTGTAAAAATGGTTGTAAAATCAAGTCTGGTCATGTGGTGCATTGACTTACGACCTCAATGACTTACAACCAAAATTCTAGACTCCATTGTGCTCACAAGTAAAGAACAATATGTAGGCAACCAAGTTGGCTAATTTGAAATATAAATACACTTTTAGGAAGAATGGCAATTTTAAATTCAGCTGTTTCACCAAGGAGTTATAATAAGGTATGTTGCTATGACTAACTTCTATTTCAGTCTTGAGAAGAGGCTCATAATTATGTTTCTTTTACTAGTTTCAATTCTTTGTAATAATTACTCAAAATATTTAATTCCCCTTAGACTGATTTGAAGTTTAATATCTTGGTAAAGCTGTTTTTGTGATTCTTTACTAATGTTAATTGTCATAGAAGATGATTTATCAAAAATAGCATCTAAATTTATTCCTGTAAAGAATTTATTTAATTGCAATTGAATTTTAACTTTCTTTTTAAGAACAATGAGCCAATCATCTGCAGACTGATTAGTTCCATGATGTTCTGTTTCTACATTAAGCATCTAGATTTTCTTGTTCTTAACATTTTGTGCTTATATTTTGATAATCCTATTGAACAAAATCTGAGAAAGTGGCCATTCTTCTTTAAGAGAAGGAAAGCTCCCAAAATATTTGGGTAGCATGGTCTGTTTCATTCTCTATGGCACGAGTAGGCAACCCTCACCTCACTGGCTGTATGCAACTTCTCTTCTTTGCCACCCTCAGTATTTCCCCAAATCATGAGGTTTGACAGCACAAAGTCAAATTCAATGATTCAATTCTTTAGGGATGGCGATGCTCCATCAAGATAAATTTAATATTCATCCCCTTGGCTGACCATGCTATTTTTTGACTCTTTTTAAAAAAAAACGCCAGCAGCAGTAAAAAAAAAAAAAAAAAGACTGAATATTTTGCTTTCATTTTTCCAGTGGCATCATCAGACAGTCTTCCTGAGCTCCCCAAAACTTTTTTTAAAGACAGTCTCAGGCTACAGAAAGTTTGTTTGTTCCTTTCTTGGATGATGCTGTTTGGAATACCCCAGAGGTTGGCTTTATTTTCATTTATATCTTATCTTATTTTAAACTGAATGTGTCTGCAACTGTTGGGAAAGAAGACTTATATCAGGAGGTTCTTCCTTAAGTTTCTTTAGACTAAGAAACTAGACACATTTGTAGATTTTAAACTTGAAATTCAGAATAGATGCACAATTTCCTTTATACTCAACTAAGCCTGGGCACATTATAACAATATATATTTCAACTTCCCAATTTCTCAACTGCCAACTAATTGGCTGGGAAAGTCTGGAAATTTAATTGCACATACCATGAAAGCATTTAAGTTAGAGAAGGTGTTCTTAGATTCCCCTACATTGCAGTTATTCCTATGAACTTTGAACCAGTTGAAGTTAGGTTGGGAACTTCAGTCTATTTACTTGTAGGCTGAAGGCTGCCTGTTGTTTGGCATTTGCAGCTTGAACAAAGCCAATGAATTTATGCCGGATACTAATTCTGGTCAGTAGTCAAAGCAGCATAGTCAAAGCCCTTCACTTTTGTGTGTGGGAGAAGGAGACATCAGCACAAATACAAAAAGGGTGAAGAATTCACATTGCTATTTCAATGGCCATTTTTTATTTTATTTTTTTACATTTCATGCAGACACCATTGACTCTTCAGTGTTGTTAATTGACAATTCCCATTATCTCTTAATATCAACTATGACTGGGATTTAAAAATGAACAACATATAGAGGCCTATATTTGTTCAATTATACGTGAAAGCTTTTCACTGATTGGAATTGGAGATAAATTGTAGTGTTGTGATAAAAACTTTCTGAATATTGTCCATTTAAGAGGTTACATTTCCAGTGTCTAAGCCATTTGAGAGTCATTTGCTATGGGATGGATGGCAAATCAATTAGATAGATAGATAGATAGATAGATAGATAGATAGATAGATAGATAGATAGATAGATAGATAGATAGATAGATAGATAGATAGATAGATAGATAGATAGATAGATAGATAGATAAGTTTGATTATTGATTAAAGGAAGGAAACATCTGGTATCTGATTATTAAGATGCTGTTCTTAACTTTTACAGGTTTATAATCTTGTTATTCAGTTATATTATATGGACAAATTGTTTTCATCAAGGTTTCAGAATGAGAAGGCATTAATGCTTTGATGAAATAATAATAGAATGTGCTGAACCTGAGTATGGGAAACTAGATTCAAATCCCAGCTCATCTGTGCAGTAATTTGGATGCCTTTGACAAATTATTGTAATTCATCATTATGTGAGAATAAATAAAATAAATAAAGGGCTTATCTACAAAAATGTCTTAGCTGCCAAGTACTGGTAAAAAATGATGATATGTATGCCTATTTTGACACTCTAGACAAAAGTGATTTTCCACATGTGAGGATGTTTGGTTAGGATTTGCATGTCTATTTTGGTTTTCACATTTGATCTCATAGTGCAGTTATTCATTTTCTCTGCAGTTTGCAAACTGCACACATTTTTCCTTTCCTAAATGAAAGCTGAAATCTTTCCTTAATGACAGCTTGGCCTTGGGAGAAAAGCAAAATCCAATCATGAGTATTGCAAAGACATCTGGAATTTGACAGGTCTAGGAGCCATTTTTAATTTCTTCTCCTAGCAATACTTTCCTTACCCAAAAACATATAAAAACAGGGGTGGGGGGTTTATAATGAAAGTATTGTTATGCAGTTTCCTAAACTAGACAATATTTCAGGGAAAGGGAGTCCTGGATAAGAGCCACTGAAGACTTGTTTATAAAATTAAAATCAAACCAGTGTGACAAATTAGGCCTAGGGAGATACCATGCAATCATGAAGTTGACTTTATGATTTGTATATGTTCACTTTATGATCCTGACTCAATTCATAGGGTTGTTGTGAAAATAAAATGGTTGTGAGCCAGTGTGTATATTTTATAGCATTTCTGGAGAAAAAGTGGGATAGTCATATCATAAAATTAATTAATAGTGAAGCTAATCCACTAAGTCACTTCTGAGATTCACTTCCCATTGAGTAAATACTTAATTAATATCTAATCTGATATTTCTAAAATATTTTTGTCTGTTTTATATAATTTTCAATTATAGAAATACCAATATTTTTTTAATGTGTGTACTTCCTGTTAGGAAGTGGAGTTTTGTCTTTAAAAAAAATTTGTCTCAGAAAATCTTACCTACCACCAAAGTTTTCTAGGGAGATTACAGTGTAATTATGAAGTATTAACACTAAGAACAAGAGGAAAAGAACAATGTAAAGCAACAGTGTATGTTAATAAATAGCACAGGAAAATACAGTTACATATAAAAAGCTTGGTATAATGCAGGCACTATATTAAACCATATTTTAAATGGCAGCTGGTTTATATTTTCTAGTTTTAAGTTTGTTAAATTTTATTGGTTTTATTCTTTTAAATGCTCTTCTTCATGCATATTGACTTTTAAATGTGATTTTAAATACTTTCACTAGAAACTTTTTTGATGGGAGAGGAAAATAAAGTCTATTGAATAGACAACTGAATAACTATAAGTTTGCCAAAGATGCATGAAAAATTATTTGCAGCTATATACGTTTTCATATTTAAGGGTGAGACCCCAAGCATCACATTCGTAGAGAAGCTTTTCATTTCCCTCTTCCAGCAATAACTTCCTCTCTTCCTAGATAAATCACTGAAGATTGAGAAGCTTTGAGTGGGGAGGAGGGGGGGGCAGGAGGCTATTACTAAAAAGAGAAATCACTCAGCTCGCTCCCTAAATCTCCCTAAATCTAAAGTTGAATAGTTGGTGCATTTGCTTTGAAACATAAGATGATCACCAGGGACAATTGTGCCTTAAACAAAAGTGTGTGCTTTGTCTATTCTTATGTTAAAATATCAGCCAGAGTCTGTAGCAGTACTTAATATTATTATTACATACCAGTTTTACATGGTAAAATCCTCCTATCTTTAAAAGAGAAACAGATAAAACCCTATTCCAAATAGAATAATTTTCCTTCCTCAAAGGGAAAATGCTTTACCATGGTAGTAAGTTTTTTTTTTTTCATTTTAAATACATTTGTGCAAATATTTTGGAGATTTTATTTATTCAGGCATTATACAAATTTATATTGCCAACTATCTTAATCAAATTAGGCACTTAACAAGCATAAAAATAGAAACATAAATATAAACATATAGAAAAAGCAATGAAAATAATAGTTAAAAAATAAATAACAATTAGCATAGGGCAAAAATACAAATTGGGCTCCACTAAGGTCTTCCAAAAGGCCAACAGATATATCCAAAGCTCAGACAGAGGCTGTTCTATAAGGCAGGTGCTTTGACAGAAAAGGCATGCCTCTTGGATCATCTAAAGAGATACAGAAGGGAGGAGGGATATACCCACCCCACCTGATCTGATAGGATGGCTGAAACCACTGGAGGAATGTGATTTCCTCAAGTATTTGTCTCCCTGCCATGTAGGACTTTATAGGTGATAAGCAACATTTTGAATTCCACCTGGAGCAAAGCAGCTCATGTAGCAGTAGTGTTCTGTAGGCATATTGTGTTGCCACTGCAGTCCGGCATGATTAAGCATAAATGACCATGAACCAGAGGCTCCTGATTGAGGAATGGGTAAACTGGCATACAAGATGCATTTGTGCAAAGGCCCCCTTGACCACAGGTGCCATCTGCTCCTCAAGTAGACTTGTTAGGGCTGACACATGCTGTGACAAAGCCACAGTTGAATAGACTCTTTTTTTCTTTTTATGGAATCCATTTATTTTTCTTGTATTCTTTCTATTATTTTTTCTCTATTTCTTTTGATCTAACAAGCTGGGATAACAAGAGGGATAAATCACTCTTGCCAAAGCTCTGAATTTGTTACTTGTGAAAATTTTTTAAAACTGAGCTGGTGATTACAGGTGACTTTATGCTCCAGGTTACCCAATCTTGGAAGTACTGAATTTTTAAATATTGGCTAATTTAACAGAAATTCTAGCCATATAAAAATCCTAAATAAATGTAACTTTGTAGTTAACTTAGCATGTCCACTAGGAAAGTGAGACCTCAGTTTGTCAGTTATCTCAAGAACTGGAAAATGTACTAAGGTCTTATCTCTTTCCCTGCTAAATATATTCATTAACTTGATCATCTCAAATAAGTCAGTGTAACTGTCATAATATCAATATCAGAATTATTCTTTCTTAATGCAAGATTTCCTATAAAGGCATATGGTGTTAATTAGCTGACTGAATGATATTTTAAAAATAAATTAAAATAATACTTGGATCATATCGCAAAAATAAATTAAACTAACACTTAGATCATATTGCCACAAGAGAGATTGTTAATAATAATTAGATGTTTAAAATAGTTCACTATACCTATTAACATTTTTCCTTTTGTATAATTCGAACTGGAAGCCTTCATAATGAATCCTGGTTTTTTTCTTTCTTTTTTGCCTTCTTATTTTTAGTTTGCTTATCTTGATGCCAACTTTTCATCCTTAAAATTTGTATTCACTCAATCTTCATTCTACGAATATCAGGAAGGAATACAAAAGATATAACAATCAGATATGCCACAAGATACCACAATAAAATCTTAAAACATAATCACGATAGAAATGAGTCAAAACATAGTTTAGGGCAAACTAAACAAAACAACTTTATATATTAAGATATTTGGAGAAATACATTTTACCTACCTTGTTTCCCTGAAAATAAGTCCGGGTCTTATATTTATTTTTGGTTCAAAAGACCCATTAGGGTTTATTTTTGGAGAGTGTCTTATTTTTTTCACCACAAGGCCCAGCCTGGCCGGCGCCCTGCCCCACAGGCAACTCAGGTTTCCCTCGGTGGGGGAGGAAGGCTTTGGAAACTGCCTTTTCATTTACATTATCATCAATATTGTAATCCATCCCTTTATTTTTCAAAAAAATGATTTGTATTTATCACGCTTAGCCTCCTTGATCGCCAATGGGAAGGCGCGGTGTAAATTCTGCGCATGAGCCACGGAAATACAGACACTCGCACCCTCAAAGCTCATGCTGCTTCCTCGCTCGGGGCGCACCACTGCTGACCCTGGGCGACTTTACAGGGAGAGGTTGCACGTTGTAGGACAACGACTGCAAGGGCGCACATGGATCCCTACAGCTCTGAGCGCTGTTTTTGGTGCCGCTCGGTTTCCCACCCCACCCCCGCCAGGCTGATCTGGTGGGCGGGATTGCCTTCCGCCTTCCCCACCGCTGCATTGGCAGCTGATGCTGCCCTCCCAAGAGGCGGCACGGTGATTGGACGGCGGCCATGCTACGAATGGGAATAGACCATCTCCCAAACCTCAGCCATCCTCTCCATGGTGCGCTGCAGCTGATCCGAAGCACTGCCTAAAACAGTGAGGCAGACACGCACACAGACACGGTGCCAAAAACAGCTTGGAGCCTGCAGGAGTTGCAGGGATCCACGCACGCCCTTTGCAGTCATCCTCCTGCAATGCACAGTCTCTCCCTGTAAGCTCGCCCAGGGTCAGGTTGGCCATCGCAGGAGGCTCGTCCCGCATGTGCAGCAGAGCTGGAGGACGGGGATGGGCAACACCTCCGGCAACGGCCAACCTGACCCCGGGCGAGCCAGATTGCTTCAGCTGCAAGGAGTCTGGCCTAAGTTTTCCACCACCCAGGCTTCCTGAAGCTGATGGGAACTGCGGTCTGTTGCAGCTGAAGAGTTTAGCGGCTCATGTGCAGAATTCACACCGCGCCTTCCCATTAGTGATCATGGAGGCTAATCGTGGTAAATACAAATCATTTTTTTTTAAAAAAATAAAGGGACAGATTACAATATTGATGATGAATGTAAATGAAAAGGCAATTTCCAAAGCCTTCCTCCCCCACCGAGGGAAACCTGAGTCGCTTCCCAGAGTGGGACATCTCAGGACGCCCAGCTTTCTTTCCTGCCCTTCTGCAGAGGAAGAGAAACCCGGCAAAGCCCGCAGGGCAGGGCAGGGCGCCTCCGGAGCCTGCTTCGGGGTGAGGATGAAAGAGAGAAGCTGCTGGTTGAGGCGCCGGCCAGTCCCGACCCTCGCCTGCTTGCTGGATTCCCCAATCCAGGGCAAGGATAGAAAGGAGGCAGCCTCTGCTTGCTTCAGGCCCCGGCTCTCTTAACATTCAGGCCACCTCGCAGTGCTGGCAGAGCAGCAGGTAAGGCGGGGGGAACGTGATCCTGCCTGCCAAAAAACCTATGGTGGGACGGAGTGGGTGGGGTTTTAAGTAGGGATTACTTTTGGGGGTAGGGCTTATATTAGGCCCAACCCCCAAAATCAAGTTAGGTCTTATTTTCTGAGTAGGTTGTATTTTCAGGGAAACACGGTAGTACCAAAATAATAGCAGACCTGATAGTTGTTGACATTCCATAAATAGTATCATGGAGAAGGGTTTTCTTCCTAATTCTTGTACAATTAGGTTTTTCTGGGAAGATGCTTTCAACTGTATTTGAGCCTGAAGCAGGTTAGAAGTTTAATTCATATCGCATTGGTCTTGGATGTACTGTAAATAAGAAACCAGAAATTTTTTAAGATTACTGAAATATGTTCTTTTTGACTATGTTAAATAGACAGCTGCTGTACATTCTGCATTGCTTGAAGGTTCCCAGCTGCTTTTGAGGACAATATTCATATAGGTCCAACATGTACAGTAATCAGGAAGATTAATTGCCTGAAGTATACTCATCACTAAATTGCTTATAACTCCATCCCTTTTACAATATGTAAAAGGCAGAGCTTATGACATAACCATACAGCACGTTATGTCCTTTTAACAAAACCACTGGTTGCTGTGGATGCTCCAAGAAATTGCATCAGCTTCCTCTCTATTTATGTTTTGTTGGCAATTGAAAACATTTTTAAATAAGCAATTGTCTCTGCCTCTTAATTTCATTTAAGGACAGCCTTTTCCTTTTCTTTATTTTTGCTCATTGAGATTTGGGGGGAGCAGGGTTTGCTTGGGCTTTAGTTTATGTGAATGTATTTTAATTATTGATTAATGTGTTTATGCTGCCTATATATTATAAGTCACTTTGAGCAATTCCTTTTTTTGGAGGAAAAAAGTGGAGCACAACTTTCTGTAAAAGAAGTATTTTGCTTTCCTCTACATGCATCACTCCAGGTATTATTGCTTGTCATCTCTAGCCATTATGTTCAGTAGTTAAGAAGAACAGATATCACAGGAAGAAATGTTTACAATAATCTACAGAATATTAAGTGTATAATTCCCCTCCCCATCAGCAGACTGACTTGGTAACATTAGGGGGAAATGGTTCGATAATTTTTCTTTGAACATTTGGCTCAGATCACATTTAGTAAATTTTAAAAAATACAGCATAATAGATTTGGACATCATTAATAAAGGATTGAATTGCTTTGTCGGCTGGAGATTGAGAGTCATATCAACAAGGAAATGAAACAGTTAATAGATAATTTTGCATTTATATATGCTTACTATATATCTGGATCTGTAGAACATGCTATGCCAACATAAAATAATGATGAACTATAATGGTTAGATTCACACAATTATTAAACTAAAACTAAACTGGTTACATTTCTGCTGCTCATGATATTTGAACCATAATATAAATAGTCGGTATAAGTATTAATCATTAATAGACGGAGGGGATTGATATCATTCTAATTTAAATATAAAAGAAAGTATTTAACAATATTATATTGATTCCTGTTTTGAACTTTTCTATGGTAGTATATAGTCTTAATTTGGGAGCTAATATAGCCTCTTGAGATTATCAGCAAATATAAAATTAAGAAAAAATTACCTATGTGTTTAAATGTCAGCCAAATTATGAAATTACATTAAAATAGCAAGCCATATTATAATAGTTATCATGATATAATAGCTGATGACATTAAAATTCAAAAGACAGGAGCAATACAACGGGAATATATTAACTTTAAAAAGAATAATCAGCAGCAAAGCTTATTCATTTCTAATCAAATATAGTAGGAGCTCTGTTGAATTCCACAGCAGGAGGCATCTGGAAACTGGATGGACTTTTTGACACAATTCACCCTTTGCCTTAAGCAATGGCAGTTAAGTTGGCTTAATGAATAAGATGCAGTAGTCTGTATTCACAGAACATGCTAAGCCATACAGCAGGGGTCCTCAAACTTTTTTAACAGGGGGCCAGTTCATTGTCCTTCAGACTGTTGGAGGGCCGGAGTATAGCTTGAAAAAAATTAATGATTATAGAACAATGTAAAATCAAGTATAAAATGAAAAAATGAAACAAGAAAAATGAATTGGTTAATTATTCGAATGAGTTTTTAAGTGAAGAAAATATAGGCATTTCCAGTGAATCCACACATGTTTTGTTTGGGAATGCAACAGCTGGTTTTCCCGCAAATAGTTTTTGAGTTGTGGGAAGATGGCAGAAGTTTTCCTCCCTCACTTGTTTAATGAGTATGTCCAATTTTACTTTAAATGCTTTCACATGTGAATGCATATTACAGATGAGCTTCCCCTTTCCTTGAAGTTGCACATTGAAACTGTTGAGTAGCTCTGTTACATCTGTCAGAAAGGCAAGGTGCCATTTCCATTCAGCATTTCTTGCAGATGTCTCATGACCCAAACTGGAGGAGGAGAAGAGGAGAAGGAGGGCGGCTATGGAGTCCTTGGTGCTCTCTGAGCTTGGTGGCTTTCTTGCAGACGTCTCATGACCCAAACTAGGTAACATCATCAGTTCACTTATTATCCCACTTTGGATCCTGAAACGTCTGTAAGAAAACCACCATCCTCAGAGACACTCCCAAAAAGGACCCTTCATTTTAACCCTGAGCCAGAAATATTCTCCTTGATTGGCATTCCAGACCTTTCATCGCCTCAGCTCCACACAACCCCTCGCAACCCCGAAATATTTTTTGTATAACAGTTCTTTTTATATTATTTCTTAATAATTCTTCAGCCAGTTTTATTAGTCTTGAAATATGAGAAAAAGCTATATAATATGAATTGTGTCTTATAATAATTGTCTTTCATTGGGTTCATGCATATTATTTATCTTGCTTTGCTAGTTAAGTTTGCATCATCTGCTCATATAGTTTGATGTACCTTTTTCACTGAATTTGTGGGTGTACTTCTTTTATTGCTAGGCTTCCTAATCTCATTTTTCAGCAACAATTCTCCTTTCCAGCTACAGCTAAATATACGTACCTCCCTACCGAGGATATGATCGTAGGTTCCATCATAATATTTTTATTAGAATTTAATGTGCTACAGGTCTCTACTGATTTTATTGTAACAAACTAACATAGTTCAGGCTGCAACTTGGATTCCCTTGAGAATTGCACAATACAAGAATATCTGATGTAAAAACTTTGAGAAAAGCAGTTCAGCTTTAATGAAAGGTTTCTCAAACATATGGCTAAGCATAACTATCTCGCACAGATATGTATTACTGTACTGAATTTTCATATAGGTACTGAACTGTTGAAGAAGATAGCCTGAATTTTTGATTGAACAGAGCAGTTCAGCAGGGCACTCATTAAATGAATAGACAGTCTCTGTGCATGCTGAGAGAAGATTCATAAGGGCAAAAGCTGCCATTCATTAAGACCCTTTATATTGTATGAGAGATGCTAGTGTACAATAAATAACTGTTTTCTGACATGCAACAAAATATATATACATCTGAACTACTAGTTTCTAATACTCTAGGAGCTGGATTTGATTCCTACTTGGGAAGGAAGAACAATACTGTATCTCTGTGGTTTATTCTTTCTTGATTATATAGATTGTAATTCTAAGATTGCAGTCAGAACAGATGACTAAAATCCAAACAAGGAAAAGTCAAATTAATCACATGAAGTATTACATAGAAGTAATTACATAGAAGTAATCACATAGAATCAAACTCATGTGAAGTATTAGTACCACTTTATAAATCTTTAGTAAGAGCACACCTGGAATACTGCATCCAGTTTTGGTCACATTACAAAAAAGATGTTGAGACTTTGGAAAAAGTGCAAAGAACAGCAACTAAAATGATTAAGGGCCTGGAGAGAAAAATATGTCAAGAATATGTCAGGAATTGGGTATGGAGAGTCTAGAGAAAAGAAGGACTAGGAGTGACATGATAGCAGTATTCCAGTATTTGAGGAGCTGCCACGAAGAAGAAGGGTTCAACTTATTTTCTAAAGCACCAGAAGACAAGACAAGAAACAATAGATGGAAACTAATCAAAGAGAGAAGCAACCTGGAATTAAGGAGAAACTTCCTAATAGTAAGAACAATTAACCAGTGGAACAGCTTGCTTCCAGAAATTGTAGGTGCTTCATCACTGGAGATTTTTAAGAAAAGACTGGACAACCACCTATCTGAAATGGTATATGGTCTTCTGCTTGAGCAGGGGGTTGGACTAGAAGACTTCCAAAGTCCCTTCCAGCTCTAATCTGATTGAGAAAAAAATATATGAGAAAGCACATGTAAAAGCATGATGGATTTGACTGTGATGAATGATTGAGTGAAGGATAAGAGTGAGGTAAATGAGATTTCTGAATGTGGCACTAAATATTTTTTGATAGTATCCAGAATGGACATGGCAAAAAATGGATGTAGAAGAAAAGAAAAGAAGTGAAAGAAACTAGAAGGAAAGTAGAGTGACTGCAAGATGAGAAAATACAAGTCCCGTATGGAAGAAATTTTAGTAGTTTACTCAGATGAATTCATGTATTTTGTAAAAGCTTATCAAAAGTGAAAAAATGGATGGAAACATTTTTAGATGTTTAGCTGATGGTAGAAAGTTAGTAGGCAGTCAGTGAAGTGTTGTGAAAAATGAAAATGTTTAAAAATATGTCAGATGTTGGAAATGTAAACACAACTCAGGCACGTATTATCATGTGTGGTGGACATGTGATAAAGCAAAAAATTATTGGAAAAAGATACATACTTGGTTAGAAAAGATGTTGGGATAATATGTAGATTTTAAACCTGAACTTTTTTTATTAGGTATAATGCCAGAAAAGATTAACAAACAATCCTATATTTGATTTTAAACGTCATAACAGCGGCAAGAATAATATTTGCGCAATATTGGAAAAATGAAGGAATACCACCAGATGAAGAAATAATCAAAAAAATATTGGAATGCGCAAAGATGGATAGATTGACCATGAGACTGAAAGAAAAAGAAGAAACAGAATATTATCAAACTTGGGACTTACTTTACCGATGGTTAGAGGAAAAAATAAAGGATTAGGAATTTAATATGTATTAGCGTATTTAAACTCAGCAGATTGGTTGAAAAATTATTATTACATGTATGGAAAAAATTAATAAAATCTTACAAAAAAAAGAAGTTGTGAAGAATGAATCAAATACAAATGTATTTTTGTAAAATACAAAACTGGCTTTATGTTAAAGCGTATTTCTGTCCACTGTTACATGAAAGTGGTCATTGGGTATATCCAGAGAAAAGTAAAATTAACTTGCGTGAGAACGGGCTAGTTAAGAAGTGTATGTGAAAAAGCAAGAAAAGATAAGGTCAGGAATGAATGGATAGAATTTAGTGGTAAATGATCAGTGAAAAGAAATATATTAAGGTAATTTGATCATAGAAATAGAATGAATGAAGATAACTTTGGAAAACATACCAAAGAAAGGGGAAAGAAAGAAAGTTGTAATTGGATCAAATTGATGAGATTCTCAGAAAGAGAGGGGTGAAAAATTTAAAGAACAAAAAGCAATTTATAGATATGGTGGAGATAAGGTTGGTTTGCAGGGATGGAAAAATAAGAAGTGGTACTGTGAGTGTTGGCTTAAACTACTTTTCTTTTTCTTATCTTGCATGTTTTGTTTTTTTGACCTAGTATTTTCTTTTTCTGTGCCTTCAATAAACTTTCTTATCCCTAAAAAGAATAATATGGTATATCATATCATCTTCTGAAGTCCAGCTTGCATCTACCGAGCACATTCTCTCTTCTGTTTTTTCTTGCTATGCTCATAATTAGCAATACTACTTTGTAATTGGGTTATATAAAATCAGATGTAATAAAAGGAGAAGTAAAATAATGCAGGCTTGTAGATGTTTTTTAGATTAGTTGAAGGCTATCAAAAGAAAAATGTTACCACTTTCTATATTACTTACTGCCAGCTAGATGTTTTGTAACTCTGAGCATGTACAGGTAGTTCTCGACTTACAATAGTTCTTTTAGTGACTGTTCAAAGATACGACACTGAAAAAAGTCACCATTTTTCACACTTATGACTGTAGCAGCATCCCCATGGTCACGTGATCAGAATTCAGACACTTGGCAACTGACTCATATTTATGATGGTTGCAGTGCCCCAGGGTCAAGTGATCACCTTTTGTGACTTTCTGACAAACAAAGTCAATGGGAAAGCCAGATTCACTTAATTAGTGTTACTAATTTAACAACTGCAGTGATTCACTTAACTGTGGCAAGCAAGGTTGTAAAATGGGGGCAAAATTCACTTAACAACTATTTCACCTAACAACAGAAATTTGGGGCTCAATTGTGATCGTAAGTCGAGGACTACCTGTAATATATAGGTTACACTTCATTTCCTATTCATGCACATTCTTTCCTAGAATGCTAAAATGACATTGTGTGCACTGTGATATCACAATGCAAGCTCTCCACCTTTCATGTTGGCATTATGACATCATACGCAAGTATGAAATGGGCAGAGTTTCCAATGCATTTGTCACTTGCCTCAACTTGTAGATGCCTGTTCTTGGCATATTGCTTACATTTTATGTATGTATCTAAAGATGTACATCTTTCATTATAGTTAGATAGATGATTAGTTATATCTAAGTATTAGTATTATTTCAGATTTGTAATCATAGCCAAGTCAGATTTGTTACAAATATAGTTTATTAAATAAATCATTGTAAGTGGTACATTTTGTGTTGGTTCAGTGACTGTTATGCTTGCATTTATTTCCATATTTCACTTTTATATTTTTACACGCCTAGATAAGACATGTTCTATACATCCTAGCAGTAAATCATATCTTCAGATATGGAAGAATGATTATATTATTTCAAGCAAGCTAGTTTATGTATTTCTGGTTTCTCATTCTCTGATGTCTCAAACTCTTAAAGGAATACTGACTGTTTATTTCAAATACTGTTTGTGATTTCATGGCAAATACCTGCTACCATAAAAAAATATAAAGTAAGAAGGACAACAAACATGATGTAAAAAATAATTAGAAATACTAGGGCCACAAGTTCTGGACTGAATACATTCAGACTAACTGGTAGAAGGTTGCAAATATATAATATATTTCTTTGTTTCTATCAGATTTTTGCATCTCAAATCTGGTAGCTGTACAAAAAGACATTATAGAAGATCTTAATGCATCAGAACCTGCAGGTTGCTACAGACTTCTAATGTGTAGAAGTTTCATCTCCTTTTTCTTTCATAAATATCCTTAAAGCATGATGGGCACATTATTTGGTAAACAAATCTGACCCAAAGGATGATATGCTACATTTTGTAATATTGAAACAACACTAAGGATGTCATTTCCAAAATCATCTAGGGAATTGGAACTGCACCCAAGGCATCCATTATTATAATTGCTTTTATTATATACATAAAAAATGTGAAATCATACTGCCAATTCTTTAGCTGGTGTGGGTGTCAGAACCCTCAAATATTAATCATGCATATTCTCTGGGTTTAGGTTATTCGGGTTCTACAATTCTTCTATGGGGGGGTAGCCAGGGGCTTGTAATGCATGTAGACCCTTTCCTCTATCTGCTTTGATGTATCCTTTATGGGGTGTGAAAGGAATGCCTCAGGGCCATCTGCCTTATCTCAGCGTGCAGGGAGTAACTGGAGAAGACCTAACAACCTTGAGAGAGGCACCTTATCGATTGCTTTCCCACAGCTCGATGTCACCTGTGGATTGGCTTGTTTGAACTGACTGGACGGACAGTTGGGGTGGGGTTATTGTTTTGCGTGTTTAACCTACTGATTTGGGTAGGAAGTCCTCAGATCCTGCCTAGCTTTCCTGCTTTCTGTACCTGCCAAATAAAGTTCCTTTTGAAATGATACCAGTTTCAAGAGTTCTGCTTTCTTGGTAGAGAAACGGAGGCAGGTCCTTACAGTGGGTCTTCATTAGTGTTGAGTTCTTCCCAAGACGACACAATGTATTGACATAGTATAGGTGTGTATCCAAGCAATGTGGGCTTTTGTAGTTTACAGATAAAAATTTTGTGCTGGTTTATGCCATAATCTTTTAATTTCAGTTTTCAGATCTTGATATTTTGTGATTTTCACCAATTCTTTTTTTTCTATTCTATTATCCCCTGGTATATCCCATCAATTTCCCACAATTTCTTCTTTTCAACCAGTTATATTTGGTGTGTTATGAGCCAAAGCTTTATCAGTTTGTATTCAGAAATCCCGCAATATTTTAACCTGCTTATTTTTGATTACTTTTCAACTATATGTTCCCAGCAAGTTTTCATTACTGATATATGGTAATATTTACAGATGTTCTAGTGAATCCTTTTGGCGACTGTGTTATATCTTTATTTATAATTAGTTTGTGCAATATCTTTATACAATAGTATATAATCTATTGTTTCTTCTGCTTCTTTACACAATCTACACTTTGAATCATTTGATATTTTTTAATTCTGGACTTGATTGCATTAGGTTGAATAACTTTTTCTTGCATACACCCAAAATCAAGTCTTCAGTTTATTTTTTATTGTTCCAGTTGTAAGCCGTTGTCAGGTTTTATCTTTATCCACTTTCCTCTCAATACTTTGTAGAAATTAACCATGTAATGTTTTTCTTTGCCAGCATTCTGTTTGTGTTTTTATTTTATTTATTTATCCCATTTCTACATCACCCATCTCATCTAAGTGATTTTGAGCTGTTTACAGTAAAAACATAAAAAGTGATATAAAAGCACAAATAAAAATAACAAAGATAAAACAGAGTTAAGAACAAAGTTAAAATTTAAATATTACATATTAAAATGGTAGAGGGAGTGCCCTCGTGTCCCCAACTAACTCCAAGTCGCATATCAGTCTTTGATCCCCATGCCAACTGGCAGAGGCAGATCTTAACACTATTTAGGAATGCTAAAAGAATGGGAGCCCTCCTCATCTCTCTGGGAGTAAAAGCAGGGAAGGCTCTTTTCCTGGATCCTGCCAGTCAAAATTATAAAACTGATGGTATCTGTAACATACACTTTGTGCCTCACCAGGTGAGACTGGATGAGGTAATTGGGAAGAAATCTGTCTCCAGAGGAACTTTTAGTAGGTCATAATTCATTGTCTTTGTTGATTATCTTTTGTGGTCACTTTGCATAGGCAGGAAACAGTAAACATACAGTCTCATACATTGGCATTGCATTGTTACATTTACACTACATTGATACATTTGTGCTAAACATACAGTCTCATACATTGTTACATGGGAGCTTCATTGTTACATTTTATAAAAGAATAACTTTTATTTATTTCCTTCACGGGGGCAAATTGTCAATGAGTGCTCTTGCAAAGCAGATGTATTACATGTGCAACTTGAGAGGCACCAAGAACTGACAATATCACTATTATTATTTTGCAACCCAAAATGCAATATATATGATTTGATCTAATGGTTAAGGCACCAGGCTAGAAAGCCGAGCACTATGAGTTCAAGTCCCACCTTAACCTTGAAAGCCGGTTGGGTGACCTTGGGCCAGTCACACTCTCTCAGACCAACACACTTCACAGGGATGTTGTTATGGGGAAAAGAGGAAGTTATGTTGGAGATATTCACTGCCTTGAGTGATTTGTAAAAATAAATGTGACGTACAAATAAATAAACACATCAGGATAAAAAGTCAAAATCAATCTCAGAATTGATATGCATAGTAATAAAAAAGGAAAAATGAAGAAACGTGCTTGAAAACTATATTAATTCTTATTAGCAGTATTTATGCAAAGCATTGTTTAATGCATTATTTAACTAGATGACTTATTTGAGCACTAGCGAAGCCAAATATGAATATCAGGATGTCACATTTGTTTTTATTACATGTGGATTCTGAATAGCTTTTGGGGGGGAATTAATCATCTTAACAAAGCAGTGTTAATTATTAGTTTTCTTTCTTAATCTTTAATTTTAATGACCAAAAGTTTCAATTCAACTTCTTGGAAGTTGACCCGATTCTAAGAACACGTTCTTTGAAATTTGCAAAAAAATCTTCCTGTGGGACAAAACATATTTTTATTGCTTATCAAAAAAAGAGACAATTTTTCATTGTGGACAAGCCCCGCGTGTTATTTTTGCAATCAAAAGAAATTCTTGAACTGGACGGGTAGTTAACTGTTAAGGTGAGAATTGAGTTGCCCATCTGAAAGCAAGCTTGGTCTTTTGAAATTCCAGATTAAGTGAGAGAGGTAGCAGCTGCAACTTCTCTTACCAAGTGGCATACCTGATATTAACAGGGGAGAGACAAGGTAAAAAAAGTCCAAGCAAAATTGGATGTGAAAAATCAAAACTGCTGTATTGTTATGTGACAGAAGGCAAAGTAAACATTTGTTTAACTTTTCCACCTGTATCATTTTACTTGCCAAATGGTAGCATTCAGTTAGTGTATTCATAAATTCAAAGTATACTGTCAAGTTAAAATGACTATGTCTAGAAGGCAAACTATAGGATAAATAGGATTTTTATGCATTATTGATTTGTTTCACACACCATGAACACAGAAGATGCCTGTGATCTAGTTCTTTTAAGACTAAGTATTTGTTTTAATTTTTCAGTTTTTAACAAAATGAACAATAACGACTGTGCCAAACATTTATAAATCAGCCTTGAAAGCAGAATCCAACTTAACTTTGAACACACATGTATTTTAAAATGTCAAAGGATGTAACAGTAGTAACAAAAGATGAACTTCTTACCCCAGATCATTAGAAGATGGAATATGTCATATTTTGCTAAATTATATTATTAGTGCTATTAAAGAATGGGATTTCCATAGAATCAACTAAATATTGTGTCCCAGAGATAGAGAATACATGTATGGCTTTGACTTGCAGAACCTCAGGCAGGCTGGAGTCTGCTTAATACAAGGTGTATTTATCTTTCCCTTTTGAGATTTGGCAAGACAGCATTGCTGCAGGAATCTTGTTAAAAGTATTGTGAAGTACTTAGGGCAGAAAGAATAGCACAAGGCTTGGGTGCAACCTTAGCCTCTCACAGTTACTTTCCTGAGGTGCCAACAGAGCCCATATGCAGTAATTCTCCACTCCCCATAGTGTGATGTTGCCAGCTGGTTCCCATGGGTTGTAGCAGCATTCATGTAGTCTTCTCTTGTCCTTCCAAGTATGCTTTTTCTGTCCTGACACGATTGAAATAAAGGAGCCAAGTCAGTGCCCAAATGCAACTGAAGCTGAAGCAATTTCTACACCTTCCAATAAAACAGTTAGCGCAACAAATTGCATACTTAAGCTAAAAGAAAAAAGGATGCTAGATTCCAATTGGAGCAGTGAGCCCATTTTATTCCCTTCCTCTAGTTCAGAGCATTCTTGCAGTAGCCTCTGAATGCAAAGAAACAGTCTGATTGTGACTATATTTCACTGCCCTGATGAGTAAATCCAACATAGATGAGCGGAAAGGAGACAATGTGAGATAGAGTAGATACTGTACTAGCCCCCTTTTGAAGGCTTGAGCTATTGACAGCTATTATTAAGTCTGATATCTGGTAGAGCATAGACACTAATATGGATAAGATGAGTGTTAGAAAATGGAAGCAAGGGATAGCCAAACGTAATAGAAAAATTATGAAATTGCTTATTGTTCCACAAACAAGTACTCTTATTGTGGTTTTATCTTTAAATACGGTTGACACTATTGAAAAAGATTTATTAAAAATGGCTTTGCTTAGAGATTAAAAGCAATTAAATTACGCACATGCAATAAACATCATGATAATCAAAAACAGTTTATTGGGCTAAATGTATTTCCAGTTTGGTTATAATGAATTTATATGCTATTTAGGGATTTCTGATAGGATGCCAAATAATATGCTTTGTTGACCTCTCACAGCTGAACAAATGAATTTAAACAATTGTAATTATAACAAATATAAATGAAAAATGTTATTGTTAAAATAACTTTTGGACTTCCTAGAGTAAGGTACAAAATGTTCTGGATTTTGCATTCAGAATTAGGATAGTAGAAAGATCAGAGCATGTTTTCAATAAAATTAATTAGAAAGTAATGAATGGTAAATTTTGAGCAAGTCTTGTTTTATAGTAGTGTGAGACCTCAGCAGGATCAGTCTCAAAGCTGTCCCCCCCCTATGCACACAGGATGTGCCTATCTACCCCACAGTAGTGTGTATAGATTTCTCATTTTGAAATTGTAAACAGATAACAGGATTAGATTGTTTTGCATTAAGTACATAGATTCAGGATTCTTTTCCTTTTGATGTTACTGTATTCACTAAGTGTGAGAGAATGGTCTGGATTGGGGTTGATGCATGCAGCGATGAGCAACTTTTTTTTTTTTTTTAATCCATTACCTTTCTCTATTTGGAGCAAGAACTGATTGTCAGATGTTGGTCCATGACAAGTTATCAATGGCAGCAATAAGGGGAAGGGAGCAGAGTTCCCATGTAGAAATAAGTTGTAGGAGAATAAAAGCAGCAGCAATTGTCGTATTTAGGAGAGGGATATTGTGGACAAGTGAGACCCAGAATTCCATCCATAATCCTCCCCAGTTTTGCTATTGGGGCAGAAGGATAGCGTCTGTGTAAAATTATAGGGAGGCTGTGATTTTGTGACAATTATCTGCTTCTGAAGTTCACATAAAGAGTGAACAAAACTATTAAGATCTGCTGCTTTAAGAAAGCAAATTTAGATTTTCCTATATAGGATATTTAGAGCTACCTGGTAGGTATACCTGTAAGAGGAAAAACAGACAATATTGCTGTTCATAAGCTGCAGTAAGTAACTGCAGTGCAGTATGTGGCTTGACAGTGTTTCTGAAGGAGAGAATAGATTTGTTATTCGCAGTTTTCTGTGGTGAAAAACTCTCTGATCCGGCACAACAGAGAGGACAGTGCTTGTCAGCAGTTTTCCATGCCCCAACATTCCCTTTTTCTTAAAGCACTCAGGGACTTGTTTAAACAATTTGGGAGGTTAATCAGGGAGATGGAATATAGAAGAAGCAGTGCCCCAAATCTACCCCTTCCCTGTTTTGTTGATGGAAACTACTGAATCAAATAGGACAGCAAGCAGATTGTACATTTTGCACCTGGATTATTTTGAGTCTGGTACTGAAACCTTTCTAGATAGAAGTTTCAGCTCTGCCCGATTACAGGTTCCTTGATATTTATTAACTCTTGGAATTTTTGTTTTAAATAGATTTTTTAGTGTTTTTTCCATTTGTAAGTAATTTTAATTTAGCTTTTCTCCCAGATGCAATCAATGCATAAATACAGGTGTGTATTATTAGTTAGTATTTATAACAAGGAAGGAACCGTATTGTACCAAATCGCTGCTGTTCATAGAGATTTGAGAAATCTATGCTAGCCTGGTATGATTTCTTTCCTTTTGATCATTTGAACCATATATTGTATTGTTAATTTTTGTGAATTTGAAAAAGAAGTTTGTCACTTTCTTAGTTTCCTAGATGCTGGTCATTTAAATCTAGCCAGATGACAAGACAGTTGATTGGATTGAGATAGGCAAGGTATAAAATTGAGTATATAAATAAATAAAGCCTACTTGGTGCTTTTCAGTGAGTTTGGGCTGAGCTTTAACTGGTCTTTGCTGCATTTATTATTTGTTTATGAAATGTGTATATTGTTGTAATTTCCAAATATTTCAGTGGTTCAACACTAATAAAATATCTACAAAAATATCCAATTTATAATATCCATGCTAAGCAAACAAATAGAAATATAATACATAATAATACAATCCATAGACAGCATCATATCCCTAAATTATCTCCTGAAGAGCTTTGTCTTAAACATTTTATGGACCCGAGAGTGCTAATCCGATATCCAGAGATAAGCTATTCCAAAGAGTAAGCACCACCTTTGAAAAATAGTATATCTATTTGAGCCTCAGTTCCTCCCCTGCCATCCATTTCCTAAAATGGTGAGGAACCACAAGCAACTTTTTCTGGGAAGCACATATACAAATATCTTCTTGTATAAGCAAGTTATCATACCTTCCATCATCAGCAAATAACCCTTTCCTAAGTAATGCTTTCAATGTTACCATCTCTATTTTAAAATTTTGATTTTTAGAACAACAGGGCAGGAATTTGAGTATTCTTTATGGTGCTTACATGAGTTCCCTCTATTGACAGATAAACAGTACACAAAAATGCTGTGTGTCTCTCCCCCTCTCCCTCCCCTCCAAATGCGTCTGCATTATAGTATAATGTCAAGAAACATGTTGGGAAAGTGTTCCCATTAAAATTCAATCATATATGACCTTTTCCAGGAAGATATGCTCCCTATAACTATTGAGTTTGAAATTCCTGAATATTTCATGTTACTTTGTGGATTTTGCATTCCAAACGATAATTTGCTAATGTCTTCAAGTTCCCATGGGGCTGCTGAAATACTGTAGATGCTGAAATGGAAGAAATGAGGGTGTAGCAAATAAACTCAATGAGCTGTCAAAAAAATTTTTCTACAGGAAAGATTCTTTTCACTTGAATTGGTACATCATTTAGTGGCTTCCTTAGATGCCTTCCTTAACTAAATGTGTAATACTTATATTCATTATTATTATTTTTTTAAAAAAATATGTTTGGCTTTTGAAATTTTAAGGTGTGTGAATATTGTTGTAAGGTTTCTCTTAATATGCCATGGTATAGTGAGGGCAAAATTTCTCTTTCCAGTTGCTTAGCAACCTTTTTTTTTTTTTTTTTTGGTACCGTAGCAGATGCACATAGGACTCCTGATTGCTTAATGCCAGACTTCTGGCTTTTGTCAACGTAAAACACTGGCTGCAAAAGCAGCAGTAAAAAGTTACATTGAAACATAGGTAAGAAAGGGAATCAACATTACTTTGCTGATTACTGCAGTTGACAGCTGGCTTCTATTGAGGACATGTAGAGTTTCCCCCGTTTCTGGCTATGCCTGAAGGCTTCAGACAAAGAGAATCATTTTTACAGAATGATTATCTAGAAGCAGTAACTCAAGGCATGGACTGTAAAGACTAAGTATTTGACACTGCCTGATATACCATGAAATAGCAAGAAAAAGGACTGCATAATATAGTGAGAAGGTGCCAAGGGCAGAGAGTTCCTGGTATAGCAGATAATTTATTGCCAGTTGATTTCTTAACAGTGTGATCCTGTTCTTCATTTTGCCATGAGGGTAGCTTGGAATTTGTATGTGAAAGTGATCTTCTCGTCTCTTTTGATCACACCACACATAAATAGATATTTAGAGGAAGTATGAAATCAGCATTTTGGGCTGGATTGTTTGTGACAAATTCTGCTATAGCCAAGTGTGGACTCCCAGTTAGTTGCTTTTTATATCCAAAAATTGTAATTGTATGGGTGAAAAATATGCAAAAGGTGAAAAGGAAGGGAAGATTCACTATTCTCTCTTTCTAAGGCCCCTTGAGTTCTGCTAAAAAGCACTTCAAAAGATCAAGCAACTTTCCAGTCTTGTAATACACATGACAGAGGACTCTTTTTCCAGTGGCAAAATTATCAACAATACTATGGGTATGAACTGATTTATAGGAGCTTATCTGCATATGGTTATAATCTCAGTTAAGAAGCTTTGAATGTCTTCCATTCACTGACAGTGTCTGTCTGGGAGATGCAGGACAAGTCTTGTTTCAGTGTCTGACTGCTGTATGGATCTGCAAGGAGATATCAGAATGAGTCCGAGTCTTCAAAAGTGAATGTGTGTTCAGAAATTAACTGACTCTGCAACAATATCAACTTTAGCTCTGATGGTTGTGCTTAGTTGTGCTTCCCAGTAAGTAGACTCTTAGCTCCTGCTGGAACAGCAGGTGAAAACTGTATCCTGAAGGGTCTTTGCCCCTCTTCGGTTATTGGCGTAAAATGAATTGACTGTGGTGACTTATATTCTTGTCATTGTATGGATGGACTACTGTAAAGGGCTCTACAAGGTATTGTTCATGAAAAAAACTTGGAAGCTGCCTCTAGTGCAAAATGCATCTGCCTGCATGTTAACCAGGACACCCTGATATTGTGATGTAATGTCAATATTATGATGTTCTACAGCGCTATGGTTTTAAGATTATAATATTATATTGCTGTCTATATTATTGGATTTTCTGATAATTTATTTGATCAGCGTATTATAATGTATTTGCCTGTTCTTGCATATAAGCCATTTAGAGTCAAATGTTTGAAGAGTATTAAAGTATTTGAAGTAAACAAGTAAATAAAGCCAGAAATTTATCACCCAAGAAACCACCGTATTATAATGCTACACATATAAGAGTTAATAGCTGTGGGTTTGTTGGTTGTTTGCTGTGAGAGAGCACTGAATCATACTTAAGTTGGGCCTATGAAAGTGATAACATATTTTGCTGAACCACTAATATGAATACATATGCCCTAGGTGTCACATTGTTTCTGAAACCACAGTTGATACCTCTATAGTTAAGGATGTCAAACAAATGTTAAGCACCCATCATATTCAGTTAGTACTAACTGAAATCTGAAACCGGCGATATCTATGCTTTCAGATTCCAGTTAGTGGTATCCAGAAACAATGGCCAACAGTATTTTACAGACCACAGGAAACAACTGGTGGGGTTTGAAATAGGAATTGCATAGCAACTAAATTAGTAACTTAGCATGGACTTTGAATGCATTTATTGAGTGAAAAGATATCGCAGGTGAGGTTTACATTATTAGTAAGTTGGTATTAAATATAAAGTGTCGGAATTTACAGAGCTGAAATGACACAAGAATTTTTAATAGTGGTGCTTCTGACCTCTCCTAGGTGATGTCAGAATATTTTGAAATGAAACTTGGGAGAACATATTTTTTTCAGAATTGCTATCCAAACATGAATATTATATGTGGTAGTTCTGGCTTCTGCAAGATTAGTAACAAGTCTGCTGAGACAGTGCCCATGGGTCATCAAAAAAATTCTGTAGATTAAATATAATATTGTTATTTCATTAAATGATAATGGAATTTTAAGGCTTTAAATATTGTTGATCATTAACTGACTCTGCAATAAATGTATTCATTATTCAGTTCATAGAATTAACTTTGAGGAACATTTATACAATTAAAAAAAAAAAAGTTAAGTTTGTCCTCTATTTTATTGCTGCTGTTAAAACTCCTGACCCTGTTTCTAATTATCTTTTTGACACAGATGTGCATTATGTAGTGTAATGCAGATTAGATCAAGTCAGTAATGCTTTTTAAATGCTTGCAGTAATCAAACAATTTATCTGTGTACTTTGTAATGGAGATACATGTCTTTAATGTACATTTTTCATATCATTATTCCAGTTAACAATCAACATGATAATGTTGAATTGTCTGCTGTCTTTTCCTGAACTGTTTTTCTGATATTATTGGAGGGGGGGGAATGTCAAAAAGCTCAGAAAAAGCAGAAAGTTTGAGAAATTTGCAGACTTTCATAAGCAGTACTGAAAGGCGTTATATAGCCATTTGACATCAATATCCAGTAATCACCCTAATCTCAAATATATATTGTATAGATCAGGGGTGTCAAACTGGCCGCCCGTGGGTCAGAAGCGTCGTCACATGCAGGCCACGCCCACCCCAGCTTCGCAAAGGCAAAAAACTTCGCGATACATCATGTGACGCAATCGAGTTTGACACCTGTGGTATAGATCATAACCAGTATATGATATACTAAAGGATTGAAGGGGGAGGAATTAGAAATGAGTTCTTGGAAATATGCCAAACATGCCCTCTCCCTTGCCCCATATTTCTTTGCTTGTTCTGCTGCTATTAGCTGCTTTGTCTTTCGAAAGTTAGCTGCCTTTCCCCCTTGTATGGCTGCTTAAATTCTTCCTTAAGCTCACCAAGCAGGGAGAGGAAATGGCATGAAAATAGTTGAGATAAACTAAACCTTGACTGGCAGGTCCAGTCATCTTAGTTACAACCAGTGCTTTTTTTGTAAAAAGAAAAGGTGCCAGAACTCACACCTGTTATACAACCCGCCTTGCCTACCCTACAAGGTTCCATCCAAAAAAGGTGCCGGAATTCCGTTCTGGGCGTTCTATGACAAAAAAGCCCTGGTTACAACCCATAATAACTATTATGACATTTCATAAATATACGACGTGTATCAATTGATGGCTGCATTACATGTTTTTATTATATTGACATCTGCTTATTTATTAATATTTTGGGGGAAGTACATGTACATTTTGTTCTAATACTTAGAACTGAGGATTAAGGCATGATGTATGCAATTAAAATCAATATTCTTTATTTTAATCCTGTTACAGTGATGTAATGCACATGCCACTTTACTGTTTTCATATTAACAGCAGCAACAAAACTCTTTAGTTGTAAAGTTAGATATTTAAATAGAGACTTAATATTGCACTAAAACAATTTTATTAATTATATTGTTTATATATGTGATTTTTCTGTAGTGGTGAATTTCAAAAGAGCGATATTCCAAATCAGTTATATTAATTACTTAAAAATAGTGGTTTGTTTTTTTTAAAAAAATGGTTGTTTCATATGTTCCGTTTAATTTTGTACCATGTTTGAAACTTATTTGTTATAGACATGTGTCAGTGTAAATGTCTATATTTCGATAAAAAAAATAAGTATTTTTAATTAATGCATTTGGCAAGTTTAGATTGATGTTAGAGCTACATTTTTATGAGCTTATCCTGTCAAATTATTCAAATAAATTGAAGTTGGTGAAGCTACATGGGCTATCATTTATGAATAATTAACATTTTTATGTTCTTCCATATGTGTTGTTACCCTTATGTCCACAATTGATATCAGCTCAATAAGAATATTCCACTAGGATTATTATTTTCTATGTCTTCAGTAGATAAATAAGCTTGCCTTCAATCTGACTTTTTTTGGAAAAGGAATGAGAGACAGTTTAGGAGTTCATGGCTACTATGATTCATGTTGGATACTATGCATTTGATCAGATGTTTGTCATGGAGCAGATATGATAAGTGAAAGGAATTAATATTAACGTTAGCACCATATTATATATTGGTTAAGGTCTGCGACTAAGAACGGGATTCCCAGATTATACCCTTAGCCGTGGAAGCTCACTGAATAACAATTGCACTTTCTCAACTTAATGAACCTTGGAGTCTTATTCTTAGAAAAAATAGAAGGAGGGAGCATTATATACACTCTTGTATTGAAAGTGGAATATAGATCAAAAAAGAGCAAAAGCAACATTTTGTTGTGATCTAAGGAGGGTGTCTGATATGTCTTCTCAATTTAGTTTCTTGGAAAAAACTCATGCGTTGCTTATCTGATTATTGCCTTGGTAGCAGCTCTTTCTCCTGTCCTTCAAAATCATTCCCTATGCCCTCTACATTCTCTCTCAGCCTAATCAACTGTACAGGGTTGCTATTGCAGGGATAACATTAAGGGAACTGTCTATGAATGCCACCTTGAGTTCCCAAAGAAAAGGCAGAATATAAATGCCAGGGCTGAACAAACATTTGGAAAAGTGTTAAAGAGTTCTATGTACATGCATGATCAGACAATATGGAGAAGCCCTCAGAGTAGCCATGCTGAGAGTTAGAGAGGAGGTAGTATTTTAATATTTTGTGCTGGAGCTTCAGAAAGAGCAGAGGCTATTTACATGATAGTATAATTAACATAATGTTTCTAATCTCATTGCAAACATCTTCAAACACTTTTGTAGAAATGAGCTACAGTGCTGTGCATTATAATGAGAAAAAGAGTACATGCTGGATATTAATTTATTATTTATTGTGATAATTTGTGTCCTGCCTCCACGCAGGAGCCGAGGTAGTTCCCAGCACAATAAAAATGACAAAATACAAACATTTAAAAAAAAGAATCATAATATTCATTATAACACATATCTTCCCATCAATCAGTGATAAACTCCACATTAAAATTAGACACCCCATAAGTTATTTTCCAAAATTACTTAGTACCTTAGGTTTTGAAGGCTCTGTGAAAGAGAATGATCTTAACAGTCTTTCTAAATATTAATAACCAAAGATAAAACAATAGCAGGTATTGATGGGTGGGTAAAAACTATTCTAGAAATGGAATCCATGACTGAGGAGACCTACCTCCAGATATGCCCTCTGCTCACATCCTATGGATAATGTATCTCAGCATGCTTTCTCAGCCAATTTCAACAGACCGATTCTACTCAAAGCAGATATTCTCAAATATGACCAAAGCCCAAGTCTGGTTGTTAGATAATGTAGTGAAACTAGTCTTTTCTTCACTTTCAAAATATGAGGGTGTTGTCAGTCCATAATCAATAGACTGAAGTCTGACATTTTGATCAACTATACTGCAATTGCATGAAAGCTGTCTTCATTTTACTCCAGATTATTGTATATGCATACATGAAGTTCCCACACAATATATCATGAAAAAATGTGTTAAGAGAGGTGTAGCTGGGATCTACTCAGCACTGTTCCTAGGGGATGGATCAGCACTGAAGTTTGAAGGGATGCATTGGGCTGAAGGTTTTAGTTCATTTGTCTTTGCTTCTTTCATATCCCAGTGTGTAGTGTCTGACATCTTAGTCACTTTATGTCCCGAAAAGATAGTGTAAAAACTAAATCTTAGTTGCCATTGTTCCTCTAATTTACCATTGTTAACAAATATATTTTATTTTGTTGTTGCAACCAGACCCACAGGAATACTGTAGCTATATTGCTTTGTGGTACCAAAATTAACAAAGTAATTTAAAGATTATTAACATTAATATTAGTTTCATATATATGAGGTGTTCTCCTGAGTTAGAAAAAGACAGCAATGTTCAATGAGAGAGTGGGACAGAAGTCAATGGAGGGAAGTACTTTCTATATTTTGTTTCTTTGTGAACCCCACCTCCATGCATATGTGTATGTATGTGTGTGTACCTGAATATTGCTTAATGCAGGGCTTTTCAACCTTTTCACCCATTGTACCACTTTTAGGATATGGCAATATCCGAGTACCACCAGTCGCCTAGCAAGGTGTCAAAAACTTGATGATCCCCCCCAAAAAAGGAAAGAAGTGATGAAGTACAGGTAGTCCTCGACTTACAACAGTTCGCTTAGTGACTGTTCGAAGTTACAATGGCACTGAAAAAAGTGTCCCCCAAGCCACAGCCGAGCAAGACACCTGCCTGCCCACCTGGCCACGCTCTTCCTCCTGTCCGAGGTTTTCATTGTTGTGAGCATTTCTGTTGAGGATTGGGGGTGGGGTGGGGGGGTGTTTGGTTTTTATTCCCCCCGTCTGCTGGGTGGTTGCAGCAGGTTTTGGTCACTTCACATGACCCTGGGACACTGTGACCGTCATAAATATGAATCAGTTGCCAAGCATCTGAATGTAAATCACAAGACCCTGGAGATGCTGCAACATTTCAGCTAATCGGTGCTGCTTCTGGGCTCAGCAGAAACGCCAGGATCAGTGCTGAGCTCCAGCTGGAGCCTGGCGCTGATCCTGGCGCTTCCACTGAGCTCTGACAGCCCTGCAGCTCCAGCCATCTCTCGCTCAGGCTTGTGCGGTGCTGCCACCAGTTCAACTCATTCCCCGCTACTTTTCTAGGATGGTCGCGTACCACCTGCCAGGTGCCAATGTACCACAGGTGGTACCCGTACCACTGGTTGAAAAGCCTTGGCTTAATGCACCAGTGTGCCAAATTTTATATTTTATTTTGTTTCAATGTTGTTTTTAACTAGAGAGCTTTACAATTAACATTTTAAAAGTGTAAGAAAATAGATTAATAAATAAAGACTTCCCTCAATTTCTCCTTTTCAGATCATAAGTAAACGTTTGGTGTTTTTTCTGTTATTATCACCTAGATGATTTGAAAGCTTTTATCCGTTGTTAGAATGTACAGCATCTTTTTCTATATCTTTAAAACTTCTGTATTTCAAGATTTCAAGATTCCTAAAAATGTTTGCTATAATATTAAAATGACATTTTCCATCTTCCTGCATATTAACAAAGAGAATGGAATGATCATAGCAAGATCAAAGTCAAATGGTGAGATGAAAGAAGCTGGCATTATTGATGGATGCCATATTGAGTGCCATCAGTTGTTAGATCAAAGTGTTTTCAAGTTTTGGCTTAAAAAATTCTATGTTGGTTTTATTAATCTTCTTTAGAATTGTCATATCCATAATTTGTTTAAGGTTGCTGTCTGCAAAGGTCGTGAATGTTATGATTACAGATTATTGTTGTTAAAGTCAGGACTAGTAACCAAAGGGTAACCCAAAATGATAAGAGTATGCAAGATCTGTATCTTCTGTTCAAATAGGGCCTAACTGGAACAGAAGAAAGTCTTTTTTGGACTTTTTCTTGTCCAGAAGACTCAAGTCTCCATAAGCAAAGGGCTAGTTAAGAGTATAAGGATACTGAACCAGCTTTGTAAATTTTATAAAATATTCATTCTAATGAATGAATGGCTCTAGTTTCAAGCACCAGCAACTTCTAATAATCTCAGTGTATTCTTTGCCTGTAATTTAAAACTTTGGGAGTTATTGCTGACAATTGGATTGAAAATGATTTTACTGTTATGATAATTGAAGGGTGATATATCTGGTTACTGTCTCTTTTCCCTTTTTATGCTCATAGATTTAATTAAAAACAATAACAAAACAATCAAGAAGCAGAAGATTGGAAATATGTTTAGTAACCCCAGGTTACTGTGTTTGTTATGAAAGACAAGGAGATGAAAGTACCATGTCAGTGAGAGAAGTCATGAGAAACTATTATGGTCATACTATATAATGCACTGAACATAAATATCACATAAAAATATTTTAGCCACTATTTTTCTCTTTGTTACATTTTTGAAAGTGCACTATGAACATTGTTCTTGTGATTTGTCTACTTATTGTCTAACAATTATTAATGATATTTTGGTTTCTAATACTAATTTATCTGTAGTACTAGTTGTAAAGGGTCTTTATTCAACAATGTCACCTCTTACCTTTTCCTGTGTTATTCTGTTTAAGATATAATAAATATAAAATTGGTCTGATATTTCTTAAATTCATGAGTCATTTCTATTCAAACTGAAAATCTGTTTCTCTGTAATAATGCTAAGGTAGAGATGTGATAGTAGTATTACCTTTTTTCTTCTTTTTATGATCCTGTAATCCCTTTTATCAGGTTGGAGTCGGGGCAACTGATGGAGCTGAGCATTTACTGGTCGGATGCCCTTCCTGATGCCTATGAGGAGTTTGCAGCAGATATTTTCTCTTTGTACCCTGATAGAAAATCATCTGTTGCTGCCTAGCTTTGAACTCTCAACCTTCCGAGTGGGAGGCAAGCATCTTCCCCTTTAGGCCACCATGTTGCTAGTAGCATTACCTAAATAAAATGTGTGAATCAATTTTTCTGGAATATTGTTCAAAAGAAAAAGAAAAGTATTACTAAAGTGAGGCCCTGTTCTAGATGTTTGTGATTCACAAGATTTAGTAGCATTACCTAAATAAACCTTGCTGGTTCCTTGATTGTTTCTGTTTAGCTTGTTTGACAATTCCTTCATTGGCGTATTGTTTGCTTCTTGATTATTAGTCTAATGTTACTCTTGGTGTTAATCTCTGCTCATTTGGGTGTTGACTACTCAGTTTCCCGTTGAAATGATGGTTAAGTCTATTCATGTGTTGTGAAATTAAGGATTTTTATCATCTCTTCTGACTGCTGATTGGTGTTCATGGATGCGATCTGCTAGTCTTCTGCCTGTTTGTCCTACATAGTGGCTGTTGCAATCTTTACACTGTATGTTGTAGATGACTCCTGTTTTTTCTTCTGGGACTGCTGGGTCTTTTGGTTTACTTCGGATGTTTTGGAAGGCTTTAGTTGGATTTTGTGCTACGGTGATGCCATGTGGTTGCAATAGTGTGTTGGATATTTTTGATGTATGGCAGTTACACAGCAAAGGAAGGAAACAGATAATCTATATAACATCTTCCAACAAAATGGATATTCACACAACTTCATCAAAAAGTGCCTGACTACTCAACCCAATATAGCATAATCAACATAAGCTGTGAAAAGGATAACACTGCCAGACGATCTGTTTCCTTTTTCTGATGTTCGAGGTTGCTGCAGTGTGTTTGTGCTCGTTTAAATAGTGTTCTTACATAGCTTCTCTTGCTGTGTAACTGCCATAAAAACTATTATCCTTTGTCCCCAGTGGCAACTTATTGTTTTAAGAAAGTCTATAAAAATATGGAAGTTGTAGTTTTCTATAGCTATTGCTATCAAGTAACTGATATACTTACAGCATACTGAATGTATACATATACATCACTTCCTCTAATATCAGAGTCAGAGTCAGGTGTACCATCAGATAGACAGAAGCAAAATGTTTCCATTATATATTTCAGAGACTCAAATACGCAAGTGTATGAACATTTGTAGGTTTAAATAAATTTAATAATACCTCCAAAATGGGCAGATGAGGGCCTGTGAATATTGGGTCTTCAGAATCCCAGGAAGGCTCGCATTAACTAACCCCTTTGTCAAGGTATGCTGATCTGTCAGACTAAAGACTAAAATACTGAATTTTGCTACTCTTTCTAAAGGCAGTTTTCACTTCCACATTATAAAAGCTAAAATATTTAAATGAACTAGTAGTTCAAAATTCATGTATATATAGGACCATTGTCTAGTTTCAAAGCACAGTTTTGCTGGTGCGATAATTATTGCTTCTCCAGCAGGACGATGGAGAATCCACCAATGGGTTAGGACTATCTTCCTGCCCAATAAGAGACTAAGTTTGCCAGAGTTAACACGCCTCCTGCTGGGCTGATATCCCAGACACGACTTAGTCTTCAGCCCAGCTAGGACTCGTTGTTGGCTCTGGACAGGTCGTATAGCTCTATTACATTGGTGGATTCTCATCTCCAAATATTTTAGACAGTTTAAAAGCAAGATAGGGGAGAATCAATTACAAGGCACAGCTGATTTTCGGCAAATTCCCCTAGCTGAGCGCCGGCCTCGGGCCCGCTCAGCAGCCGTTACAGCAGCGGGCGGCCGGCTCAAGCCCCGATTGCTTCAGTTAAGGGCAAGGGCTCACAATTGACAGCGAGGGGGATCCCTCGGCTGAATCAGCTGATCGTCGGAGCTTCCGATTTTGCCGCAGCGCAGCTGAGCGTTGGCCTCCGTGCGCGCTCGCAATTGCCAAGCGCTGCTGAAAGCTCCAGGACTTCACGAGGCTGAGTGTCGGAGCTTGCCTCAGCCGCCCCGCTACGTGGCGTCGGCCTTCGGGCCCAGCCAGGCCGTTCCTCTCCACGGCCCTTCAGCCCTCCCCAGCGAGGATCACGCTGAAATTTGATTGCTCTCCAGCGAGCTGCCGGCCTCCGGGTTATTTAGGGCATTTTCTTTCAATACTAAGCCCTCAGCAGCTATTGACAGATTTGAGGCCTCAGACCGTTTTTTCTTGGCGCGCTAATCGCGGCCGCCATTTTGGACGCCAGAGGCCTAGCAGGCCTGACAGGGACGGCCCAAACAGGCAGCAGCCACTGCACAAGGCCTTGCAGGCTGCTTACAGAGGCCATTGGCTTAAAGGTCTGACCTCACCTCTCCTTCCCTGCAGGGAATTATCTCAGTCTAGGCCCCAGGCCTAACAAGCCGCCTCGCCATTGCAGCGGCAGCCATTTTGCGGACTGATCACAGCCGCCATTTTGCAGCTTAAAAACTGCCATTGGACACCCTGCTCAGATTCTGATCTGGCACAACCAACCCCAGGGCAAAACTTGGAGAGGATTTCACCTTTAGCGTGAGCTGGCACGCCTTCGGGCTCCGCCGCCACCACCTAGGCTTTGTGTGCAGGCACATATCACTCAGGTGATTGCCGCCACCAACAAGGAGAGGAGTGTGCAGGCACATATCACCAAGGTGATTGCTGCCACAGATCGGTCAATGTGCGTGCCGGCACTTGCCGATTGCGACTCACCCATTGGGTCTCGTCGCCACAAGACGCCTGACTAATACGCCTCAGTGCATCACTGGGCAGTTTCCTGCCTAGGGCAGTAGGGCGCTCAGTGTAGCGCAAAGCCCGGAGCGGACGCTGTTCATCAGCTTTTGCTATACTAACAGCTGGGTAATCCGCTCCTGCTCCTGAGTTGCAACAGGCCTCAGGCCTTCCTTGCAATGGCTGATGACGCAGCTAATCAATCTGCGCAAGGCGCTTCCGGCACTCCCGTCTCAGGGAAGCGCAAGCCCTCTAAACTAGAGGCAGCAGGCAGGATAAAGGCCAAGGCCACGTCCAAGGCCATCGCTGGCAAAAAGGCCTCAAGGGCCGCAGAAAAGGCAGCTGAGAGGTGAAACACGGCTCTGGAGAAGCAGTTCTCCAGGGCACAACGTATGTCTGCGGGAGACCAACCTCTGGTTCCCCTTGCCCCCCAGGAGAGCTCACTCTTCAACCCCCAACCGGCCCTGCCAGGTCCCACTGCCTCGCGGGCCCTTTCCCCTCAGGGCCCCATGGCACAGAGTGCTACTCTGTCCTCTGACCAGGGATTGAACCCCCTAATGGGGGCTTCACCGGCTAGATTCCGCCCCCCGCCTGAGGCCACGTTCACGCCCACAGCGGCTGGACTTCACCCCCCTGAACATCAAGGGGTCAGGCCTGAGCAGCTCGAGGCATTAATCGCCCAGGCGTATGCTCAGGGCAGGGCCTCCTCATTCTACGAGAACCCCAGGCTGGAGTTTGTCATGCCCGTGGTGCTAGCTCAAGCACGGGCGGAGAGGCCGGACTACCCAGAGTCCGTTTATTCGGACCATTCCTCCCGAACCCGGGACTCTGGTTCCGAGGATTATGGGTCAACTGACTTCCAGCTGTCAGAGGATGAGGAGTCGGCCCCAGACCCGTCGCCTTTCATAGGCGTCCACCTCTACTTCCTTCTTTGCCAGAACGTCAATTCTCTGGCTCAGGGAACTCCAAGCATTGCTTCCCCCGGATCAGGTTCATGCCCATCAGAATCTGGGTAAGTTGGTGGCATCGGCAGAATACATGGCGGATACTTCCCTCCATGCCGCCAGATTTTCAGCGCGCTCCATGGCCGCTAATACTGCAGCCCGCAGGCTTCTATGGCTAAAACAATGGCGAGCGGACTTGAAGTCAAAGTGGCACCTGGCTTCCGCTCCCTGCAGGGACGGACACCTCTTTGGGGAGGCGCTAGAGCCTTACCTTATTGAGAACAGGGATAAGCGTAAGGTGTTGGCCCACCTTACTAGGAGGCCGGATAGGCGAGCTACTCCGTATCCACGGAGACCGCCCTTCCGCCAGGGACCAGGATCGGTGTGGGGCCTTCCGCCTCGTCCCTCCTTCCCCAGGCCCGGCCGCCAACCTGACCGCCCAGCTCCCAGGACCAGGCAGCAATATCAGGGCAAACGGCCCTTTCGGGGCGTGGGAGGCCGTCCTTTCAGAGGACACAAATGACTCAAGGACGGACCTCCCCATTGGCGGCAGACTCACTCTGTTTTTCCACGAATGGGAGGCCACCATCACAGACACCTGGGTGCTCAACACCATCAGGCATGGCCTCACCCTGGACTTTCTGTCGCAGCCACGGGATCGATTCGTGGCCTGCCCCACCCCAAGGAGCCCGGCCAAGATAGGTCTCATGTCCGAGGCCATTCACCATTTGCTGCAGATCAAGGCCATAGAACCGGTGCCCGCTGGCCAAACCCATCGAGGGTTCTACTCCATTCTCTTCGTGGTCCCAAAGGCTTCGGGAGGGTGGAGAGCAATCCTCGATCTGCAGGGATTGAACTCTCATCTTGTCTACAAGAAATTCAAGATGCAGACGTTGCAGTCCATCCTGGCCAGCATAAGGAGGCACGACTTCCTCGCCTCCATCGACCTTACGGAGGCATACCTCCATATTCCCATATCTCCCGACCATCGGAAGTTCCTCAGGTTCTGTTACTGGTCCCACCACTTTCAGTACAGGGCCCTGCCATTCGGCCTCTCGTCCGCCCCGAGGGTATTTACAAAAGTCCTGGCTGCACTGGTCGCCCACCTAAGGTTGATTCCCGTCCGGGTCCAATGCTACCTGGACGACATCCTTATTCTGTCCTCCTCCCTACAGCAGGCCCGGTCGGACCTGGACTTAGCCGTCCGGCTCCTTCAGACTCACGGCTTTTCGGTCAACTTCCGAAAGAGCCTGATAGAGCCCTCCAATCGCATCCTACACCTAGGAGCGATCATAGATACCAACCTTTCAATGGTCTACCTGTCCCCGGAACGCCGGGACAGTATTCGTTCCCTGATCAGGCAGATACGGAGGGAGCGGAGGGTCACACTGGCCTCACTTTCCCGACTACTGGGCAAGATGGTCTCTTGCATGGGAATAGTGCCATGGGCCAGACTACACTTCAGAACCCTACAATGGTTCTTACTCCCATACCAGAGGCAAGGCACCAGTGCATCCAGCCAGAGGGTCGGGGTCACACCCCGAGTTCTGGATTCCCTTCGGTGGTGGCTCTCCCCTGCTGTAGACAGAGGCTCCCTATTCAAGGAGCTAAACAGACTCACCTTAACGACGGATGCAAGTCTGTTTGGATGGGGTGCGCACCTGGGTTGTCACTTAGCACAGGGACGATGGTCACCCATGGACCTCAGTCACAACATAAATTGGCTGGAGCTCAGGGCCATTCATCTGGCACTGCTTCACTTCAGCGACGAGGTGGTGGGTCAACACGTCCTGGTGCTCACAGACAACGTGGCTGCAAAGGCCCACGTGAACTGGCAGGGCGGCACTCGCTCCAGGACCTTGATGTCCGAAGCACGGTCACTAGGTTCCTGGGCGGAAACCAATCTCTCCTCCTTAAAGGTGGAGCACATTTCGGGGCAGGCCAACCTTCAGGCGGACTCGTTGAGCCGGTCGACAGTAGACCACTCCGAGTGGCACCTGCATCCCACTTTATTCGGAGAGATTTCGGTGAGGTTCGGGCCTCCGGTGGTGGATCTATTCGCCTCGCCGGCAAATGCCCAACTCCCGAGATTCTTCTCCAGGTTTCCGTCCCGGGGGGCGGAGCGGACGGACGCACTCCGCCGCCCCTGGCCCACAGGTCTACTCTATGCCTTTCCCCCTCTTCCTCTGCTTCCGGCTCTCATCCGGAAAATTCTGCAGGAACGGGCGGAGATCATAGTGGTTGCCCCACATTGGCTGAGACAGCCGTGGTTTGCCGACCTAGTGGACCTTTCTATCTCTCCTCGGTCGAAGATTCCCCCAGATCAGGTCGCTCTCAGTCAGGGGATTCTACAACACCCAGAACCCCAAGGCCTACAACTAGCCGTCTGGCACTTGAGAGGCGGCTCTTAATACGAGACTCGTTTTCAGAGGGGGTGATCTCAATGATTCAGGCCTCCAGGCGTCCTTCCACTAACAGGATTTATGACTCCTCGTGGAAGAGTTTTTGTGCCTGGTGTTCCAGGAATCGTCTGGACATCTCGGCTGTCACTATCTCGCACATCCTTGAATACTTGCTGGAGGGATTTAACAAGGGCTTGTCGCCCAATACCATCCGCAGGCAACTGGCGGCTCTCTCCACAGTACTCATGTGCCAGCATTCCATTTCTTTGGCCCAGCATCCACTGGTACGGTCCTTTCTCAAGGGTGCTTCCAACACCAGACCTCCCGTGGTTCACCGTTATCCCTCTTGGGATCTCCCACGGGTGCTACAGGCCCTTACCTTGCCACCGTTCGAGTCTATCAAGATCTGTTCACTGCAGTTCTTGTCCATAAAGGTGGCCTTTCTTGTGGCGATCACATCCGCTAGGCGCATCTCGGAGCTGGCTGCTCTCTCGGTCAGGGAGGACCTATGCGTTTTTCACAGCGATAGGGTAGTCCTCCGACTGGACCCGGCCTTTGTACCAAAGGTGAACTCGTTGTTCCATAGGGCACAACAGCTGGTCCTACCGAGTTTTTGTCCCCAGCCTGCTCACAACTTAGAACGCCAGTGGCACACCTTGGACGTTCGTAGGGCGTTACGCCACTATATTAAGAGGACTTCTGCCTTCCGCAAATCGGAAGCGCTTTTTGTCTCCTTCCAGCCTTCTTCGATGGGGAAGAAAGTCTCATCATCCACTGTTGGCAGATGGATCAGATCCTGCATCGCAAAAGCCTACCAGGCACAGTCCCTGCCATTGCCAGGCCGTATCACTGCTCACTCTACCCACAGTGCCGCTACATCGGCGGCGTGGGCTACGCAGGCACCCATTGGGGATATTTGCAGGGCGGCGACCTGGTCCTCGCCTTCCCCGTTTGTGAGACATTACAGGCTGGACAAATTCGCCTCCGCGGAGGCATCGTTTGGCCGGAGGGTACTCCAGCAAGTGGCATCATCAAGTGGGACACAGGCCCTGACTGATTCCCTCCCATAGGGACAGCTCAGCTTTGGTATGTCCCATTGATGGATTCTCCATCGTCCTGCTGGAGAAGGGGCGTTGTCTTACCTGAAGCCTTTTCTCAGCATGACGATGGAGAATCCACGCCCATCCCCTTAGGACCGTCAGGTCCTGTGTTAGGGGCACAGAGAGCCAACACATCGGTCCATTGTCAGCAGCTTCGCCTTCGTCGTGTTTGGGATATCAGCCCAGCAGGAGGCGTGTTAACTCTGGCAAACGTAGTCTCTTATTGGGCAGGAAGATAGTCCTAACCCATTGGTGGATTCTCCATCGTCATGCTGAGAAAAGGCGTTCAGGTAAGACAACGCCCCTTCTCAGCTTGCCAACGAACTCGGGGGGGGGAGGGAAAGGGATTGGAATGTAGACTTCAAAGATCAAGAAGCCAGACCGTAAGAATCAAGGACATTACACCAGATGTCTGGCCAGACCCAGAGACACTTTTTCATAACAATATTTTTCTGATTGGGCAGTGTGACCTACCCAGAGGAAAGAGAGAGAATTCCATGCTTTTACTATATGGATTTGGGTGGGGTCTTGCCAGTGCTGGTTTTGCTTTCATAAGTGCCGAAATGATGTACTCAATAAAGTTTTACATTAAGAGATCAGAATGACTCGAAGATGTTTGCTTGGTTGGGTTCGTCGGTCAGAACCTTGATAACCACTTGAGATGAAATGTTAGGCTATCAATTGAAGGGGCAGAAGAAGGATTGGGGACCATTTCTTGTTCTGTATGAGGTTATCTCAGGAGGATGGAAAGGAAAAGAATAGGGAATCTGTTGCAGCTTTTCACAACCTGATGCTCTCCAAATATACTGGAACTGCAACTGGTAGGAAATTCTGGAAATTATAGTTCTGACATACCTGAAGGCCTTAAATAGAAGTCTGGTTCAACAGCAAACTATTGATTAGCTGTTATAAAGACAGATTGATGGCAGAAGGTGAGCAGCAGGTGGTACATTTAGTTCACTAGTGAAAAATGAGTCAGCCTGTTGTCAAACACTGCAAATGTTAAGTAAACCAAGTGTAATAGGTGATATGAGCGCAGCAGGAAACATAATGAATGGTAGAAATGAGGAAAGGCAAAATAGTGAAGGGAGAGGAATCTGGGAAGGACCATGTGATAGGATTGAAGGCAAGAATGAATAGATCGCAAGGAGCAGGGCTTTTTTTGTCATAGAACGCACCAGAATGGAGTTCCGGCACCTTTTTTCAACGGATTTTCCAGAGTTGCCTTGAACAAAATCTTAGTCTTTTAGATACACTAAAAATTGAAGCGTTTTTTTTTCAACTACAAAGGTAAACTTTGTAGGGTAGGCAAGGCGGGTTGTATGACGTGTGTGAGTTCCGGCAGTTTTTTTTTTTTTTTTTTTACTGGCAAGGAGAATAGGAAAAGGTAAAAATATGTGGTGTTTTCCACATCTATGGAGATATTTAAGCCTCAGAGATGAGTGCTGTCACTCATTTGTGGTCATGAGTTATCAAACTATTTTTCCATATTAATACTAGTGTAGCAGCAGGTAGGTTGTAGGTTGAAGAGTTCAAACATCTTTCATACATTTGCTGCAGAGCTTTGCTCTCTGACCCTTTCAAAGTCTTGAATTAAAACAACTGAAATCATTTCCTCAGTTAAGGAGGGATACCTCTGTGATTGCAGCCATATCTCTTGCTACATGCTAAAGATTATGTCTGGGAGACACAGGAATGAGTATTCTTTGCCTGGGATCAGCTATCATTCTTAGGAGTCTAAGGTGTCATTGCAACAAGTTGCTTTTCATCTTCCTCATTTTTTATGACAAAACACTCTTAATAGTGAAAATATATTAAAATTGAAATCATGTTTAGAATTATTATAAAAGATAAGACATGTTTTGTGCTCAAGTAAATAGTTTTGACAAGTGTTGCTATTTCTTGCCTTCTGTCAACCTTTCCCTTCTAACAAATTCTTCCTTTCTTAAATGGCATGAAACCAGGAGGAAAAATTGTGAAAAGGAAAAAAGAAACTACAGTCTGAATGGAGAAAGATGTATTTTTCTGTCTGGGTTGTCTACATTTCCCAAGGTCATTAGCTAGAACAGCTGGTGGAGTACTGCTTTTGTTGGCCTAATTAAATGTTTTACATAGAATTCATATACCATCTGTTTAGTTTATCTTTATAGCATCCTAGGAAAAAAAGCAAAAGTACAAAAGTACTCAGGTCTAATATTTATTTCAGAATTAATGTCAGCTGTCTCTTTCTGTTGCTAACTCCTTTGCAGAGAGTCCTAGCCATATCACCTCAATTCATATATATGGATCATCAGCTCTTAAAGTCACATGCCAACTGCACAGTGGAAATGAGGAGGCATCTATCTCCCGCTGATCACTATTAGTCCACATGACAAGTGGTACTGGCACAAAAGGAAAAGGTTGTGTTGTGCCAAAACAGTCATAGTAGCTCTAAATTGTTGCCATCTCCTAAATAGCCTGAGTTTTTATAGGCACTCTCTAGCAGGTGGAATTCAGTAGCAGGTGAGATGCAGCAGAGGAGGTGATCAAAACACAGGATTTATGGTTGTGACATGCATTACCATCTGCATTTGTGTTTAGTAATTATGGCTACCTCAGGAAGAGCCAGCATTGCAACAAAATGGCTTCTCTGCTTTACTATTGAAGAATTCTTAAAAGCCTACAGAAAATAGTTAACTGGGTTCTTGGCAGATGCTAGTTGATACCATTTGTAGTTCTAAATAATAAATGCTGATGAATTGGTTAAAAGCAGTTAATTAAGTTGAATAATATATATTCGTCTCATAGCAACTCCCGAAGTAAACAACTGATATTAATAGTTCTTCTGTTTTATGTTGAGATCAACATTTGTAGTCATAGTCTAAGTCTCAATACTTTCTTGTATTGAGAGCTTCTAAAAAATCTATCATGTGGCAATCCCTTTAATGACTCTAGTAATTTAAATATTTGGCAAAACTTACTGACGAGGCTGTGATGAATATTCAGTTTTATGGCTTCTATATTAAATCATGGCAAGTGGTTTTAAGCATCTCTAAAGTTTCAGTTAATACATTGTAGACTGAGGATATTTTGAAAAAAAAAAATCAGTTAAAAATAAGCTAGTCAGGCCAAAAAAACAGGGATAAGATAAAATGCATAACCTATTGACCTCGCAGATTTGTACACTCGTTTATTTTAGAGTACAAATAGCACTATTTAGAAACTTTACAGAATGATAACAACAAAACTAAGTAAAACAAATAGCTACAGATTTGAACATTCAGGAAAATACTGAACTGTAATCCAGATGGGAAGTTATCAGAGCATGGATTATTGTGGCTAAGCTATCTGCCCAGGGATGATTGCAACTGCTAGGCCAGGCAGACACAGCTGGCTGAATATACCGTGAGCCTGGGAAGCTTCCCGAGCCTTAAGTGACAGTGTAGAATCCAATGCAAAGCCAATTGCACTCAAGTCAAGTAAATCAATATTTGATTGCTATGAACTGCAGGAGCAGATATTTTGCTATATTTGGCTTCATTCAAGCCTGCAATAACTCATCTGAATCAAGACTATGACTCATGATGTCATGTCTGAATGTCACCATCTAGAAAGCAGAGGTTTCCAGCCATATCTGAAAAAAGCCTGACAATGTCCTTCTTTCCTTCGGCTTTCCAACCTAGTTTCAGGTTGGACCAAGGATGTCCAGACACTTCACCAAGGCCATACATGCAGCTTAGCCCTCTCATTCAGTCAAACAATGGATAAAGATTCTCAGATCAATCTGATATTTAAAGCAGCAGTTTTGAGAGATAGAGGAAAAATGAAAACACAATAGCTATCAAGTTATTTACTAAGAGAAGTTGCGCTTCTTCATGAGGCTGGAGATAGTGTTACAGAATATTGGTAAAATTACCCAATACAGCTGGAATGAGTAAATTCTTTGCAGTGTTTTCCCCAGCTAGAGCCAATAAAAGGAGTGAAGATGGAAGGACATCTGATCACAGTCTCCATGCTTCTCTAGCACAGCAGCAGAATATAGTATACTCCTCTTTTTGAGCTGGGGATCAGTTGTAGGCAAACTCAATACAAAACTGATTGTCTAGGCAGCAATTCAGGAATACTCATTGCTGAAGCATTCCTGATAAGCCATGCCCCAGCTATGCACAAAGGATCTCTTCTTCCTCTGGGCATCTATTTATACCACAGAGATATACTTACATGTTTATAAGTGGCTTCCATTTAAACAAAACAAACTTTTTTTTTTGAAAACTTAAAATATGAAATATCTAATTTTCTATAAAGTACTTATCCTGTCCCTAAAATGGGGTTTGATATCTGGGTCATGGTAGTATATCATCAATATACAAAAATGATTTGGGGGAGATTGGCAATTTCAGAAAATTACAGACCAATTAACAGCATATATTTTTAGGTGAATTGATGAAAAGTGTTAAAGGCAATACTGTACTTGTGTGTATGTATAATTACTTTTATAAAGTAAGAACTATCTCACTTAGTTTTTATAATGTTTGAACATGTCAAAAAAACATGTAGATAAGTGATAGACACTTAATGTAGATGTTCAAAAAGCTTTTGATTAAGACCCTCATCAAAGATTCCAGAGGAACTTACCAGTAATTAGATAAGTGGTCCTCTTGGCAGAAGAACATAGGAAGTGGAGAATATGAATTAATACGTAGGTCTCTAAATGAAGGAATGTAAACAATAGACCTTCTGAGGACAAGCCGGTTTTTAATTTAAGACAGAAAACAAATAATGGGAGACATGATAGAGGTGAATAAAATTAAGCATGTTTGAAAGTTAATGCAGAAGTACTTTTCTCCCCATGGTTCTTAAAACTAAAAGTGAGGTTATGTAGTGGTCCTTAGGCAGAGCATACATGAATGAAATTTTATTATGAAATTTGACTATCATAATATGAATTTTACTGTGAAAAGATGTAGTGAAACCATGATTTGCTTTAAAGGAGAATCAGACACTTTTTTTGCAGCACACAGCTATCAGGTGCCTGGGTTTTCCTTGGCAAGCTGGAAAACATTTGATTTATTAAGAATTACAGTGATTGCTATGTAATCAATTGCCAGATATGTTTATGCTGTAATCAATATTCAATTTATTTTGCCAATTTGCCAACCTCTGTAGGGAGAGAGAGAGAGTCATCTGTTCCTCATTTTGGTAGCAGCCGCATCAGAATAATACTGTTTGCTTTTGACCATGACATAGCTAACACTTCAGTGAGCAGTGAGGTTTTGAGAACTATATGTTGCCTGCAATACTGAAAGCAGAATTCCTCTGAGTACTATTTATGAGGGAAGGGAAGAGTTAGCTTGCATTCACTTCCCGACTTTGGGTTTCCAATAGTCTTCTAGATCAGGGCTTTTCAACCTGTGGTAGGCGTACCACTTGTGGTACATTAACAAGTGGCAGGTGGTATGCAGCCCTGCCTAGCCAAGTGTAGTGGGGGAGGGAAAGAGCCAGTGCAGGCAAGGACTTACAGTGAGAGAGTCCTCTGGAGCTGCAGTGGCTGGGGAGAGACAAAGGGCCCAGGCTCAGTTCTGGCTCACCCTCCCCCATGAGAAAGAGGGAGGAGATGGAGAGTGGAAGGATTCTTATGTGCTTTTGTGACTTTGAAGTTCTGGGATTTGTGCAATATGGGCTTTGTGTTCTTAAGGAGTGTTTGGCAATTTCTATTTGGCTGATGGCTGGTGTTAGCTTCTATTGCTCTGCTATTGTTAGCTGTAAGTTTTGCTGCAAGGGATTTTGAAGTATTTTTCTCCTGAATGGATTTTGCCTGTAGATTCTTTTACTTATGAATGGAGCCATTTGGGGAGGCTGCCTTAGCCGGCAGCCAATACTTACTACATTTTTTTTTCTTCCTTACTTTCCTTTCTAGCCAGTAGCTAATTCTTAAAGGGAAATGTGCCTTTTTAAGCTAGTTCACTCAGCAGTTTGTCTTTTCTGTTTCTGGAGGCTTTTCCTTGTTTGATGAATATATGGAAGAGAAAAAATATGGGGGGGGGGTTCAAATTCTTCCTTCAGAAGGAGATGGGCATGAGAAAGAGGGAGGGAGGGAAGGAGGGAGGGAGGGAAGTCCTGCCTTAGCACTGGCCACCAGCAGCCCTGCCATTGACTTTACTTGTCAAAAGGTTGCAAAAGGGGATCACATGACCCTGGGACACTGTGACAATCATAAATATGAATCAGTTGCCAAGCATCCAAATATAAATCACATGACCCTGGGCATGCTGCAATGGTCATAAGTGTGAAAATGGTCATAAGTCATTTCCGTGCAATTGCAACTTTGAACAGGTTTTTTTTTTTGGTCATCAAGTTTTTGACACCTTGCTAGGTGGTACTTGAATATTGCCATATCCTAAAAGTGGTACAATCGGTGAAAAGGTTGAAAAGCCCTGTTCTAGATGACCACAGTTGGAACAGAATGTTGAACTACATAGGCTCTCTAACATTGAGTTGGTAAGTTTACAAAAATAGGAACAACAACATAAAAATAAAGCTTCAAAAAGCATGTTTTCAGGTAATAATGGTAGGAGCTGAGAATTCTACAGTATACTATCTGAAATTGCTGTCAGCTGCCAGTGTCAGCTCCACACCATCTGCAGATGCTTTAATCATATTAGTAGCTACATCTGTCCTTGGGAAGGGGACACATCTTCCCTTTGAGAACAGTTACCTGGCTGTAAAAGGTTTATTTTTCTATTGTTACGCAGAATGGCATATCACAATTACTAGAGACTGCTGGACCATGATAAAAAATAATTCAAATGCCTAATTTGAATCTCAGTTTGGGATTTTAGAAATCAGTGATTAAGCTGTAATCATTGCAGTTGAAGTTGATGCACACAAAATTCATACTTTTGATTTGACTCCCAGTTAATTTGATTTGCAGTGGGGTTTTTTCCCTTCTTCCTTTTTCCCATATCCTAACATCTTTTTCCTATAATTCAATTTTAGAACAAAAACAGCTGACACAAGCATCAGAGAAATTGAGGTAGCTGATTTTTTTTTAAAGTCATACTTGCTGATTAACAAAACACCTGCCCATTTTTTTTAGGAATATCAGTGTTCTTAGTGACACTGAGCTACTGAGACATATTTTGTATCTTTTAGGATCACAACAAAAAGATATGAAAAAGAAGGTGAGTAGTCAGATTCTTGCAAGAAACATTGTAGGATTTATGGCTAGTTTTATGGCTATCCAACTCCTAAATTATCTTTTCTGTTCCAATACTTGAAGAGCGATCATAATAAATAAAAGGTGTGGAATTATTTTCTATGGCAGGATCAGTGGGCGGAAGCGCAACAAAGGGAGATCCAAATCAAAATGAGGAGGAATTTCCTGACTATGAGACCTATTAAAAAGGGAAACTGAAAGGGATGCTTCATCACTGGAACTTTTAAAGCAAATTTTAGAAAGCCTTTTGTCTGGAATGCTATGAATATTCCTGGCCTGGATGATAAGTTGGAATAAAAGCTCTCCAAAGTTTCTACCAACCCTATGATTCTGTGAAAATGCAAATTGTACTTAACATAAATGGATTAACATTATACTGGAAATATCTGTCCAGCAATGTTGAAACAGGCAAACACTTTAATTTTCATGTTCAACTTCAATGAAAGCAATCTATAGACTCAGGATGGCTCTTGGAAAATGTCCAGTTCTTGCATACATTCCAGCATGATGAAAAATTGAAAATTAACCTAAAACAAAGGTGTCCTTATTCACCAAGATATGCACCAACTGCCACCATAATTGGAAAATTGGTGGCATTCTAACTGTGCAGATTATATTGCATATATTTAAAAGTCTACTTCAGTCTTTCACTGCTTTGAAACAACAAACCTTAGAAATTATAAAAGGTGCCCCAAAGGCTTCCAATGCTATAATTAGTTTTGCTAGTTGTAATAGTAATAACTTTGCCCCTGCAATACTTAAATTACTTAAAGCCAAGGTTTTAAGCCTGCTGTATGACACACAGTTTCTCATAAAGATAAAACGCCCTTAGAAGCAATCCAATAAAATGTTTTAAGAACTATGTTTCAAGTTCCTTGATATGTGCCAAATGTTCTTACTCTGCAGGAACTGGGTTGTGTCTCTGTGGACACCCACTTGAGAATTTGTTGTTTGGCATGCTGGCTGAGAGGACTGTTGGGGGATGAGTTTCTATTCCAGTGTATCTTTGCTGCTACGTTTATTTCTTCTTGGGAAAAAATACAGCCTTTGTTTTACCTTATTTTGATCTCTCAGTCCAATCTGTATTTTTAACCAGAGAAAGCTATGTTAGAGGCCAACAGAGTCTGGACCTGCAGAACAACAGATAATTTTTTAAAACTTTTGTTATGGGGCCTCTGTCGTAGATCTTTCACTATTCCTAGTTACTTTTTTCCAGTAATCTCCATCTTGCATAGAAGGGCATGCCAGTGAGGTTTAAAGCCTCATCCTTAAAGGTGTTGGAAGGGAGACACAATGCTATGGCATATTCAGAATGTCACTGCTCAGATGAAGGTGTTGAGACAATTTCACATGGCATGATAACCAGTATGGCATCAAAAAATGATGTAATGTTTAACATCTTCACTAACACAAGCTCATCAAAATCGCAGAGGATAGAGGTTGTTTACATACTCCAGAGAGTCCACTGGCTGATAGCAAAACTTCTTTCCTCAAGGAAAGAGGAACACACAAGCATTTGTTGTGACAGAGTTCCCCCCAAAAGGGGAAGGGAGAAGATCTGTAAGTCCCCTAAAGTTCATCTTTTTTAGCTTATACATATTGACCCTGTTCCTGCTGAGCATAAGTTTGATTCAGTGTTCTTCAGTTGATAGGAATGCATATGGGAGGAGGTATTAGCATACTTCAATATTTGAAATTGTTGAAGAGATTGCTACTTGCCATTCAAAGCAGCAAAACCAATCCAAATATAAATTTGAACAGTTACTTCAAAATACTGGGATCTTATGTTTTCTTGTTTACTAGTAAAGGGTATACAGTCACACTTGGCCAATAAAGAATTCTATTCTATTCTATTTATTCTATACAAAAAATGAGAAATGTGTTGACATGGGATACAGTTGAGGAGAAATTGGAGTCAGTTTCAAATTAACATATCGTATCCAGACACCTTTCAGAGATATCGTTAAAAAGCCCATGAATGTTCCAGGTGTCCAATTCAGTTCTGTGACCATTAGCTTGAGATTACATCTGATTTCTTCTTCACAATTGTCTGTATTTTTTGAGATTGAATTATCATATTTCATTGGAGAAGTTATTCAGATATTTGCTAGAAATTAAAGGCTATAATATTCTCTTCCTGGATATTTACTGCCCTTCCTCTTTTAATCAGTTTTGGCTTCCTGAATATTTTAGTATCAGAGTTATTAATTTGTAAGGCATGTTGCCACTACCCATCCTCAGAGATACTATATATTTATGAAAGCACACAATATTCCAAATGAAAAATTCCTTTTATATTGAAATCTGCAATGATTATGCATTGTAAGAAGGCAGACACAATTGAAAATAAACTATGGGAGGAAATAGCCAGCTCCTCACCATCACTATTATTTTAAAGCAGGGCTGTCAAACTTGCAACGTCACGTGACGTGTCGTGACATATCGCAACTTTTTTTCCATTGACGCATCCGGCCCGTGGGCTGGCAGTTTGACACCCCTGTTTTAAAGCTTCATGCTAACAGTTTCTATTTGCTCATTTGGTTTAAAAAAAAAACAAAAAAAAAACAGAGGCTATTAAGTTCATGGCAGAGATAGCATAAAAGCCAGATCTCATAATAAAAAGAAAATTCATGACAACAGAGAGAACGATGCTAATAAAATTTTCATGGCAAAAAATTGCTTTGATTTGACATATGTAGGAGCAGACACACCCATATTCAGACTATGTTTTACAATATTTAAATTTCTGCATACAAAATGATACATGGTTGCCTGCAACATCTGGTAAATATGTTGAGTGTCTCCTATAGATGTTCCCTTATTTCTTTTATAAAGAAGAGGAAAACAACAGATGTGCTATTCTTACTCTGTAGATGCTTCTTCCAGGTGTAAATCTATCTCATTTGCTGCTACAGGGCAAGCATCATAACTGACAGGTTTTGTAGTTTTACTATAATTGTGAGCCTTGCTTTCAATCACTGTGTCTTTGAAACAGCAGGAAGTGTTGATGTATGTTCAGTTTTAAAACAGCAAAGGGCATCACTATGCCAGCACCTAATAAACCATGAAAAGACATGTACTGCTGTGGTTGCATTTTCCCTCTTTCTTTTTGCTTGACATCATGCATTTAATAATACTACAATTTATGATTTCAGTAGAAATCTCTACATCAGGAGTTGTGGGGTTGGGAGACAAAATGTAAATGGAAGAAGATTGTAATTCTGTTACATATTTTAATTTTTAAGTAATAATTGATAACATTCAGAATTAATAGTACTGACATAATTTAATTACGTTTAATTTATGTTGTTTGTAATGGCTCTCCCTGAAGTGAGCTTTGATTTCTTTCAGTGTTTTGTAATTGATTATTGCAAATGATTAGTGTATGCATTTACTTTCGTTAGCCATTTTAAGGTTGTCCATATGTGCTGTGTACCATTTTGACTAGAGTTACAAAAGTATATTGAAGAGCAGGGAAAGGTACAAAAAGAAAGCAGCCAAAAATTATGAGAGGACAAGAGGAGAAACCTCTACTATCTAGAACTTTTAAGCACAGAATAAAAATGGATTAGAAGAGACATGATAGGGTTTTATAACTGTGCCGAGTATGCAAAACATCAGTAATAATTTTCTCATTGTCTCATGTTAGGACTGAAGAGTTACTCATAAAAAGTAATTCAATAGGATTCAGGATCTATAAAAATAAAAAGAAGTTACATATGCAATTTGTTATTGGGCTGCAATTTAAATTGAATAAGTGAGAGCTGAAAAAAGCAATGGAACAGTAGCTAGCAGTGGACTTGGAATAATTATTTCCTTCAGAACTACAGGCAGCATATGCTAAACACCAGTTGTTGGGGACCAAACATAGCAGAGGGCTCTGGTCTCCCTTCTGTCCACATTTGGAGCTTCCAAATTTCATCTAATTTGCTACTGTGAGATCCAGAATGTTGAACTAGATGGGCCTGTAGCCTGCCTTGATTCAGCATAGCTCTTCTCTGTCCCTATGAAGCTTCAGAATAAGATTCCAGTACGTTGATTAAATGCTCTGTTATTTGTTTAACTGAGAAACATATTAGTTAATACATAAAATGCATGGAGCCCTAAAACATAAACAGCATACCCAAAGAGCCTTTGTAACCGTAAAATAGATTTTCGAACTTCTGTTTAAAATAAACTGATGCAGGGCTTCGCAAATAAAATCTTTTTTTTTTTACATTGATGTTTAAATGTTATATTTATTTTATTATGGGAAGAAAAAACAGTATTGTAAGGATTATATGTTAAGATAGTAATTGGCATAATGTATGCTACAGGACTGATCTAGGAGATCTGAAAATCATGTTTAAAAAGACAATTTTAAAAAAGACAATTTAAACTTTTGGCACAATCAGGACAAGATTGTAAAATGTATGAACTCACTGGAAAGTATTTGCAAGTGGACCATTTCCTCATTTTGCATTATTAGTGTCCTAGATTCAGAATAGAATTCCTACCATTCCTGGAAAACGTCTGAACGACCAAGCATTTTTCCTGAACAATCTGGGAAAAAAGGGAAAAAAGCTCATATTCTTTTGCAAGCAATTTTTAATATTCACTCCTATCAGGTAGCTCCCAGTCCACAACAAAATTCCACTTTGACTATCTTATTAACAAGAAATTTTGAGCTTAAAAAATATAAATAAAATTTAAATGTATTGAATTCTTGTTTGAACACGAGGTGGGTTACATTAGAAGCAGCTTTCCACTCTGATTCACTGTATCTCTCCTGCTAGTTCTGATGTTTGGCTACTCTTGCCAGAAATTATAAAGGGAATTTGCCAACCCTGAGCTGAAAGCGAAAGTCATATTTTCTTCTTTTGTCTAGCTTTGTTCTAATTTGTTAAGTTCAGCATCTGAACCAATCTACTTTAAATAACAGGCCTGAACCTGAACACCTACAGAAAAGTAATAATAAGGAACTGCAGCAGACAAAAGAATCTTCCAGATTCCAAATGACTTAAGTTTCAGGTTATGTAGAGGATGGTAAACAGAAAGAGAGATCAGGACATCAGTACATCAGTATATATAAAACAAGCTGACTCAGCCCACTATGAGATCTTAATTAGGTGTGAAGCTCAACAGAAGGGCGCCTGCAGAAACCTTTGTATGTGAAAACAGTACAGTAAGCTTCAAGTTTGAGAGTGAAAGGATCAGCCCATATGGGTGAACTGAAAGTTCACTCAGTATTGAAATGAGCTTCAGCCCAGTGCAATGGTTTCTTCCTTTTTTTAATTAGCCAGATTCCTGCAGTACATAAGCTGTAAATGGGAGTTTTTTGGTTAGTTTTTGTTGCCAGAGGCAATTTAGAATTGCTCCAGGCAAAATCAACATCTTTCTGTATTGCAATATCCCTTAGAAAGTGAAGAATTGTTGGTAAAGAATTATTTATCAGGGTTCTTGTAGCTTTGTATTTAATCATCCAAAATTATTTTCTGCAATTTTCTTCTATAAATTACATGTTCCGTGAATTAGTTAATAATCAAGTACAGTAGTGCTCTCAGGTCTTTCCTAATGAAAGCGGGAGCTGTTTGCATTTGCAGAAAATATCCATTTATGCAGTTCTTATTTTGAAACAGCTCTTAATCAAAAATTTGAAAAGTACCAGAAGTAGCAAATCAATAGAATTGACAAATTATATTAGTTATATTTTAACTATTCATTTAGTTTACCTTGAATGTATTTTTTTTACTATTGCTTGTAAGCTTCCCAGAAACATTAAGGCAGTGGACAGCATATACACTGACTGAATGAGTGGATGAATGGATGAATAAAAAAAGAGCATTGCATTGATAAATTTAGCAATTTTTTTGTATAAGCTCATGTTTGTACAGCAAAATGTATGGCTTGGTAAACAGAAAATCATATGTTATCGCACTAAATTCTGCTTCATTATACTGATATATTATGTGGAATTATGGTTGCCTAAATAAAGTGTGCTTTTCAATACATTTAAGAACCTTGTGGTCTTGAAATGATTATGATGCTATCCATTCAAATGTCTTGATTCTTGGAAATCCTGTGGATCAGCTTTCTCCACCTTTTCTAATCTTGTGTGGCTCCTTTCAGTTATTTTATGCTCTGGCTGATGTTGGCTTTGATGCTGTCCTATTTTTTGGGGGAATAGCAGATTTTAAAATGAATCTAGAGCCCTTATTTTTACCCTTATTTTTACTGCACACCTGAACATTTGCTCATTATAGAATGCAGATGAAGACTGAGTTACTATTGTCTTTCTCTCCTTTTCTTATTACATTTTTTAAACAGACACTAAATTACATTTTTAATTTGAAATTTACTTCAAGGCTATTTTGAGAATTGTTCCTCCCTATTAAATTATAGAGAGGAGGGAAATTATATGTGAATGATTTTTGGGATGGAGTGGGGAGAGAGAAATTTAAATTACATATATTTTATCCTTTTCTGACCTGGTTGTCTTCCTGTGATTACTTTCAATTAACAATGCTCCATTTCAACTTGTGGAAAATCTAGGGAGTATAATTTGCCTAATCTTGAAATGTTGCGACATTGTTCTTTCAGATATTAGGGCATATATTCTTGACTTTCCTTTTCCTGTGTGAAACAAAATGTTTAAAGTCTCTTATTGAATACTAACACTGCAGCATGACATGGAGCAAAGCTAGGTATACTAAGAGAACATTTGGGGTGTTTGTGTATGTATGTATGTATGTGTGTTTATATATGTGTTTGTGTGTGTGTGTGTGTGTGTGTGTGTATCTTCAGAAAGTATTCAGACCCCTTCACTTTTGACAATTTTGTTATGTTGCAGCCTGATTCTACAGTTGTTGAAATTCATTTTTTCTCATTAATCTACACTCTGTATCCCATAATGACAAAGTGAAAACAGAATTTTAAAAATGACTGTAAATTTATTAAAAAGAAAAAAACTGAAATATCACATTGACATAAGTATTCAGACCCTTTACAACAACTCTTGAAATTTAGCTCCGGTGCCCCCCATTTCTCTTCATCGTTCCTGCCATGTTCCTACACCTTGGTTGGAGTTCACCTGTGGTAAATTAAATTGATTGGACATGATTTGGAAAGGCACACACCTCTCTATAGAAGGCAATGCATACTGTAGCAGAGGAAAAGCCATGAGGTCAAAAGAACTGCCTGCAGAGCTCAGAGAGAGGATTATTGCAAGGCACAGATCTGGGGAAGGCTACAATAAAATTTCTGCTGCACTGAAGGTTCCTAAGAGCACAGTGACCTCCATAATTTTCAAATAGAAGAGGTTTGGCATAACCAGGACTCTTCCAGGAATTGATCGCCCAGTCAAACTAAGCAGTTGAGGGAGAAGGGCCTTAGTAAGAGAGGTGAGCAAGAACCCGATGGTCATTCTGACTGAGCTCCAATGATCCCGTGTGGAGATGGGACAGATTTCCAGAAGGACAACCATCACTGCAGCCCTCCACTGATCTGGGCTTTATGGCAGAGTGGCTAGACTGAAGCCTCTCCTCAGTGCAAAACACATGAAAGCCCACTTGGTAGTTTGCAAAAAAGTATCTGAAGGAACCTCAGACTGTGAGGAACAAGATTCTCTGATCTGATAAAACCAATATTGAACTGTTTGGCCTCAATTCTAAATGTTATATCTGGAGGAAACCAGGCTCCGCTCATCACCTGCCCAATATCATCCCAACAGTGAAGCGTGGTGGCAGCATTATGCTGTGGGGGTGTTTTTCAGCAACAGAGACTGGGAGACTGGTCAGGGTTGAGGGAAAGCTGAATGGAGCACAGTACAGGGATATCCTCAATGAAAACCTGTTTTAAAGCACTCAGGACCTCAGACTAGGCCGAAGGTTCACTTTCTAACATGACAATGATCCTAAGCACGCAGCCAAGACAACACAGGAGTGGCTTAGGAACAAGTGTGTGAATGACCTAGAGTGGCCGAGCCAGAGCCCTGACTGGAACCCTATTGAACAACTCTGGAGGCACCTGAAAATGGCTGCCCACCAACGGTTGCCATCCAACCTGACTGAACTTTAGAGGATTTGTAAGGAAAAATGGCTGAAAATCCCCAATTCAGCTTACCGTGTCATACCCCAAAAGGCTCGAGGCTGTAATTGCTGCCAAAGGTGCTGAGTAAAGTATTGAGTAAAGGGTCTGAATACTTATGCCAATGTGATATATCAGTTTTTTCTTTTTAATAAATTTACAGACATTTCTAAACTTCACTTTGTCATTATGGGGTACTGAGTGTAAATTAATGAGAGAAAAAAGGAATTCAACAATTGTAGAATCAGACTGCAGCACAACAAAATTGACAAAAGTGAAGGGGGTCTAAGTACTTTCTGAATGCACTGCAGGGCTTTTTTTTCTCATAGAACGCCCAGAACGGAGTTCCGGCACCTTTTTTGGATGGAACCTTGTAGGATAGGCAAGGCGGGTTGTATGACGTGTGTGAGTTCCGGCACCTTTTTATTTTACAAAAAAAGCACTGATGCACTGTATGTTAAGATAGAATTTATAACAGGGAGGGTGTGTGATTTTAACATTTTAAAATTATAGAGCATGGGAGCTCAAGCCTGTTCTAAAATATCTCCCCTGGTTCTTTTGCCCTGGCACTTTTCTTTCAGTCCATCTTAAAAAATGTAGAGAAATACAACAGAGGAAGATTTGCTTCCCCATCTATGATGAGAATTCTCAGAGTTACATTCTCATCATATCTGGAAGGTGTAGAGTTAGGAAAAATTGAAGCAATAATCTTAAATAATTATGTTTTATTTATTTATTAAATTTATATGCCACTCATCTCCTTGATAAGGTGACTCTGGGCAGTTTATAGATCATAAAGAATAAATAGAAAAGCAATTAAAATTTTAAAAGTGCACATTAAAATTTTAAAACTATAAAAACCTAAAACCACGGAGATGGATGACATTGGGATAAGGTCTTATTGCATCAACCATCTTCATTGGTGAGTGTCCCCATAAGTCCCCCAAACTAACTGGCAAAAAACAAGTTTTAACCAAACAAATATCTTATAAAATATTTACATGATTCATGTAACGCTCTTGGACCACAAATTCTAAGCTTATAATAATGCTTTGATAAAGAAAAGGTTGAAGCATTTTGGCTTGCTGAAAACCATTCTTTTTCCAATAGCAGAGATTTGAAGTTGATTTAGAATATGCAAAATGAATTCTGTTGGGTAAGACAGAAACCTACAGTTGGTAATAAGATGTTTTCAAGTCATGTTTCCTAACTTGCTGTCTTTAATAACGCTATAAATATTGCATAGCTTCCTTTACTAATAACCACTGGCTGTCATGTCATATAATTCATTCTTAACCAGAAATATCCTAAGCTTTGTTGGCTTTCTGTCATCTTAATTCAAGTAGTCTATCTTAACTATGCTGTGGTTTGAAGGAAATGTCAGTTATTAAATTACTGAGTAGTAAGTAAAAAGAATTGATTATTGTAGAGCAAGGATAATACATGTACTGAGCTACTCAACTCAGTAATTGAATTGAGATGGGTGTTGAATTTTATGAATGCTTTTGCACATACTTTCAACAAAGTTGAGAAGAATGCTCACAGGGGCACAAAAGGGCAGTCATAATGCTTCTCTGTTGCCTAAGGAACTGAACAAATCTCCACTTTTTTGTATTGTATTACTGGATAAATGTATATTAAATCAGGAAACATCAAAATGTAGAGATGTACATTAAAGCCTTATCCACCAAAACTTTGTAGGTTCCATAATTGAATGTGAACAGTGGTATAACTAAACCTGGATCAAGATTTCTGAATTCAAGAAATGCATTTTTATTTGTCTTAATTGGAAAAAACATAGTAGAAGCGCTTTCATCACATTTATTACATGATGCTTAATTAGCTACAGCTATATATTTTTTAAAATATATGATAGTAAGAATGTGCAGTGCTTCGTACTTGAAGGCGAAAATGTGCTTCAGAGTGTCCAGAGATGTTCATAAAGTACTTTCAGCAACTCCTTTAACAGCTGTGTCCTTTTGTGGATTTCAGAAGAAGCTCAGAAGATATAGTAGGTTAAGGAGGTGCTGATAGGATATATTCATGTGCGCCAAAACAACATATTTTGCCCTTTGAATCTGAAGCACCATACAGCCCTAATCAAGAGTACTCCAAAACAGGGCATTTTCAGGATAAAACCAGTCTGGGGTTGGAGAGAATTGTGCATATATGTACATACGTCACATACATTCAGTATAAGGAGTTCCTAGCATACTTTCTCTTTACAAAAGGCAAGGAGAATTTCTTCTGTGTCATCACCATTCCCACATGGAGAATTATTATTCATTGCCATATCAAATAAAACTTAAACTGAAGGGGTAATCCAGGAGATGCATATGTTAGAAATAATATAATCCCATTGCATTTGGAAGGACTAGAATTCCATTTTATGTGCAAACATCACAGTATGCATAAATATTTCCAGCCTGTAAAGTGCAACAATTTAAAGAAAAATAAAGAAGAAAGGGTTGGAATTAAACAAGGGAGTTGACTACAATTTTACTGAGTTTGGAGAAGCAGTGCCAACTTATTACAGTTCTGAATTGGGTCCAATACATAGAAAGAGGCTGTTCTTTTGAAGCCCCAGAACACGAGGGTGCTTCTTTTGGCTGTATGGGAGTCTGCTTTTGCCTGTTGGCTGATAACTCTTGCCTTAGCACGTAAAAAGCATTTTCCCCTCAAGCTCGCTGAAGCTTTTTGTTTGCAAACCACGCTGTATTTCATTCACTTCTACTTCCTAAGCATAGGAATGCATGTGGTGAGATGGATGATAGTAATTTTCACAGTTTAAGTCACCACTTTATCACCAGGAAGTAAATAGACCCTTATGATGTACAGACTATAGAAGAAAGAGGTTTTTTTTTCCTTAGAGCATTAGGCTACTGCTAAGCCCTGTCACGCTTTCTTTATGGTGTCTTACATTTCAGGTGCTATTTATGTTAGTTCCAGGAGAGTTTACAACTCACTTTTAAGCTTCATTTACGGGCATGCGACTCTAATCAAAATTAATTGGTTGTTGATTATAACTATGAAAAATATATTTGGGTTAAAAAAAAAAGTGAAGGCAAGCTTAAAACAATTTTAGTCTCTTAGTGAGATTGACAGTGTAGAAATTTGAAAAATAAATAAATAAATTTCACTCCTAGGATTTTTTTTTTCTTGCAGAGTCTTTCCAAAGAGCTAAAGAATGCATGCAGACTCCCTCACTATATTTGGCAAAGCTGGTTACAACAACAACAAAAATTGTTTCATCTTTTTTTATTAGAAATATACTTTACATTTCAGTTTCTTTATTCAGATAGGGAAAAAAGGCTCTTTGCGTCAGTTGTAGAGTATATTATACTCGAAAAAATTGAGATGCAGTACAATAATATCAAAAAATCCTTTAAAAAACCCAGAAGCTTCTTAAAAAGTAGAATAGCCTTAATCGTAATGCTTTCAGCTGTAGCATACAAACATATTAAATGGAACCTCTTTCCTATTTCCTAGCAGAGTCAATTCATCACTGAAATTGGTCAAAAATGGCAAGATAAATATATTGCTAAATCTGTTTTCAAATCCTCCATCAGTTTTCAGAAACAATGCCTCATTCTTCATCATTTTCTCATAATAAACATTTGTCTGGTAGACCTTTAAAATCAATCAAAGCCTTTCTTATGGTCAATGACCAAATGTAGGTACAATTCAATAACAATATTACAGGAGTAAAAGGGGAATGGGGAAAAGGTAGTTAACCAATTTAGACAAAAGAGAAGAGAAAGGAGAAAAAAGTGAAAAGAATCAATAAGAACATGCGTACCAGACCATATCTAAAGTATTTAAGGCAGTGATTGCAAGAGAATCTTAATGATGAAGTGTATACAAAACTGAACAGCTCTACAACAGTCTAGTAGAATATTAATTTTAATATGTGGAAGTATTTAGATTAACTCAAAATTTGTTGGTAAAATATGAAAGTGTAAACTAAAATAATACAGGTAATCCTTGATTTGCAACTATAATAGGGCCTGGAAAAATTCATCATTAAGCCTACTTCATTAAGCGGTGTAATATTTACATGAACAGGAATCATCTACAACATAGAGTATAAGGCAGGTAAGAGCTACTGTGTAGACCAGGGATAGGCAACCTTGGCTCTTTTATGACTCGTGGACTCCAACTCCCAGAATTCCTGAGCCAGCCATGCTGAGGGGAAAGGGAGAGGTTTCCAAGCTGAGCCACGCTGGCTCAGGAATTCTGGGAGTTGAAGTCCACGAGTCATAAAAGAGCCAAGGTTGCCTACCCCTGGTGTAGACAGACAGTCCGAAGATTAGCAGAGTATGTCCATGAATGCCAACTAGAAGTCAGAAGACACAATGAAAACTTAATTACACAACACATCTACAGACTTACCATAGTTTTAACTGTGAAACTGAGCAGCCTAGACCAGGTTAAATCCAAAAACACTAGGGATTTTCTGGAAGCTTCGCACTCAACAAATCAGCCATTCATTTTCCATTCATATTATATGTTAAACAAGTAATATCAGGCAGATAGAGATAAACAATATTTATACACCATTCAAAAGAGACATTAAAAACCTAAAAAGGAAACAAAAAGACCAGAACATCTCACTAGCAATCAACACCCAGATAAGCAGGGATTAACACCAGGCAAACAATTAAGCAGTAAAACAATATCCTAATCAAGGATTTGCCAACTCAGGTAGCAATCAAGCAGTAAACAGCAGCTTAATCAAGCAACTACCAAGGAGAAAGCAACACTCTCACTATCAGTGACAGGACAAGTTTCTGTATGTAAACAGAGACCAAACTCTCCTAGCCTGAAGATGTTGCCTACTCAGGTAAGAAAATGTCTGCAAGCAAACAACCAAGCTCAGAAAGGATTCCACAGAAAAATAATGTGAAAACCAGGAGGAAACGACATCATTCTTGGTACAGAATCTTTAAAGCAATCTCGATCTCAAATTGTCATAAACAGATTGCATTTCCAAAACTGCTTCGGTATCATTTTAGGATGCTATAAGTGAAAAGAAGAATTTATAGGGCATATAGGTGACTTTTATCCTGGGGCTGTGTTTCTATAAAGCATACTGTCAAACTGAAAACTTCACACTCCATATTTATGTGGCTTTATAGTTGTAAAAGAAAGCCTGAAGGCAGCCTATTAAACATCCCCATCTCAGTGTGATTTATTATATGATGGACAGTAGATTTGATACATTTTCTTCATGTTTGGTCTGCTTTATTAAATTGATTTATGACAGGGTAAATGTAACAAAGCAAAACAAAGCAAAACAATACTAGTCCTTCATAAACCTAAGCAGTAGGTTAGGATGCAGTACCTAAACCACATATGGCTTGTATTTCAAGAGATACTTGAAGCAACCTCATTTTCAGCTAAAGGTAAAGTCTCCTTTGAGACAAGCTTGATTCCTAGTGAGTTCATGGGCACGTCCAAGCAGTTTTCTTGGCAATAATACAGGACCCACATACAAATTAAATGTATTGCGCATAAAGTTTCTCTGCATAGACTTGTACTTTTAGCACCTTGGATTAAAAAAAGATGCAGTACTTTTCCATTCATATTACATGTTAAGCAAGCAACAATTAGTGATTAAAACTGAAGGCTAAATGGGGTGTTGCGGCACATATTTGTATTAAGCATGGCTTAGGAAACCAGTGAAGAAAAAATCTGGCTCATCCTGTAATTAGTGATGGGAGCATGTTTTTCTGTCAAGGACAGCATTCACTTAGAGTTAATCTGTTGGCTGCATGTAGATGCTGAGGAGGGGGAGGAGCCAATTTGGAGCCAGCTGGGTTTACTGATGATTTTGCATCTTCTCTCTGTCTCTGTCTGTCTCTCTCTCTGTGTCTCTCTCCCTCCCTCCCCCTCTCCCTCTCCTTCTCCCTCTCCCCCCCTCTCTCCCAAAGTTTATAGAGCACTCTTGAAATTATGCTATAAAGGCCACAGGGCATTAATCAAAGACTACATTATGGCCATATTTTTTGTAAACCTTGAATGATGCCCTTGGTAAATCATGAGCTACTTTGCTCATTCTTTAGTATTGTAGTATTGAAATAAAATGGAATGATAGTTCTGATTTGCACTTATCTGACATTAACTTAGGTGCCTTTCTCTGAGCCTATTAAGTAGAATTGCCAAAAATTCAATAGCAATACAAAGGAATCAGGCTAATTCAACTGGCTTCAGTAATATTATTATTAACATCATCAATAAACTCAACTTTTAAAACTTTTCTATTGGGTTAACACATTTGAAAAAAGTATTTTGCAAGCTCAGAAACTAAGAAGCATTGAGTCCCTCCAAAGGAATTAGCATGTGATGTGTGGCTTATAATTATTAAATAATAGTTCCCCAAGCAATCTTGATACGATCCCAAGTAAACTTTGGAATGTTATAGTTTAGCAAATTAAGTTGAAAACTTTTTGATGAAATGGAGCACCCAAGAGCACTAAAACTGAAATACACTTTTTGTGTAAATGAACTGAAAAAGAAAATTGATGTGTCACACAGCTTCGTGACTTCTAAGCATTGTTATCAAAATGTAACTATATTGCAGTTCGTTGACTCTCCAACTTGCGATTCAGCTTTTTTTTTTTTTAAGAATCGGCAAAAGAAAATTTCAAATAACCCAAGAGTGCAGAATTTATTTCTGTTGTTCATTAGAATGTGTTATTACCTTCAACTGTAATTAAGTCTCTTAGCTTAAAAAAACCCTGAAAACAACTCAAAGACATTGCTATTTCCAATGATATAATGAAATACTCTAGAAAGTCTATTCCATCATTCATATTTAGATAGTTGAAACTGTCTTTAAAAAAATCTATATATAAATATTTGTAATAGATATGTTACATATTTCTAAAATAGTAATGTCAGCATGAAGACTGATTTAATATAAATATTGTCATCTCAAATATTTGAAAAAGGACGTAGAAGTTGATAGGAATATGTGTATATGATAGGAAATTTTCTCTCACATAATGTGGTAACATAAGACTGATGTATGCAAATACAGTATGTGCTGAAAATTATATTAATTCTCTAACAGAACAAGGCTGCCCTGAAGAGAGGTGGTTGATCTGTTGTTCATGAGCATTTGGGATTTGTTGGATAAAATTCAAAGGAAATAAGCATTTAAATGAACAGGCCTTAAAACTACAATCTCTTGTGCTTATCCTGTGCCTGTAATTTTTTATTGCTGTTGTTGTTATTAAATATAATTCCTCTTAGTTTAATGGATCTTTCTGCTAGGTAAATAATTTTACACTATGGCAGATGAGTCAGATACAACCAAAGATTGTATTAGTTTTTTTGGCTGCTGCCACACACTGCTGGCTCATGTTTAAGTGATTGTCCCCTAGGACAGAGGTCCCCCAACTTTTGGGCACCAGGGACTGGTTCTGTGGAGAGAGATTTTTGCGTGGACCGGAGGGTGCATGGTTTTGTGTGCTGCCTGCATCCCACGGATGGGGCTTTGCTTGTTTGTGTGGACCTGTTGCTGGCATGCCACGGACCAGTACTGGTCCACGGACCGGGGATTGGGGACCCCTGCGCTAGGACTCCAAAGTCCTTAGGTTTTGAGCCTAATCTGTACTTGTACATTTAGTTTTTCCTGCCTAGGTGTAAAACCTTGCTTTTCTCCACATTAAATTTCATGATGTTGGATAGGGCCCATTGTTCAAGTCTGTCAAGATCTTTTTGGATCCTGAGCTTGTCTTCTGGGGTGTTGGCTATTCCTGCCAGCTTAGTGTCATCTGCAAATTTGATGAGTTCCCCTTCTATTCCCTCATCTAAGTCATTTATGAAGATGTTGAAGGGTACTGGGCTTAAGATGTAGAAAACACACTACAATAATAATGGGGGACTTCAATTACCCTGACATCAACTGGAAGACTAATTCTGCACCAAGTGAGAAATCGAATAGGTTCCTGACCAATCTAACTGACAACTTTGTTGTTCAAAAGGTAGAGGAGGGAACTATAGGGACAGCCATACTGGACCTAATTCTCATGAACAGAGAAAAAGTGACAAATCCATCTGGTGGTGATGCTGTCTATCCCACATTTTTCTAGTTTAGCAAGAAGCAGGTTGTGGTTTAATTTGTTGAATGCCTTGTTGAATGTCCACAGCATTTCGCTGTGGATGCACAAGAAAATAAAAAATGGTAAAGGAGAATAAAGAAGAGCAAGTTAGGTTTTCCAAGGCTAGAACAAAGTTAGAAGCCAAAAACTATTTTCTTCTTAGAACAGGCTGATCTAGACAGAGGTGAGGATCCTTTGATCTTCTGGCTCATGGCAGAGGTAAAAGGCTCTTTTGTTGTTTTGGATGGGATAGCTGCCAGTTGAAATAATTTCTTTTTCTGTCAGAGAGAGAAGCAGCCCTAGCGATTGGCCCAAGGTCTCTCAATGAGCTTTATGGCCAACCTGTAATTTGATTGTTTTAACTTGCATGCAACTTTCCTGGAACAGTTATATATTCTAAGCTTGGCTGCTTTACATGTGAAGATTTGCCTAGCTATGGGTTTTGTTTTGTTTTGATTTTGACTTAAACAAATGAATTGGCATTATTGGAATTAATTCTAGCTTACCTAAATCATATTCCCAATCTTTTAATGGCTCTTAAATAAGAGGGTTTTAAAAAATGGTATATTTCAATAGAGCTTTATATAAATTTGATAAATTATCCATTATACTGAGATCGTATTGAACCAAGGACACCTGAACCTGAATGCATATCACTAAAGCTCTTAATTGGCAGGAGCCAAACCAGACAGTAAATATCAGTTTAAGCATGTTTAGATCTCCAAAGCCAAAGATTTATATATATGCGCAGAGACACAGCTTCATCCTTTTTGAGTGTTTGAGTTGAATCATTTAGTGGAAATGGGATTGAAATGACTTCCTCCATTAACACTAATACGGAAATTGTTGCTGATGGAAGAACTCCATGGTGTACATGGAGTTCCAGTGTGCTAATCAGAATGCTGCTTAATACTAAGATTAGCTTCAGAGAACAGTTTCTCTCACTTCCTGTGATTATATATATTTTTTTTTTTTTTTATTAACAAAATAATTTTTATTGAATACAAAAAAAAAAAGATTAAAAAACATTGAACATAGTGTATCATCTTTGACATACATCTTTGTCTAAACATTCCTTATTATACACATACTTTATACATTTCAGATATTCTTCCTCTATTTACATCCCTTCTAATGACCTTCCTTCTTTTTTTTCCTTCCATTTGTAAAATTTATTCCAGCTTAAATAGTATTCTGTTTCCTCCTGATTTTTTAATTCTTTCGTCAACTTATCCAATTCTGCGCAATACAAAATTTTCCTTATTAACGCATCTCCACTAGGCACTTCATTTGTTTTCCAATTTTGGGCAAACAAAATTCTTGCCGCCGTTATTACATGAATAATTAAGTATATATCATCTTTGTTTATATTTTTTTCTAATATGCCAAGTAGTAGCATCTCTGGTTTATATTGAGTTTTTTGACCCGTCATTTCTGTTATCCAATTCCAAACCCTCTGCCAATAAACCTGTACCTCTTTGCAAGCCCACCAAACATGGAAAAAAGTACCCTTTTCCCTTTTACACTTCCAACAAAGTGGTGAGTAGCCACTATACATTTTTGCGAGCCTGGCCGGTGGCAGGTGCCATCTAAAAAGCATCTTATAAAGATTTTCCTTGTAATTTGATGCCAATGTAATTTTGCAATTACGTTCCCAGATTTGCTGCCATTGGTCCATGTTTATAGCGTGCCCCAAATCTATTGCCCAGGTAACCATTGTTTCTTTAACTTGTTCTTCAAATAATTTATATTCTAACATATATTTATATATTTTTTTGATTTGTTTTTTCTCCGGGCCTAATAATATTTTATCAAGCCCCGTATCTTGTCTATTAATTCCCCATTCTTTCTTGTCTTTCACGTATCTCGCTTGTATCTGAAGGTAAGACCACCATTCCAAAGCAATCCCCTGTTGTCTCAACTCTTGCCTTTGCTTTAGATATCCTTCCTCTGACAGGATATCTTTGTATATGATAACCTTATCTTGCCTATAAAGGTTGGGGTATATAACTGCTTCTAATGGTGAGAACCAGCCTGGGAGTTTTGTATAGTGTTGGCATTTAACTATATTCCAGCTTTTTATTAGTTCTTGCCGGACTTTATGCCTCAGGAAATATTGATGGTTCCTACTTTTATCTGTCCATAGGTGGGCATGCCAGCCCTGCTGGAGATCGTGCCCCTCTAATAGTAAACATCTTTTATTTTCCAATGTTATCCAATCCCTGATCCACGTCAGGGCCGCCGCTTGGTAGTATAACTCCCAATCCGGGAAGCCTAATCCCCCTCTTTCTTTAGCATCCTGTAGAGACTTTTGCTTTATCCTCGCCTTCCTTCCTTGCCATACAAAATCTAAAGTTAACTTATTCAACTCTTTAAAGAATTTTTTATCTAATTGGATTGGAATATTTTGGAATAGAAAGATAATTTTGGGTAAAATATTCATTTTCACCGCTGAGATTCTTCCTAGAAATGAAAGATGTAGATTTCTCCAGCGGTCTAGGTCAACTTTTATACGTTTAACTAATTTTCCGTAGTTATCCTCTCTAATTGATGAGCAACGTGCTGACATAACAATGCCCAAATATTTTATTTTAGTAACTACTTGTATTCCTAATTTTTCCCCAAGATTTTCTTTTTGCGTGTTAGTCATATTTTTTGCTATGATCTTTGTTTTATTTCTATTTATTTTCAAGCCTGCCACCTCTCCATATTCCTCCAATAGTTCAAAAAGCTTCTGACCTGATTGCACGGGATCTTCCAAAATAAATACTAAATCATCGGCATATGCTTGGAGTTTATATTTTTCCTTTTTAATCTCAAGCCCTTTAATTTGCTCTTCTTGCCTTACAGTCCTAGCTAAAATCTCCAATGTATATATAAATAATAATGGCGAGAGAGGACACCCTTGTCTTGTACCTTTCTGAATATTGAATTTATTGGTGGCCTCACCGTTTATTATAATCTGGGCATTCTGTTCGGAATATATTGCAGCTATAACATTTAAAAAATTTTTTCTCCATCCATTAATTTCAGTTGTTGGATCAGAAATAGCCAATTAACATTATCAAATGCCTTCTGTGCGTCCAAAAATAAGAGTGCCATTTGGCAATCGCTATGTGATTCGTAGTATTCCAATATGTCTAAAATTGTCCTTATATTCCGCTTAGTCTGCCTATTTGGGAGGAAGCCATTTTGGTCGCTATGTATGAAGTCAATTAAATAATTTTTAAATCTCTCTGCCATTATTGATGCGAAGATCTTATAATCGACATTTAGTAGGGAGATAGGCCTATAATTTTGTATCTGTGTTCTCTCTACATCTTCTTTTGGTATTAATACTATATTTGCCTCTAACCAGGATTTAGGTATTTTTGCCTCAGTTAAAACATCATTGAAAACTTCTAATAGGTGTTCATTAAGTACATTTTGGTGTTCTTTATATAATTCCGCTGGTATTCCATCTGGGCCGGCCGCTTTATTAATTTTTTGTTTACTTATAGCCGTAGTTATTTCAATCATACTTATTTCCTCATTTAACATTATTTTTTTTTCCTCTGGTATCTTCGGTGTATCTGTCTTTTCCAAATAGTCTATTATCTTTTCTACACTTTGTCCCTCACTCCTCTTATATAAATTTTCATAATATCTTTGAGCAATTCCCCTTTTAATTATCTCATCATGTTGAATCTCTCCTTCCTCATCTTGCAAATTAACAATCTGTTGCTTCTCTTTCTGCCTTCTCAGTTTATACGCCAACCATCTTCCAGGTTTATTCGCGTGTTCAAAATTATTTTGCTTGGCAGCCTTAAGTTGTTGTGCTAACTTTTCCGAGTCTTCTAGACAAAGTTTGTGTTTAATTAATTCCATTTTACTTTTCAAACTTTTATTATTTAGGTCACCCTGATATTGTGTTTCAGCCTGCTTATATTCTTCTTCCAGTCTTATCCTGTGTTGTTTTTTTTCCTTATTTCTCTTGGCCATATATGAGATTGCAACTCCCCTCATGTATGCTTTAGCTGTATCCCAAGTATTCTGCAAAGATGTATCCCCATTCTTATTCGTTTGAAAGAAAAAGTGCATTTCTTTCTCCATCTTTTCCTTAAACTCTTTTTCTCTAATAATCACTCTTTGAAGAGTCCATCTTGGCCGGCTCCGTTGCCCTTTCCAGCAACAACTTATAGGATTATGGTCCGCCCAAAGACTAGGTTCTATATTAATTCCTTGAATTTCCGAATCTAATTTTTTTGAAAGCCATAACATATCAATCCTGGTCCACGAGTTATGTCTATTAGAGTAATATGTATATTCCCTTTTATCTATATTTCTTTCCCTCCAAGCATCTTGCAAATTAAGGTCTGTGCACATCTCAAAAAAAGTTCTGGGAAGTATTTTTTTGTTTCCTTTCCTTGCCCCATTACTTTTATGGTCTTTTGTTCTATCTACTATGGCATTGAAATCTCCAATCATACAAAACCCATCTCCCTCTAAGTCGCTAAGCTTGCTGTGTAGATCCTTAAAAAAAGATACTTGGGCTCCGTTTGGTGCGTAAACTACAACAATTATTATATTTTTTTTGTTTAGATTAGCCTCCACTATCAAGATCCTTCCCTCTTGCAAATTAACAATCTGTTGGGAGATCATGGAGAAGGAAATGCGATGGTTGAAAAAGGAGAAGGTGAACGAATGATGGATAAAAGAGGGACAGAGCAGGGTATAGAGGAAGTAAAAGGGGGAGGAGGACAAGATGGAGTAGGACAACAGGGGAGAAGCCTTGAGGAGTCGAAGGAAATAAGGATTACTCGAAGCACTAAGGCACGACAGAAACAAGTTAATGGGAGAGGAGTATAGGATATGGTCAACGAATATTAGGGGTTTGAATTCACCAGTAAAACGGCGGAAAGTTTTTAGTAAACTTATTAAATTAAATGCGGATGTCATTATATTACAAGAGGTTCATATAAAAAATGATCAAAAGTATCTACTAGAGCAACCTAAATTAGGAAGACTATACATCTCACTAGATGAGAAAAAAAAAAAAAGAGGAATTGCATTGTATATTAGACAGGAGATAGCTTCCAAACAAATATATAAGGACAAAGACTGTGATTATATTTGATGTTTTGTAAAGGAGTGGCAACTTGTAAAACAACATGCCCTGGCATTATTTTCTAAAGCTCACCCTCTTGACTGGGATCTAAACTGCAATCCACACATGAACATTTTAGCATAATGAGATAAAGGTTTTTTTCCCCTTAAGATTAAAAGTTTAAAACACTTTGTATCTGGGAGAAAAACATATTTTATATCTGGGAAGTTATGGTAGAAAAGGCAATATATCTTAATTTAAAATTAGAATATATTGAATATGTGCTAAATCTCCTTAAGCAATTTCAGATAATGGCCAGTCTCCTCCTTTTTGGCTTTTTACTTGATCAAAGGGGTGAGATTTTGTGGCTAGTAAGAGGGGGGGGGGAGACTAAAAAGCAACTGACTTTCGTTTGCTTCAGAGCATTATCAAACACTCCCTGATCTCTACTACCCTCCCTTAGGCACCACTGAGAAAAATAAATCATCTTGGACACTTATATGAGACACTGTTGAATACTACTGATGTTTTTATTTCATTCTATATATTAAGTTCTGGTTCTTAAGATTTTTTTTAAGACAGGTGGCCAGTAAATGAAGATAAGACATGGACAGTTAGTTTAGCAACAACTGAACCCAACTGTATAAAGTGCTACCTTGAAAATCTTAGTTGTGATTTATTACATCAGAAAAGCTCATAGTAGTACAGAGAGATTTTATTAAGGGCTCTGTCTCTGCTGTAAAGTTCACATTAAAACAACTTTTAATTGGGAATATGAATTTTGGTTATTAATTTCAGCACAAGAAAATAATTTTCCTATAGCCAAATATTATGAAGTTACTGCAGTCTGTCCAGTTGCATATATAGATCATATGACATAGGTGAGGTGTTTCTATTCAATTTATTGCCTAGAATATGAATTTTCTTTTAGAATTGTTTGTAAGGACCTTACTGTAGACACTTATTTAAAAACTGACCTTCCCTAAAGTGTATGTACTCTATATCCTCTTTTCTTGTTGTGAAATAATATGTTGATGTCTATGGGTGAATACTCAAGTAGTATTTTGTAGTTTAATAATAACCCTAACTCATAAGTGAACAGTCATTGGCCAACCTCTTCTCCTCTGCTACAATAGATTAAACTGTCCACAATCAGTACAGAGGCCCCCAATCTTCAATCTTTGCAGGCGGTCCACTAAGATTCTGCCTGCCTGTCTATCTGTTTCAAGTTCAACCAGCTTGGAATATAGTAAACAATAAAAGCACACTACAAAACAAGATGTGATCCAGTCACTTAGTAAAAATTCATAGGCAAAAACACATTAGAAAAGGGTCCAATCTATTCTTAACCTAAGGTCTAGGACAGGAGTAGGCAACCTTGACTCTTTTATGACTCGTGGACTTCAACTCCCAGAATTCCTGAGCCAGCCATGCTGAGGGGAAAGGGAGAGGTTTCCAAGCTGAGCCATGCTGGCTCAGGAATTCTGGGAGTTGAAGTCCACGAGTCATAAAAGAGCCAAGGTTGCCTACCCTTGGTCTAGGAGAACAACCAGGTCTCCAGGTCTTATGGAACTGAGTGGGAGTCATATGGATTTCAGATGGTTAATAATATTAAAAGCTGCTGAGGGATATAAAAGGATAAGGAGAGCTACAGTACCCCCATTCTGGTTCTGACATGGGTTACAGGTAGTCCTCGACTTACAACAGTTCATTTAGTGACCATGCAGTTACCATGGCATTGAAAGAAGTGACTTACGACCACTTTTCACATGACCATTGCAGCATCCTCATGGTCATGTGATCAAAATTCAGACACATGGCCACTGACTCATACTTATGACAGTTGCCGTGTCCCAGGGTCATATGATCACCTTTTGCAAAATTCTGACAAACTGGGCCACTAGACATCACAATAAGGAAAGGGAAATAATCCTGCTTCACTTCCCTTATCACTTCAGTACAGGCCCAAACATAAAGATATACCTTTGTTCTCCTGAGTTTGCCTTTTATCTTTCTCTGCTGGTACTCCAGGTGTCATTTGTTGTGTTTCATTTCTGAGCAGGTCTCAGTAAACCAAGGTAGCAAGCACGAAGTGGCACCTAGAAAAAGGCTACTTGGGAGCAATAGAGTTCAGCCCCTAGTCCATTTCCCATTGCCAATAATTCGCCAAGCACTGAACTGCCCTGCCAGAAATATTGAAAAATCCATAGCACTTTCTGGAAATTAAGAGGATCTATTATGTGCCTGAGGCAGAGCCTCCAAATTGACCCCACTGCTCCCATGGAGGTCACAGGTGGCTTTTATTTACAACTGAATCAGGGCATGATTTCAATGTGGTAATACCATGTTTCCCTGAAAGTAAGGCCTACATCAAAAATAAGCCCTACCTTGATTTTGGAGGGTGGGCCTAATATAAGCCCTACCCCAAAAATAAGCCCTAGTTTTGGGGTGAGGTACACACCTAAAAATCAAGCGGGTGGGGATGTGGAGCTGCTCCACCTGCTCTGCACCCACTTACCTTGTAGCCAGGTCTCTCCTTGCCAGCCCACTTCTTCTTCTGAGGCCTCTTCTGCAGCCAGACCTGCATTTCTCAGTCACAGGGCTTTCCGGAAGGTCTGTGCAGCCAAGAACCGAGCTATGGATTCAATCTGTAGCTCGGTTCTGCAAGACCTCAGCAGCCGAGCACCAAGCTATGGATTGAATCCATAGCTCGGTACTCAGCTGCTTAGGCCTTCTGGAAAGGCCTGACTGCAAAATGCAGGCCCGAATGCAGCTGCAGAACTTCAGCCCCAGAAGAAGTGGACCGGCTGGGTGTGGCTGTCGGTGCCGGAGGTGAGGTAAGGCCTACCCTGAAAATAAGACATGGTGCCTCTTTTGGAGGCAAAAAAAAAAAAAGACCTGGTCTTATTTTCGGGGCAACACGGTAGTACCTCAATTTCTAGATCATATAACCTCTTTTTAAAGGCAAACTATAACTGCCCACATGAATCAGGCTATAGGCAGCAAGATGCTATGGATTCCTGAGCCTTGCCAGAGCCAGCCTCCAAAGTATGGTTGAAGTCCTCCAACACCAAAAGCCTCAAGCCATCCAGAAAGATAACCCCTGGGCATTGGTACAACTTGTTCAGTAGCAAGAGCCCTAACTTGTTTTTGTAACCCTAACTAACATGAAGGCAATCATACTTCATTAAAGCAATAAATCATATATTTGAAATTTGGAATTACAAGAATTTGTCTGCACAGATGAAAAGGGTAGTATAAAAGCAATACACAGCAGTCTTAATAGAGATCCTTGTGAGCCTTTTCTGGTTCTCATTGTGAAATGCAGAAAAGTCCCAGAGTAAGAATTACCTGAAATGTGCAAAATATCAGATCTTTCACATGCCTTAGCTACTGACTGCAAATGAACGCAAAATCTAGACAGCTGACAGCTGCCTAACAAAATAAACTTTTATTGCAAGGCATATGGATATCAACACTTTGATAACAACTCTGATTTAACAAGGATATACACATTCATGTTTTTCTAAATTCTTTAAGAAATGCACTTATATCTTTGTACAGTGGACTGTATAGCAGAAATGTGAACAGTATCACCACATATGAATCTACCAGAGGACACAACTTTTTTCTTTCATAGCATAAACATGGGTAAATCTGCCCTTGTTGTTAGTTTATAAATTTTTTAAGCAAATTAAATAAAATCAGCATGCAGAAGCATTCCAAGATCTCCTTTGTCTTGAAATAATATGAAATACTATCATGAGTATCTCATATAAACATCTCCTTCCTTTTTTCAAGAAGGCCATCTTCTAATATTTTGTTACTTTCGTTTGTAGAAGACCCTGAAAAGAAGAACTACTTCTGCTACCATTTATGGAATATAATTTATTCACTAAAGAAAAAATAAAACATGTTTAAACTGCATTTTATCCTTCTGGGTACCATTGAGGTATAAATTTAATTCCTGCGGGATCAATTGCAAAATTCCCTCACATTTTGCTTCTTTCACTATTAGGGTTAAGCAGATGGGTCCATAGATATAATAGATTAAATTAGTTTTATCACTCAGTGATTATTAGCTAGACAGAGACAGGAATTACGTTCACATGTATTTAAATGAGCTGTATTTAAACATTACATCAGCAGGAATGTTCTGTAATTCCTTGTAGCATTCAGTAGCTCCCATACAAACATAGAATAAACTAGTGCAGATACTGTTTTATTAATCTCTGTAATCAGCATTGACCTTTTTATATTAATGAGACTATATTAATTAGCTGTGCCCATCAAAAATGAATTTGATAGACATCTTGTCAAGCACAGGATGCTCGAGAACTTCTCATTGTCTTCCCAGCTCTTTTTAGAGGATGTATGAAGTTATGGTACCTGTACTATTGAAACTGCTGTACTAGAAAGAGATTAAATGCTGCTTTCTTTTGCAAATAATGGAAGAACAATTGTGGAAATAAAACTCTTACTATTAGCCAGGTGATACAAACATATTAATTAAAAAAGCAATCAGTCTTGGTATTCATATTCTGGCCATTGCTTATGTGAAAGTTGCTACATCTATATTTTGCAAATTTATGAAATTCTTTTTGCTATAGCTAGTCTTCTAGGAAATGGTAATCTTCAAAATAAGATCTGTTTATCAGTTAACAGTTTCTGGAGAGGTGGCATAGTAATTACAAGGGTTAGGTTTTTGCATCAGTAAATCTGTGAAATAGTATTGTCTCATCATATCATAAACTGCTATTATATGGAATAATAAAGCTGCAGTGTTTGTAATGAATTATTAGATGCTGTGAAATGTAAACCCAAGATCACACGATCAGTGTTTGCACAACAAGTCTACCATGAGTTTTCATTAAGCATGTCCATAACCAGAGAAAGCTGTCTAGAACTGCTGCTTTTGCTTCCCATTTTAAAAATTGATTCATGACTGATTTTTATATAGATACACTTCAGGATCCTTATTTAAGATCTTTCAAAGAAGTGGATGAGTTTGACAGGGTTGGTATGGGCCTATGAAAAATATTAATAGAGTATGACTAAAGAATAGCTGTATCCAGCTAGGTAGCACCCCCTAGCTGGCCTTGACTGACCTCAATAAGCTAAGCAAGTGTGATGGAATGTGGTGCAGAATTGCAGGGGTGTGTGTGGATCTTTCCCAAGGAGTGAGGCAAATCAGCCTGGTACACAGGAAGAGGCCCAGAGTAGACCCTCCCTAACCTTTCATAAGATATATCTAGTGGTTATGCAAATTGTGCTTTAGTCTGGTGAGATTCCTCTCTATAGGCAAGCAAAAATAAAGAAACTGTTCTATGTAAATCCTCATAACATTCCTGGTTCCTTGTACCTGACAACAGAGTTAGCACTGGAACTGTTAATATCTGGATGGGAGACCACCATAAAGTATCAAAACTATAAGTTAGATTAGGAAATTGAAAAAGCATCCTGGAAGAAGGCATCAACAAATCATTTTTGCTTAGCTGCTAAGAAAACAACATGGGTAAAGTCTTAATTCATAACATCATCAGTCACTGAGCTGATTTAGAGACTTTGCCTTTAAAAAGAAAAATAGAACTAATTTAACTCAGAGATTTCCCTTAATCAAAAAGTTACAGAGCAGGCAAATTTATCTCTGGGTCAATTGAGGTGTCACCATGCAAGCAGCAGTGAACAGCATAACATCCCATATGTACCCTTTAATGTTGCTTAACAAGCAGATATCCATCTTTCCAATATAGAGGACTTCATTGGAAAGATTACAAAATAATTCTGAAGTCTTCTGAAGACCAGAAGAAAGTTCCTAATGTTATATTTGTAATTGGAAGAACAAATATATCTTGTTAATTGCAATACAAAAGACTCCAAATGAAAGCAAAAGTTTTCAGGCTAGAAATGTTCCAACTTCAGAAAACCATTTTGAGTGTTCCAAGTTCAGAACCAGACCCCCTTTTGGGCATTATGTTTTATAATACGTATGTTTTATGTTAAAAAATTGAGATCCAGGATAATGGAAACCAGGCATTTTCTAAATTATCCAGTGAAGACAACAAGATATTCTAATACTCGGCTGGATCAACTCTGAAATGTCCAGAATTTTCATATTATCTAGTTATAGCAGTTTTGTTTATGTATTATGTGTTTCATTAAAGAAAAGCCTGCCCTTATGGGAGTATTTATTTAATATATTCATTTATCATATTCAAGAACTGCCCATCTAACAGAGGGATTCTGGGTGATATACAACAAAATATTAAAAGCATAAAAACAGTATGTAAAACTTAAAAGTGGCAAGGAATGTTAAAAATTGATTATAAGGCAGGGAGGCCTTTAGGGCCTAACCAGCCCCATGGCTCTGTGTTCCTTTGTGTGGTCCAAGCAAGGCTGCTTCACACTTTTACAGAAGGCCAAGAGAGTGACAGCCCACCTCATCTCCAGGATAGAGTGTTCCATGGGATGGGGGCAACTGCAGAGAAGGCTGTCTTCCTGGAACCCTGCCAGTTGGAATTCTTTGGAATTTGTAGCCTAACGCCTTAACCACTACACTAAGTTGACAGTATTTGGGACTAAAAATTGGGGGTTTAATTTCCCTTTTCTGAGTTTTGTTTTCTTACAAATTCAATCCAATCCCATTTCAGAGTAAGCAGTCAATGGGAACCTATGACAGAAGGGCGTTAGGAGCATAGGATCAGATTATAAATACCTTCACACCTGAACTGCATTGCAGACATTTTTAAATCAGTTGATTAGCCTTGTTATGTGTGATTTCAGTTGGAAAAAAAACGAACATAATCATGTATAGATTGTGGTCAATAATTTAAAGCTATTCTTTCTAAAATATGGAAATGTTTCCAGTTGGAGGAATAATAGAGAATGAATGAGAGCCAGTATGGTATAGTAACTAATGTGCTGGACTAGGAATAGGCAGACCCAGTTTCTAATTCTTTCTTAAGCATCTGAGTCATCTGGGTGTTTTTGGGCCAGTCCGGCTCTCTCAGCCTGAAATAAGAAGTAAAAAGAATATCAGTTTTCACTGGACTTGTGTAGTAGATTATGGTTCATAAACTTCAGTGAAGACTTTATCCTGCAGTGAGTTTTTTTTGAACTGTTCATCATGAACTGACATGTATCTAATATTTGATTCTTTCTTTGCAGGTGAGTACAAGATTATTCTTCTGTGAATACAGGGCTCTAGGTTTTGGTAGGTATATCTTACCAAATGTATTTTAGGAAATATCAATTTCAGATCTTTTGAACTGATCATATGTCATGATCATCTGCAATACAGGTTTTGAATGACATCTGTAATAGGGATACTTTCTTGTAACAAACTACCAGATGAAACAAATTTGCTTTTTTGTCTTGCTACATAGTGAATTTTTAATTTTCTTAAATTGGTAAATGTGGGGTTTTCCAAATTTGTTTTCTAAATAAGAGGCATTCATATTTATAGTCCTTTTAGTTTGCGATGTTTGCCCTAGCAGTTTTTTAACCATAGTGGGTGAATATTTATAGAAAAACTGAAAGCACTGATTTTATTGCTACATTGTAAAATTAACTGAGAATTCATATATATGTTTATTTAGAACTCCTACTAAGTTTAATCAAGCATGTGTTTTAAGAAATGTATTTCAAGGAAGGGAGGTTCAACTGATGAACTGAAATATTAATAATTATTATGCATTAATATGTATTAATATTAGCAAATTGATATAAATATTAATTTGTGTAAATACCAGCCTGATTCAGATAATTTTTTCTCAAAATAAGAAGCAGAAATATGCATGAGAATTCTGATTGCTGAAGTTGCCCTTTTATGAAGGGTTTAAAACACTGTATAAAACATCCGGTACAAAAAACATCAAATTAATCATTGTTTCCTGTTTTGTATGAACTGGAAGTATAAGGTTATTTATTTCAGAACAAACCAAGTTACGAAAACAGGGTTCTAAGGTGGTTTAAAGTTTTACCTCTCCCAAAGCTAATAATGATGATTTTCGTTTCTGATGAAGTATGGTTACCGTGCTAACAGATTATATGGTTTAATGGCATCTCATATAAAGTGAGCAACTTGTGGAATGTTTTTACTTAATCAGTGAAGTTCTGATAGTCCAACCTTGCCTATCGATTAGTTGAGACAGATTTTGTTTACTTATTTAACAATATGTACTTCAACTCTGATTCAAATTCTGAGTTAGAATCAGTTTTTCTTTTTCTTTTTTTGATTAATTAACGTCACTACAGAATGCATATTAGTTGAAGCTGAGAGGCCTACATGCCCAATTTTCAGTACTTTAACAATGATCAAGGGAGTTGTAACGTTATGAGTACTATATACCTATTGTGTGTATTTGGCTTCCTTAGTTGATAGCCAGAATTTCTAGGTGTTGTAATGTTATGAGTACTATATACCTATTGTGTGTATTTGGCTTCCTTAGTTTGATAGCCAGGATTTCTAGGTGCTGCTTTTCCAGGTGGAAGTTTCATCATGATTTCAGCCTCTTTAGAATTCAGAACTGAGTTTGACCTCTTTAAACCAAACCCAAGATAGATCTGATGGCAACATTTTCTGAAGCTTTTTAATAGACAAAAATCTCCTGACTTGCCTATATAAACTAAAAGACACAAGCAAAACATGGACCAAAAAAAGTTGTTAAAACAAGGGAAATATTTTCATGTAGAACTAAGTCTCAAGTTTGTTAAAACAAATAGTCACTCAGAGCCACTTTGTATGTACACATGCTGCTTAATTATTTATCTTTGTTCTATGAATAGGACATTGTGTAAACCAGTGCCTCATAGATATCCTTGTGAAATAACCATCAGACTGTTTTTTTTTCTAATGTGTCAGACTAGTTTTACCATTCTCATCTTAAAATGGTGTTCCTCTGAAGTTTTAATGGGGCATAAGACTTAATCCTCTCAGGAGTGTTTGTGTAGTCTTTAGATTTTATCTTGCTTCCATTTCTTACATAGCCTGAGCCTGAGCAAAGCTATGAATCATGTCTAATTCCATGTAATTTTATTTATCTTTTAGCTTTTTCCTCCCTCATTAGGTTTTTTGGTTCCTTTTCTGACCTAGTTGGAAAACAATAGATTAATTCTTATAGACTCTGTTTTCTTTAAAATGGGGAATTCATTGAGAATGCCCTGAGGAGTGATATGTATCATAACAATAGCAATAATGAATTGATGGAAGGAAAACTCCATTGAGTATTGCTCCTGTGCAAGTGCCATTAATTTTAATGAGATCTGTTGGTAGCAACATCTGGTGGTGCCCTCAAATGTTGACAGAATACCAACACTTTCAAATGTATTTGATTTTCATGACACAGACTGCATTTCTTAGGTTGTACTATATGATCTCTCTTTTATTTTATTATCCCTCCCTTCTTTCTACACATATACACAAACACACAGTATTTAATTAAAGAACCCATTTGAGCCTTCTTTTGTTTTTATATTTCTAGAGGAAATTTAACTTTTCAAGGTTAACATTTTGTGTTTATTGTGCATAGGCTATTTTGAGATGCAGTTGCAAAGGGGAGACAAACTATTCTTTGTTAGTAGGTGACAGAAAGTCTGAGAATACCTTTTACATGTTATTTTTATTTCCTTTCATTTAAGGTTCTTCATTTAATCCATCATGCGTTTGTAATGGAAAATACCGTGGACTTAAATCGGTGGAATTTAACACTTGTTGATTATGGTGATATTAGAATAGAGGTCAGCATCCTCTGTAAGTATCCTGTCCAATCAAATCGAAACCTTAAATATTTTTCTGCATGTGATGAGAGTAAAATTGTATTTTTCATCAATTACTTAATAATTCCAATTCCAATTACTGTCCTCTCTAATATCTCTAGAGACTGGTAATTAGTGTAGATTTTTTCAAAACAGTGTTTTTCTTAATTTTCAGTAACTCATTAAACAGAACTTAAGAAGCAGTTGAAGCATTCCTAACTAATACAGAATGCTTATTGCAAGCATCTATGTCAACAGAATCAATAAGATAACTTTCATTTTGTATAATAAAAGGCAAGTCAGAAAAAGAATTTGTTAAAATTTATTTTTATTAAGCTTTTTTAATACAAAATCCAAAGAAAAAAAGGAATGAAAAGAAGGAATTATACAGCAAAAGACAAATTAAAACGAAAGAAAGAAAGAAGGAAAGAAAGAAAGAAAGAAAAAGAAAGAAAGAAAGAAAGAAAGAAAGAAAGAAGTAAATAGCTGATATAGAAGCCATTTGTTTTGGAAATTTCACAGACCATAGAGCAGCGGTGTCAAACTGCCGGCCCACGGGCCGGATGCGTCATGCCAAAACCGCGCCCACCCCATTGCCGGCAATGGAAAAAAAGTCACGATACGTTGCAACATGTCACATGACGTTGCAAGTTTGGCACCCCTGCCATAGAGTTATTTGTTTGATTATGACATCACACAGCTTATCATTTTGGTTTCATTGTGTTTTGCTGTGGATTCTGCTGAAATTATGCCATAAAAGATCAAAATGCTATTTTGTACATGATTCCCCCCCCCCCACTTTTGAGTAAGGTTTGACTTTCAGATCTTTGACTTTGCTGCTGGTCATTCTCTTCTCTTTCTTTTCACCTTTCCCAGCATTAGAGCGTTTTCTAGAGAACTGTATCTTTGCATCTGTCCAAAGCAGGATAATTGGGGCTTGGTCATTTTTGCCTCTCTTTTTTTGCCTCATTTTTAGCTTACTGATCTGTGAATAGGTTTTGCATGAGTGCAATGAAATGTTCTGAAATTCCTATTTTTCTAAGCACATTTCCCGCTTGACATGATACATACAATTGACACAATTTCTGTAATCAGAATTTTTGGTATTCCCTGACTGTTTATTTATTTAAGAAATTAATGTGGCTGCCCACAATAAAAAACTGCATAAATCCTGCTGCAAAATACATACTGGTAGATAATACTGGTAATACTGGTAGATAATAAACATAGAATACTAAAATGTATTAATGCTACAAATTATATATATTATAACCATAGAAAGCAAAATATGAAATACAAATTGGCATTTTCTCAGTTATCCAGCAGGCATTAGCAATAATGTCTCATGTTCCTCAGCCTTTCTTAAAGCCAGCTTGAACATCTGGCATTTTCCTTTTCATGTAGGGCTCTAATCTGCATTGAATGGTCTTTAGCATTATTTTGCTAGTATATGAAATTAATCTTGGTATTGGTATGTAAGTTAACTTCTCCCAATGTATTAGCCACTGTTATTCTCTAGATTTGCTGGTACAGTATGGATAAAACCTTTACAGATCTTTGCTGTGACTCTGTTTATTAGTTTATAGTATAAAATACAAAAATACAAAAACAAATAGTAGGGAAAATAGGGAAGGGAAGAATGTAGAAAAGAAAGGAAAAAGAAATAAAAGACATTGACCTCCGACTCCCTTTGGTGCAGTTAAATGAGATAGTAACATCAAACCTCAACCTTTTACTTTTACATAACAGTATAAACTAGCCATTTCTGAATAAACAGATCTATCTAATTGGTAAAACCCAAAATCAAAGACCAGAAGTGGTTTCCAAGTAGAAACAAAAGTAGTTATGTATTTTTCTTTTATCAAAGCAGTCAATTTAGCCATCTCTGCTAACTCCGTCAACTTTTGCAGCCATCCGTCCATTGTGGGGATTGAGGTGTCCTTCCATTTTTGTGCATAAAGTAATCTTGCTGCCATTTTCCAAGTCTTTTTCCATTAAACTCAAAAGAAAAGTTTCTGGTTTTATTTTATATTCAGTTTAAGAATCTTCTGTATTAGACTATGACTCCTACTCCAATATTTCTTTGCTTTATCATAGATCCTTTTGTTGCTTGCCAGATTTCTGTAGCCAGTGTTTAATGTTGTCCTGTAATTTGTTCGGATTTTGTTTTATGCAATGTGTGGATGTATGGTTATAAACAATTGATAGTTTAATATTAGTGTACTAGATCACTTGTTTTATAGAAATAAGTGTTACTCTATTAATTATTAGAATCCTGCAGCAATTTAAAATAAAAACCAAAGTATTAAATTAAAAATTTAAATGTAAATTTTAAATTTCAAAATGGTATGTTTTTAAAAACCTTTTTGAATTAACGAACAACAGATCCTTTCAAATCCAAAACCCTAGACAGCCACAGAAAGAGTTCAGTGCTAAACTGCTCCCAGATGAGCCTGTGGCATATGTTCTGTAGACCAACACTTGATAATCCACCTAAAGGACTGTTTCTGTACAGTTTTCTACACAAGAGTAATTTGATTTCTGTGAGTATTTCCAAAGACCAGCCTGGCTGCCAAGTTCTCAGTCAAGTAAAATTGCTGGACTAGATGTAAAGAAAGCTATACATACTGTACATTGCAATAATTGGGCTTGAAGATTACCCATGTGTTTGACCACCATGTTCAGGTCATCCATTTTGCCTTTTCACAAGAGGAATCAAAGTATCTCTCCTCCATGGCTGGTTGCAAGCTATGGAGAAAAGAAATCTCAGTCTTTCAAAACCAAGTTTGAATATTTGTTGCTTGTCTTCCTCTAGTAAACCATTGGCAGAGAAGGCTTTTTTTGAATAAAGTTATTGGTGGCATCACTACCTAGCTGGCTGTTTTCAGGAGTTATGGGAGGGTGTAAAAGGAGTGTTTGGGGCCCAGTCTGTGTACATTTATGTGCCCCCATTACACAGTCAAAGCTAGTAAGACAACGTCTGGTTGTTGCCTCGGTTTAGAGGGCAACTCCACACAGGGTAAACGTACCCAGTAGATTTCTCCTGAAGATGTTCTCCAGCTGTTTCATGGAGATATTGGAAAGTACTGGAAAGAGAAATTCTGAAAAATAATTCCCATTTCAAAGAGCCCATTCTGTAAACTCTCATTTGAAATCTATATGACAAAGAAGATTGAAGTCACTGCAAAACAATGCCTTCTATTTGCGAAATAATGTGGAAGTTTATCATTGCAAAGAACAAAAGCTGTTGTTGAGAAGAAGAAACAATAGGATCACATTCCCAGCATTAAACTCCAAGCTAAGATATCCATCTGTTCAACAAGGCAATGACAACCCTATAATTCCATTCTGAAGTTTATGTTATGCTTCTTCAGCATATAGTTGGTTAACAACAGTATTTATTAATGTGCTATAGGAACCATAGGCATGAGTATAGTGTGAATATTTGGTTTATGAACTGCAAAATGAAATCATGCAGCCCTATAACAGCTATATTAGATCATTACTCATGCTCTTAGATATAAAACTACATGAAACATGATTCTCATTCTTCATTTATATTAACCTTCATTCACCATGTGTTAGTGCAGCATAATCGCATTTGATATCAGTATCCTAATGAACTCAAACAGTTTTTTTGGCTCAGTAAAATTTAGAATTTTGACAGTCTGAAGGTCTTTTCTAATCATGCATGAAGAAGTTTAGCTTATTGTTGTCAAGTTAAATTTCCTTTGGTCGCATTACATACATAGGGTTTTTTTTTGTTTTATCCTGTTTATAATATATTTCTAATGATGCCTTTAGACACACACAGCCCAATTTTATTTGAAGGTGAGTGATTTCACCCTGCATTTTTGCTTGATTGTTTTGAAATGACAGTGATGCCTTTGTCCTTTGTGCCTTTCTGTGTTTTTTTTCCGAGATGGGCACATAAAGTTCAGTTCATCATCATCATCCTGTCTGATACATTTAGGATGTGTTTTGTCAGAACAGCAAAAACCTCAAGCTGAATGATTTCATACCTAGGATCACAGCATGCTAAATCATGCCTTACCTCAGTAAATCAGGCAGATTATAAAAGTATTAAATTAATAATAAGAAAACCAGCTCATCGTTGCTTTCTTCACTCTTTTAATACATTTTACACACTTCATATATTTGGTAACCCTTTCCTTGCTGCATTAACTGAAATGATAATGCAATAATGGGATTCATAAAATCACAGTGCTAGGGTTTCCTTTCCAACCTACACATGCTTAGTATTTCTTTTACTTACTTGGCTAGAAATGCATGTAAAATACATGACCTGCCAAAATCTCAGGTCTTTATTTCTCTCTGGCTACACAAGGGGCATAGAAAGATAAGGAAGCCAACCTCCTGCCCGAGAAGTTGCTTCATCAAGGCATTGCCTCTTCCTCATGCAAAATATTCCCCACCTCTCAGCCAGTCCCCATTCTGTCTACCTGAGATGGAAGGGGAGAGAATAATAAGAGAATTCCGTTGGCTTGGCTGAGGGCAACAGTGATGGGGCTCCTTCTCTGTTCCAGTTGTCACAAGAAGGCCAACAATATATTACTATATTACTGGCTATATGGCTATATTCCTATATATAGCTGCATTAAATTGGGTTGTAGTAAGAACCAATTCTTGACTTATATTGCTTCAACCAAATCCTGTTTTATCTTATGTAAGCTGCTCTGGGACTTTTTGTGCTGAAATAAATAAATACTGGTCTATCATTTAGCATGGTTTATTAGCTATTTCATCAATAAATGTATTTGTTAAGTTAGTGTATGGTGAGGTTACGTCAGTCAGGAGACTACAGTGCTAATACAAAGAAGTTGTTTGGCTGCCAACGATTCCTAGTTTGTTCAGTACATACTCCCATACTTATCCAGAGTGCACCACAAGGGGCAAACTAGCTACACACTCAAAAGGCTTGATAGTGTTCTGCAGGGATTTCTGGGGCTTTTCCCACCCCCAATCTCATCTCACATTTGGGCATTGCATTCAGGCAGGTCCGGCACTGGTTGAAGTCATGCTGCTGCTCAAAGCACTGGTTTCCCCCCCCCCCCCGAAATGGTACCTATTTATCTATTTGCCTGTAACATGCTTTTGAACTGCTAGGTTGGCAGAAGCTGAGGCAAGTGAAGAGAGCTCTCTCCGTCATGTGGAGCTAGGACTTGTACTGCCAGAGTACAAACCTTCTCCAGCTTCCTTAAGCCACTGAGTCTCTGCGCCTCTAATCATCAAGAAATGATAAGAAACTATAAAATGTCACACCTACTCTGTAATGTATAGAAAGCTATTATGGGGCATTTCCATTCTTTTGCTTCTAATGCTATTCAAGCACTTTTTTTCTGTGGCAATTTGTATCCATTAGGATATAAGAACAGCCTTTCTGGAGCAATCCAAAGTCCATTTCAGTCCAGCATTTTGTTTCTAAGAGAAGCTAGCATTCAGTCTTCAAGATTAATAGCCCATTACAGACCTATCCTAAACTGACCATCATGATTGTGTCTTATATTTACATATTCCAAATGTTAATTATATGCTGTGTGAAGAAGGGCTCTTTTGTGTATTCTAAATGTCTTTCCAATAATCTTCATTTGATGGCATGCTGGCCCAACCCCAAAGTAACAGTCTTTACTATTAATAGCTCTTGATAGAATCAGCTTCATGATTTTATCCAAACCCCCTTTAAAGCCATCAAGTTAATGGCCATTTCCTCAACACTTGCCCTAATGAAGTCCACAGATTTTATGCTCTTTGAAGTACTTGCTTTTGTGTGTTCTAAATCTCTTTCCATTTAATTTCATAGGATGACTCTGCTCTTAGTATTTGAGAGGAGAAAAACTTCTCCTTCCAATAAATGCATGATTTTATATGCCTTGAACATGTCACATTCATTTCCCCCCCAAGCTATAAATCCCAAATGCTTTATCCTTTTCTCACAGAAAAAAATGAGTCTCGTAATAATTTTGGAAGCCCCACATCTGCACTTGTTCCAGCTCTGTTAATCCTTTTTCAAGTGTGACATACACTGTAGTCCAGACGCATCATAAATTGGGATAATTGCATTACAAATGCTGGCATTACAAAAAGTTTTTATTATACAGACTTGGCTTGTCCCAAAACATTTCCAGTGCTTAACAAAACTAAATCCCTTTTTCTGGTATGAATTCATGCACTAAGATTTGTGAGCTTTTTCTTTTAACCTGAATCAGACAAGTATCATTTTTTGAGAAATTTACCTTGGAAGTCCTGGAATTCAATCGAATACCTAAATTTAGCTTCTAGGATTGCTTGACTATATTTCCCAGTGTGATTTATGCCAACCTTCTTCTCAACTCAACCTGGCTTCCTCCTCAGGACTATCTAGCAGTTTAACTAGTGAGTCTCTATTAATTTTATGCGTGTATCACCCAACCCATCTGTGTTTCTAATGACTAGTCACCTGCATACAGAAACTCTCTGGCTTCTGGATTAGTATCTTCCATATAAGATTTTATGGGTTTATCACTCAAGGATTGGTTCTCCCATATCCTCCTTTCCCAAGACCTTCCTTTTCCTTGACAGCAAGGAAATTGTCGTCCTTTGATTGAGAAGAATCTATCAAGTCCTATCATTTTTTGGCTGTCTAGGCAAGTCCAGTTCAACTATCTTCATTTCATAGGAATGGAGGTGTTATGTGACAATAAGGAGCTATTGTATTGTGCACAAATATGAGGGCAATTCTGAAATAAACCTCTGTTTGGTTATCAATGACAGACACTTGCAGATACAGAACTTTTTATTATACACATTAGAAAACTACAACATTACATTACTTTTTGACATAATCGCCATTCAAATCGAGGCACTTGCATTAACATCTTACAAGGTTTGAAATTCCTTAGTAGTAGTCGCTTGGCACCAAATCTGGGGTATGGGGGGGGTGATCAAAAACATCCCAACGGAATTGCTGCAAAAGTTCTTGGGTGCATCTAGTGGTGTGCAGGTGAGCATTATCGTGAACCAACACCACAACGGAAGTCAACATGCCCCAACGCTTGTTATGGATGGCTCGTCTGAGTTTTTGTAACATTTCACAGTAGACGTCTGAACTGATGGTCGAACCATGCACCATGAACTTCACTAGCAGTACTCCTTTGGCATCTTCACATTTGGCGGGATTTTCTATGGCACCACTTCCTGTATGGTGTTGGTTCATGATAACACTCACTTGCACACCACTAGACGCTAGATGCACCCAAGAACTTTTGAAGCAGTTCTGTTGGGATGTTTTTGATCACACACCCCCATAGCCCAGATTTGGCGCCAAGCAACTACTACTACTAAGGAATTTCAAACCTTGTAAGATGTTATGACAAGTGCCTCAATTTGAACGGCGATTATGTCGAAAAGTAATGTAATGTAGTTTTCTAATGTGTATAATAAAAGTTCTGTATCTGCGAGCATCTGTTATTAATAATCAAATGGAGATTTATTTCCGAATTACCCTTGTATTTAGTACAAGGCGGCCTGGGACTTGTTATTGGTAATGATATATTGACAATTTTATTTTTCTCCTATTTACTTGCTCTCAGTTCTGATCTATGATTGTAATATGTTGTTGTTGCCAGTCTAAAAGGTAGTGCTTATTTTATATTTTAAAGAGTTTGGAGCCCTGGCTTTCTTACCCAATATATAAACTCATTTGATTCTTAGTTTCTTGAGATGGTTGGTCATGGTGCTGATTCCCTGATATCTATTTGCCATCTATTGAATCTGAAGAATTACAATTAACTTTCAATCATTCTACTTGTATCATTTTTAATATAGTAAAATTATCTGAATATTCTACTTTTTAAACTTTTAAACCAACTCTTTGCTTGTTTTTCTAAAGGATTGATTGGTTGAGAAAGCAAATATTGACTTCTCCAGAACTTCTTATTAAGTGAGTGATTACAAAAACAGGGAATACAGAAAAACCAAGAAAACAAAATCAACCAGTGTTTTAAGTCAGAGGTCCCCAACATTTTGGGCACCAGGGACCAGTTCCGTGGAGAAAGGTTTTTCCATGGATTGGAGAGTGCATGGTTTTGTATGCTGCCTGCATCCCACAGATGGGGCTTTGCTTGTTTGTGCAGACCGGTTGCTGGCATGCCATGGCCCGGTACCGGTCCACGGACCGGGGGTTGGGGACCCCTGTTTTAAGTCATAAAACTTAAAGGTTGCATCTTTAAATCAGAGATTTTTGTACACTGAATTTATTCAACAGTAATGTGTGTTGAGGCTTCCAGGACAGGAACAGCAGACTAATGATATCTTTGTGAAAGAGTCAATGACAGTGGTGAAGAACAAAGAGCTGGTGACTAGACCAGGTCTTTGGAGCCTTTCCAGACTAGGAAAAGATAGGAAATTGGCCATATGTGTTCCAGATAGCTGTTCCTCATGCCAAGACTGCAGGACAATGGTCTCCTACAGGTTTGAGCATGTCTTGTCCGGGTTTCAAACTCTCTCACATTCAGTTGCTAGGTGAAAATAGCAATTTACTCAAGACTGAGTAGATAATAGCAGACATGTAAATCAAAACAGACTCTCTGGGAAAGAAAGTTTGCCTGAGTAATTTCATTTTCAGTCGGGACCTGCAGAAGAGAAATCAAATACAGTCCTAAGTTTAGATAGCCAGGTCAGGTTTATCAGCTAATCCAGAGGTCAGGGAATCATGAGCAGAATCACTGGAACAATATACCACAGCAAGAAATCAGGTTATTGCTTCCAATAGAAAATATGGGTCAGGGCTGCCTCTTAAATCAGGTTGCAGTCAGCTATCTTTAATTAAGAGAGTTACTCCTTGGTCAGCAAGGAGTCTAACGACTTGGAGGCTATACATAAGCATCTGAGTGCTCTAGCTGATCTAATGGTACCAAGGTTTGATCAGCCTCAGGTGATTCCTAGCTTGGTGTCTTCTGAGGCTGATATTTCACTGGTTTAGTTGGAATAGTTTCTTAAGAGTCCTGGGCCATGTCAGAGTATTGGAAGATGGCAAGAACAGCCATCTTGTTCTCATCTGCAGTTAGTACCTTTTAACGGATACTTAAGTTTGCTAACCTCAGTTGCTAACCACTTTTGGAAATTGCTCATTAACTACTTCTTAGCTATTAGTTTGAAAATGCCAGGTGAGTTTGCCTTCAATCCTGAAAAAAAAATTAATCATAAGTTTAAGAATTTAAAGAATCTGAAATAAATAGTAAAAAAGCTAAGATTTTGATGTTAGAAAGTTATAAATGGAAAGTTATAAATAAAACATCCTGATTTATTTTGAATATTGAACATTTTGCAATGGATCCTGTTTTGATTTTTGCAAGACATAACTAATGTAAATAATTTCATTATTTTAAAAACTGGACACTAGAGAGGACTAAACATTTTAGTAAAGGAAAAGAATACAAAATTTTGAAAGCCTGTCAGAGTTTCTCTCCGGCCAGAATCAAAACAGAGTTATTTGGAGTTTCTTTCAATAATTTCCTAGGACTGGGTTATTTTTCCATTTCGTAATGGCTCAAAACATCCCTTCATCAGTATTATGTCTTCATTCCTTTACAGTACTCTTAATTGAATAATTAGAAACTAGGAACACTAAGCCACACAACTGATAACTATAAAATGTTGGTTGTGCAAATGCTACACCTGTGTTTTTAATTGAATTTTAATGATTTTTTTCTCACTAATATGAATTGCAACCAGCCTGCCTTCCATAGAAGACCTATATATTGTGTGGGTCTGAAGGAATGCTGAGAAGATATCTGCAGATCTCTCACATTCTGGATATAAACTGTTTCAGCTCTTTCCCTCGGGATGGTGCTATAGGCCATTGCAAGCCAAAACAACTAGAGACAGGGACAGTTTTTCCCCTTATGCCATCACTGTACTGAACACCTAATTCTCATAGTGCTGTCTAATGTCTATGTGTATTTACCCATGTAGTAGGGCTGTATATTATTTATCCTTATTATCTTTCTCATTCCCCCCTCTATTGGTATTATTATGATGATTATCATTATTATGTTGCTTTGCATGTACACTGAGAGTTTTTCCACAAGAGACAAATTCCTTGTGTGTCTAATCACACTTGGCCAAATAAAGCATTCAATTCAATTCAATTAACTGATCTATTACTCTAAGTTAAGAACCTTCTGTATGATTGTTTTCCTTGACAAATATCTTCATACGAACAAGTTTTTGTTAATCTGTTCCAAACATCCATTTAATTTTCAAGGCCATAAAATTATGCCTTGTGTGTGGATATGGTTCCGGTATGTCTGTTACCATAAGAAGTTGTAACAGAGAGACTTTCTATAAAAGCCAGCTATCCATTTTTTTCTCTTAAATGTTTCCTTTTTCAAACGTTGTTAGTTACGCAAAACATATGATTAAGGTTGGTGCCATGAAAAATGCCAATTAAATGGGATATGCAGATTACAAATCAGAATTAACTAATTAAGTTATGATACATTCTTTCCATTAGTAGAGCCATGTAATCGAGAAGAAAGACAGGGATGAAATATATGCAAATTGTAGAAGCAGACTTTGGGATAGAGGTGCAATGTAGCATTCCTACTTTAATAATTAAGGACAATAAATTAATAGGTGCCATATGTAATTTAAACAGATGTGTCTGTTATTAGGTATTCCAGGGTATAATTAATCACTTGCAGCTGCATGTTTTGGAGCCATGATGATGTACAGTAGCATTTCATTAAAAACTCACTTAGTAAACATGGGTCAGATTGTCGTTGTTTCTAAGGGAGTCAGAAGCTAAACACATGCTGTTTCATTTCATTGGTTTGTTGCATCAATATGCAAAGTGAGGTAAAATCGGAATCCAACTTGCCTAATTGCTTCATGTGCTGCCATTTCCGAAACCCCTGGTTTCTGCTTGACAGCAGAATTGCACGCATGGATGAGAGGAGGTACAGTGCTCAGTTCTTGTGTTTGGAGAATGGTCTTCTGAAGCTGGATGCAAAGCAATGTTCTTGCAGAGGATTTTTAAATAACTACTGAATACGCTAAGAGATGTGTGTATTACTTTTCCAACTAGGAGTTTATTTTACGGATGAGATGTCACAAACTAGTAAAAAAAATTAAAGTATTTATAATACTATAGCTGAACTTTATGTATCTGTACAGTACTTGCAAAATACAATGAAATGTGTGTTCAATAGCATGCACTCAGGATGCATAACACAAGTTCTAACATGCATACGATTAGCCTTAAAATAAATCTTATATCACTTGTCTGTTTGCCTCTGTCATTCACCAAAGCATTCCAGAACCTGGCCTCCTCATCACTAGATAAAGTACTTGAGAGAAAATATTTGGAAAGCCTGCTGTGCTTCATCATCCCACCAAAGGCCTCACTGATGGTGGCTCCTAAGAATTTTCCCAGAACATTAAAAAAACCAAACCTAGCTCTTTCAGATTCCAGGTATGTCTGGGATAAATAATGTGAGGTCATATTTCATGACAGTAGGGTAATTTTCAATTACTCCTAATCCTTCCAATATAAAGGTTATATCCATCCTGTCTTGAAATTTGGCTTGGGCTCTGATTTGCATGTTGCCAGATTGAGACTGTCCCATGATTATGATGAAGGCAATTTAATCTTGAGTTGATTCTGCCCGATTAAATGTTGGAGTCCCCTCGGAATCCTAGAGTTTTTCAACACTGCATTAGCTCAGTTAGAAGAGTAGCACATAGGAAGCATTCAGTAATTTAGTGATTTCCATCTATCATTTCACCAGGATTGTGTGGAAGTAATAGTTTCTTTGAGTCCTTGTAAGCTTCTGCTTGTGTCATCAGTATCTGTATCTTAACTACTTTGCCTCTTATCAACTGCTTTTTCAATTGCCTTTGATGTTTCCAAGTATCAGAGTATTCTCTAGTAATTCTTGCCTTCTCATTCTGGGTCAAAAAATTGAAACATTAACTTCGTCATTAGTGCTTATTGCAATTAGTTTGATTTTACTGGATTTAGTACAGGTGGGGTGGCAGCTCTGTGATTAAATGAAGCAGAGGCAAAGTGAGAAATCATGTGATCATGACTGTGTTTTCTTTTTCCCTACTCCCTTGCCCTTTGGAATGCTTACTACAGCGCTGGTATAATTGGCAAGAAAGGAATTAATGACTTTACGAATGAAGTAGAATATAAGTGTACCAGAATAATGTTGCAGGATCTAATCTGGATCAGTCACTGGGACCAGAGATTTGGTCTTTTAAGCTTTTAGACTTGTGCTGGAGCCCATCCTCAGGAAATTTCTGTTTAGCAGAGTGTGTGGCTTTATTAATGACTTTAATTGGAGAAGAAAGGATTGCAAAAAAGTAAGCAAACACACAATGGGGAATACATATTGAAAGGAATGCAGTGACACCATTGTGTGCCTGCTTACTCTCTTGTAATCCCTGCCTCTCTACTCTCTCCACTCTGCAGGGCAGGGAAAAGTGAGTCAGGTACAGGAAGATTGCCTACAGAGATTACTTGTTTGATTGTTTTTCTTCCCCCCTCCTTCTTGTTAAAGCAATCTGTCTGCTCTTTTTTCTTCCTGTGTAAACTATAGTAGCCATTTTGAAATGTCCAAGTTTGTATTTTTATCTATACAAATCCTCTAATTTTTTATTTATGCATAATTTATTTTCTTGCTTTTGATATAAAAAAACCAACAGAGCCACTTGCCTGGAAACTTAAAAATGTAATCCAGGTGGCATTGAACCAACTTTGCGTAAATTATATATGTACACTTGTTTATTTCAGGTTTATGAAGTTTGAAAAAGTACATAGAACATACAGGTATTTTTTTCCTGAATTAACAGAATTAAAGACCTTGCTTCTTCCCCCACACATTTTTACTTATATTGGAACACCAATTTAACAAACCTAGATTATAGGAAAAGATCCCATTCAATAAGCAACACCTTTATTTTTTAGACTAAAAATATTAATTTTATGGCAGAGACCATATTACTTCTTGATTTCATAGAGCTTTGCTTATCCCAATGAGTCTCTGCGGTGCCATATTAAATGAAAAACTGATAATTACAGAAATGAAAAAGGATTTCTGTTTCATCAGTTGCAGTTTTTATTCTGCACTGTGTATAATGGGGGCAGGGGGAAACAAAAAATATATTCAGGGGATATCCAAAGCTGGTTTAATAGAAAAGGCATTTCAAGAAAGAAAATGTGTCAGATATTTTATTATGATTGCTATGTCCAATCCTTATAATTTTGAGAGATAGTTATGCCTCATCAGACCAATTGAGGCAAGAAGTGGTAACAAGTATTCTGGGAGGGCAATATATTGTGTTTCACCATATCAGAATGTCAATAGTAGAAACAACTATATTGACTTACAGTGCACTGCACATTTGCAGTTTGATTGCTATACATTGTGGAATTAATGGATAAAAATCTGGCTATATCATGTAACTAAAGTAAATCCCATATTTTCCTATGGATTATAAATAACCTGAATAATTTGGCACATTTCCCTCCAATTTGTGTGCTCTGTCCCTGCAACCATATGCTAGGTGCCACAATGTGTGTCCCTTTGTGAATAATTGTTTGTCTTACACTATCTCTCCCTTTGTGAAAAATTGTTTGCTTTACACTGTAGCCTTAAGCTAAACTTGCATTTATTAAGCCTTTTAAATATGCAATTGCTAATTTAAATTAGAGCAACAAACAAACAGGAAAAGCTCCTCTCATTTAGAATATTTATTATGTTGTATTTTAGTTGTTAAACAACTCTCATTGCTTTGTCCCATTAACTAAATGACCACATATATCTATTTCTCAGCTTGAATTCAAGGTGATGGATGTAGTGGTACTATAGCCCTCATTTTGCATTACATAGTCATTTTTAAAAGCCAAGACTTAAGTCTGGTGTTTGTAAAGTAATTGTTGCTGATCAGATTTATGGAAATGGAAGATACACGCATAAGGTTCTTGTTTAGTTCTACAAACCTCTTAAAGAAGTTACTTTACACAACAGCTATTTGGATCCTATTCCCTGTGAAAAATAGTAATAACAGGATAAATATTTCTCTACATTTTCTGAGTGCTGGTTAATCTGTTTTCTTGAATAATTAAAAAAAAGCTCAGTTCTGAACTTTTTAAGCTACATATTTATATAGCGAAACATAATTTCAAAAATTAATAGTGGTGGCCATAGCAATTTGTGTTTTGGTCATCCTGCATGATAACATATTTTGTAGCTGTTTCTGAATAGTTTCAACAACATCATCTCCATGATTCTCTATACAGTTTATGATCAGAGCTGTATAGTTCTGCCTTATGCATTTATTGATAAAAGAGAAATAAAAATAGATTTACAAGGTAAGTTATTCAATGTACAAAACAAATGCATATGTGCACTATAGTCCAATCCTTTCCCTAAAGTCATCTTTCTATCATTCTGGGAATAAGTATGAAAAATAGTATGATTCAACTCTACATTATTTTAGGAATCGTGGAGGACTGGTGTGTTGCGGTTAAGTTTAAGATGTGGATTAGAACCAGAAAGGCTCTCAGTACAAATTCACATTATGATCACTTACCGTAGTTATTCATTTTTTATCAGTTAAATATTGGCATCTTTGTCAGTTCATACAGATACTGTAAAAGACTGAATTTTTTTTTCTGATTTAGCAACCCAGGAAATAAATTAGGATCTGAAATGAAAGTTATAGAGTTGATGAGATTGCTCTAATTTTATCTTATTGTCAGTCAATTAACTTTCTTAAAAGTAAAGCTGAGTAAACAGAAAGCATCTTGCTTTTGGTTGAAGTGATGCTCTTAAGAACCTGATTAATCTGTAATGCCCTTTACGCTTCAGGCTCTTAATATTTGATCCCATTTGAGTCTTTTATCCATTAATTCTTTAGAAATCGGTATGTAGATATGATGCATTGTATGCCTTTGGTGTTTTCTCTAGCCAAGGACAAAATGAGAAGGTAGAAACCAAATGGTTCATGTTCATTCTTCTTTACTTGCAGCTTTATAAAACTTTATGAACTAAACCTAGTCATGGATAATTAAGTGCTTCTCTCTAGCTGATGGAATTTGTTAGTAGAAGCAGAAGAGAACAGTTTTCTTTCTCCCATAGCTCTCTGTTTTCCTAAAATCTATTCCAGAGAATTGAGAGAACTTCAGAAGAAGGCTTTGGAAAAGCAGTCACCCAAAATGTGGAAACTAGGCATATACCTGCCTAGTGTTTAGGTGCCCTTAGAAGGGTCAACTACTCACTAACAAGCTAAGTCAGTATTCAAACAAGAATCTGTTCTGAAACAAAAAGTGATCTGCAAATGGGAGCAATGCTTCTTGAGAGATGAAGGCATATTGCAAAGTCAATCTATTTTACCACTTGGATAATACTATGGTTATGGGCTCCTATTGCTGCTGTGTTTTTCTGAGTTCATGAATTGCTTTTAAACAGACAAAAGTGATTTTAAACTAAAATCACTTCTCATTTTTAATTGTAGAATTTTTCATCTTTCTTCATGTTGGAAATAGCTTTAACAACAACAACAAAATCAGTAAGAAAAACAATTAACAGCAACCTTTTCCCAGAAGAGAATTAGGCACATAGCCCCATACCTTTTTTAAAATGAAATCTTCTCTCTTAAATTGCACTGGATGGAGAGATTTATTTACCCTTTTATTTATTTATCTTTTGCTCCTGTGACACTCAAAGGAAATATGCTTGTTACGCTACAATTACTTAGAAAGGAGCATAAAGAGAAATAGAATATTGAAATACTGTCATAACCTTATGGGTAAATTAGATGTCACAATGATGGGCTGAAATGCTTATGTAGATTAGTCTCTGTTTCTCCTTACAGTTGTATTACAGTAGCAACATCTATTGTAAATATGATTGCTTTTTTTAGATTCATTTCTAAGGTCCATTTTTCATACTATGTTAAAAATAGAACATGTCCAAGTTATTTACACATCCTCTTTTTGTGCATTTAGACCAGAAACAAATTATTTTAAATACCCCAAATGTAAAAGACGATATGTATGAAATTATGCATTTGTCGGATTTGTAGAGCCATGAATCTACATAGTGTCACAGTGACTTGTAGCAAAAATCCACAAATAAAAAGTCCATGATAGCCACATAATATTAAAATATCTGCAATAAACAATTTGAAATAATAAAAATATCATTAGTAAACCATATAACATCCACGACAATTCTCTTTATCTAATTTTAGGACTTGTGTGAAGAGCAGATCATAATTAGGTTATATTTATGCAGAAATATTGAACATTTAAAAGAATTCACAAACTTTATAAAGTACCATGAAAAGTTTTAGCTAGTTGTGCAGAGAGGGAGGAGGAAAATGGTAATTGTATTCTCTTTTATTATTACCTGCTATGCTCCATTCCTACCCATATTTTTAGCTAATCAAAGTATAATTGTGCAATTCCCCAAACTACTAAACAAGAAAACAAGTAATATAATAAACAGCTTTCAAGACTATTGTTTGAGGCTTGAATATCAGTTTATATCAATTAACATGTACAGATTATAGCATTATTTGTGTGCTTTTTGTTCTGGGCCCAATTTTTTTCTTTGCATTTTTTTACTGGTTACCCTGGTTTAATATTCTATCAAACATGTGTGCCATGGGGTAGTCACAATATTGAAGAAAAGGATTAAAAGAGTAAATGGGGAACACAAGGATTTCATAACACAATAACTTACCATTTTGAATTTCTTGTTCCAAACATGTCAGGTCCCTAAATCCTTGTTTTCCCTGCATATGTATTCTTGTTTGGGGCCTGCCATTCTGCTGTGAGGGGGGGGGGGATTTGCTTTCGCTTGGGATAACTTTAGCTTTCTATTTTTCCTCTCCTGCCTGTATCCACTTGAGAAAAGAATGTGTCTCCCTTATCAGGGAGACAGTTACGGAGAAACTAAATTGGAGAAGACCTTGAGATGCATGCCAGCTGTGCCAGTTACCCAAACATCATGCCACCTGTGGATTGGCTGGATTTCAAATGGACACTATGACTTTGGTGGGAGGAAGAAGAGTGCTAGTTTAACTATACCATTTAAGCGGGAGTTTCCCCAGATCTCGCCTTGACTTCCCTACTGTCACTTTGTTGTTGTTGTTAGTTGCAAAGTCGTGTCCGACCCATCGCGACCCCATGGACAACGTTCCTCCAGGCCTTCCTGTCCTCTACCATCTTCTGGAGTCCATTTAAGCTCACGCCTACTGCTTCAGTGACTCTATCCAGCCACCTCATTCTCTGTCGTCCCCTTCTTCTACTGCCCTCAATCTTTCCCAGCATTAGGCTCTTCTCCAGTGAGTCCTTCCTTCTCATTAGGTGGCCAAAGTACTTGAGTTTCAACTTCAGTATCTGGCCTTCTAAGGAACAGTCAGGGTTGATCTCCTCTAGGACTGACCGGTTTGATCGCCTTGCAGTCCAAGGGACTTGCAGGAGTCTTCTCCAGCACCATAGTTCAAAGGCCTCAATTCTTTTGCGTTCAGCCTTTCTTATGGTCCAACTTTCACAGCCATACATTGCAACTGGGAAAACCACGGCCTTGACTATACGTACTTTTGTTGGCAGGGTGATGTCTCTGCTTTTTAGTATGCTGTCTAAATTTGCCATAGCTTTCCCCCCAGGAGCAAGCGTCTTTTAATTTCTTGGCTGCAGTCCCCATCTGTGGTGATCTTAGAGCCCAGGAAGATAAAATCTGTCACTACCTCCATTTCTTCCCCATCTATTTGCCAGGAATTGAGAGGGCCGGATGCCATGATTTTGGTTTTCTTAATATTGAGTTTCAAGCCAACTTTTGCACTCTCCTTCTTCACCCGCATCAAGAGGCTCTTTAATTCCTCTTCACTTTCTGCCATTAGAGTGGTATCATCTGCATATCTTAGGTTGTTGATATTTCTCCCGGCAATCTTAATTCCAACTTTTGATTCATCTAGCCCTGCCTTTCTCATGATGTGCTCTGCATATAAGTTAAATAGGCAGGGCGACAGAATACAGCCTTGCCGGACTCCTTTCCCAATTTTGAACCAATCAGTGGTTCCGTGTCCAGTTCTCACTGTTGCTTCTTGACCCGCATATAAGTTTCTCAAGAGACAAATAAGATGGTCTGGTATGCCCATCTCTTTAAGAACTTGCCACAATTTGTTGTGATCCACACAATCAAAGGCTTTAGCATAGTCAATGAAGCAGAAGTAGATGTTTTTCTGGAACTCCCTAGCTTTCTCCATGATCCAGCGTATGTTGGCAATTTGATCTCTAGTTCCTCTGCCTCTTCGAAAATCTTGCCTGTACTTCTGGAAGTTCTCGATCCACATACTGCTGGAGTCTAGCTTGTAGGATTTTAAGCATAACTTTACTTGCATGTGAAATGAGTGCAATGGTGCGATAGTTTGAACATTCTTTGGCATTGCCTTTCTTTGGAATTGGAATGTAAACTGACCTTTTCCAATCCTGTGGCCACTGTTGAGTTTTCCACATTTGCTGGCAAATTGAGTGTAGCACTTTTACTGCATCGTCTTTTAAGATTTTGAATAGCTCAGCTGGAATACTGTCACCTCCACTAGCTTTGTTGTTGCTCAGCTTTCCTAAGGTCCATTTCACTTCACATTCTAGGGTGTCTGGCTCGAGGTCAGTGACCACCCCATCGTGGTTATCAGGGACGCTAAGCTCATTCTTGTATAGTTCTTCTGTGTAATTTTCCTCCTCTTATTAATCTCTTCTGCCTCTGTTAGGTCCCTGCCATTTTGGTCCTTTATCATGCCCATCTTTGCATGAAACGTTCCCTTCATATCTCCAATTTTCTTGAAGAGATTTCTGGTTCTCCCTATTCTATTCTTTTCTTCTATTTCTTTGCACTGTTCATTTAAGAGGGCATTCTTATCTCTTCTAGCTATTCTCTGGAATTCTGCATTCAATTGGGTGTATCTTTCTCTTTCTCCCTTGCCTTTCGCTTCCCTTCTTTCCTCAGCTATTTGCAAAGCTTCCTCAGACAGCCATTTTGCTTTCTTGCATTTCTTTTTCTTTGGGATAGTTTTAGTTGCTACCTCTTGTACAATGTTGCGAACCTCCGTCCATAGTTCTTCAGGCACTCTGTCTATCAGATCTAATTCCTTAAATCTATTTGTCACCTCTACTGTATATTCATCAGGGATATGATTTAGTTCATACCTGAGTGGCCTAGTGTTTTCCCCTATTTTCTTCAATTTAAGCCTAAATTTTGCAATGAGAAGCTCATGATCTGAGCTACAGTCAGCTCCTGGTCTTGTTTTTACTGACTGTATAGAGCTTCTCCATCTTTGGCTGCAGAGCACATAGTCAATCTGATTTCTGTGTTGACCGTCTGGTGATGTCCATGTGTAGAACCGTCTCTTGGGTTGTTGGAAAAGAGTGTTTGCTATGACCATCGTATTCTCTTGACAAAATTCTATCAGCCTCTGCCCTGCTTCATTTTGTACTCCAAGGCCAAACTTGCCTGTTATTCCATTTATCTTTTGGCTTCCTACTTTAGCATTCCAATCCCCCATGATGATAAGGACATCATTTTTTGGTGTTGATTCTATAAGGTGCTGTAGGGCTTCATAGAACCGGTCAATTTCATCCTCTTCAGCACCAGTGGTTGGGGCATAGACTTGGACTACTGTGATATTGAATGATTTGCCTTGGATTCGCACTGAGATCATTCTGTCATTTTGAGGATTGTATCCCAGTATTGCTTTTCCTACTCTTTTATTGACTATGAAGGCTACTCCATTTCTTCTGAGGGATTCTTGCCCACAGTAGTATACCTGATGGTCCTCTGAATTAAATTCACCCATTCCTGTCCATTTTAGTTCGCTGATTCCTAAGATGTCGATGTTCAGTCTTGTCATCTCTTGTTTGACCACGTCCAGCTTGCCTTGATTCATGGATCTTACATTCCAGGTTCCTATGGAGAAAAAATCTTTACAGCATCGGACTTTCCTTTCACTACCAGATGCATCCACAGCTGAGCGTCCTTTCAGCTTTGGCTCAGTCGCTTCACTCTTTCTGGCGCTACTAGTACTAGCCTTCTGCTCTTACCCAGTAGCATATTGGACACCTTCTGACCTGAGGGGCTCCTCTTCCAGCGTCATATCTTTTTGCCTTTTGGTACTGTCCATGGGGTTTTCATGGCAAAGATACTGGAGTGGGTTGCCATTTTCTTCTCCAGTGGATCACGTTTTGTCAGAACTCTCTGCTATGACCTGTCCATCTTGGGTGGCCCTGCACGGCATAGCTCATAGCTTCATTGAGTTACGCAAGCCCCTTCGCCACGACAAGGCAGTAATCCATGAAAGAAAAGCATTAGTATATAGTGTCTTTTTAAAAACAATCCAGCATTCTCCCAAAATTTTCATTTGTTCATTTCTTTATTTTCTTTTGATTAAAAAAAATCAATTATGTCATTGCTTTCCTGGATAAAATAAGACATGCTAGAATTAGGACCCTACCTAACTTTCCTAGAAGCTGGATTTTAGATCATTATTTCTGCTGACACTATACAGCTGTTGTCAATTTTTTTTCTTTTTTCACCCTGTTTAGAAGCAAGTTCAGTTCTGCTCTTTAAAAAAAAAAAAAAAAAATCCTCCCCTCTGGCCACAGAATGCTTTTGCAGGAACAGGAAGGCATGGCTTGTTTGAACTTGATGTAACAACAGTTGACAGGTGGATTTCAGGGAACTCTCTGGGGTGATGGCCTCTTTAGTGGTTTTACCACTGTAAACTCAATAATACTAGAGTTTTATGCATCAAATCAAACTCTATTCCTTTTTTAATTAAGCACAAACATACAAATACACATACGTCTTAATACATAAGTCACGATGATGGTCTACCATTTAATATTAGTTGAAGAGCATATGTTTGAAAATTGGATGTAGAATTTAATCCATTTTCATATTTATATCACTCTGATGTTTTCAGAAATGAGCAACATTGAGTTCTCATTCAAAAGAGATAAACAGGTGAGATGTGCACATCTTAGCTCAATATAATGGTGAAGACCAGTCCAATCATTTTGAAGATAGTTGTAGCAAGTCAGTACTACAACTTACTTTAAGAAGGAAGCAAGCATTTGCTTTGACTTATCCGTGTCATGCTTCAGTGGCATAACTACAATATAATTCTAGGTTCTCCAGATTATTAATATCTTATTTTGCCACTGTCTTACCCAGCAATTGACTCTTGGATATGACTTGACAATGTAGATACATTTGCAGAGAAGGAAGCCATGTACAATAGAAGATCTGTCTATTGTAGTATAAAATAATCACAGCCTACATATATGTCAGTGCTCCAGGACTTAAATTCTAGGGTTTTTCCTACTGCCTTTCCACATTAGTGATTATTTAGTCATTCCCTTTAAAGTCATAGACGACAACTAGGATATACCAATATAATATTTCTCATACATCTGGGAAAAATTATTCCAGATAATTGTTTTCAAACCATTTATTAAATTTGCCTCACAAATAAGCATGTTATGTAAGAATCCTGAAAAACCAGATAATTCTTTTTCTACAGGCTCTGAGCATTTGCCCTACTGAGTACAACATTCTGTACAAAATGACTGGATACATCCATATAGATGACTGCACTTTCATGTGATGTATGTACTGGTGCCTGCAACCTTAAAGAAAGCCATTGTGAGTCTAATTTTAAAGAGGTCCTCCTTGATTCAGGGGATTTTACCAACTATTATCTGTTCACAAATACTCTTTTTTAAATAGGGTATTAAAGTGAGTGGTTCCTGTGAAGCTGCTTAACCTTTTCTTAACTCTTTTCATTCAGGATGCTGGCCTGGTTTTAAGACAGAATCAGCTATTGATCTCCTTAATAGATAACTTCCTATGGGGGACTAAAAGGGAATGCAACTTTGTTGATCCTGCTCATTTCACGTCATCTTTTAGTACTGTCAATCTTGGTATCCTCCTGGATTGTCTTTGTAAGTTGGGAGTATTGTGAATTAATGTGCCAATAATGCTTACTCTGTTTTTCAACTGACATCTAAATCAGGAGAAGCTTTCATACTTCTGAACCAGTCCCTGGCTGCCATAATGAGGTGGAGGAAACTCAGTAAGTTGAGAGTGAAACCTGACCAAGCAAAGAGTATGTGGAGGGGTTTGTTTAGCTTCCAAAATTGGGAAGAATTGAATGGGTACTGCCATTTGTAAGGCAGTTTATATATAAATCATGTTTACAAAGAACATTAGCTGGATGCTTATATCATGTTAACCCCAAATCAAGCAAATTACATTCTGGCTGTACAAACCCAGTCAATTATTTCTACTTCAAATTATGATTTGTTTATGTGAATCAGCAATCACTGTACAGAAATGAAATACTCCAGACATTTATTTTAAATATAACAAAAGCTATCCTGACAATCAGGTGAGCAACAAATTATATGATCCACTTGTAATTATGGTTTTAATAATATTCTGTCATTCATATGATTATAGAATTACAACTTTACAGAGTAATTTCCCAAATTTGGACTTGCACACCACTGAGATGTTTTGGGATACATACCTTTTTTCTCTCAAGCACTGCTATGCTGCCTCATTGTGCAGTGGGTGTTCCTGGGAGGGATGAGCAAAGAATACCAGAATGCATATCAAGAATATACTGTACATTTTCAGAAGGTGTGAAGTTCATCCCAGCAGTCCAGCTAAAGGATGCAGGCACCTATTGACAGCAACAATATAGGAAGACGCTGAAGATGGAAGTTTAGTGTCAACAGCAAAGGCATAATTTCATCCTGACTGGGATAAGGCAATGATAAATCACTCCTGTATTTTATCATGAAAAAAGACGTAGATTGTCAAGATATAGTGACAAAGCTTTTCAGATCTAAATACTGATGTGACCATGCTGGAAAAGAAATTGAAGGAGAACATGGTAGTATGAACAGGAGAAAGCTCTACATAATGAAAGGTGAAACTATTTGACTACATATTGACATTGTACAAATTGAATTGAAATGGACTAGAATTGGAAACTTTCAGTAAAAAGATTACTACTTAGGAGGTGAAAAGCAAAGAAGAAATGACTTGTGTACAATGCAATCAACAATAGAATAATATCAATTTTGGAGGTGGACAGTGTAGTTGAAATATAAGGACTAGGAATCCAAGCTGAAATAGGAAAATTACATTAATTTCTGCCAATCCAATGTTTTATTAATTACTAATGTCTTCAAACAACCAAAAGATTTCACAACACACACAGATAAGATACAGAAATCAAATTGATTATAATATTGGTACAAGGAGGTAGAAATCAGAAATTGTTTTGGAATTCTAAACCTTATTGATAAGGAACCAGAGGAACTGTGAAATGATATTAAGGAAGTTGGCAAGGATGAATACAAAAAGACACTGTCAAGGACTAAGAAATGGAAGAAAGCAAACTGGATGTCAGCATAGATTATGGAAATTCCTAAGAACAGAAGAGAAGCCAAAGTGTTGACAGACAAAGATCTTGGGAAGATACTTAACAAAGAATTTCAGAAAACTGTTAGAAGAGACAAGAAGCAATGTTTCAACAACTTCCGTAAAGATATTCAAAATAAAAAGAGATGGAAAAAAACAAAGCATAGTTTCCAAAAGATTTCCAAACTCAGAAGGTGGTTCCAACCTTGAGCTGGAATGTTAAAAGTCACACTGGACAGATAGTAATTGATTCAAAGAAGATCAAACAAAGAAAATCTATATAATAGATATTTCAATACTGAAGATATTTTAGAAGATATTTCCTACTTACAATTAATTCTAGTACTAAAAGAAGAAGATAAAGTTAGATCATTATGCCAGTCATCATCAAGTCACCATGTTAAAGGAATTGATGAAATACTGCTTCTACAAAAATTTGGCAAACAACAAAAGAATTAATAAAAGTTCTAACTAAGCTCTGTCAGCACATATAGGAAACAACATATACCAAATAAAGAATTAACACAGTATGGAAACTATCATATTTATTTTACTTCACATAATACCAAAATAACACTTCAGGATCATCTAAGCCTAAGGCAAATTAGAGCCCCACCTAGAAAGGACAAGCCACCAAATGTTCAAGATGGCTTTAGAAAAAGCTGAAGTATAAGAGACACTATTGTTGAAGTGCTTCACTGATTATAAAAAGATCTAATAAAGGAGAATATTTGTAGCTCAGGGTTGAAATGAGGGGTCCTTTGTGCTCTCTGAGCTTGCTTGTTTTGTTGCAGACGTTTCATTACCCAAACTAGATAACATCATCAGTGCTAATAAGGAATGTGGTCTGCTGTCAGTTTATATTCTAGTAGCTCTCCCTGTCAATGTTGGGGGGGAGGTGGTCTTAGAGATCTTAAAAAGATCTTCAGATAAAGATCTTAAAAAGATCTTCAGATAAAGATCTTAAAAAGATCTTCAGTTATGTCAACTATGTTAGGATATTAGGATATTTTTATCAAAATGGAAATCTCAGAACATCTCATTGTCCCCATGAAAATCCTATATACAGGATAAGACTCCGCAATCTGAATGGAATATGGTGAGACAGATTGACTGCAGGCTAGCAAAAGAGAAAGACAAGGTTACATATTGATTTATTTAACGTATATTCTGAATATGTATTAAGACAATCTGGAGAGGAAGAAGATGCATGTGCTTTAAAATGGAAGGAACAAACATAAAACCTATATTACGATCATGACACTCTCCAGTAATGAGAGCTTGCATATAAAGAATATAAAAAAGTGTTAGTTTAATTTTCTTTATATGAAGAAAATCCAACTAATGATAGCAGATAAAGCAAGAGAATAGTCCATGAAGTTATTGAAGTAGTGGATATTTTCTACCGTTTAGGATTGACTATCAACAGCAAGGAACCAGTGGATAAAGTATAAATGGTCTTGGTCATTCACTGGGGTATCATTCCATTATAAAACTGTGAATAATGAAATTGCAATACTGAGAACCTGAGGCTATGGGAATTGGGGCATGATGTAGATTGTGGAGTGTATAGTTGTCTCCTTCCTCCCATAGCAGTCATGTGCTCCATATATTTTCTCCTCCTCTTCACTCTGACAATCAGTTTGACTGTGAGGCTCCTTGTGACTTTTCCCACTTTTGCCTAGGGTTCACACAGGCTTATCCACCCCACTTGTTTCTTCACAACCTCTGTGGAGGGATTACTCAATCCTGCCTTTGGACACTAATGCTGCTTGTAGCCCACTTGTGATTGATCAATTTTATTTCCTGTGGATATGCAAACTTACAATGAGGACCACTTGCATTTGGCACAGGTCTTTCTTTAAAATGCTGCTTCCATGCAATGCAATGATGAAATTAACCCAGGCCATTTTTCGACATAATACAGGAATGTGTTAAAAGGGCCTTTATTCCATTGGCATCCTATCCTTTCTCAAAAGAGCACGTTTATCCCAAGAGTTCTATTTCTCATCACTAAAAGATGAATGAACCTGATAAAAAAGAGTTAATGTAATGATGTAGCTTTTTATATGATTGAATGTTTATGCATGGGGGTATGGCTAATGGCATCCTGTTTAATAATGCAGCAGCTACATTGCTGAGGGGACAGTGCTTGATTTGAAAACGGAATGTGGTGCACTCTAAATTCTCTTCCCTAAGGAAGGCTGACTAACTGATAAGTGCCATGAGCTAGCATGGGGACTGATTCTGTCAAATCAAGCTCAAAGGGAAAGCACAATGTAGAACCTTCTCAAACTTTCATGAGTTAATGCAAACAGACACAAGTGACATTAGACAGTACATCAGCTCTGGAATGTGTAAAAGTTCACTGTCTTACTACAAGGTGGTCTTTAGATGACAGGATAAGGAAATCAGTGCAAATTTGTTAATGTAACAAGTTGGAAAAGCATGCTAAAAATGACACTCTTTTGGGATATGTGATAAAACCTATAGGGATATAAGTGCCATTTGGAACAAAGTTATTGAAAGGACATGTATTGCTTGGGCAAAAAACAGACATTTTTGTGTTAAAACTGACACACATTCACACTAAGGATTATGTCTCTGATACAGTAAGATGAACTGTAAGGTTCCATGCTTTAGATTTTCAGAGCCTTCAATTGCTCCAAATTGTCAACAATTCATTTATTGTGAAATTTTTTAATAGGAAGCAATAAGGATGAGTTAAACGAAAAAATTACATGTATTTTAAACAGATATTTCTCTTTTCTTTTTGAGTTCAATATTTTTAATTATTTTTAATCTTTTTTATATATCCTGAATTTCTATCCAACCAAAGCTTACAACATCAGGAAGCTAAATAAACATAATTAAAATAGATAATTTAATAATGAAATAGGCATTCCCTTAATCAGTGCTTACTGATCACTTCCTCAACCTCAGCAGCTTCATTTCCCAGAATTCTGGGTTCTCAGAGTTCTGAGAGTTGAAGTCAACATGTCTTAAAGTTGCTGAAGTTGATAATCTAGTTCTAGGCCATTTAGAGTTTTAAAAATTAAAACCAATCTTTGAGTTTTGCTCAGAAAACAATTAGCTACAGGTTTCAATATGGTTATCATGTGACCCAGAATCACGAACCTTGCTGCTATATTCTGCAGTGACACTTCTGCAGTGACACTTGCTGCTACATTCTGCACTGATATGCTTCAAAGGAAATCCTGTATAGGGTACATTGCAATAATCAGTTTAAAGAAAAACCCTAAGACATGAATAACTGTTGGGAATTCTGGCCAACTCATAATTGATTGCAGAATGACAGCTTCTGACAAGCAAAGTCAATTGGGGAAGCTGGATTTGCTTAACAACTATATGATTCACTTAAAGACCATATGATTTGCTTAATGACTATGGTGAAAATGGCCATAAAATTGGGTCTGGTCAAGTGATGACTTGCTTAATGACCCCATTGCTTCTCAGTCATGGTCATAAGTTGAGAGCTACCTGTAATCAGGAAGAACAGCTCATCCAAAATAAGTTCAACTACATTCCTAGGACTATAGTGGTCACATAATCTGGATTACATTTAAGTGAATAAATCTTACACAACCCATTACTGAACTTGCCAGTTTTATAGCAGAGTGACCAATTCTATAGTCTGAAGGATTTGCAACTTGTTCAGCAGCTGCATTAAAAATGGCTCTGCATTGATTTATTGAGTCTCAGGGCTTTGTCCTCATTCTTGTATCCTAGAGGATGGAATAGAAAAGATTATTACCAGATTTGCAAATGATTCCACACTAAGGAGATTGGCTAGTACTTTAGAAGATAAAATCACAATTATATCCATCCAAGAGATATTTGTAAGGCTCTTATCCTGGGCAGGAGAAAAAACAAATCCTATGGACAGTATTGGAGAAATTTGGTTTGGCAGCAGAATGCCTGAGAACAATTTAGGAGTAGTTAGTTAGCAGATGAGCATGAACAAGCAATGTGGTAATGAAAAAAACAGCAGTGTCTCTTGGATTGTACAGAAGCACTGTATCCAGGTCATGGGAGATAACCATGCTATTGTTTTTTGCACTGGTCATATTGTACTCGGAGTAATTTCATCTTGAAACTTGGGACATGGAGAAACTAGGTACAAGTAGTCCCCGACTTATAACAGTTCATTTAGTGACTATTTGAAGTTACAACGGCACTGAAAAAAGTGACTTATGACCATTTTTCACACTTATGACCATTGCAGCATCCCCATGGTCACTTGATTCATATTTGTATGCTTGACAACTGGTTCATCTTTATGATGTTTGTGGTGTCATGTGATCATCTTTTGCGACTTTCTGACAAGCAAACTGAATGGGGAAGCCAGCTTCACTTAACAACCATGTCACTAATTTAACAACAACAACAACAACAACAACAACAACAACAACAACAACAATAATAATAATAATAATAATAATAATAATAATAATAATAATAATAATAATAATAATAATAATAATAATAATAATAATAATAATAATAATAATAATAATAATAATAAATTGGAAGGGACCTTGGACCTCATCTAGTCCAACCCCCTGCTCAGGCAGGAAACCCTACACCATTTCAGACAAATGGCTGTCCAATCTCTTCTTAAAAACTTCCAGTGTTGGAGCATTCACAGCTTCTGGAGGCAGGTTGTTCCACTGGTTAATTGTTCTAACTGTCAGAAAATTTCTCCTTAGTTTTAGGTTGCTTCTCTCCTTGATTAGTTTCCATCCATTGCTTCTTGTCCTGCCTTCAGGTGCTTTGGAGAATAGCTTGACTCCCTCTTATTTGTGGCAACCCCTGAGATATTGGAATGTCACCCCTCGTCCTTCTCTTCATTAAACTAGACACACCCAATTCCAGCAACCATTCCTTATATGTTTTAGCCTCCAGTCCCCTGATCATCTTTGTTGCTCTTCTCTGTACGCCTTCTAGAGTCTCAACATCTTTTTTACATCGTAGTGACCAAAATGCAATATTCCAAGTGTGGCCTTACCAAGGCATTGTAAAATGGTATTAACATTTCAGTGTTAATCACTGCAGTGATTCACTTAACAAATGGGGCAATTAGTAAAATGGGGCAATTTCTCACTTAGCAACATAAATTCTGGACTCAACTGTGGTCGTAAGTCAAGGATTACCTATACAGAGGAGAACTCCAGAATCAGGATGGAAAAGAATTAAATAAGTTGAGCATGTTCGAATTGCATAACAGAAGACTAAGGAGAGATACTGTAGTGAAGTGTAGTTGGAAGGAACCGCCAAGTTCCCTTCCAGCTCTCTTATTCTGTTATTCTGATCCACAGATATATAGAAGGCTCCAATATAAAAGAAACAGCAGGGGAACAAGGTCTACTGGAATAAAACTAAAAGAAAGGAGATGCAGGAGGAATGTCCTGAGTGTAAAAACCATTAACTAGTCTCAACAGAGCTCTGATGGAGTCCCCCTCATAGCAGTTTGCAAATGGGCTAGATGGCTACTTATTGGGGATTTCTGCACTAAGCAGGGAGTTGGACTAGATATCCTATAAGATATTAATGTTTACTCGATGATGGGTGATAAGAAGTATCATCAGAGTACCAGAAGCACTTCAATTCAAAGCTCCAGCTTATCTCCCTACTACATAGAGGACAAGATGAAATCCTATAAGATATGTTTCAAATGAAAATTTATATTTATTTATAGGACAATTGTTTTTCATTTCTGGGGCAATTAGATAAAATAAAGCAATGCGATCATAAAAATAAAAGCATTATAAAGCAACACAAACAAGTAACATGTCCCCAACATGATCAAGCTGATCAGTTCTATAAAGCAATATAAATGTATTACTTATTGGTGAAATATAATGAAAAAACAGGTTGAATTCTGAATTTAAATCCCGCCTTAGCCATGAAAGCCAGCTACATGACTTTGAGCTATATATATATATATATATATTTGTGTGTGTGTGTGTGTGTGTTATATAGAGAGCCGTGGTAACCCAGTGGTTAGAATGCAGTATTGCAGGCTGACTGCTCACATATCGATTCAGACTTTCATCCTCTGAAATCAGTAAAATGAGGACCCAGATTGTTGGGGGCAATATGCTGACTCTGTAAACTGCTTAGAGAATGTAAAATACTATGAAGCAGTATATAATTCTAAGTGCTATTGCTATGTTCTCTGCCTTGAATTATTTGTAAAAATAATAAAGGCGGGATACAAATTAAATACATAAATAAAATCCAAAATCTAGGAGCAGCCTCCAAAAAGGCCTTCTAGTGTTCTCGCCAGATGTACTTGTGCATCTGTTGAAAATCTTAATACCTGGATAGGCTTCTATGAGAAGATTGAGATTTTCAGAAAACGGTATTTTTGTTTAGCTAGATGGGTTTTTTACAGATTATAATCAGCAGACCCAGATTGTGTTCAGAAACAGATAGGTAGCCAATAGAATATCCATGAATCTTCTGCCTTTGTTACAGTGCTTTGCTCTGTTTCTCAGTGAGATTTATTCACAGACCTTTACACAGAAGAAAGTAAATCCCCAACTCTAGATTTTCATTTAATAATTTGTGAACGCTATATTTTTTATAGTTCAAGGATCAGGATTTCCACATGATTGAGAGGTACAGGTAATTTTAAATTCACTGTCTTTCAAATGGGTAAAACCATCTTTAAACAGATTCAATCTATCTGCTAGAAATGGGGCAAAAATGGAAGTATTTGGGGAATGAATTTTTCAAAAGCCCCAGTTCAATCTACAGGCTGAATAATTCCAAGATATATGTAGAAATTCTTCAGGATTGGGATGGTTAATAGACCTTCTAAGTAAATATATAAATAAATGCTAACCCAAACAGATGTGCATTTGGCATCAAAGACATATGAAATATACGAAGAATGGCATAATTTATGACTACATCAAACAAATCACATTTTGGCTTCACACAATATGGAAAGGCAGACTCACCTCCCTGGTACAATAAATTGTCTACACTGATAGTTCAAGGAATTACAAATGTAATTTTGTAGAAACCACTATAAATAAATATTATTATTTGAATTCAAGATAAGGATACATATTCTGGATGAGTTAAAGCATGAGCAGTAGCTTTTCTTTCTAAGAGGACATTTGCTCTCACCTGAGGCTGACCAGGACATGATAAAACAGAACACTGACATATATAGAGAGAGTGTTTGATTACGGCTGCACATAGAATTGTTGTAAGATAAATAAGTTTTCTAGCTACTAGCTAGTTACTTTAACTGAAATTAACTCTTTATCTCAAGTATTGTACTTCTTGCTAAATTTCATTTATTCTTTTTTATTTATGAAATAGATATCAAATTTAGCTTCTTGTTGTATAATTTCAGATTAAATTGTGTCACATTATTGATTAAAGCTCGTAACATGGTATAAGGTTATTTTCTACTTTATTTTGCATCCTTTTCCTATAATTTCTTTGAGCTTCTCAGATCAATGGTGCCCCTCAGCACAGAGCTGATATTGCCAATCATGTATGCTCAGTGGATGATTTTGACATCAACCTCGCATTTAATCATATACAGCACAAATACTAAATATATCTACTCATACAAAATGAAAAGAATGGACCTAAGATGGCCTAGCTGTAAACAGAGACTCATTCATTGTTTCTTTTGAAACTGATTGCTTTTAAGCAAATCATAACTAGGTGTTGATGTTATAAGAAGGTCAATGTTAACACAGATGTTTAGAATAAATGTGACATTTAAGGTGTTCCAGAATATACAGCTGTCATTAAAAAGCTGCTACGTCGACAGAGAGATGCTAAAATGATGTACAACTTACTATTTTCTGTTACACATGAAAATGTGTGAGAAATCACAATTTAAAATAGGACCGCAAAATTGCTAACATGGCCTTGCTGTTTCTTTCCAAATGGAAAGTGGGTATCAAATGCATGCACAATTACAACAAATGACTGCAGAAACAATATATATTAAAACAGTAGAATAAACACTTGAAATGAAATTGCAAACTATTCATTTGAAACAACATTCATTGCACCATTAGTCAAGAAACATTAGATCAAATACAGGTAACAGATAGCTATCAAAGGTTATTTAAAGAGTTATGAAGTTCTGGGAGTTTTCACTCATTCTTCCTTTGGAAATAGATTGCTTTCAAACAAACCACAGCAAGGTGTTGATGTTAAATCTGACATTTAAAGTAGAGATTGATTCAGAACGCACAGCTATCATTAAACAAGCTGCTGTACTACCAGACAATTGCAGAAAAAAATGGATATCAAAGGTTTTTAAATAGTTAGGAAGTTCTAGGAAACAATAAGGGTGATTTGGAAGCTGAGATTGACAAAAATTAGAAGTTCCAAAATCCCTTATCTTATTTCATGGGAATGCATAAAGATAAAGAGAAACGAGTGAACTAGGCCTAATGCTGAGCAATCAATTACTGTGGCTGATGTAATCATAGGCAATCCCAAACAATTCTTTTTTGTGGACCACTATAATGTCATCAAAACCTGCAAACTATAAGCCAGGAGTCATCAGGGAGGTATCTATAGGCATCAAGGCAGCATGTCCTTTCTGAGATGGCATCTGTAAGATCTCAAAATTAAACAAAAAGTAAGATTTATATATTTGTCTACAAAAGTTATACAAGGCCATTTAGCTCCATAAACAACATGGCTTACTGGGGAATTCTGGAGTTGAAGTCCACACATCTTAAAGTTGCCAAGTTTGAGAAACACTGATCTAAATAATGCAATGGCCTCAACATCTTGGTATTTTAAAAAAAAACAAAAAACCTTACGATCTGGATCCAAATATTCTTGCAACTCATTCAAAGATATTTGCAGATTTTGCTTCTCAAATAACCATGCCTTTGACCTTATTTTTGAAGCTGGGCTGACTTTTAGATATACTTATTAACACAGCAGGAAGGTTTATGTTCAAAGGGGGAAAGGTTGCCTGGAGTGCTGCTTAGCAGAAAGGCAAAATAGCAATGTAACTTTTTTTTTTTTCAAACGTCTCACAGGCACACAAAAATCCTCCTATCAAAGGGAGAGGCAGGGCAACTAGGAAGCTTTGCTAGGCAGCTTTTGCACACTAAGCTCTCTGATGGTAAGATTAAAAAAGGGAAACTAGCAAAACTGCTGTTAATGTTTTATATGTTTGCTTGTTGATATGTTCGGAAGGGATACTATAAAGCCCTCAAACTACAAATCCCTCAGGTCCTGAAACTCACTGGGCTGCAGTGAGGCAAGAATTTCCTCTGAAATGGGAAATGGAATCAAACTATTTTAAACAACAAAACAAAAATCTAGCTTCACAATAGTTTCACAATAATCCAAAGTAAATTGACACAATGCTACCATCATGGAAAGACCGAAGACCCAGAAGACAGAGATTGAGGCTTTAGGAGTGTGAGGATTCCCCTGAGGTTCATGCATGATTATGCATGCTGAAAATATCATATTGAGTCAATAAACATAGGAAAAGTGTATTGTAAGCTTAAATATATATTTACTTTGATGTTATGTGTAGTCTCTCACCACTAAAAAGTGGGTTTAACTTAAAATATAAAGGAATTGCTGGTCTTTTTTGGAACCTTTTTGGTTATTTCAGGAAAGACCCTTTTCTAGGGGCATCCTGGGGGGAGGGGGCATCAAAAAAGATAAGATGAAGGCTATGACTTTCTGACATATTTAAAAAAGGAGTGAACTTTGGGCTTTGGTTGTGGGCACTTTCTTTACTCTGCTGAACCTCCCCTGCAGATAATTCCACCCTTTTAAAAGTTTGCTCTCCCCTCCTGCAATAGTTTCCTTCTGGAATGTTCTTCCATCACAATCATGACTAGTCTGCACATTCTTATTATTTTGGAAAGGATTGTGATATAATCATAAAAACTAACTGGTTTAATATAGTGGTCATAGGGTTTTTAATCCAGTTTTGCTATGTTTATCTCTGAATTATAAACAGTCCTCCTGGAAAAAGGAAGATTAAATGGAAGATTATAAACAAGGCCAAAAGCCCTGTCTACAGTGGCATTTTTCCCCATTTGCTAGGATTTACCAGTTTCAACTAAAACCAAACCTGGGCCTTTTTCCTCATAGCATGCATGCATATACTTCTGCTTATGCACGCTGGCCAGAGGCCAGTGTTTTAAAGTGGGTAGTGTAGTGCATTACATTATATTAATGTTAATTAAAATAATAACTATGCATTAAAACGTTGCTGTATTTCCAAAACATTTTCACTGTTATGGTATATGCATGTTAATTTTATTTGGTTTATTTTTGTTTTAATGTCACTGTGGCTATATTAGTCATTTCTCTGTATAACTTACACATCAACACAAGTTATGAGATTGCAACAGGAATAAAGTGAGTAAGTAAATAAGGAATCTGTTCTATAAGAAGGCACAATAATTGATCCTCTGTGTACATGCATACATAGAAATTACTCTCATGCATGTTCACAAAAAGAGAAACTGGGAATCTGGGCTTAACTTCCAGTTTGGCAAGCATAGCTACTGATATGCTGTTTGGAGGAGGTTACTCAATGTAAGCTGAGGAGAAAACTAATCTTGAGGGCTTTGTGCTGCTTTTTCATTCATTTTGTAACAAGGACATTGACCAGAAAAGCTTTTGTGATTAGTTGCAAGCACAAGGAAGTATGTACATGCTTACTTTACAGTAAATCAAAGGTTCAGTTGTGTTTGCTTCTGGTGTGTGCCCTTTTCACTCTGTAACCTAGATGTATTCTCCCTTTCTTTTCCCAAATATATAGAGTAAGTGACTCTCTTTCCATGGAGGCTCTCTAGTGAGTAAGAATATTGACTTTCCTCAGATCCTCTCCACAGCAGATATATGCCATTTACACATGGAGGACAGGGCTAGTATGCTTGTTCTCCCTTCTCCATGAAGCGATCGCTGCTGCTTAACTCTATTTCCTGCAATGGCAATAGTGGCAACCACACAACCACAGCAACCACTTGATTGGCTTGGTATCAACCTGAGGGTCCCCAGGTCCATTGACAGAACTATGTCTTCAGGGTCTTCTGGAGAAGTGTTAAGGTGGAAGCCAATCTCATCTCCAGAGAAATGGGATTCCAAAGGGATGGAGCCACCACAAAGAAGAGCCTTTTCTCTATTTTTCCGTAATAAATGGGACCAACAACATACTTGTCTTCCTGCTCTGGTGGGTTGGGTAGATGTAATTGGCGAAAGGGTAGTCCTTCAAATAGTCTTGGCTCCATGGCTCAGTGTTTGATATCTTCTGATGGTGGGGACAGTAATGTGATTAGGTATGTTTGCTGCTCAGTCTGCTGTGCTGTTTAGGACTTACTGATGGGAAAATTAAAGGCCACAGAGGTCTTTCTTTTTTAGAGCTATTTAAAGAAGACTTGGACCAGAAAAGCCAGAGCATACCTGCCAGAAGAGGATTGCTTTTTGTAAAGAGGAACATCTGGCCATCTCATACAAGTATGAAACTGTCTACTGAAAGCATTCTCCAGGTATGTAGAAACAGTATTGTTGTTCTTTTGGACAAATCCATTTCTCACACATGAAGATGCATAATTAGTGCTATATGGAAGAGTAAAAGTAGATAGGTATCTAAGGTTAACAACAGCTATTACTAACGTAGTTAGGAGATACTATTACAGTGTTTGTTTGTTTGTTTGTTTGTGTGTGTGTACACATACAGATAGATGCTTACACACACATACCTAGGAATTGTGAATTGTGAGAAATATTTCAGGCATATTTTGAATTGCTGTTGTTTGTACACAGAACTGCATGTCTGCAAATTCTGTTTTATTCCATAAATGGTACAAACATGAAGAGCTTCAGGGTGGAAGGTTCAAAAGGACTGTGCAGCTCATCCATTTCTTTCTTCTTCATGGATGGTTTTGGGGGCAATATAGAGTTAGTGGGAGGGTATTCCAAGTGAGGGGAACAATGCACATTTCATTATTTACATCAAACCACAGTACAACAAGACCTTGGCAACTTTTTTATTATGATATTTATCATGACATTGCCATCTAATCTTCAACCATGAAGAAGCCAGTCGGTTTTGGATTTCAAGAAGTATTTTCTCTCTTAAACTGAATCAGGCACCACCATCGACAAGCAAGCTAGAATAAGGGCCCTAGAGGGATCATCAGGGGGGACAGCACTTTGTTGGTTCAGGGTCAAGTGGTCAATCACTTTAACTTGGAGAAAAGGCCGAACATCTGGGTCTGCCAAGGAAGGGCAATGACACAGCTTATAAGAATCTTCTGGAAGCAGCTTGGCATGCTTATTATTATTTCAACAGAGCCATTATAGTGGCTTCAAAATCATCTCAGCCTTTTCTGTTTCCTGGGCCATGATATGTGCAGAAAACAAACATTTCACTGCCTAAAGTATGGAGAGGTATTTTTTTGGTTTTTTTGTTTTAAAAACATTCCTGTGGAACAGAATAACCTTTGAGTGATTCATTTCTTTTATTCAAGCAAACTATATTCGCGCAGAGTATAATATTGAGGGAAAAAAGCACTCTTCCACACTAATTGTAAATTCATGTGATTTGCAAGTATAAAAAGCTGGTGTGCTCCCTGCAGCTGCTCTGAGCTGCTTGCCCCTTTGGCAAAGATGCCACTCACAGAATTGCAAGCTTGGTTGCAATTTGCCTCCTAGGTTTCCTCTCCACTGGAGAGATGGTGGAGGGGGGTAAGTGGAAGAGAATGGCCATTATGCTTGCAAATGAACCTCGAAACAAAAATAAAACAAGCTTTTGTAACCATTGCACTGGAAATTTCATATTATTTTGCAAGATGACTTAGTTGAAGACTTTGAATGGGAGAGAGCCTGAGGCCAGATGACACCATTAAAGACACAACACCCCAAAAGACAGCAACAATTGTCTAATGACTTTTGACTACAGAGTTCTTACAGCATTCTCATGTTCAGTGATCACATCACATTTCTGCTCTTAGAAATAGATAATATTGTACCACAAACCTTGAGGCAATCATTTTCTAGATCAAAGCTCATTGTGGGACTTTAGTGTTCTTAGAATTCTGAAAAGCAGGAGGCTATTTTAAATGAAAACATCCAAAATATTCAGCTGCATACGAATAAGTATGAACAGTTCACAGTCTTAGCCCAAGTTGTCTTGGATGGTCAGCCCAAATTAAATGGAGCCAAAGACAGACTTGAGAAAGGGAAACAAATTGTAAATTTACACATTGTAAATTCATCAGTAAGGAAATGCATTCTTCTCCCCATTTTCAAATTAAAACAATAATATAAAACCCTTCAACAGGCAACTTGATGCTTAAGTTGTGCATAAAGCAAATTAAATGTTATCTTAGACCAGGAGTCCCCAACCCCTGGGCTGGGCCCCACTAACTGGGCCACGCAACTGGTGGGTAGCTCCATTTGTTTGAATGGCGGGCACTCATGCGCACAGCTCCGTTTGCACGAGTGACAGGCATTTGCATGAGCGGTGGGTGTTTAAACCTGTGTGTGAAGCTCCATTTGTGCACATATGGAATTACATGTGCTCACGCAGGCACCTACCGCTTGTACAGAACCATTCCTTCTCTTCCTCCCCCCCCCCCCCGGTCCACCAAATCAGAAAGGTTAGGGACCACTGTCTTAGATTATCTAGCTTAGAATAAGAAGAGGACTGCCCACAAATACAATTTTTAAAGCATGTTATTGTATTTGTGCCTCGGTTTTCAAAGCAGTTTAAATGTATAATCCATTAAAAAGTACAGTAGAGTTTATGTAGTTTATGGTTGTCTTTTCAACCCTGTTAGATAAGCATGCATTCCAGGTTCCTCTAGATACAAGGAGCTGCTCAATTTTCATAAGACTGATCATTGAAATGTTGACCACACAGAAAAAGCTCCTCCTATCCAAACAGCCTTCTGATCTAAATCAGAACAGGAAACTAGACTTTAGACTCTGTACAGTTGTACTTATTTCCATGTATACATATGTGAACACAACCATGTAATTGAATCCCTGTCCCTTTTTTACATGGATTGCTTCAACTGCATGGTCACAGCCAAGTATACTTTTTGGCACCCCTCCTCCCACTCCCATGAAAGTCAATGGATATAGAACTGAGATCAGAATAGAGAAAGAGTGAGAATATAACTCATCCTCACCTTTCTGTTAGAATCTTAATAATAAAAGCATGGACTGGATAACTCCACAGCAGCCAAATCTATAAGTAGGAGTCAGCTATGACACCTAAACTGTTACTTTCTATCTAAGGTTTGTTTATCCCTTTGTTCCTAGACATAAAGCAAACTGGAATTTAAAGAGAACCACAGTGTAAGATGGCACAAAAGCTGGATCTAAATATAAATGTGGAACATAGAATACAGAATAACAAAGTTGGAAGGGACCTTGAAGGTCTTGTAGTCCAACACCCTGCTCAAGCAGGAGACCATATATCATATACCGTATATTGGAATGGGAATTAAAATTAAGGCAAAAGATTCCTGGATCTGAAAAGAGTGAGCTAAAAGACAACTGTAGACTTCAAAATCCATGTTAATGTAATACCTAGGATTGAATCAGTGGGATTATAATAAATGCTACAGGCCTTTTTGTTCATGACATGCATCCTCTACGTTGAAACAAAGGAAATTCCAGTTATGGTAATAAGCCCCAGAGATTCCTCTTCCGCCACAGCTAATATTGAACTAGAGATAAGTTTCCCATTTCAAGGAGTTAAACAAATCATTAGGTAAATGCCAGGGAGTTGGCAAAAGCCTGATTTCTCCAAACTTAGTGTATTTCGGATATATTGTCACTATACTTCCCACTATAGTCCAAATAGGACCAAATGAATCAAATTTGAATCACAGATACTGTTCAAATTTCTACCAAGGTTTTATATGCTTAACTGTTCAAGAAAAATCTGTAAGAGGGAATTCCTGAATTTCCATTCTGTTTCCAACTTATAAGTTTTCTCTCAAGATTAGGTTCATTTTGTCTTTCAAGCAGGACACTAGAGTACTTTAATCTCCAAAATTTACTATGGATTTACAAGCCCAAGTAAACACACATGGGCAAGACTCAAAGGAAACAGTGTATATTGTTAATAAAAAAAATAAATGTTTAAAATATTCAATGTTGTATCTACTAAATGTACCTGTTAAATGTCAAACCACAGCTTCAACTAGCTCTAACTACTTTGACCAACTTCCTCTTGAATCTAACCACAAATACAATATAAAAACTACTTTTATGTACCTACTTGCTTCTTGTGCTTGCTAAATATTTGCTTAAAATATTTATTAATATTTAAACTGCTTAAATTCCTTCATAGAACCAATAAAAGGAAACATCATTATGACAGTTCTAATTTTTCCAGTGATAAGGACTCAGGGAAATACAAGTATTTTAATTTTCTTCGACAGAGAACTGGAGGCATATGGTGATTTCTCCCATTAATTTTCAGGGTAAGATTTTTCCTTCTAAATATGGATTTACTTGTAAGTCCCTTCCACAAAGTTGGAAACAGGAGAAGTTAGTGTAGTTTTAAATACCGGAAAAACCAAAGAGATCATTGTCGATTTCAGAAAAAGCAGGCACAGCCACACATCTCTGTGCATTAATGATTCACCTGTGGAGATGGTTACCAGCATCAAATTCCTGGGTGTGCAGCTAACGAGTAGGCTGGCTTGGTCGCTCAACAGTGAGAAACTGGTAAAGCGGGCACAGTAGCGCCTGCATTTTCTGCGTCGCATGAGAAAAGCACATCTTCCTTCCCCTGTCCTGATCACTTTCTACAGGGGGACGATCGAGATCATCCTGTCATACAGCATCACAGTCTGGTTTGGAAGCATCACTGCTTCAGATAGGAAGGTGGTGCAGAGAGTGGTGAGAATGGCCGAAAAGATCATTGGCAGTCCCCTCCCTCCCATCCAGGACATAGCACAGAAGCGCTGCTTGAGCAGGGTCCGTAAGATTATCTGGGACACTACACATCCTCTTCACGACCTGTTTTCCTTGTTACCTTCTGGGAGAAGGCTTCGTGGTATCCGCAGCAGAACATCCAGATTCAGCCATAGTTTCATTCCATATAGCATTAACCTTGTGAACTCTCAAGCTTCCTCCTTCCGTTACATATTCAAGATGGACAGTATTTAATATTTATTTGTTATGTATATGTAGGGGTGTGGGTCTATACATATGCTGTATATAGTATGTTTTAGGTGTGCGTCATGTATGTGTTTCACTTTGAGAGCGGGCAACTAAATTTCATTTTTGATGTGTGCCGTTGTGCTCACAGTAAAAAAATGACAATAAAGGTTATCTTATCTTATTTTATCTTATCTTATCTAGTTCATTTTTGAATTTCATTTTGACCCTCCAAAAGCCTGGGAGTATGCAGAACAAAAATATTCTGAGCATTTACTTAAGCCATTAATGTAAATAAAATTGTGATACAAAACACACAGAGAGAAATTACAGTTGGAAGATATTTCAGTTGGAAGATATTTAAGAGAGAAATTACAGTTGGAAGATATTCCAGTTGGAAGATATTTAATGAGAACACCCAGAGTCACTTTCCTAGTTTAAATAACACTTTCTAAGGTTCCTTGCGATTACCTTGAACAAATAATCAGATGTTATCAGCTTTAGACAACATTCCCTACCTGATGATGGATATACTTAAAATTTTTAGTCAGGCAGCCTATTCATGTAGATAAACCTGGCTCACCACAGAGAGCCAAAATTTTAAAAAATAAATAAATAAAATACAGTTACTTTTGTGGAGGTGGGGGGATTAAATACTTGGTTTGTCTACAGAGCCAATTCTTGGTTATCTAGTTGAGGGTGATTATTATCCTGGTTAATGACAGTCTTCCTACTCCTAGCACTAGATAAGAAATTAGAATAGAATAGAGCTGGAAGGGACCTTGGAGGTCTTCTTCAAAGCTGCAGGGAGTATGGAGACAAAGGGCTGCATCAACAGCTAGAGTTTGCACTAAGCCATGGTATGATGAACTTATATTTTTTGTAACCAGCACAATTCATACAATTTGCTATGTCATAAACCATATTTTACAAATCACTATAGGTGCTGGTTTATCTCAGACTTGCAGTGTTGGAAAAAATAATTAAAATGACAGTCCTATACACAGATAGCCGAGCATAAATTGAAAGCAAAGAGACTAAGTGACTATTTGTTTGATTGCTATGAAAAATCTGACATTTTAGAACATATTTGTTATGGTATTCTTTATTGAATTGTTTGGCCACTTACATAATGATTAAAACCAAACCAAAAGGCATTGTCTGATATCTGAAAACTATACCTTTTTGATTGAAAATTATTTATCCTTGATTACATTATAGTATGAGATGCACCATCACTAGTTTATCTTCTCCATGATTTTCAGCTGCTGTTTTATTTAACTATACTGCCTACACTGCCTACAGCAATTTTGGGCAATGATTCCCCCAGTGGCATGCATGAGCTGCCCTGTTCTACTATAAAAATGCATTATGGCTGAATTCACCCTGACAGTTTGGAAAGATCTAAGTTCTTTGGAAACTCAGAAATGTGTTTTTTCTTTGTTTTAGCTGACAGGATGAGCTTCTGGCATTTTAAAATGCAAGTCATTAGCATCCACAAGGGTAATGTTAATCTGTCTGTGTTTCAATCTCAGGACATTTTCCATTTGCTTCTGCCACAACAATCTCTGCCATCTCAGTGCATTCTGAGCCCCCTGAGAATTAAAGGAAGCTTTACGGTGCCAGCAGGAATCACAGAAGAATTCAGCTCAGACCAGTTGCTTGCTGATTCACTCATCCTAGAGACTGGCACTAAAGAATGATAATTCAGATCTACAAGAGAGAAAGATAGGTGGGTGGAGGGGAAGAGGAAAAGGTGAGTGATTAATAATGAATTATTGTGTCATCATAAATGGAAGGACATAGAAGAACCTGGAGAAAATGCAGAGTTGTACTGAATGAGTGTTTTTATATAGAAAAACACTCCGTCCTCCTGTGCTCAAAGAGTAGAAATGTAATGAGAGGATAGCTTGGAGATTTCCTTTTTTTAGGAAGTAAATTTATTAGACATTTCAAGTGCTACAAACTAACTTGCTTGTGTCAGCAATGGCAACAGGCCATCCATTAACAAAATTCCATATTTTTGCCTCCAGTTTCTCTTTGGAAAGATGCTACAGTACTCAATGGCAAAATATTGCTTAATGGCAGATGGGGAGGGGACGATAAAAGTGTCACTGCTATGTTAGCATTCATTCCCAAATCTTCTTACTGTATTTCCCCAAAAATAAGACCCGCTCTTATATATATATATTGGCACCAAAAGACGCATTAGGGCTTATTTTTGAGGAAACACAGTATCAGGGTGATCAGCCCGGCCAGGCGCCCCACCCCCTGGCGACGCACGGAGGCGGCAAGTGAGAGGAGGCTGTCAGTGTCTGGCAGGAGCTTCAGCTCGCAGGCCCCTTGGCGCAGTGCAGGTAAGTCTGAGTGCAAAGGCAGAGGCACAGGGGGAGGCAGGGGATCCAGAGGCGCCACTCACTCCATCCCACCGTCTCTTGGCTTGCCCACGGCCGCACTGTGGCACGCAATCCTGAGGCACCGCCCACTCCATCCCGTCTCTCGGCCGTGAGAGATGGTGGGAAAGTGGGCGGTACATCGGGTTTGCCTGTTTCAGCACAGCCGCAGGCAAGCTGAGAGACGGTGGGATGGAGTGGGCAGCATGTCAGTATCACCTACCCTCCCGTGCCTCTGCTTCTGCCTGCTGCTGGTGCCGCCACATGAGCCTCCCGCAAGCCAGGTGGCCACACAGTGTATGCAGATCGCCTGCCTCCCCCCGCCTCTGCCTCTGCGCTCAGACTTACCTACGCTGCGCGGGCTGCAGCTCACTCACCGCCTCCTGTGCTGGCTATGCCCAATCCCCGGGCTTATTTTTGTGGTAGGGCTTATATTAGGTGCACCCTAAAAAATCAGGCTAGGGTTTATTTTCTGGGTGGGTCTTATTTATGAGGAAATATGGTAGTAATTTTAGCATAACATGTCAGAACAGAAGTTCTCAGCACAATATGCTGTTCACACATTGCACTATGTTACAATTTATTTAACAAGTGTTTGTTGAATATACTAAATAGTCACACTTCACCTAAAGCAATACATTATGATTTATAAAACACAACGCCTGGATTCATGTGAAACATTAAGTTTAAGTCAATTCATAACACTGTAGCTTTCTACAATACATGAGATCAGCCAATGTGTAAAATACTTTTATACAAAGACATCTATTGCAAGCTATAGAAAATGTCACATGTACTATGATGTTGTTATGAAAATGCCATAGATGTCATAATGTTGTCATAATATGCATGGCATTCCTTTTCTTTGTCCCACTCACAGATCCCATTGAACAAGTCAGAGAATGCTCTTCCCCAAGCTAATTAAGGTTATCTCTCAAAAAAGCTTTTGTCCTGCCATTGTGATGCCTTATATAATATTTACAGGGGTATGTAGTGAGGCTAAAGATTCTCTATAACATTGTTGCTTCTATTTTTTAATTTTGTACCCAAAAATTCAAAGAAGGCAGGACAGGTAAAATGTATTTTGATTTAAGAACTACTAGTGGATGACTTCCAGTTCTGGATCGCAGCGCCGGCAGTCATGCGAAGAGTCTTCTCTCTTCACCGGCCGGTTTCCCTCCGCCGGTAGACCCTGGACAAATCGAAAGTCGCCCTGGAGGGGCGACTACCGCTGGAGAGGACTCTCGTTGACTGCGGTGGGCGCGGCAGCGCCTTCCGCGGTCCGAGACAGCTCTTCTGGGCCGACGGGGAAAAGATCGGCCATTAACATGGCCGATCATCTAGCTGCACCAACCACAAGTCAAACAACATCTAAGCGTCAAAGAACCACCGTGGAAGATCCAGGTGAGACTTTTCCTTTCCTCTCTCTACCCTAATTATTCTCCTGTGAAAGCCTCTGAACTATTTCCCCAATTTTATGAAGCAGCGTTTGTGCATGTGGGACTATAAGCCTTGAAACTATAACTAATCTATTTTGATTATTTTTTATATTTACTTTTGGGTACTCTGGTTCCCAAAAAATTTCTCTTATTGAACTTTTTTTTATCTACTTATTAAACTGAACAATATTTTTTTTTATTATTGCTCTTGTTCTCTTAATTGGAAAAAATACTATCTGGAAAAATACTTTACAGCCTACTGGGGACATCTGGTGGTGAAAATTGACATTACAACTGTACTATTTTTTGATTATGACTACAACTTGGCCTTCAAATTATCACAAAAAAGTAGCTGTGTGGAGGTGGACTGCTGATTGTTATTAAACACAGCCTGCACTAAAATACTAAAAGACTACTTGATCATGGAAATGGAGGATTTTTTCCCACAGCTTGACTACAACCTTATATTGGAAAAAATCTTGGAATTTACTGAGAATATATACTTCAGAAGGGAAACTAAAGATGACTCCCCAGAACTACAAACTGAGGAACAGATCAACACCATAGAGGTTTGTGTTCAACCCTATGTACAACATGACACCGAGGAATTTTATTTACAACTTAACTACGAAAAAGCCTTTGCCTCAAAATCACAAATTGACACTCAGACTTCAGCTGATTTCTTCATAAACCAAAAATCAACAGAACAAGAACTTATCACTATCAAAGAGGATTCCAGACAATTCTATCTACAATCCATTGAATATCAGATCTATGACATCCTGGACAACCAACTAATAATTATAACACCAGATAAAATTGACTACGTCACCCAGATGACAATGGAAGAAGGACAACAGACACAAGACCAGATTGAATTGAGGATGAATATCGTAAACAAAACGAGATCTATTGACATAGTGGCCCTTTTATGGAAACCGGCCTGGCTCAAAAAGAAAGCTAGAGTCAGATTTAAAAATGGGATTTAAATCTATACTTGATGGCTAAAAAAGGTTTTTTTTAGAGATATGGTCTGAATTAATAGTAATTGAGATGAAAAATAAAACTGGGACTGATCTAGCTTAGGATTTAGATTTATAACTGTGAGGGAATTATTGGTTAGATTATAATTTGGAATTTTGAAATGAAAAATGTTTTAAATGTATTCCTATCTTGATTATATATGGTTGAAATAGAATAAGAAGGTATATATTTTCTCTTTTATTTTATTTCTATTTTTTATCCTTTCTTTTTTATGGAGATAATATGTTTACCATAGGTATATCTATTTTGTAATGGAATGAAAATAATGGAATGGATGTTAGGATTGATTTAATATTTAGGATTCAGATTTATAATTGAGAATATAGTTTGGAATGGTGAAATGAAAAATGTTTTAAATGTGTACCTATTAAGATTATACATGGTAGAAATAGTGTAAAGATATACATTTTCTTTTTTACCTTATTTTTATTTTTTATTCTTTTTTGGAAGATAAGAGGTTTATGTTAGATATGATATTTATCTTCTAATGGAATGGAAACAATAGAATGAGAAGGTAATTGTTGGAATATTATTGTAGACATGATAATGGTTATGTTATGTAATTAGGGAAATTAGGGATGCCTGAAATATAAATAGTATGTTTAATTAATGTTAAATTGGAATGTGGTAATTGGAATGTAGTTAAACTTAAAAACAGGACTTGGAATTTTTATAGGTAAAATGTGATTGAAAATTTTTTATGGACGGATTGAAATTTACCTAGAAATGTATTAACCTGAATATGTTATATTAATGGAGGGAAAGAGAGAGGGAACCTCCAAGGAGTTAACCTGACTAGTAAATGTATGTTTTTGATTTTAGACAATTTCTGATTTGTGAATGTATGTTTTTGATTTAAGATGATTGATTACCCTATCCCCATGTTGTTTCCTAAATATTTTGTTCAAAAAAAATGGAAAAATTAATAAAACTTGTTATATATATAAAAAAAAGAACTATTAGTGGATGATGATGATGATTATATGGCATTGTTACAGTAGCCAGGAGGCCACAATGCTATTGCAGAGTCGTAATTTGGCTTGCCAAGGTACCAACCCGGGTTATAGGACATGCTTGCACACTTCTCAAGGTGCACCACAGGAGGGCGAGCTGGCTTTGCACCAGAGAGAAAGGTGAATGGGTCTTCCTGCAGCATCACCCAAGGCCCCCTCCCTTTCCAGACCTGCCTTGCAAATGGACACTGCAAAAAGTAAGGTTCAGAGCCATCAGGAATCTGACTGCCTGCACAGAGCACCAGCTTGTCTTCCCACCAAAGTGTACCTATCTATCTACTTGCATAGAACATGCTTTCAAACTGTTAGGTGGACAGAAGCTGAGGCAAGTGCCATGCAGTGCTTGGGCTCGAAGCATGAGACCATCTCCAGCATCATTAAGCCACTGAGCCGCTGCGCCTCTATTTGTGGAGAAGAACCTTCAGTTAGGCTGTAAAATCTTCTCCTTGCTTCTAGTAGTCATCCTGATTTTTCTTAGCCCAAGCCAATGGCTTCAAATAAGATATAGTTGCAGAGGATAAGATTAAAATATGGGATTTATTTTAACCAAGAAATGGACCGATATGAGATATAGCTCTCAGAAATTCTGGAGAGCCTGCCCATTAGTGTAGTACAGTGTAGGGCTATCAAATCTGGATTGAAAACAAAAATTACATTAGAGGTTAACAAAGAAATACAAAAAATTCTAAGTCTTTGTTTCCACCTAGTGGCCAACTGGAGTATTGTAGCCCTAATTTGTAGGTAAAATGCTGTTCACAACAAAGTTCTAAATGGGCCCAATATTACATCACGCAGCAGCCAAACAATACATGTGCCACCTGTATTAGACTGCTAATACAGGTAGCAGTCTTAGGTACCAAATGATAACTCTAATGGAGTCCAGAACAGAGTGACAGAAACACAATGCCATATACGAAACGAGTATGGTAACAGTGAAGAAAAAGGAATAAGAGCTAAGAACTGAGTCTTTCATATGTTATGTAGTAGCTGATATAAATGTCTGTCTGTCTCACTACCTGTCTGTTGGGTATACTACTGTAATCATATAGCAGAGTCCTGAAGGTTAGTGTTCATTCTGCTTGGTCAGACTGCTGGATGCTTTAATGAAAAAAAAATCAGGTACCCCATTTCCCTCTCAAATCACATTCTGGGATTAAATATAATGTAATGTAAATTAATTAGAAAAGGTGAAAAGAAGGGAGGTTGCTATTTTGTCTTCCAAAGTAAACCTGATACAGGTAATCCTCAACTTACAACATTTCATTTAGTGACCAAATTTACAACGGCATTGAAAAATGTGACTTATGACCATTTTTCAGTTACGACCTTTGCAGCATCCCCATAATCATGTGATCAAAATTCAGATGCTTGGCAGTTGGTTCATATTTATTCCCACTGCTGTGTCCCAAGGTCATGTGATCCCCTTTTGTGACCTTCTGACAAGCAAAGTCAATGGGGAAGCCAGATTCACTAACAACTGAGTTACTAACTAATCAACTACAGTGATTCACTGAACTGTGGCAAGAAAGGTTGTAAAATGGGGCAAAACTCACTTAAATGTTTCACTTAACAACAGAAATTTTGGGCTTGATTGTGGTCGTAAGTCAAGGACTACCTGTACTCAATTTCTTCTGTTCTGATATTTTGCAAGATAAACTACTCAGAAGTTTTTCATTTTTTTTTTAAATCACAAATGGTTTCATATTCCATTAAACAGAAAGCACAAGGATGATGGGATAGTTTGCATGGACAAAATGAACGGTGATAAATATCTCCCCCAAATGATGATGAGGACCCATTCTAGATATTTAAGTATTAATCTTCATGAAACAGTCTGGAATGTGTTGCTTATAATACATAAGAAAGATTTTATCAGTGTTTATAGTGTTAACATGAAGTTACTTTGAAATTACTTATTTGAACGTATGCAATCCCATTATCCTTTTAATTGTATTAAAGACTGAAAGAGATCCCATGAAGCAGTATTAATATCTTTATTTGACAATCAGACTTGGGTTCGGTAGATTCAGCATATGATCAGCTTTTCCCAGCCTGTTGCTCTTCAGATAGTACTGAATTCCTACAATGAGTAACCAACATGATTTATAGTCTATGCTACTGTTACAGCAGATTTCAAGTCAGCTTTTTGTGCTGGTAGAAGGCAGTTTTATATTCATACATTTGTGACAAAACTCAAAAATAGGATGTTAACAATCAATGCAGATGAATTATCAGGAGGATTAAGTAGTTCACAAATACTAAAGTATCCACAAGCATTTTGAGGCACCATCCCCATAAAAGAGCTTTGGATTGTTGTGACTGGTTTGTTGTGTGATTGGATTCTCATAAACTATTACCTAAAATGACTAAGTGAAGTGACTAAATTAATGGACCAGCAAAATGCTGTGGATATAATTTACTTGGACTTCAGTAAGGCATTTGATACAACCCTGCTATTTGGGTTGTGCAGGGGGTTGGCCTAGAAGATCTCCAAGGTTTCTTCCGTTACTCTGCATTCTGTAAAATGGAACTAATCAAGTAGAGAACCAACCTAGATCTAAGGAGAAATTTCCTGATAGTTAGATCAGTGAAACAATTTGCCTTTAAAAGTTGTGAGTGATCCAACACTGAAGGTTTTAAAGAAGAGATTGGACAACCATTTGCCTGAAATGGTATAGGGTTTCCAGGGGATTGGACTAGAAGACCTCCAAAGTCCCTTCCTACTCTGCTGTTATATTGGAAGCTGGATGGTAGCATGATTAAAATCTTCCATCAGGCAGAATGCTTACGATGACAGTAACAGACATGCTATAATTATCTTTCTATGACATTTAAAAATGTCTGTATGAGAAAGGTAATTATAAAGAACAATATATATTTGTAAACGTGACATTAATTTGCCTCTTTATATGAAAAAATTGTATTTGCATAAAACTCAAAATTTTCTACAGCTCCCAAAATACAGAAGATACATGGCAAACATTTTATTTGCAACGTCCACTCCTCCTTTTATTGTAAAAGATAATTGTGAAGGCTTTTTCTTCAGAATCAGGATTAATTTGTCAGCACATAAACTAGACAGAAGAATTTTTGTTCCTTTGGGATATACAATAGTGTCTTTATGAAGCCAAAAGGCTTGAGTGTTCCTCTCTATCTTTGGTTGTAATAAATGTGGGTAGCAGCTGTATTTTTCTTTTTTTTAAGGGTATCACCATAAGACAATTTCTTCTTTAGTTCCTCAACTAAGCCTATGTTACTGAACCAATTATCTGTAGTTATATTACAGCCTATGGATGTTTTATGTAATGTTGTAGGGTTTTTTCCTCCTACAGAATAGTTCTTTTGGTAGTTGAGTATACATTTAGTGAATATTTCAAATTCAGAAGCAACTTGATCTTATTTCTGATTATGTTAAACCGCATACAACCCATTAGAAATTTAATCTTTTAATACTCATCACACGACTGAATTTCTCTACTCCATCTCTATTTGTTCTCCAAAGAATTTACCGATTGATATATTTAACAACAATCTCAAGAATATCAACACTAGACAAACATTTCCAACAATATACAGCTAGTTTTTGCCAAACATGAATCACTTATAACTATTGGCAAATATCTTAAAAGGTTGTGAGCTGTTCTTTTATTTTTTGAACATGGATTACTGTATTAGTTCATAATTTTCCTAGAAAATAATTAGCATTTGCAATTATTTCCTCCTCTTCCTTAGTTTCATGATCCTTTTTCAGTGTCCCCATCACATTCTTCTAAATGATCTTCAGAATCAGTATCAATTTCATCTGTGAATAGGAGGCAGGAATATTAAGTATGTTTGCCACCTTGGTTTTAGAGAGGGGAGTTTAAAAAATATGCAAAAAATATTTCTTTGTTAAATTTGATTTTTATGTCACTTTTATTAATCTCTGATGGGCAGTTAATATAAAATATAAATAAATAAATTTTAATAAGTCTTAGAGATCATACCTCAGACCTGATGGCATAGTGGTTGGAACACAGTATTGCAGGCTAACTTTGCCCACAGTCTGGAGTTTGATCCTGACAGGGCTTGAGGTTGATTCAGACTTCCATCCTTTCGAGGTCTGTAAAATGAGGACCCAGATTTTTTTTGGGGGGGGGGGCAATATGCTGACATTGTAAACAGCTCAGACAGTGCTTAAAAGCACTATAGAGCAATATGTAGGTCTAAGTGTTATTGCTATTGCTATGTAATATTCCTTCCTCTTCCTATTTTTTCCACAACTCTGTGAGAGTGAGAGTGCGACTGGCCAAAAATCACCCAGCTGGCTTTTGGACCCAAGGCTGGACTAGAACTCAAGTGTCTCCTGGTTTCTAGGCCACCACATTAACCATACACCAAACTGGCAAATATAGCACAACCAGGTAGAATATGCCTAAAGATCAGTAATACCATTTCTACCTCTGAGGAAACTCAATCTGGAAAACCTTTTTATTGGTGTTAAGGTCACCTTATAGAAGTCAGAAACCCCCCCGGGGGGGGGGAGAGGGTGCAGGGGAAGCAGGTGGTCAAGCTCCACCACTAGTTGGCAAACTAAGGCTAGTCCTCACAGATCGCTTGTGCCCACTCAAGCAGGTTTTAGTGCACCAGTTTGTACCACCCACACATTGTACATTAAGATTATTTTGTAGATTTGGAGCTGATGCATCTGTTTATTCCGAACTAAAGTATGGCCAGATGCTAAATGAAAACTTCTCAATACAATGTATTTATTCCGCAGTATTTTTTTTCAAGCAAGAGCACCAACAGCGGCATAATTAGAATAGAACCGAGTTAGAAGGAACTTTGGAGGTCTTCTAGTCCAACCCCCTGCTCAGGCAGGAAACCCCATATCATTTCAGACAAATGGTTATCCAATCTCTTAAAAACTTCCAGTGTTGGAGCATTCACAACTTTTGGAGGCAGTTTGTTCCACTGATTAATTGTTCTAACTGTCAGGAAATTTCTTCTTAGTTCTAGGTTGCTTCTCTCCTTGATTAGTTTCCATCCGTTGCTTCTTGTCCTGCCTTCAGGTGCTTTGGAGAAAAGCTTGACTCCCTCTTCTTTGTGGCAACCCGAGATATTGGAACGCTGTATCATGTCATCCCCTCGTCCTTCTCTTCATTAAACTACTAGACATACCCAATTCCAGCAACCGTTCCTTATATGTTTTAGCCTCCCTGATCATCTTTTAGAATAGAAATCTTAGAATCGTTGTTTGCCGGAATCCTCATTTGAACACACCCCGAAAGCATTGGGATAGAAAAAGCGAGATTCATAATACTGTCGATTAAGCTTCCCCTTCGCTGGGGAGGCTCACTGCGGTTCGGATTTAAATCGAAGCGCGGCTGTATCCTTTAATCCAAACAGGCGCGCCTCGCCTTCCAGCGACCGCCAAGAAACTGGGTAAAGAGCTCAGTTGGTTATTTTCTTCCCGCGCTCTAGGCAATTTTTTTTAATCAGAGCGCGTGTGATTACAGCGCATGCGCAAGTAGGGAAGTTTCACGTGTCTTCCCCTGCAAGAAGCGAAAGTAAGGGAAAGGCCGACAAATAGCTTTCCCGGAGTTAAAGGGCTCTCGAGTCATAGCTGAATCTTGAAAACCTCTTTGAATTGGCCCGTCTCTGGACTGCGCGGTTTTTATTTTTAACACAAGTCTTGCTGTGGCTTTTGAAAACGTAACTCTACCAGGAGCAATAATAAATAATTTGCAGACTGAAACTTCGGGCTCCATTCTGAGTGGCCCAAGCCGCTCTTCGTCCTTGCCCTTGAGCTACGTAAATCCGTTTTGGACTGTTCCATTTTGTAAAAGGGATATATTATAACTGTTGGGGTTTAAAAAAAAACGCGAATATGTTTTTAAAATAATCCTAACTCTTCAGGATAAATCACACAATTTCTCCAGCATCTGGGTTTCTTGTAGTGTATTCCTCCGTTCGAGCATACCGGATCTTGCCAAAGCGCTTCCCAAGACACTCCCCCCCCGTCTTTCTCGGTGAATGCAACCTCCTGCCGGTCACGTGTTCCCCCTCGGCCGCTGCGTTCTTTTGCTGCACCAAGCGTGCGTGAGAAGCCATGGCGGGGTTGCTCAGGTCAGCCGTGTGGCTTCGTTCACGCCTGTTGCTCTGGCGAGGGGGATGCGCCATTCCGGGCCCCCTCCCGTCGCCGATGTCCTCGGCCACCCATCGCAGCTTTAATAGCAACCCCAGCAGAGCGTGAGTATCCCCGAGGAAAGCACGCCGCTTCTCAGGCCGGGAGTGGAGACAGCAGTGGGAGGTTGTGTTGAAGACACTTGGGAGGGTGGTGTTGTATCTCTTTGCTCCTTTCTAACGATCGTCCGAATATTTGCAGCCCAGATTGTTTTAGGTCTGCAACACGATTTTGCACGCTTTTGAAGGCTTCCTCGGCCGTGGCGGATTATGGGGCTTGTAATCCAGCCCAATTGATGGCGGGATGGTAGGTTGGAACAGGCCATGCCGATCTGGCCCGGGTCAGAATTGTTAGCTGGAGGACCAGACCGAAGGCCCATCAAGTCCGGTGTCCTCTTTTTATCAGTTCCGCAGTATGGTAGTTGCAGAGTAAAATACGCAGCAAAGAGTTGGTTTTCAGAGGCAAACTATCTCTGGGTCTGAAAAGAGTATTTGGCTATTGTTCTTTTCCCTTTAACCAACCTCTGCCTAACCTGGTAGTCGTTGCTACGGATTGAGTCAGTGATTTTCCACCATTAACTATGTGGTGTTCTGAAAAAAAAAAACCCTCCTTTTATCTAGCTTGAATATTCCACCGTTCAAGCATAGCCAGCACCCTTGGATTCTAATACTATGGAAAGGAAGATGCATTTTTATTACCTACTCCTTGTTTACCATGCTTTACTGAATTAATTCAACTACCTCTTTATGCAACACTCTAAACTAGTGTTTCTCCACCTCAGCAACAATTTGGATTAAACTCAACACATCTAAAGTTGTTGTGGGTGAGAAATATTGCTCCAAACGATAAATCAACTATTTAGTTAGATTGACACAATTAGTCACATTTTAGTTTAGAGTGTTGAGGGAATCTGGCTGTAGAGTTTTCCTTTATCTGTGCTTTCCATATCATGCTTAAATTTATAACTATGACATTTTATCCTTTGTTTCCCCCCTAAAGTTAAATTTCTAAATATTGCAGCGATTACAAGGTTGCTCTGTTCAGCACATTGTTCTGCCTGCCATTTCCTAGAGCTAACTTTTCAATATCCTTACAGAAACCAGAACTGTATACAGGTAGTCCTTGCTTACTGATGATAATTGGGACTGGGTACTCTGCTCTGTTGGTAAGTGACATGGTCATAAGACAGAACATCATGTGACTGCTTTGACTTACAATGGGAGTTTCAGCAATCCCAGTTGCAGTTGTTAGGTGAAACCTGTGCAGTTTCAGTGTCCCAGAGTCATGTGACCATCATTGGCAATCACCTGCTGGCTTCCCCATTGACTCTGCTGGTCAAAAGCTGGCAGTGAAGGTTGCAATAGCGATTGCATGGCCATGGGAGGCCACAACACCATAATTGTGAGCTGATTACTGAGTGTCCAAATTGCAGAACTGCAGGGATGTGATGGCCACAACTACAAGGACCTTTCATTCAGCTGAAAAAACTGATGTTAAATAAGGACTACCTGTACACTACTTAAAAACATTTCAAAACAAGATTTAAGTCGTCATTTAGTCACTAAGGCACAGATGTCAAACTTGATTGTGTCACGTGATGTATTGTGACGTATCGTGATGTTTTTTGCCTTTGTGGAGCCGGGGTGGGCGTGGTCTGCGCGTGACGCATTCAGCCTGCGGGCTGCCAGTTTGACTCCCCTGCACTAAGGCTTTGAGTGCTGCCATTATGTTATACTGGCGTGTTTTGTAGGGGTATTTAACCATGCAGTCCTGTGTCTATAATTCAGTGGTAGAAAACTGAATCATGTAATTATTGACTATGATGCCTATGAAGGTATAATCCGGCATCATTTGGAAAATCACTAATCTAGCTCGGAATGACCTCGCCACATTTATCACCTGATTTCAACATTCATGTAGTTCCAGTTGCTTAAATATGGCTGTTCTTCCTAGCCTTTTGTTAATATTATGTTCCTGTTAGCCTGGCTATGTTTACTATACATTGTGCTTTATGGCACCAGATCTTTTTTGACATATAGAGCAAATTCTCCCCAATACACCTTTCTATTTCTATAGAGGTCAGAAAGAACTTCATTGGTTATATACCACTCCATTAGAGTTCTTCAAGGTCTGTATTTTCTTCTGATGTCAGGTACTCTACTGTTTTGTTTTGGAGGGGGTCTGGCATTTACATATAAGGACCTATGAACAGTCTTATTACGCCTGGAGTTTCTTTGGCAAGCACCTTTACCTTTGTGACCTTATGACTTGATTAACTACATTTATTTCCTATTCTTCTGCTGCCCCCCTTGGAATGGTTATTAAGATGTATATAAAAATTCTCTAGGAATTTCCCCCCCCCCCCCGAACTTTCATTTTGTTGGCTTTTCTCAAGAATTAGATTAAAAGTTATTTACAATTATTTTCAATATTACTTGCCATCGTTCTAGTGTCCTCTTCGTTTAGGCCAGGGGTAGGCAACCTTGGCTCTTTTAAGACTCGTGGACTTCAACTCCCAGAATTCCTGAGCCAGCCATGCTGGCTCAGGAATTCTGGGAGTTGAAGTCCACAAGTCATAAAAGAGCCAAGGTTGCCTACCCCTGGTTTAGGCATTATATATTCTTTTTGTACAGATCTGTTTTGTCCTGAAAGGTACTCTAATACCTGTAAATTATTCTTTCTGGTATCATCACCTCATCCAAGGACTGAGACTGCTCTCATATCCAATTAGTTCTGTGCTTGGAACAGGTAAAGCCGCTGTGGCCGTCCAAGCAGGCATGTTGCCATGTGGTTGACATGCCTCTTATGCATCAACCTGAATGCCCTGGTTTTCTCACCATGCTGCCAGATAGAGACATAGCTCCTGAACTTGGAAGTCCACTTATCTGCAAATTATCAAAGGTATTAACTGATCCATATAACAGACTTGTCCTAGCACAAGTATGGATTATTGGCACTTCTTGAACATAGCTATGCATCTCTGGAAACCTGTCCTCTATTTTTTACCTTTTATTTGTTTAAATACAGTTCTAGGCTGGAGTTCATAAACAAAGACCTAGGACTGGATTTTGCAGAATGAAATTGGGTCCCATGTCTGATGTTCTACCATACTGTAAAACTTAATGAACTATAAAGTAGACTGTGGACAAGAGTTTGCTCTCTGGTTTTCTTTAAAATGCTTTGATTTAAACCACTTTTAATTTAAATTTAGAATAAGCTTGTTTATGCTGTTGTTCCTGGGGATCCAATTTGACATTAAGAATTGCAAGTTTTTGCAGGGTTTCTTCTCCTGGAGTACATGCCTATCATATATTTTTAAAGGAATTATTCTCCTGGGAATCAGTATGGGAATGACATTTTTCTTTCCTTTACATGGATGTTTAACATTGATTCTGCTTCACTGCAGTTTATAAAGAAATACAGATGCTTCCTAGGCAGGATTCTCTTGTGCTCAGAAAAAAAAAGTTCATTTGGTACAGCTATCTAGTGGTGCTTAAAAGTTTGTGAACGCTCTTGAATTTTCAAAATTTCTGTGTAAATATAACCTAAAATGTGATCTGTTCTTCACATAGATCCTAAAACTAGATAAGGAGAATCCAGTTAAAGAAATAAGTCAAAAACAAACATAAGGTGGTTGTTCATTTATTTATTAAGGTAATAAATGAAGGCTTAGCACAGTGAATAAACCTAGCTTTTGTGATTTGTGGCCTAATGCAATGGATAACTCAGTTCTTTCTTACTTTAGTAGGCTATCCTTAAGCCATTGTTTAGTACATTGTATAAACCTATTCATAGGCTGGGTTCTCACACTGCACTAAAGCTCTATTGTGGTTTGTTTAGTTTTGGCTTAGTATGATTGTGTGGACCTGAAGCATTTATTTTGTAAAGCAGAGTCCATGGTTGAAAATGCTTTGTGAATCTAGCTAATTATACCTTATTAAGTAAATAATAGCACCATAGGCAAAAAATTTAACACCTAGATGGAAAGACTATAGAAAGCCTAAAGGAAGCATTAAAGCTGAACATGGAAGATCCAAATGGGGAATAGTGTTTCAATTACTTGAATAAATATAATTTAAATTCATACACTGAGCAAGGGGATGAATGAATAATCTCTTTCAGCATTATTCTGTACAGCACATAATGAAGATAATTTACCTTTTAGTTGATGATACGGTGTTTATGAACAAGAGACCAAGCTATTATTGGGACTGATAAAGTATCTGATTTTGGCTTCTAGGACTGGCATGCCAGAAAAATACAAAGTTTTTGTTGAAGATGTGCATTTCTATAGGAGCTCTGTATTTATTTTTATTTCTATACCACCTTTGTTATTTTTACAAATAACGCAAGGTGGCAAACATATCCAACACATCTTCCTCCTTGTATTTTTCCCACAGCAGCAATCCTGTGAGGTAGGTTGGTCTGAGAGAGAATGACCAGCCCAAAGTCACCCAGCTGGCTTTCAAGGCTAAGGCAGCACTTGAACTCATGGTCTCCCACTTTCTAACCTGGTGCCTTAACCACTGGACCAGTTCTTTATCAGCCAATTCTGTCATTATTACTCAACATATTTATGTTAAATTGGACACTATAGAGCCATTCAGCCAATGGTTCTACCATAAGTGTTGAGGCGCTGGACCTGTATTTTTTACGATATTTCCAAAAATTTTCAATTACAGGTAATCCTCGACTTACAACCAAAATTGGTACTGGAATTTCCATTGTAAATCATTGCAGATCTAAGTTGAATTGGATCCAATTTTATGACGGTGTTTATTGCAGTCGTTAAGTAAATCACATAATCGTTAAGCAAATCAAGCTTCCCCAATGGGATTTTTGCCAGAAATCAACACAAATGGTTGATGGTTAAATTGTGATCATGTAACTGCAGGAGATTGCAACCAGTCGTAAATGTAAATCAGTTGCCAAACATCCAAATTACAATCAAGTGACAATGGGGGTCACTTTTTCCATGGCCATCGTAATTTTGAACCTTTGTTAATTGAATGGTCATAAGTCAAGGACTATATATAGGGACTTCCTTTTTCCCAAAGCATGATTACAAACCTATAGTGTTGCAAAGGAGAACTATAGTCAAATCATTTTAGATAGTAATTTCTGTAATTGCAAAACTAGGATCACCTGAATCTTGAATTATGCCTTAAAAGCATAATTATGCCTTAACAGCAAATATTTTTAATAGGATCACAGACATTTTTTGCAAGTTTAAAGAGCTTTTCAGTTATTTCTTGTTTTGCACAAGTATTACCATTGTTTGAAATGAATAATTTATTATTGACATTCATTATGAATAATTTCTGATTTCTACCTCAAATCCAATATTCTCCAGCAGGACGATGGAGAATCCACCAATGGGTTAGGACTATCTTCCTGCCCAATAAGAGACTAAGTTTGCCAGAGTTAACACGCCTCCTGCTGGGCTGATATCCCAGACACGACTTAGTCTTCAGCCCAGCTAGGACGTTGTGTTGGCTCTGGACAGGTCGTATTTCTCTTTATTGGTGGATTCTCCCTCATCCAGACTGGAAAGCACTATTCGGACCCCTAACCAAATTTTCCAACTTCCCGACTGTCACACAGCTGAGCGTCGGCCTCCGGGTCGCTCAGCATAATCAATTCGGCGATCGGCCGGATCGGGCCGATTCGCCGAGTCAGCCTTAGCCGCTAGCCGCCCTACAGCTGACTGTCGGCCTCCGGACCTCAGCTATCTCGTCAGCCCTCGGCGTCGGGGCTTTCGGACTGCGATCAGCTGATCGTCGGGCCGGAGCGGGCCGCGGCACAGCTGACTGTCGGCCTCCGGGCTTGCTGAGCGAAAGCGGGCGCCGCGGAGCTTTAGTGCGGCTGGAGGCTCGCAATTTAATTGCTGGAGGCTCGCAATTTGGATCATTGCCAGTCGGAGCTTCCCGCGGCCGTGGCACCGCAGAAGGCCAGCCTCCGGGCAGACGGCCAGGCCGTTACTCTCCACGGCCCTGTAGCCTCCAGACAGGATTACTGCTCCTAGATCCGCGCACTAGCAGGCCTGACAGGGACGCTCCTAGATCCGCGCAACGCGCACTCCGTTGTCGCTGGCTCCCCGATACGGGGCAGCCACAGCTTACGCCTGAAGGCCTCATTCTGCAGGGGTTGATTTGAGGCCTCAGAATTTGGCGCGCACATCGCGGCCGCCATTTTGGAGACCAGAGGCCTAGCAGGCCTGACAGGGACGGCCCAAACAGGCAACAGCCACTGTACAGGGCCTTGCAGGCTGCTTCTGAGGCCATTGACTTAAGGGTCTGACCTCACCTCTCCTTCCCTGCAGGGATTATCTCAGGTCTAGACTTCCAGACCTGACAGGAGCCTCGCCATTGAAGCGGTGGCCATTTTGCGGACTGATTACAGCCGCCATTTTGTATCTACAAAACTGCCATTGGCCACCCTGCTCAGATTCTGATCTGGCACAACCAAACTAACTTGGAGAGGATTTCACCTTAGCGTGAGCTGGCACGCCTTCGGGCTCCGCCGCCACCACCTAGGATTTGTGTGCAGGCACATATCACTCAGGTGATTGCCGCCACCAACAAGGAGAGGAGTGTGCAGGCACATATCACCAAGGTGATTGCCGCCACTGATTGGTCAATGTGTGTGCCGGCACTTGCCAATTGCGACTCACCCATCGGGTCTCGTCGCCACAAGACGCCTAACTAATATTTCTCAGTGTATCACTGGGCATTCCCAGCCTCTCAGAGCTCTGCCTAGGGCAATCACTCCGGCTCCTGAGTTGCAACAGGCTTCAGGCCTTCCTTGCAATGGCTGACGACGCAGCTAATCAATCTGCGCAGGGCGCTTCCGGCACTCCTGTCTCAGGGAAGCGCAAGTCCTCTAAACTAGAGGCAGCAGGCAGGATAAAGGCCAAGGCCAGGTCCAAGGCCATAGCTGGCGAAAAGGCCTCAAGGGCCGCAGAAAAGGCTGCCGAGAGGCGAAACACGGCTCTAGAGAAGCAGTTCTCCAGGGCACAGCGCATGTCTGCGGGAGACCAACCCCTGGTTCCCCTTGCCCCTCAGGAGAGCTCACTCTTCAACCCCCAACCGGCCCTGCCAGGTCCCTCTGACGCACGGGCCCTTTTCCATCAGGGCCCCATGCCACAGAGTACTACTCTGTCCCCTGACCCGGGATTGAACCCCCCAATGGGGGCTTCACCGGCTAGCTTCCGCCCCCCGCCCGAAGCCACGTTCACGCCCACAGCGGCTGGACTTCGTCCCCCTGAACACCAAGGGGTCGGGCCTGAGCAACTTGAAGCACTAATTGCCCGGGCGTATGCTCAGGGCAGGGCCTCCTCATTCTATGAGAACAGGCCAGAATATGTCAGGCCCGTGGTACCAGCTCAGGCACGGGCAGAGAGGCCGGATTACCCAGAGTCCGTTTATTCGGACCATTCCTCCCGAACGCGGGACTCTGATCCTGAGGGTTATGGGTCAACTGACTTCCAGCTGTCAGAGGATGAGGAATCGGGCCCAGACCCGTCGCCTTTCATAGGCCTATTTGACCCGGGCCTATTCAGGTCTCTCCTGCTAAAGGCCACCACGTCGGCCAACATTGAACCAGAGCAGGAAAAGCAGCCGACTGCCTCAACCAGTCAGGACCCCAAGCCACTCTTCTCCGAACCTACGGTGACGGAGCGCTATATCCCTTGTCCTCCTTTTTTCCTGGAAACTATCAGGAAACAATGGGGAAATCCGGGCACTCTACCAACGCCAGGGGGAACGGATAAGAGACTCATGGCCGTCTCCCCGGCCTTGTCAAATCTCCTGGAGGTTCCCAGGGTGGACGAACCACTAACCTCTCTTTTTTCTTCCTCCACCGTGTCAGGTGACACGTCTGAGGTCTTGAGGGCAGAGGACAGGAAGTCCGAGCTCTCTCTCCGTAGGTCTCACCTGGCATCGGCATGGGCCGTGCGTGCGTCCACCTCTACTTCCTTCTTTGCCAGAACGTCAATTCTCTGGCTCAGGGAACTCCAAGCGTTGCTTCCCCCGGATCAGGTTCGTGCCCATCAGAATCTGGGTAAGTTGGTGGCATCGGCAGAATACATGGCGGATACTTCCCTCCATGCCGCCAGATTCTCAGCGCGCTCCATGGCCGCTAATACTGCAGCCCGCAGGCTCCTATGGCTGAAACAGTGGCGAGCGGACTTGAAGTCCAAGTGGCACCTGGCTTCCGCTCCCTGCAGGGATGGACACCTCTTTGGGGAGGCGCTAGACCCTTACCTTATTGAAAATAGGGATAAGCGTAAGGTGTTGGCCCACCTTACTAGGAGGCCGGATAGGCGAGCTACTCCGTACCAACGGGGACCGCCCTTCCGCCAGGGACCAGGATCGGTGTGGGGCCCTCCGCCTCGTCCCTCCTTCCCCAGGCCCGGCCGTCAGCCTGACCGCCCGGCTCCCAGAACCAGGCAGCAATATCACGGCAAGAGGCCCTTTCGGGGCAGGGGAGGCCGTCCTTTCAGAGGTCACAAATGACTCAAGGACGGACCTCCCCATTGGCGGCAGACTCACTATGTTTTTACACGAATGGGAGGCCACCGTCACAGACACCTGGGTGCTCAACACCATCAGGCACGGCCTCACCTTGGAATTTCTGTCGCAGCCACGGGATCGATTCATTGCCTGCTCCGCCCCAAGAAGCCCGACAAAGATAGGTCTCATGTCCGAGGCCATTCATCATCTGTTGCAGCTCAAGGCCATCGAGCCGGTGCCCGCTGGCCAAACCCATCGAGGGTTCTACTCCATTCTCTTTGTGGTCCCAAAGGCCTCGGGAGGGTGGAGAGCAATCCTCGATCTGCAGGGATTGAACTCTCATCTTGTCTACAAGAGATTCAAGATGCAGACGTTGCAGTCCATCCTGGCCAGCATAAGGAGGCACGACTTCCTCGCCTCCATCGACCTTACGGAAGCATACCTTCATATTCCCATATCTCCCGACCATCGGAGGTTCCTCCGGTTCTGTTATGGGTCCCACCACTTTCAGTACAGGGCCCTGCCATTCGGTCTCTCGTCCGCTCCCAGGGTATTTACCAAGGTCCTGGCTGCACTGGTAGCCCACCTAAGATTGATTCCTGTCCGGGTCCAATGCTACCTGGACGACATCCTTATTCTGTCCTCCTCCCTACAGCAGGCCCGGTCGGACCTGGAATTAGCTGTCCGGCTCCTTCAGACTCACGGCTTTTCGATCAATTTCCGAAAGAGCCTGCTAGAGCCCTCCAATCGCATCCTACACCTAGGAGCGATCATAGATACAGACCTTTTAAGGGTCTATCTATCCCCGGAACGCCGGAACAGCATTCGCTCCCTGATCAGACAGATACGGAGGGAGCGGAGGATCACTCTGGCCTCACTCTCCCGACTATTGGGCAAGATGGTCTCTTGCATGGGAATAGTGCCATGGGCCAGACTGCACTTCAGAACCCTACAATGGTTCCTACTCCCATACCAGAGGCAGGGCACCAGTGCATCCAACCAGAGGGTCGGGGTCACACCCCGAGTTCTGGATTCCCTTCGGTGGTGGCTCTCCCCTGCTGTAGACAGGGGCTCCCTATTCAAAGAACCAAACAGACTCACCCTAACGACGGATGCAAGTCTGTTCGGATGGGGTGCGCACCTGGGTTGTCACTTAGCACAGGGACGATGGTCACCCATGGACCTCAGTCACAACATAAATTGGCTGGAGCTCAGGGCCATTCATCTGGCACTGCTTCACTTCAGCGACGAGGTGGTGGGTCGACACGTCCTAGTGCTCACAGACAACGTGGCTGCAAAGGCCCACGTGAACCGGCAGGGCGGCACTCGCTCCAGGACTTTGATGTCCGAAGCACGGTCACTAGGTTCCTGGGCGGAAACCAATCTCTCCTCCTTAAAGGCGGAGCACATTTCAGGGCAGGCCAACCTTCAGGCGGACTCGTTGAGCCGGTCGACAGTGGACCACTCCGAGTGGCGCCTGCATCCCAATTTATTCAGGGAGATCTCGGTGAGGTTCGGGCCTCCGGTGGTGGATCTATTCGCCTCGCCGGCAAATGCCCAACTCCCGAGATTCTTCTCCAGGTTTCCGTCCCGGGGGGCGGAGCGGACGGACGCGCTCCGCAGCCCCTGGCCCACAGGTCTCCTCTATGCCTTTCCCCCTCTTCCTCTGCTTCCGGCTCTCATCCGGAAAATTCTGCAGGAACGGGCGGAGATCATAGTGGTTGCCCCACATTGGCCGAGACGGCCGTGGTTTGCCGACCTAGTGGACCTTTCCGTCTCCCCTCGGTGGAGGATTCCCCCGGATCAGGTCGCTCTCAGTCAGGGGGTTCTACAACACCCAGAACCTCAGGGCCTGCAACTAGCCGTCTGGCACTTGAGAGGCGGCTCTTAACACAAGACTCTTTTTCAGAAGGGGTGATCTCCATGATTCAGGCCTCCAGGCGTCCTTCCACCAATAGGATCTATGATTCCTCGTGGAGGAGTTTTTGTGCCTGGTGTTCCGGGACTCACCTGGACATCTCGGCTGTCACTATCTCGCACATCCTTGAGTACTTGCTGGAGGGATTTAACAAGGGCTTGTCGCCCAATACCATCCGCAGGCAACTGGCGGCTCTCTCCACAGTACTCATGTGCCAGGATTCCATTCCTTTGACCCAGCATCCACTGGTACGGTCCTTCCTCAAGGGTGCTACCAACACCAGACCTCCCGTGGTTCACCGTTATCCCTCTTGGGATCTCCCACGGGTGCTACAGGCCCTTACCTTGCCGCCGTTCGAGTCGGTCAAGACCTGTTCACTACAGTTCTTGTCCATGAAGGTGGCCTTTCTTGTGGCGATCACATCCGCTAGACGCATCTCGGAGCTCGCTGCTCTCTCAGTCAGGGAGGACCTATGCGTCTTCCACAGCGATAGGGTAGTCCTCCGACTGGACCCGGCCTTTGTGCCAAAGGTGAACTCGTTGTTCCATAGGGCACAAGAGGTGGTCCTACCGGACTTTTGTCCCCAGCCTGCTCACAATTTAGAACGCCAGTGGCACACCTTGGATGTTCGTAGGGCGTTACGCCACTATATTAAGAGGACTTCTGCCTTCCGCAAATCGGAAGCGCTTTTTATCTCCTTCCAGCCTTCTTCGATGGGGAAGAAAGTCTCATCCACGGTTGGCAGGTGGATCAGATCCTGCATCGCAAGAGCCTACCAGGCACGGTCCCTGCCACTGCCAGGCCGTATCACTGCTCACTCTACCCGCAGTGCCGCTACTTCAGCAGCGTGGGCTACGCAGGCACCCATCGGGGATATTTGCAGGGCGGCGACTTGGTCTTCGCCTTCCCCCTTTGTGAGGCATTACAGGCTGGACAAATTCGCCTCCGCGGAGGCATCATTTGGCCGGAGGGTGCTACAGCAAGTGGCATCTTCAAGTGGGACACAGGCCCTGACTGATTCCCTCCCATAGGGACAGCTCGGCTTTGGTATGTCCCATTGGTGGATTCTCCATCGTCCTGCTGGAGAAGGGGCGTTGTCTTACCTGAACGCCTTTTCTCAGCAGGACGATGGAGAATCCACGCCCATCCCCTTAGGACCGTCAGGTCCTGTGTTAGGGGCACAGTGAGCCAACACATCAGTCCATTGTCAGCAGCTTCGCCTTCGTCATGTCTGGGATATCAGCCCAGCAGGAGGCGTGTTAACTCTGGCAAACTTAGTCTCTTATTGGGCAGGAAGATAGTCCTAACCCATTGGTGGATTCTCCATCGTCCTGCTGAGAAAAGGCGTTCAGGTAAGACAACGCCCCTTCTCCTATTTTTATTTATACTGCATATACATAGGTCTTGCTCACAGAACAAGCCATATTATACTTATCATACTTTTTAATAAATTGTAATTGGCTGGATTTGTACAACACGCTAAGCCATAAAACAGGCTGGACTCCTCATACAGTACACAAAGCCAAAAAGTAAACCAACATATTATAGCTTAATGTGTTAATGTGAACCCAGCCTTAATATTCTTGAATTGAAAAGAAATGCTACCAGGAAGGTGACGAATAGAATAGAGCTGGAAGGCACCTTGGAGGTCTTCTAGTCCAGCCCCCTGCTCAAGCAGGAGAACCTATACCATCTCAGATAAGTGACTGTCTAGCCTCTTTTTAAAAATCTCCAGTGAGGGAGCGCCCATGATTTCTGGGGGCAAGCTATTCCACTGGTTAATTGTCCTCACTGCCAGGAAGTTTCTCCTTAATTCCAGGTTGCTTCTCTCTTTGATCAGTTTCCAACCATTGTTTCTTGTCCTGCCCTCTGGTGCTTTGGTGAATAACGTGACCCCCTCTTCTTTGTGGCAGCCCCTCAAATACTGGAATACTGCTATCATGTCTTCCCTATTCTTCTGTTCTTTAGACTAGCCAAACCCAAGTCCTACAGCTGTTCTTCATATGTTTAGTCTCCAGGGCTTTGATCATCTTAGTTGCTCTTCTCTGAATTTTTTCCAAACTCTCAACATTTTTTGTGTGATACGGTGACCAAAATTGGCTGCTGTATTCCAGGTATGGTCTTACTAGGGTTTTATAAAGTGGTACTAATACCTCATGTGATCTTGATTCTATGCCTCTGTTTATACAACCAGGATTGTATTAGCTTTTTTGGCTGCTGCTGCACACTGCTGGATCATGGTTAAGTGATTGTCCATTGGACTCCAAGGTCTCTCTCACAGTTATTGTTTTTAAGCCAGGTCTTGCCCAGTTGTACGTTTGATTTTTCCTGCCTAAATGTAAAACTTTGCTTTTCTCCAGCATGACAAGTGGAGAATCCACCAATGGGTTTTGCTTGTCTTCTGCCCGTATAGACTAAGTCAGCCAAATTGCCACGCCCCTCTTCCTGGGACCTCCCCCCAGTCTCGACTTAAGTCTTTCGCCCAACTAGACACACACCTTGGATCGGAAGATCAGGTTGTATTGAAAATTTACTTTTTTTTGTTACTTCTGAAGCTGGGGGGGGGAGGCAGTAAAACAAACAACTTTGCCAACTTCCCAGCCGAGCAGAGCAACTCCGCGAGGCTTCCCCAAGCCAGCTGATCTGCAGAGAGCAGATAGGGACTCCACGCGGCTTCCCCGAAGCCCAGCTGATCCGCGGAGAGCATACAGGGCTCGCGCGGCTTCCCCGAAGCCCAGCTGATCGGCGGAGCACAAACTAAGCTCCGCGCAGCTTCCCAGGCACTCAGCTGAACCGTGGAGGCTGAACAAAGAGGCCGGTCGCCATTTTGACCCCACATGGCCTTCGGAGCGAGGGGGAAACAAAGTTTTCAGACCACGCTCCTCTTTTAAAAGCAATGGAAACTCCTTTTCAAGGCAACTTTCAAGTGAGTTTAAATAGCCTCTTCTCCAGAGTATTAGATTAGGTCCGGAGTGGCTGAACGGTGGGAGGGGGAAGGCAGGGAAGCACGTGTCGCCCCGCCTTCACTTACAACACCTCCATCATCGGAATAAGGACTTAGTCACCTACAGCCCACCACACTTTTTTAAAAAAAAAGGGAAAGGAGAAGAGAGAGGACAATTGCCTGGCTCCCACAAGGGTGATATACCTCTGCCAGCAACACAACAGAGGCTGATACAGGAGAGCACAGTGGGTGTCTGTACCATTAATTGACATTGCCACAGGAGCTATTTCCAATTACTACCAGACTGCTCTCTGGCCTACACCGGCCCATCAACAAGCCTCATCAGAGATTTCTCTCAGTCTTGCGCTGAGATATCTCTTCTGCCAATGGCAGACACCAACGCTGCCCAGACAACGCAGGACTCCTCCATTAGCCCTCCTGGACGCAAGAGGCCAAGATCCTCCAACCAGGAGGCGGCGGGCAGGATCAAGGCCAAAGCAATATCTGGCAAAGGATCCTCCAAGGCAGCGGATAAGGAGGCCAAGTGTCGCCACCAGGCCTTGGGAAAAACAATTTTCTAGAGCCGAAAAGAGGCAAAATGCAGCAGGAGACAGTCTAGTCCCACCTATTTATACGGAGGAGGAAATATTTGGCCCGCTGCAGTCTAGTCAGGAACCTCTGGGAACAGAGGCTGACGTAGAACAGGCAGACAGATCCCCCCTAAGCGAAAGGCCCGAAAGGCCGGGGGCACCTGTCGCACACTCAGCAGCAGGGCCCAGTCCCTCAGACAATCAGGGAGCCTTGTCATCGGAATACTTACAATCCCTGATATCGCAGGCCGTTGCTCAGGCCATGGCCTCTTCAAGACATCATAGGCCCAGAGCCGGGTCAGTAGCTTCAAGAGGCTATTCCTACCTCTCACAGGACGAAACCTCAGCATACCAGGAATCAATTTCCCCCTGCTGCCATCAGGAGCATTACTTATGTGAGGGCAGTACCATTAATTTGATACTGCAGCCACGTTTGAAACTCGAGTACACGGTTTCTTACATTGAGTGGCCCTGCCACTATCAGTCCTTTGCTCCTTACTATTGAGATCCCTCTCAGCATACCACTGAGATATCTCTGATTGCAATGGCAGTCAGTTAGACTATGGACTACTGCATTGGCTACTACCAACTGTGAACTACACACTTGGCCGTTCAGTTAGTCTTGCCATCACTAAGTGGACTACACGTGCATTGGCTACTACCATTGGGTTGGTTTTGCCGGCACTAAGTGAACTACACGTGACTTGGCCGTTACCATTGAGTTGGTCTTGCCGTCACTAAGTGAACTTCATGTGACTTGGACATTACCATTGAGTCGGCCTTGCCGTCACTAAGTGAACTACAGGTGCATTGGCTACTACCATCGAGTTGGTCTTGCCGTCATTGATCTTGCCATCACTAAGTGAACCATTACAGTGAGGGCAGTACCATTAAATTGGTCCTGCAGCCACTTTGAATACTACAGGTGACTGAACGGTACCATTGAATTGGCCTTGCCATCATTAAGTGAACCACATGTGCACGGGCTGTTACCATTGAGTTGGTCTAGTCGTCATTAAGTGAATTACATGTGCATCGGCTGTTACCATTAAGTTGATTTGGCCGTCATTAAGTGAAACATGTGACTTGGCTGCCACCATTGAGTTGGTCTTGCCGTCACTAAGTGAACCACATGTGCGTTGGCTGTTACCATTGAGTTGGTCTAGCTGTCATTAAGTGAATCACATGTGCATCAGCTGTTACCATTAAGTTGGTCTGACCGTCACTAAGTGAAACACAGGTGACTTGGCCATTTGGCCCTGTTGCCATCAGGAGCATTACTTGTGTGAGGGCAGTGCCATTAATTTGGTACTGCAGCCACGTTTGAACCTCGAGTACATGGTTTCTTAAATTGAGTGGACCTGCCACTATCAGTACTCGGCTCCTTACTATTGAGATCCCTCTCAGCATACCACTGAGATATCTCTGATTGCAATGGCAGACAATTTGGCATCTCAGACTCCACAAGATGCCCCTAGCACTTCCAAGAAAAGGAAGTCCAGATCCTCCAAACAGGAGGCGGCCGGTAAACCTAAGGCCTTAGGAAAACAATTCTCCAGAGCACAAAGGCGACAAGGTGTGACCGCATCTGGACTAACATCTGCTGTTCCCATGGAGGCCTTGGTCTTTGAATCACAGCATGCTCCTTCTACTTCAACTGCCCCAGGGGCCTTGTCCCCAGAAGGAGAGCCAGTATACTCTCCATTTCCCAGGGCAGTCTGAACACCCACCTGGCATACAGAAAGTTCAAAATGCAAACTCTACAGTCAATATTAGTAGGCGTCAGAAGGGGAGACCTCCTGACGTCCATAGATCTGACAGAGGCTTACCTTCACATACCCATACTTCCGGAACAACGAAGGTTTCTCAGGTTCTGTCATGCAGGCCAGCATTTTCAATACAGGGCCCTTCCCTTTGGACTTTCTTCGGCTCCCAGAGTATTCACAAAAGTACTGGCGACACGCGCCGCACACCTGCGAACAATTCCTGGGCGCATACAGTGTTACCTGGATGACATTCTCATCCAATCCTCATCAGTTCAGTCGGCACAGTTAGATCTGACACTGACCCTAAGAGCCCTTCAGGAACATGGGTTCTCAGTAAACTTCCAAAAGAGTCAGACGGTCCCATCGACCCGTCTTCTTCATCTGGGAGCTGTGATAGACACACTAAAGTGCGAGGTCTACCTCTCTCGAGAACGCCAAAAATAGCATTCGAACCCTGGTCAAGCTGATTCGAAAGAAACGGGCTACCACATTGGCCACACTCTCCCACTCGCTGGGAAAGATGATTTCATGTCTAACAATCGTGCCCTGAGCACGGCTACACTCGAGAGACCTCCAGTGGTTCCTGCTTCCGTTCCAAAAAAAGGGAGAACCGGTTCCTCCAACCAAAGGGTAAGGGTGCGACCAAGGGTCCTGAAATTGCTCCAGTGGTGGTCGTCTCCAGCAGTGAGAAGGGGACACATGTTCAAGGAGCCCGCCCGAGTCATTCTGACCACGGATGCCAGCCTATTTGGTTGGGGAGTGCACCTACAATCACAACTGGCACAGGGCCAATGGTCAAAAGAGGATCTAAGACACAACATAAACTGGTTAGAGCTCAGAGCCATACACCTGGCCCTCCGTCACTTTCACAACGCAGTGGCGGATCAGCACGTCCTAGTTCTCACGGACATTGTGACGGCTAAAGCCCCCGTCAACCGATGGGGGCACACGGTTCAGATCCCTCATGACTGAGGCCCAATCGCTGGGAGCATGGGCCGAGAACAACCTAGCCTCCCTCAGGGCCGAGCACATATCAGGAGAAGCAAATCAGCAGGCGGACTTTCTGAACAGGGCAACAGTAGACCACTCGGAGTGGGGCCTGCACCCAGCTCTCTTCAGGGAAGCATCAGAGAGGTTCGGTCATCCAGTGCTGGACCTATTCGCCAGCCCTAAGAATGCCCAGCTCCCGAAGCTCTTCTCCCACTTCCCGTCACCGGGGGCAGAGAGAGCAGATGCGCTCCAGGGACACTGGCTGAAGGAGTTGCTATACGCCTTCCCACCTCTTCCTCTGATGCAAGCAACCATTAGAAAGATATTACAGGAACAAGCAGAGGTGATACTCATTGCGCCACACTGGCCAAAACGGCCGTGGTTTGCCGACCTCGTAAGTCTTTCTATATCTCCTCCATGGAGGATTCCCCACAAGAGAATCTCCCTCAGTCAGGGGGCTCTACAACACCCAGAGCCACAGTGGCTCCAACTAGCTGCTTGGCACTTGAACGGAGTCTCCTAGAAGGGGAGGTCTATTCATAAGGAGTCATCAAGACGATCCAGGCATCAGGAAGGCCCACGACTAACAGAATTTACAACTCCACGTGGAGAAATTACTGCAGCTGGTGCGCAAGGCAGCAGCTAGACCCTTTTAAGATTACTTGTCCAAAGGCCTTAGACTACTTACGGGAGGGTCTTGAAAGGGGTTTAGCACCCAGCACAATTTGCAGACAGGTGGCCGCCCTGTCCACTATTCTCATATATGGCAACACTGAACCACTGGCCAAGCACCCAGTGGTGCGATCCTTCATAAAAGGGGCAACAAACAACAGACCACCCGTGGTCCACAGATATCCCTCCTGGGACCTGTCTAAGGTCCTACAGGCCATTACCTCACCTCCATTCGAACCTATTCGGACCTTCACATTACAGTACTTGACTCTTAAGGCCGCATTTCTGGTCGCCGTTACCTCGGCAAGTCGCATTTCAGAGTTGGCAGCACTATCAGTTAGGGAAGATCTCTGCACCTTCCACACGGACAAGGTGGTCCTACATCTGGACCTTTCCTTCATTCCCAAGGTCTGTTCCCTATTCCACAGGACACAAGAGGTGGTGCTACCAGATTGTTGCCCTCAGCCCTCCCATGGATTGGAGCGCAAATGGCACACCTTAGACGTTCGCAGGGCCTTAAGGCAATACATAAAGCGAGCTGCACCCTTCCACAAATCTGAGGCCCTGTTCGTTGCCTTCCATTCGCACTCAAAGGGTCGAAGGGTCACAGCGTCCACAATCGGCAGGTGGATCAGGAATTGCATAACACAGGCATACCAGGGGCAATCGCTAGCAGTTCCTAGACAGATCACTGCCCCCTCCACTCACAGCGCTGCAACATCAGCAGTGTGGGCGACTCAAGCACCGATTGAGGAAATATGTAGGGCGGCGACGTTGTCACCTTCCCTTTTTTATAAGACACTACAAATTAGATAAGTTCGCATCGGCAGAGGCATCATTTGGCAGGAGGGTCCTCCAATGCGTAGTGTCAGAAAGTGGGACACAGGCCCAGACGGCTTCCCACCCACAGGGACAGTGAGGTTTTGGTACGTCCCATTGGTGGATTCTCCACTCGTCATGCTGGAGAAGGGGCGTTGTCTTACCTGAACGCCTTTTCTCAGCATGACGATGGAGAATCCACTCCCACCCTTAGGGCCAGTCAGGTCCTGTGCTGGGAAAGGTTTAAGCCAACACACTTGAATCATAGCCAACAGCTTCGCCTCAGTCGAGACTGGGGGGAGGTCCCAGGAAGAGGGGCGTGGCAATTTGGCTGACTTAGTCTATACGGGCAGAAGACAAGCAAAACCCATTGGTGGATTCTCCATCGTCATGCTGAGAAAAGGTGTTCAGGTAAGACAACGCCCCTTCTCCACATTGACACTCATTTGGTTGGATAGGGCCCATTGTTCAAGTTTGTCAAGATCTTTTTGGATCCTTAGTTGGTCTTCTGGAGTGTTGGCTACTCCTGTCAATTTGGTGTCATCTGCAAATTTGATGAGTTCCCCTTCAATTCCCTCATCTAAGTCATTGAAAAAGATATTGAAGAGTACTGGGCCTAGGACGGAACCTTATGGTATCCCACTGCTTACTTCTCTCCATGTGGATGTAGTGCCGTTGAGGACTACTCGTGGTTTGCCAGTCAGCTACAGATCCATCTGGTAGTGATGTTGTCTATTCCACCTTTTTCTAGTTTACCAAGGAGTAGGTTGTGGTCTACTTTATCAAATGCCTTACTGAAGTCTAAGTATACTACGTCCACAGTATTTTGCTGGTCTATTAGTTTAGTCACTTTGTCGAAGAATGAAATAAGATTGGTTTGGCATGATTTGTTTTTAACAAACCTGTGCTGGCTACTAATTATAACTTTGTTTGCTTCTAGTTGTTCGCAGATCTGTTTTTTTTATTATCTTTTCTAGGATCTTCCCAGGTATTGATGTTAAACTGATTGGTCTGTAGTTTCCTGGGTCTGTTTTCCCTTTCCTTTTCCAATCCTCAGGTACTTCCCCTGTGCTCCAGGATTTTTGAAAGATGTAGTGCAGTGGTTCTGAGATAACATCTGCCTGCTCCTTCAGAACTCTGGGATGTAATTTGTCAGGCCCGGTGATTTATATTCGCCAAGGTCGGATAGGTGTTCTCTTACCATTTTCTTGCTTATTTTAATTTTTGTTTCTAATTTGTCTTTTGCAGTGGTTTTTGGGTATGTTGGGCTATGGTTTCTTTTTGTGGGAAGACTGATGTAAAGTATGAGTTAAACAGCTCTGCTTTCTCCCTGTTGGCTGTTATTTCCTTGCCATCTTCTCTCTTTAGTGGACCTACAGTTTCCTTGACTTTTTTCTTGTTGTTAATATGTTGGAAGAAACCTTTTTTATTATCCATGATTTCTGTTGCAAGTCTTTGTTCTGAGTCTTTGCTTTCCATCTTTACATGTTCTGGCTGTCTGCTAATAATCGGCCTTAGTTATGTGCCCCTCTTTCCATTTTTTGTATTTGTCTTTTGTCTTTCAGTTTGTCAGAAAGATCTTTGTGCAGCCATGCTGGTTTCTTCTTGAATTTGTTGTTTTTCTTTTTCAGTGGTATTGTGCTGGTGTGGGCTTTTATGATCACATTTCTGAGAGTTTCCCACGCTTCTTGGGTTGTTTTCCGCTTTAGGATTTTCATCCATGGGATCTTTCCTAGGTTCTCTCTGAGTTTGTTAAAGTCAGCTCTTTTGAAGTTCAAGACACTGGTTGGATGGTTTTCTGTTGCTAGGTTCAAGTTAGGTTCAAGGGGTAGCAAATCCCCTTGCAAGAGGGGATGATGTCATTTGACATGAAAAAGGCAGTGGTATAGTATTAGCCCCCACCCAACCCCAAAGAAGCCATTCCTCAAGTTGTTTTGGATAACTCTTGGACTATCTCTTACTTTCCTTTTTTAGGAAGATTGTTGAGAAAGGGATGGGGGTACAACTCCAGAGAGCTTATCTGGGTCCTTTCAGTTCAAATTCAGTCATGGATATAGACAAGAAATGGCAGTGGTCACTCTTTTGTGTTTGGGATAGTGGGTGGTTGACTTTCTTAGTCTTGTGGAATCTCAACTATCTTTGATACCTTCTTGATCATGATATCCTTCTAAAATAGCTGTAAAAGTTGGGAACGGAGAGTATTGTGTGGCAATGGTTCTCCTCTATCATGAGTGGTTGGTTCCTATCACTGGGGCAATGTTTGGGTATGAATCAAGACACATACAGAATCCCATTCTCTACCAGTCTGAACCTTCCTAAATCCAGGTGATCTATGTTAGGTGAATCTAGTGGGGCTACTACTTTTGGTTAAGAAAAAATGGAATTTATTGCAAAGATTTGTTGGTTTTAAATTCTGGTTAGGAATGAAAGGTGGAAGGATATGGTAGCGCATACTGGCATGACACCCTTGATTACATTAATATGTGAAACTGCCTTAATCTGTGCATAATGTGGAAATATTGCTGTAGTGATAATGCCCATTGATTTGATAACTAGCACTGGTGTTAACTTTGGGTTCTTTTGCTTTGTTAACATTTTAGATATAAAATTAAGTAGCTTGTAGTCATTTTTACTTAACAGAAAAGTATTGTGGTTCATCATAGAGTTTGTTTTGATTTGCAGATTCCTAATGTACCCAACAAGGCTCTTTACAATTGCAGTCCAAGAAAACAGAGATGTTCAAGAGCAGTTCCCTATTCAACAAAAGCAGATACAGTTTTTTGACTGGGCATTTAACAAAATGGACACTTCTATCAGAAGAAATGGGTGCATTACTAAATCCCTGTTAGAACACATATTTCATGATGCCTGCAAAACAGGTAAAGAGTTGTCTTCTTAATGTTAATTCTTATTGAACATCACCAATGCAAATGTGTTAATATATTAATTATTGATATTTTTTTAACAAATGCAACATTTTTATTTCTTTTGGAGTCTTGTTTTAGAGGGCCAACAACAGGCATGTAAAACTCACGACATCACGTGACATCGCACGATGTATCGCGACTTTCCCCCCATTGCCGGCAATGGGGTGGGCGCGGTTTCGGCGTGACGCATCCGGCCCGTGGGCTGGCAGTTTGCCATGCCTGGCCTACAATAAGAATTTTAATTCTGTGTATGTGAGCAGTAGATGTGATACATAAAAATGTTGCAAGTGTGATGTTATAGAAGTTAGAAGCCCCTTCTACATATCTCCTCTGCCCAAGAGGCTAAAATATCAAACCAAGGAAAAAACATTGTTTTAGTTATCTAGATACCTTTAATAGAAAATTCAGTTTACCCTTCCCCCCTTCAACCTGCAAATCCATACAGTGGTTCTTTATAGCTACAAATTATTTTGAATTTCAGTATCCATTGTATAGTGTCCATACTATACATTTAAGTGTTTAAAATCTTATTTAAAATCTTCACACATTGAATAGTTTGTAGATGTCATTTCCCCCTAAGATTTGGCAAAATGGGCTTTCCTCTGGTCTTGTATGTTTTTACTTTGTAGTGGATTTCTTTTTTTCTCCAGAATTGTAATTTTTATTCCATACTTTTCCTAATATTCTATGTTCAGTGTTTTCTTTTTCTTCATGGAGCCATTTTGTAAATTGACTCGCTCCGTTTTGTGATGGCTTCCGCAAAAGCTGCTCAGGATTCCAAATGGGCCAGCAGGATTCCAGACAATTTGGAGAAGTCTAATGAGGGTCTATAATAATAGCTAGATGCATAATGCAACATACATAATAAAGTGTAGAAAACAATTAAACAAGTAGTCTTCAAGCTATGACCAGTCGTTTACCATTCAAAGTTATAACTGACCCATAAAAGGGGGCTTAAGTCCTTGATTTGAAATTTTGATGATTGGGCCTCCACTCGTTTACTTAACAATTGCTGCAAAAACCATCAAAAAATAGGGTTGGTCATGTGACTGACCTATTTTACCACTGTCACAACATATGATTATAAGGGGCAGGCTCCATTATAGTTGTGTGCCAAAGACTAACTGTTCATGTATATCTTTAATTCAATGTATCTCTAGTCAAATATGCATGGGCATACTAAACCTTCCTGTCTTTAAGACTGTATATTTTCTTCTTCTGTAAAGTTTGATTTGTTTTTCATTACTAATTGATACAAAGAAAGACTAGAATGTTTAAACTGTTCAAAACTTCTTATTTATGGAAAGTTAAAAGTTGTTGCATTTCCAAATTATTTTGTTCTAATTTAGGATTTCCAAATGGTAACCAGGCCTTGCTGCTGCTAAGAAGCTGTGGCTCATTGTTGCCTGAGCTACTTCCACATGAAAGAACAGTCCTTGCTCATACCATGTGGACAAAGTTGAAAGATGCTGGTATGTTCTTTAAGTAAAATAAACAGTACAGAATAGCATGTATTTTTTTTTTAAATGGTTTGATAATATTTTATGTATTGACCATTCTTTAATACCGGTTGCTATGACATTTTTCAGGTTGGTTTCCATATTTTGAGAGCTATGCTGACATCTAGGGGATTGATAGTAAAAGCAAACTATTTTTATTTTATCTTCAGTTAAATTAGTTTTACGTTTGTTCTAAAGTGTATAACTTACCCTTCCTCTACTTAACGGAGAAATTTTGGATTGGATCTGCTACCAACCATAATCAGTTCCCATTATTCGTGATCAATAGTATCCAGAGCTATATATATTTTTGTGTAATGTGGCAACCTTTAATCAACAACTGGTCTTATTCTTCCTGTATGGGTTGTCATTGGATAGGAAAACAGTACCAAAAAGACCAATTTTAAGCTGAGCAACCAGGACTGCCAAAGTCTGATGTGTCTTAATTTTTAGTCCATTTTTTGTATATTACTGTTGTGTCAAACAATTGTATGAACATTTTATTGTACTGAATTTTATTTTTCTTTACAATTTCTTACTTAGGTGTTGTATTTGACGTGAGCCATTATAACGCTTTGCTAAAAGTTTATCTCCAGAATGAACATGATTTCTCTCCAGATGAATTCCTAACAAAAATGGAAGAGACAGATGTCCAGCCCAATCGAGTAGGTATTTCATAAAGGCATTATTTACTGTACTATTTGATAAATGGCAGTTCTCATATTTAATTCTGTTTTACAGGTCACATATCAGCGACTGATTGCTGCCTATTGCAACAAGGGAGATATTGATGGATCCAGGTAACAACATAAACAAATAGCTTGAGATAAATCTTGTGGGATAATCTATATTTATGTTGAGTATAGTATAACTTCAGTATAACTTACTCTTGGAGAATTTTCAACAAATATTTTCCTGATTAGGCCATAGTCTTAATATATGAGTGGGAAGCCAGCAATCCACCTGTGGCTCTCAAAGAATTTCAATTAAAATATCTCCTTGAGGTTAAAAAAATGATTCTCAGACAGAATGGTAGATAGACCTGTATTCCTTTTTGCTAATCAAATTTTAGAATATTGTTCCATAGCTCTTTTAACAAAATAAATGTAGATGTCATTCCTCTGTCTGTCTATTAACTGTCTATATACATTTTTCCTATTTTCAAGAAAAAATATTTCTGATTTTTTTTTCATTTGCAGCAAAATTCTTAATATCATGAAAAGCAAAGATCTCCCAATAACAGAGTTGATTTTCAGCGCCCTTGTCACTGGTCATGCAAAAGCTGGGTAATTTATGTTTTTTATTCTCCTTAAACCATTGTCTAAGCTTAATCTTAATTAGGCAATTATATTTTTAAATAGTTTGAATAGTTACAATAAAGTATGCTTCATAATGAACTTCCTTACCTTATTCAGAGATCTCTGATATGAGTGAGGATTTCTTGAATAAAAGCAGCTCTGCTCATTAATATGAAGCAATATCTTTGTGTGAGTGTCTGCTAGGATTTGTGAGTTTGCTTGATCAATGTTCCAAGAAACATCCTAAGGGCCTACACACATGTGAAATTACATTAAATGCATCTTTTTAAATTGGTTTGGGATTCAAAAATAGCTATTGCAGGCTAAGCAAATTTGAGAAGGAGAGTTTTGATTCCTTTTCTGCCATAATGCTGATTTTGAAACAACAATCTACTACTTCAATATACATAAAAGTTCAGTGTCATATGCATGTCATTAAATAAGTAATATGGCTAGATAAGATTTAATTTGGCTAGATAGGTTTTAAAAACTCCAAACCACAGACAAGAGAAGCAGCATGAGGAGATAATTGACATCTTGTATATTTTTTCTCCTCGTGCTGCCGATAGTGGACTGTTGGAAAGGATTTTTCTGACATAATAGTGTTTTTTCAGAGAGATATTGAATATTTATTACTGGATCAGTCCAAATCTCAAATTGCTGAAAATATCCACATCTCATATACTCTGATACTTTTTTGCTGTGACTCTCAATCTTTTTTTTTAGTAGTTTGCTCTCATCTTTTAACATAGTTCCTGAGCACCTTATATAAAAGAAAAATAGAATTTTAAAACTTGATGCTTTTCTTCTAATACATGCTACAGCTATTCTTTAATTTTGCACTCATTTCCTTTTACACACCCATTTAATTAAATGTTAATAAATATTGGATTCTGGATTTCTGGTTTCATGGGCTAAGGACAAATGTCAGTCATGAAATACATGTAATTTTGACACTATATATATTTAAAATAAGTGAAATACATATGTATGGTATTTTTCTCCATAATATTTCAGAGATATGGACAATGCAATCAACATCCTTTCTGTCATGAAAGACACTAAAATTGAACCTGGTTCGGAGACTTACTTGGCACTATTGAATGCATATGCTGAAAAAGGTGACATAAACCGAATTGAAGAGGTAATGCCCTTTGTTTGTAAAGCTACAACTTTTAGAGTTGCACAGGGAATACTGTATGAATATACACATAAAAATAAATGCAACAATCCCATGTAAAACCCAATTTCCATATCCTGTCAATTTAGGATTACCAGAGCCACCTAAAGCTAATTCTGTATATCTTTTTCATCCAAGAAGTATCTGCAGTTGATACTCTTGCATATATAGACAAATAAATATAACGGCAATGCTGCAAATAGAGGTAGGTCTAGGATAAGAATGTTCCTAATTAAAATTAATTGTCTATAAAAGTATCCCTTTTTTAAAGGAATCATTGATTATGCATGCCTAAACTATTTCCTTTCACATGTACAAAAGTAGTAGGGAGTTGTGGGGTTGACAGAAAGAAATAGTATAACGACACAAAAAGAAAGGAAAGACTATTTACGAAAAGCTCAATAGGAGCTGTGCTAGCTCAGCGTGTATAAATAGATGAAGACTTACTCTATTTTAGTCCTTTGCGGTTATTATGAAGTCCCATTGTTTTCCAGTCCACGTGTATTGGCAAGTGTCTACAGTTAGATAGAAGCCATCAAACTTAGAACACTTCATTAATCTTATAGCTGTTGTTAATGATAGCCACAATAATTTTGTTAGTAAGCAAAGCAATAACTGTGTTAAGCTGTGTCATGGGTTTGAATTCTGCAGTGACAATTTTATGATAAGCTGTCTAGTATTATTGTCTTAAGGCTTGCTTACATAATTAGCCAATGCAGTATATCAGTATTAAATCAGTATTTGGTACTTGTGGGCATGTTATTAATCTGAGAGTTTTTCTATAGATACTGCTCTCTTTGGAAAACAGTGTGTTCTTTTATTTGACAGACACATAACAAGATACCTGTATTGTTGAGAGTAGTACTGGGGAAGTTAGCAGCTATTGAAGATGGCTGAATTGAGTTAAACGTTCATGATAAAATGTTCATGAAATTGCATACTTTAATAGCCAGATCATAAGCCAGTAAAATGGTCTTTTGCTTCATATTAAGCCTACTTTCTTCCGTTGTTTTAATTAGGGCTACATTTCTCAAAAGTCCATAATTGACAGCTAGATTCATTTTTGTCTTACCCACAAAATTAAATAAAAGAACAGCAATTGTGATGTTTATAACAACACTAACAGATGACATTTTTCTGATATAGGAACTGAAAAATATTGAAAAGACTGAAATTTATCTTTCTGAAAGAGATTCTATGGATATCATTTTTACTCTTGCTAAGGCTGGATATCCTCAGTATGTACAAAATATTCTGGAGAAGATAAAGTTTAGTAAAGAAGGCATACCAGGTATATTTTCCTGCAAGTATTTCGGGATATAGATTGTTATTTTATTCTGTTAATGACAAGTTGTGGGGAACATAAGGTAAATGAGATCTATTAATGTGTCCTATTTATACAGCAGCCATAGAACCAGAATTGAAGGTAGAGTATATTTCTTGAATATATGCTTAAAAGCACATCAAAATACCCTTTTACTGAGGTTATCATAAAATGCATGTTTATAAACTCTTGTCAAAATCTTACAACTTACATCTTTCTCTCTTATTTTTATTCCAACATGTAGATGTAAAGAATCTTTGCCTGAGATTAATAACATTTAACTTAGAAGATACAGCTTTTGAAGTTCTGCAGTCAGTTTTTGTGGCATTAGGGCTCACCTGTGAAAAACACAATACCCAGTGCAAGTTTTTCTTACAACACTGTATAAACATGGAAATGGTATGTGAAGGCTTAAAAGTGCATTTCTGCTTACATTCTAACAAAATTTCTCAAGCTGATTTTTTTCTATTGTGGGTTGATTTTAAAAGATGTGTTCAAATTAATAAGTTGGGTTCTATTGTTGTTTAGGGTCAGGAACAAACAAGAATTAACTTTCTCAATCCCTCCCTCCTCTGCCAGCCACTGGACCCTTTTAAAAATCTTTGGGGCTTTTCTAAGTGGAATGGGTTGTGCTATGGAAAGCTGACCAATATCCAATCCTCTTTCACAAATTCATATTTGTAAGTGAGTCAGGGATTTATGTAGTGTGGAATTGGCAGAAAGCTTTCCATATGTCTTGCTATTTCTGTTGGCAGATTTTTAGATCTAGCTTATTTAATTTCTTAAACATTATATTCTGATCTGTTAGGGTTTCCTTATGCACTTCTTATCTTCCTCTCCCCAACTAATTTCATAGATTACCAATGAAATCAGTTCTTCCCATATTCCTACTTAGAAAGAGGATCACATTCTCTTGTCTCTTAATCTTTATTTTTGTCTGTATTCTGGACTGAAATCCAAGGAATTCTTTCCCGGTCTTTCACTGCTTCGCATAGTTTTTAAGTGTAACATGGGTTTCCCAGTCAAAGTTTAAAAAAATCTGTTTTTCAAGATTTTATGCTTTATTGTTATTGTGATTTTGAATGATTTGTTCAAAAGTGGTGATCTTAAAATTCCCTAAATCTTTTATTTCTTGCAGCCCTTGACTAAGATAAAATATTTCTGCAATGAGCTAAAAGCAAGCAACTTACACCTTTCACCTCTATTATCGAGTTTATCCTTTGCATTGGAAGCAAAGAAAACTGGTATTTCTTTTCGTTGTTTAACATTGTTGAACACTTTAGTGTATATGTTGTTATATTCGTTAACTTTTCTCTTTCTGGATCTTTTAAGATTTAGCTATTGATATAATGAAGATAATAAAAGAAGAAGGCTTGTGTCTCAAACCTCACTATTTTTGGCCATTGCTGGCTCAGCACCAGGAAAGGAAAAACACTGAAGGTTAGTACTTCTAATCAGATTTTGGTTATCATTAATACTAACACATAATCCTATAGCAAGAAACATATTTGCACATGAGAACAACTCAGCAACATGCACAACTCTTATCAAAAGCATTATTGTCTTTTTATGTAGTAGTGTATTGTATATCACAACAATTGCCTTGAAAGGATATTGCATTCTTACTTTATTTTGTCACTGTTAATGTCACATTTGGAACTTTACAAAGAGCAATTATTATTTTAGCTTGGTTGTAGCCAAGGTTCAATTTGTCACAGTAGCCTTGGCTGTCTTTTAATACTCTGAACTTGAAAGACACAATACTAAAATCTAGGGAAGATGTAAAAATCAGGTTACTTTGTGCAAATTCTTCCTCTAAATATAAAAGAAGCAAATCTTTTAGATGAGGTTTTCATGTTTCTTTGCAGTGATAAGTTAAATGTGAACTTAGTTACAATAATAAAAGCATAAAACCTCCATTGTTGAATGAACTATCATGATCTGACAGCATATTGATTGAAGGACTAAAATGTTCAGTTTTTGGATTCTTAAGTAGGCTTAAGCATTTAACAGACACTTCCCCCTGTTACAGATGGGGGTGTCTATGAGATATGAGTAAGAATTGAACAAATATTAAATTTTAAAGGACAATATCTAATTCTTTGGTTTGCATTATTGGTTATTCAGAAAGAATGGACTGATAAAAAGATGCTTTTAAGAGAAGTACTTTCCCCTTGGGAAAATTAAAAACTCTCTTTTTCATCTTATTTCACAGTATAATGTGTTTTAGAATGAGATGCAGAGTTGTTAGTGTGACATGGATGACAAACAAAATGCAGAAACAACAAAAAAAGAGCTTTTAGCAGGCAGTTCATATTGCAATTTTATTTTAAAATATACAGTCATATTCCAACTTAGGCTAAATGCTGAAACATGTATTCCCTAATTGTTTCTGGCAATAAAAGTGCCAGTCTTTTTTAGAAAAGTCTTTATAAAACAACAGTCTTGTGTTAACTCTTTACATTCCTGAAAATGCTTAAGAGTTCTGGGGTGAATATCCTAATACAACATTTGAATTAAAAATTGTTGGCAGTGTTTTGCATCTCCTCCAACTATTCCCAAACTACATATACACCACAATAAGCTCAAATTTAGCTATGTTTTATTTAATCCTATTTCTTTCCCAGTTAGTGTAGATTTCATGATTCTTGCCAAAAAGAGAAATGAGAAGATGAATAGGCAAGCAGTTGTGAAGTTTGGAATTTTCATTGTAGAAATCCTTCAGCCTCAGATGCAGCCACTTAGTATTGTTAATAAAAATGGCATCACTTAATTTTTTTATCAAAAATATTGTATAGATTAAAATGTAGAAAAACTTTTATGTTGCATTTAGAATTCAATTTACTGTGTCAGCCTTTCTTGAAACAAGGTGTGCTATATTTTTCTCTTGTGCTGTAAGCTTGAACTAAGGAATTATATGAACTCTTAGTCCCTGCAGTTTTCTTTCTTCCGTTCAACTGGGTTTGTGCCTAAGGCGGTAATAGAACTCACAGTCGCCTGATTTCTAGCCTGATGCTTTAACCACTCTTGTACACCAAACTGGTTTTCACTTTAAAATGTACTTGGTGTAATTATATTAATTATAAGAATATAAAACTTATATTAATTAGAACATTTAAAGAAAGAAAAAACAAGAAGAAAGGAAAGAGGAATAGTTGTAGAAAGAAGAGGAATATCACTGCATATTAAAATTGTCTATTCATGCTCAGAAATTGAAATTAATGAATTTGGCAGAACTTAGTGAATTTCTTGGTAAAATTAATGATGAAACCAGGTAGTGCTGTTACTTATTGTAGAGGTGCTGTGGAAGAGCCTTCCAAAAAAAAAAAAATGTAGATCTTCCAAAAAGACATAAATTGATAGTGATGGGATAATTAATTACCCCAGCATCTTTAGAACATAAACTTTGCCAATCATGGTTCTTCCTGGAAATTCCTGGTTCTTAGTGATTGTATCTATGCAGTGTTCTCAGCAGTGTAATAGAAATGGTTTGTCATTGCCTTCCAGGATTTTTTAAAAGTTTACTACCTACCCTGACCCGTGGAGATTTTGAGATCAGCCAAGGTTGGCTAAAGGCTCCCATCTTCAGCGTGCTATCAGAAATAAAATCCTTTTCCAACTATTTAAACTTTAATTGCCTTCTACTTTCATTGTGTGAAGAAAGCATGTAGAAAAATTCACATCCTAGGATCAGATAACCTGTGTTGGAAGAGAATCGAGCAGAATACAGTAAAACAAAAGGCCAATGTAATTTCTGATTTCTATGAAATTTTGCCAACATAAAATAAAATAAAAACCTGAAATAATCTAAACTTATAAAGCACTGTGTAATCTTTTATTTCATACACTGAACTGAGCCATTAACAAGCTATTGTTTTAACACCTGTGTTTGTTTTCTTTAGGTGTAATTGATGTCCTCAAAACTATGGATGAATTGGAGGTAAAGCCAAGTATTGACACATATTTATTATATGCTTTTACAAATTTGGATAATCTTGATCCTGTTCGCCAGAAGATTCAAGTAAGTTAATCATTTGTTTTAATACTTTAGTACTTAATAACACTCACTGAAATTTCTGAGGTTTTATAGGATTGAGCTGTAAGACTTTGATTAATGATTAGGAAATATCAAGTAGTAGGATGATACATATTTGATAGATAATGTAATTTTGTTAATTTTAAGATTAGAATCAGATGATGCATACTGTTGTGCCTAGAACTATTGCTTTAAAGAGAGCTGTTCTGGGCCAGTCAAGTTACCAATGATGGAATTACCACCAAAGGAATGACTAGGGGACTGAGGACACTCAGCTGTGATTTATCTGAGGCACATATGAATATTAGGACATACATTGTTTTTGATAAAATACTATTATATAGGTATGATACAAAAAGATGTTTATCAGGACAGTGAAGGATGGGAAACATCCTCAAAGTAAACTTTGGCAGAGAGATAATGGTGGTATTGCAAAGAAAAGAAGGCAGGCTGCTCTTGGCTTCTTTTCTTCTTTTCTTTCTGGAACAAAAATAATCCAGGTTACAGTGGTAATGGTTCCTGCATTCCAGAAGAGCATTTCTTCAGTGCTAGATCAGTTACTAGTAAGGTATCCGTTATCTAGAATTTATTTCTGGATAAAAAACTTGACTTAACATGTATCATGGAGATCTGACTTGAGACCCAGGTTGCTCTATAGCAGGGGTCCTCAACCTTGGCGACTTTAAGACTTGTGGACTTCAACTCCCAGAATTCCTCAGCCAGCAAGGCTGGCTGAGGAATTCTGGTAGTTGAAGTCCACAAGTCTTAAAGTCGCCAAGGTTGAGGACCCCTGCTCTATAGTACAGCATGTTAGGATTGGAGGGCAGAGTAGAATTGCTTTGATCTATAGGAACTTTCTCTGACTGACCAGACGCATTGGGCTAACAGTCTGCCAGCTCTGAATATCTGATGATGCATTTTGGTTGTCAGAACAGGAAAATAGTGTTAATGGTTTATCTGCCCCATTGTATAAAGTTCTCTCCCTAAACTCACTTTCTTCCTAAACTTTTTATCCTAAGACTTTTCAGTGTTCCCGTTGAAATCACACACTCTATAGAGGTTCAGATTTCATGTCCTTCATATGGTTACTAGCCTGTCCCAGCTGGTGTCTTGCTCCAAACATACGACAGAATGCCCACTGGGGTTGTCTTTTTTCTTGAAACCAGTGGTCCAAAGAAAAGCTTTCTATGATTGTTCTCATATATATAGGTCGCCCCTTTAGCAATCTTAAACGAGGGGATAGTGAAAGTCTCTGAAGAGAAGAAAAACTAAGGTGAACTGAAAAGATGGTTGGTATAACCAGTGTTTTCCTGAATCTGTCCATGATACTATTGAGGGTCTGTCTGGTTTGTAGAACACGGAGATGAAACCAACAGTTGACACTACTTAGATATGCATGAATCTGATATTAGAACTGGGAATGAAACAGTTACCTTTGATAATAGAATATTTAATCACACTTAATGGCTTGATGAGATACTAGATAACACTTCATAATCATATATAACTTGAACATAATAGGAAAGCAAATTATTTAAATTTTTAGCTAAATTCCTTGCAAAGTGAGTTCTTTCTACCATAAAATGATAGCCTATAAAAAAAGCGTATATTTTAGTCTAGGACAGTGATGGCGAACCTTTAAGAGACTGAGTGCCCAAACTGCAACCCAAAACCCACTTATGCATCGTCGAGTGCCGGGTGGGTGTGGCCCATTGGGTGGGTGTGGCCAATTGGGTGGGCGTGGCTGCGGTGGTAACGGCAGACTGGGTGGGACTAAAAAGTTCAATCAATTCCAACTTTGCAAGATCTTTTTTTTTCCCCGCGAGAAGTTGAAATTGACTGATTGAACTTTTTTTTTCTTTTTTGCACATTGCGGCGGAGGCCTAAAGTGAAAAGGTTTTATAAAACCCAGCTGAAGGCCTAGGACTGGGGCGACAGCGCACATGCCCACAGAGAGGGCTCTGAGTGCCGCCTCTGGCACCCGTGCCATAGGTTCGCCACCACTGGTCTAGGACATCATTCTTACTTCCTTCCAAAAAAGCTAATCTTAGGTAGATCTCCTTTTCTACCAAATCTAATATTGCACGCAGCACGTTAAAAACATTGAAATATAAAGTTAATTTTATAAAGGACTTTGGTTCTTTTGTACAGCAATCAAAACATTTCCCACCATTGTTAATATGAATAGCTAGAGTTTGCACTGTATTTACAATTCTAACAAATTGAAACAGATACTGTCTTTTAAAAGGATTGCTTTGCAGGTCTACGGTGCACATTCTGTGTGTTTAGTCTTTAAATTACAATTCTAGAATTATGCTTTGCATAAATAGTTTACTTGAGAATTTTAATAATATTTGTAAGATAAACCATTGCACATCCTGAATTACAGAAGACAGCTTTGGTCAAGGTTTGGAAGGCTATTGGCCAAACCCATACCAGATCTGAAATATGAAGTACTGTAGAGAGCTTGATTATGGTGATATACCAGGTACTACCATATTACCATTTTTCCATAGGAAAAAGGCTGTCCTTTGGAAACTAGTAGATTCTTAGCAGCAGAAATCAGGCATGAAGCTTCTCATGGAAGACTGGATAAAGTTTATCAGTTATGTAAGTGCTCTTGTTTTATATATTATCTGAGTGATCTGTTTGGAAAAGTGGTATGAGGTAATTTTAAGAATGGTAAATGTTGATAATTTATACAAAAATACTTGTTATTTAAGATTATTTGAGGCTGTATTTTAACATCTGTTTATGATTCAAAGCAAGTATAATATGTAAATTAGCTTTTTGTTTCATTCTAAAAAGTCCATATCCCTTTGATAGAAGAAAGAGATGGTACATTACCTACTCTTCTTATTCTTCTTAAAAATGTTGCAGAAAATGTGTGAATACTGTGAGTAGTTTTTATAGATATACTTTAACAGTCCATTTGAATCTACTGTGCTATAAAATTAATATAAGCTTTAACAATGTTCTTCAAAACTATACTTAAATGAAAAGAGTTCTATTTAATTTGACTGGAAAATCTGAATTTATAGAACAGATTCCTTCCTTTATTTAGGAATAAAGTTTGTTTAAACTTAGTCATGAACTGGGACTGATTAGGATACAGGGAGAAAGACAGGGTCAATATGTCTTTACAGTGAAATATAAAGCAATGGCTCTATCAGGTATATGTATATAACATTAAATATTTTGTTTTTCTATATAGCATATTGGTTTTAAAATAATTGTTGAATCAGTGCTGTTTAGAGAAATACAAGTCAATGCATCATACTGAATAATTTTAATTTAACTTGCAGTGTCTTCCTCAACCATCTGGACAATGGAGAGGAATCATATCAGGAACAGTTTAATGGTTGCATTTAGAAGGTAAGACTTACGAAATCTTATGTTTTGGATATCTTTGGTCCCAAATTCCAGCTTTGTTTTTCTGTTACTTAAGGCAATTTTTTTTTTAAAGTTATTTGTAGCTAATAATATCGCACTGTCCTGATAGGATCTTTGTAGCTAGGCTTCAGTGTTGCTGAAGTTTAATATCCTGTTCTGTGAGTGGGAATGTGAAGGTTTTCATTTGGGCCTAGATACAGTAAATTGAAAACAGTTTATTTATTTCGTCTTTCATTCTTTTAGATTTATATTCCAGTTTTCCTAGGAGATCCTGGCACCTTCCAAATATTCCCCTACAATAAGCATCTTTGTGTGGGAGGCTGAGCTAAGTTATCAAATCCCAAATTTCATAATGAGCTTCTATATCTGAAACTGCTCTGATGATATCACACTGACTATCAAGTATAATCATAATATTTATATAAAATATTCACAAAATGTATATACGTATTATGCTTCACAGATACTATCACAATAATTCTAGTCACAATTATCGTAGGTTAATCAGCATTATGTCTGTACTCTAGAGCAGGGCACACGAGCACCTGGCTGGTGGTACGCGTAGGACGGGTTGAACAGCACTGTAAAAAGATTTTTTTAAAAAAATGTAAAAAAAAATGTGTAAAAGTGGATGAGGTGAAGCGGCAGCAGCGCCGCACAGACTTGTGGCAAAGTCAGCTGGAACTGCACGTTGCCTGGGTCCGACCGAGAGCCCAGGATCAAAGCGCGCAGCTCCAACTGATTGGCGGCGGCCTTGGGGGTGGCAGGCAGCCTCACGCAGTCTTCAGGGGAGGCTGGAGCTGCGCGATGCATTGCCTGGGTCCTCCCCCCCCCCCGCCCAGATGCCCTCACCTCCCCCAAGCGTTTTTTTTTACTCACCTGCTTTCAGCGGCATTCCCTTTCTCCTGTCCTTCTCGGTCTTCATGTGTTTGTGAGACAAAAAAAAAAAGTTCCATGAGACTTTCTAACTTCTCGCGAGAAGTTAGAAAGTCTCATGGAACTTTTTTTTCTTTTTTACCCACAACACGTGGCGAAGGCAGAGAAGCAAACAAAGTCAGAGAAGCAAAAGGAGAAAGGGAGTGCAGCTGAAAGCAGGTGAGTAAAAAAATGCTTGGGGGAGGAGAGGGCATCGGGGCAGGGGCACCAACCTTACCCTGCATGGTGGCGGGAGGGTTAACGGTGGGCGCGGGGAGCCCAGGAGGAGCTGCGCAAAGATTGTGGGCACCGGCAAGCGAGCGAGAATGGGCAGGGGCGCGAATCGGCGTGTGCTCAGAAACGCCGATCTCATGCTCCTGCTCATCTCGCTTGCAGAAAGCTGTAAAGTTTACACTAGCACCGCCTTTTGAGAGGGAGGAATAAGAATGGGCAAGCTGAGCAGGGCGGGATTGGCAGTTGCGCGTCGTCGCTCCGACCACCGCTGAGGGCGTGGGGCGGCCCTCTCTGGCAAGACCCCGCCCGCTCTTCCCGCCACTCTCATGGTTGCCCTCTGGTCGCTGGGCTTGGCTCTCGTCTGGAGAGCAAGGCCCATTTTCGCCCGCAGGTCATTGCAGCGATGGGGCTGGAGCCCGAAAAGCGCCCCTTTGCACCTGGGGAGGGGCTGGAGCTGCTGCAGCTACATTTCGGCTCGGTGCTGAGGAGCCTCCCGGGGTCCAGTCTGGTGCTGAGGCTCCGCCATGCCTGTAAAAGAAATGCCTGGGGCTGCCCGTGGCTCCGGGTGGCTCCCAACTGACCTTGGCTGAAGCTCAGCAAGCCGGATTTCCATAGGGGTGCTCGGAGAAACGCCGGTGCGGTCCTGGGGAGGGCCTCCTCTGGACAGGCTTCTTCACCCTCCCCAGGACCACACCGGCATTTCCCCGAGCGTCCCTATGGAAATCCGGCTTGCTGAGCTTCAGCCTTTCGCTCTCGGCGGCTGAGAAAACTCTTGGCCCGCGTGGCTGTGAAATCCCCTAAAAAAGTAGGAGCTTGCCTGCAGGAGGAAGGAATTAAACCCCTTTTTCTGTGAGGGGATGCAGGAAAAAAAAGAAATCGCTTGGTTTAGTTGTGGCTCAGAAAGGTGCAGGGCAGTCCCAGATCTGGATGGATTTGTAAATTATGTTGGAGTCTGAATTAAAATTGGATTCAATGTTGGGAGATCTGCTGCCTGTCAGGGTGCCGAGGTATCGGATGGGAAGGGAAAGGCGCTTTAGCTTTTGTTGCTCAGCTGGAAGAGGGTTTCAGGGGTGTACACTATTAAATAAATATTAAATCCTCGGGGCTGGCTGGAGCAATGAATGAGCCACTTCCCGCTCGCTGCTTTTTTCCGGCTGCTTTTTTCCGTGCGCAATGCACCAGAGGGAGTCCGGCAGCTTTCCCTGCCCCCGTGTGCTCCTCCGCTGCCTGCGCTCTCCGTGAATGCCAGATATACCTCCAGGGCGGTTCGAAAGGCCAGCAGGCTGGATGGGAGATTTGGGGTGGAGACATGTGAGCCTTCCTCCGTCTTCTTGAATCTGGCATTCACGGCAGCCGCGGCTCTTTCCCCGCCCTCGTGCACTCCTCCGCTGCCTGCGCTCTCCTCCCCCTGTGGAAGAACAGTGGCTGTGCTGGGCTCCCGGCTGCACCGACCGCAACTGCCGCTCCTTTTCAGAGGAAGCAACCAAGGAGAAGCAGCTGGCAGGAACCGCAGCAGCTGCTGTTGCGCAGCCGTCTGGCTCAGCGGCAGCAGCGGCCAACCTCCAATTGCCTCCTCCGGGCTCTTTATTTATGCTCTCCCCGCTCCCGTAGCGCTGGACAATGGGAGGGAGGGAGGGAAAGAAGGGACAAAGAGAGGAGGAAGGAAAGGGAGGGAGGGAAGGACAATGGAAGGGAGGGAGGGAGGAAGGGACAAAGAGGGAGGGAAGGAAGGAAGGAAGGAAGGGACAATGGGAGGGAGAGAGGGAGGAAAGGAAGGTGCCGATGCCTGTCCCACCCCCCTCTACCAGAGACTCACAGATCCTCCCCACATCCCCGCCTGCACCCCCCACAGGCACCCCGCAACCTGAGTGATGAGCTGGCCACGCCCCCCTGGCCATTGATTTCTCTTGTCAAAAAGTTGCAAAAGGTGATCACATGACCCTGGGACACTGTGACCGTCATAAGTATGAATCAGTTGCCAAGCATCCGAATGTAAATCACATGACCCTGAGGATGCTGCAACAGCATTAAGTGTGAAAAATGATCATAATTTGCTTTTTTCAGTGCCGTTGTAACTTCGAACAGTCACTAAGCGAATTGTTGTAAGTCGAGGACTACCTGTACTTTATCATTTTTTTTTATTTTTTTTTTTGGGGGGGTCAAGTTTTTGACACCTTGCTGGGCGACTGGTGGTACTCGGATATTGCCTTATCCTAAAAGTGGTACAGTGGGTGAAAAGGTTGAAAAGCCCTGCTCTAGATCACACAGTATAAGCTTTACATAACGCCATCCCATAAATTTATGCCTAAACTGAGATTTGAACTTAAAACTTTCTAATCTTACTTAATTTTATTAGAGATTGGACTACACGAACGTCAGATAATATATACATATAAGGATTTTGTTGAGAACTTTTTTAGTTTTTCTGTTTTTTCTTTTAAATACTAAAAATCTTGTATTGCTATTAACTCTCACTGAATGATGCATAAGATAGAAATGTTCCATGTAAATAAATGCATTTTATCAGTAGTTATAATTTTTCTGTTGACCTATATGTTACTTGGTGCTGTCTGCATCTTTTCATTTCTCCTTTGTTTATACTACCTTGGTTGCATAAAGTTTTACTCTTAGTAAACAAAATTATTTTTTATCATGTTTATACCCTGCCACAATTTTGTACAGAATCTTGATGGCTCACAACATAAAACTACAATGAAAAGAAATCAGACAAGAATGGTGGTAATTCAGATTTGTGGCAAAACAAAAGGGAAAATTATTGTTCAAGTGACAAAAATGGAGAGTATGTTTGGTTTATAGGAGGGGTGTTACAGTTTTGTTATACAGTATTTTTTGAGCCTGACTGTAAACTATGTGGACATAATAGATAGAAAAAAGGGAAGGAAATCAGAATTAGGCTATAGGGAGAGAAAACAATTAATCAGCACTAAAGTGGAGAGAGCAAGCAAAATAAGAAATGAATGGCAATTGCATGCAAATTGTAGGGAGATGAAAAAAAGTAAAATTATCTTATTTGAAAGAGAGATACAGTGACAGACAAGGAAAACAGTGACAGGTACAGGTGAGAGAACAGGTTATATTACTATATGTGTGTATCACTAAAGGTAAATCCTCCTAGCTCCTGGCAAGGTGTTTCAAAATCTGAATCATTTTGAAGTAAAAGTGATTAGGATTGTATTGTCATTTATCCAAGGAGAAAGACAAAGTAATAAAAAATAATTAGGGTAGAGGAAAGGTAGAGGTTTGGGTTAGGATAAGTTCCTTGTCAGTTCAGAGTAGAAATTACCCTGGAAAAATAATCCGGAGATAGAAGACAAATATATTTTCTCTGTGGATCAGTGGCTGGTTTATTTAAGCTAGTTTACTAGAGATGCTGAAAATGTAGGCTGCTTGTGTCATAGAACACAGAAGCCATGCTATGAACAATTTTCCATAAGATTCTCATACAGATAATCCTCGAGTTACAACCGTTCGTTTAATGATGATCAGGAATTATGATGGCCTCATTATAGGGTGCTTTATAGCCTGTGAAGCCCTTCTGGTTGTTGCAAAACATTGCACCGTTACCTCTTGGTCACGTGATTGCAGTCTAAGTACTTGGCAGCCTATTTGCACTTATGACTGGTTGCCAAGTGCCCCACAATCATGTAATCGTCATTTGCATTCTTCTCTGCCAGCTTCCCCGGGAAGCCAGCATGGAAGTTTGCAAACTGCCGCTGCTGCCAAAAGGACTCCCTCTCGTCTCTGGGGTCTGATTGAAAGAATGACTTGCTGAGGAGAGCTAAACTCTTTAAAATTCTGAAGTTGTCAGCTATGTTCCTGCTCCCTGCTGAGGGAGTTCTCTTCTGTGCACAGAGGGGAGCTGTACTCCTTCAGCAGGATTCAGACAGGTTCCTGCATCTTACCAAAAGAGTTCCCATCAATGCATGGAATGGAGCTGCAATCCTTTCGCAGGCAGCTCTTTCAACCAGCCATCAGAAATGAGAGGGAGCTAAAAATAAAGCAGAAAATGGAGAGGTAGCATGATATGATAAGATGCGCAGTGTGCTTTAAGTGGATGGGGGGAAGCCCTGGGAGGATTGGCACAGACCATGCACTAGTGACTCTGCTTGGATTTCAGCCGGGAGGATTTTCAGCTCCTAAGCAGAATGATCTGGCATAGGTCACGTGTGAGTGTCTCTCCACTCAAGAGGCTAAAAATCCTGCTTGGATTTTGGCAGGATGTATTTTCAGCTCCTGAGTGGGCCCTCCCACAGTTTTCCCTGTTCCTCTGAGGCCGGAATGGGACAACTCACTACAGCCAACTCGCCCCAGGACAACTCACCATGTTGAATTCAACAATTCAATTTAATTATTTAAAATAATTAAAACATTATTTTAATTTTTGTCACATTTCATTTTCTCCCTCCTTTGGACAAAATTTAATTATTCTATTCCACCATTTCTTTGATATTAGTGTAACTCTTGTCCTGCAGCGAGTTGGCCATGGCAAGTTGGCCGCAGTGAGTTGTCCTAGACCACCCTGAGACACCCTGCACTCCTTTCCTGGGAGTCTGTCTGCTTAATGACCCATGGGATCACTTAAGAACCATAAACAACAATGCCGGGATTGCGCTCATTAAGAGAAGGATTAATGTGGCAACTACCTGGATTAGTCCCTGCAGTTTTCTGGGCAAGGTTTCAGATGTGGTTCAGTCTCTAGGGCTGAGAGAAAGTGATTTGCACAAAACTGGCATTGTGCCCAAGGCATTACAATTTCTAGGGTAAAGCAGATAAATTTGTTGTAAACATTTAGAAAGCATATCTGAGAAAGAGGAGTATAGAAATATTTTACATTATATATTCTAATCCAGCAGTCATCAAATATGATACTTCTGTTGAAAGAAATAAAATAGCTTATTTTAATCATGGATTAAAATAAGCGATGTCCCTTTGTGGCATTACTCAATATCCTGCAGACATTCCTGGTTACAACTGTATGCCTATTTACTTGTATGAGAGCCAGGACCATATTATCATGGACTTAGATCACAGAGGAGACAACATGTGTGCCATTGTACATGAAATGTTTTTGTTTCCAGAGATAAGTTTTATTATTTTCATGATATTATGGGATGAGGCTTGCTTACATGGTGAAGGCTCCCGTTATATAACTTTGAATAGAATTAGTATCTTTACTAATTTTAAAAAGCAATCATTGTTCTACAAGAAAATTCCATACAGTATAATTTTTGGTGATACAAAAATAGTCAATTTCATGATGGAAAAAATGTATTAAATACAGGCAATGTATGGTACAAACAAGAGATTACACAGATTGCATGTATTTTGAAATGCAATAAGATTATAGATTTGAACATTATCACAAAAACAGCGGTAGTTGTCTATAAATATAGTAAAATCATTTTGTAAAGAAAGGTTTATGCTAAAATATATATGGCAATTATTGCTTAACTTTCTTCACTTAAGCAAATCTGAACCCATGTTGTAACCTGTTCAGTTGTATTGAGCTTTCAACAGCAATAATTTTTTTTTTTACTTCCAATTTATTATCTTCTGCTGCCCTCTGCAGGTGTAGCGATGTTGATCTTTGGAACAAGGTAAGTAAAGACAGCTAAGCTGCAATGGGGAGTTATTTGGGTGCGCAGTATTGGAACAATACAATAAATAGAAAGGTCTATTTCAGATGTAAGTCTAATCTTTTACTACATCTATGTGAAGCATTTTAAATTGTTATGACTTATCTAAAGTTAAATATTTTAAATTCCTTTTGATCTCAGTGGGGAAAATTAAGCATGTAATTAATACTTTTTCCTTGTCTGTATTTGATCTTTCAAATGCTTTATACCATTTATAATCTGTTGCTCACATTGTGGAAGATAGAGTTGTGACTGAATTCATATTAATGTAGAAATGTATTTATTAAGTAAGCACTAATTTTATTGTTCATGGTTGGGGATAAAGATTTCTTGTAGGGGCAGCAATTTTTATCTTTATAAGAGACATCCCAAGTGCCAGTTGGAAATACTTGATGGTATAAAAACCCAGCAAGTTTTGGAAAATTTCTTTATCAATGATTCTACAAAAAAAAAAAAAACATATAAAGAGTGTTATCCATGTAAAAATGCCTATACCATTAATATTTTTCCAAAGACCAAAACCACTATTAAAGTTAAAGCAACTAGTAATAAGTATGGTAGCAGCTTCTCCTTGAAAAAAATTAGGTGAAAACATAGCTGATTTTTTTTAATTAACATTCTGTAGCTTCATTTTTAATAATTAGGAAATAAAAATGTTAAAACTATTAATAATAATAATAAAGTTGGAAGGGACCTTTTTGAAAGGCGTTTTCAATACAGGTAGTTCTTGGTTAATATCAGCAATTGGGGCTGGAAATCCCATCACTAAACAACATAAAGCACGATGCCATGTAATCTTACCACTTAGTGATGGAAATTCTGGCACTCCCAGTTGCCATTGTCAAGTGAAACGTACCTCTTCATTAAACGCGATAACACATGGATACCATTTGTGACCTCCTGCCGGTTTCCCCATTGACTTTGATAGTAGGAAATTTTTTTTAAAACATGGATTTAATGAGTTGTGTCTTCCCCTTTCTAAAAATGGACATATTTTGCTTTTCCAAATGGTTATCCTTGCTGTAACTCTTACCTGACATGTTTGCTTTAATATTTTAGTAGCAAATTAAGGATAACAAAATATTCATTACAAAATATATTTCTTTTACTGTAGGTTTAAACAACATATTGTATTTTTAGTATTACCTAAACTCATTGAGGTGTTTACTTGAATAAAAAAAATTTGATTTTATTATGCAGCCTTCTTGATAAAGAAATTTTTCAAACTTCGTTGGTTTCTGTGCAATAAAATGATTCTAATTGATACTTCCAGTGCTCTCCCCCTTTTTATTTTTTTCCAGATCAATGGTTTCCAAACCACTGAAATATTGGGAAAAAAATATACAAAGGAACTCAGGTCTCTGCCCATTAGTTTTACCCACCTTTTAAACCTGAAAGGATTTGTCTACCATTAAAACCTGAAAGAATTTGAACCAAATTTATGATGATGGGATAAATTGGCAAAAGAGATAGCATATCTGAAATTGGACTGGGACTTTGGAGAAAAATATTTGATGAAAAAAATATCCGTGGTGCATCCCAGTAAGAAAGGAAGTTGGGCAGCTGCTTAAAATGTTGGCAGCTACTCCATTCTAAGTTCCCCTCCCTTCTCCCTCTGTGAGGCCTTGAGCTTTCCAGTTCACCCCTATAAACACGGACAGATAAACATGAGGGGGAAATGATACCTCACACGCCCAAACACACACTTCACTAAACAGAAGAAAATGCATATGTTTTGTATGACCAGTCTTGGTGAAAGGGTGGCTAGAAGGAATTGTAGAAGCTATGCTTTCTCTGACTTAGTTTGGCTTATAGTGCCTACCTTTGTTCTTTTTGTCTATTGTAAGAAGTGTGACACCTTCTAACAAACAGAAATTTGGCCAGTCATAATACCCTCACATTCTTTTTATATTGGAAGGTGCCCCTAAGGGACTAGGGGAAATTGTTACTTGGAAAGGTTTAAAAGGCTCTGTATACAAAAAGGACTAGGAGTTTTTTTGCCAATATGGCTGTCTTGTCAGTTTAATTGTTTTTGTTAATTATGTATAAAGAGATGAGTAGTGAGAAGAAAGCATTCCCATTTATTAGACTTATGTAGAAAGGTTATAAACATTCCAATATTTTAATAACTGGAGATAAACGGCATATAAGGCAAGCAGTCAGTAAAGGCAAGTAAAATATCTTGAAATCTCTTTCACATCATATTTTTTGGTCAGAGTTGCCAGAAAATGTCCATTAAAATGGATGTTAATGGAGGTGGAAAATCTTGTTCCCTTGATAGTAATTGTGGACAAGGGTAATCAAGTTTAAGAAAAATCTTTCAAGTTAAATAGCTGATTAAATAGCCGCTACCTAGATACTTTCAGCCATCAGGTTTTAAGGAATAGTTCTTTTGTTTCACTCCCTCCAATTCTATTTAGCTGTTACATCAAGTACACTTGGTACTATGCTGTTGCTAAATACTTAACTGGAATAGAGTCTGTTATGCACAGTGCAACTTCCTGTTAAAATTAATTCGTAAATAACGATAGCAAATTATATAGATCCTGAATTTTAAACCTCTAAACAATAGTGTCTGATTGCTTCAAGAATTTTTTTTCCTTTATGATCACTTGTGATGGTAAAATGCATGAACTAAATCATGGAGATCATATTTCTGAACTTCAGTATATCTTTGTTGTCCAGTGTTTAAAAAAATACTAAAAGCTTTTGTTTTAAAAAAATAAATTGCTATGACGTGGCACAGAATAATGCTAGTAGAGAGCTGCTTTGTTATTTGTAGAATTCAATTTCAGTTACTATTTGCCCTTGCTTGCTTTTCTTGGCTGCAATGTACGATTATTGTGTCTTACCAGATAACAGAACTGTTGTATATGGAGGAACCGAAGGCTGAACAAGAAACTGGTAGAGTTTCAATTTCTATGATTGTAACTTATCCACAAATCCGTTCTTCTGGGTAATGATAGGTTTGAGGGATTACAACCGTAAACATTGATTATTTCTTTTTGAAAGTGAAATTTGAAAACATGTTGGATAAAAAGTTTACCCAGATGATCACAGTATATTTTGTGGAATCCATGAGATTTTATTAGTGTTTTTCCTTTTTAATGAAAAATGTACCTGAGATGCTTATATAGTAAGTAAAATGAACAGATTACAGGGATAATGTAATCAAGCATTTACAGATGGGGGTAAGATTCTTTTTTAGAAGGGCATTAATACAAATATTTTTAAGAAGCTATTAATTTAATAGCTTTTTGTAATGTTTTAATAATCAAAGTTACATTGTGACAAAAATATTTTCAATAATAAGAAAATACAGTACACATCACTATGTAGTTTATTGGAATCTCATTTATTCTTCCTGATGCTTCAGTCAAAATTAATACTGTTAACCTATACAGTATCGTTTGTTAAACTTAAATTTCATTGGCTAATAAGCAGCTCCCCACAGGATTATTGGAGCTGGTGATTAAATATCATTTAATATTCTTTATTGTCTTTCACTAGCTTCAATAAAACCCTGGAAATAATAAGAAATACATGGGGCTGTGCCTATGAAGCTTTAAAAAGCTCCATTTCTTTTTGAATAAATGACAAAATATTTATGGCAACTATTTTGGGGTGGTGGGCAGGAAAGTGGGGGAGAGGCCCTGGGCAGTGCTGCTTTTGTCACACAGCCATGGAAAAATAGACTGAAGAAAGATTTTGTTCTGAAAAGCTGTCATTTGGTTTGAAAATAATTAATATTCCTTTCACTCACCAGTTAGATATGTGCTCCCAAACCACATAATCTCTATGCCTCAGTGATCATTGTTGCCATTTCAGAGCCTCTCATCAGGGTGACATCTCACACCAAAATGATTTCTTATAAATTAATCTTGATAACATGACAGTGTCAGTAATTTTAGTGGAATGCTTTCTCTTGTCTTCCCCCCACCCCCACCTCGCAGAAAATATTGGCCGTTTTCTTTATTCCTTGATTGACAACATGACTGACTCAGAGGTACAGGACAAGGAGGAGCAGTTGAGACAATACTTCCATCAGCTGCAGAAGATGGTACTATTTCATTTTTTTGCTACATAATGCCCGTCCTTCCTGACATGTATCTATTAGATTTGAAATTGCAGCTTTTAAGTACAGCCAGACCACTTCTCAATGGCATGCAAGTGTTGGAGATTTAAATTATGTCTGAAATTTGTGTAACAGATTTTTTTCCAGTTTGGTTGTATTTTTAAAACTCACATGATTTTCTCCACCTCTTCCTACAGAATATAACGATTCTTCCTGCCTACTACAAAGGTATTCGCAAACTGCTGACTGAATACAACGTTCCCAGTTTAATTAAGGTCTGTAATAGCAAATGTTATTTTATATATAATTATATAAAACATACATATATACAAACATATTCATTCCAAATGTATAGTTACCTTAAAAGCTAATATGAGTGATGTATAAAATTAGTTTTATTTAATCCTTTTCTGAAATGTGAAAGCCTATTTTAGACAGAGAATGCTAAAGTTTTAGGAGACAAATAAGACAGAGCAACTTTTAAATATTAATAGCAATCTTAATAGCAAAACAAAACCACACATTTATTGAGTTTTTAATTTATCATAAGCAAATTGATGCTTATATTCAAATATATATCAAGCCATTAATTATATTTTATGGTGTAATTTTATTGGCTTCTGATGAGCAGCTATTAAGTGTATGTACACAATTTAAATATGTTAGCATTAAATAATTTTCTTACGTAACCAGAATACATGGCTTTCAATTTTAATTGTACAAAAAAATTCCATTTTTTAAAAAAAGGATTTTTAATCCTAGCAATAGTAAAAATATGCATTAGTTGAGGACTTTCTACCTGGTATTTCTGAGTTTTCCATAAATTGATTTGAAACCCTAAATGCTTGGTTGCTATGACTTAGTTTCCTCTTAAGGATAGACATATTTACAGTTAAGAATTTCAGGCCATGTTTATACCATGCTGATGCAGAAGATGAAGGAATATACAAATTATTCTGTCCTCACTTGCATTGGAATTGCACAGAGAACAAAGAAGAATGGGGGACCTGCTCCCAGTGGGAGAAGCCTATTTAAGACCAGTATGAATCCTAGAGCAGTACATGACTGATACAACTCAACGTCATTTCTCACAACTGAGATAACAGAAAAACATTTTTCAAAAGTGTAACATTAGGTTTTCCTTTGTACTTTGCACATAACCCCTGCAAATATAAAAGTATTCCAGTATAAATGTCATTAACACACATTGTTGCTGGGATTTGTTTTATTGTAAAACATCATTTGAATATCTTTCTATCCTTTTACCTTAGGCCTTGATTAGTTCACATCATTTGGAGGAGAAACTTCAACAACTTAAAGCTGAAAACAAATCCATTGGAGATGTTCTAAAGAACTTTATAGTTGCTCTGTGTTCAGAAAAGGTAATTTTCAGCAGATTTGTTTATTTTATTAACAAAGTGTGATAAGTAAATTAAATACTTCTAACTATGTATAGCACCATCAGTATAAATGACACTTTACAGAGTAACCTAAGTAAAATACAAATCCTAGCCACAGGAGACCTCATATAGGTAGGTGGGGAGAGACTTAGGGAGAGATTATAAAAGTCATTAGAGCTCAAAATGAACAAATGCATTTACATGTGTTTGTTTCTTGTCAAACTGCAAATTCATGTAGGTGATTAAGGAAAACTAATGTCTTCCGGATTTCAGTTTTGCTCCTTGCAAATCTAAAGTATTAAAAAATTAGGGAAAAAACTCTCAGTACTGATTTTTAGTTACCTTGTGAATGACATGTTTTGAGATTGTGGAAGTCTGTTAATGGTAATCTGCAAAATGAATGATAGTAACAGCTGTGAAAGGTTTATCATACATGCCAAGTGTCCTTTCAAGCCACGGCTCTGGTCTGTTACAACTAGATTGTCAAGCAACTGATACATGTGTAATAATTTGCAAGTCAAATATTAAAAGGTGGTTAATGTGGGGACTGAAATTCCATTTATTTTCTTGAAGAAAAGCTTTCTGAGATGCAGAGGCTCTTGTCTTCATTAGCAGGCATCCAACTGTAATTCATATTTTTGTATAGAACTTCAGAAATCAGTGAAAGCATATATTGCAATACAGGGTAAAAGTTTATAATGGACATATTTAAACTATTTACTAATTTATAAAAGATTCATATGCACACAAATGTAAAGCATATGAATTGCTAAGAAGCAGTGCAAAGTGTGAGCATATATAAATAAATGTAATTTCCTAGTAGAATATAAAATGTCATGTTGATTTTCTTTTTCTAGTTCATATCTTTTGCTTAATGTTCCTTCTAGAATATTCAAAAAGCTCTTGAAGTAAAAGCCAAATATGAATTCGACATGAATTTTGTGGGCTATGGAGCCTTAATACGCCTATGCTGTCAAAATGATAATGTAGAGGAAGCAATGAACTTGAAAGAAGAATTGTAAGTACACTGGCACTGAAAGATGTCACAGAGATTTATGCTGATATACAGACCTTATTGAATTAAGTAGGTTGAATATTATCACCCCATACATTTTTAATTAGCTTATCCCACACAAAATATTTTCTGCTGAAATTCAAAATTGATTGTGTAAGCTGTCATGATTACACAATCGTTTTTGTGCCAGCACTTTTGTTAGTGATTTGCACTCATATTACTCTGTAATGTATTTTAATCTATTTCTGATGAAGTCTTAGAATCCATCTTGGTATCTAGATTTAGATTCTGGATTAGTAATACATCTATAATACAGATTACTGCAATTCTTGTAAGTTGTATTTTAATAATTTCAAACGGCAGCAACTTGATTGTGAAAATTAGCTCCCAGCTAAAACTTGTAATAACTGAATTGTCAAGGAGCAAAGTGCTTTTCAGCACTTCATTTTCTCTTTTTTGTTTTTTTTTAATGTACTCTTGAGATACTTGTTTTAAATTAAAACAAATAGGTATAATAAACTATAAAAGGTTTAAGATTTTCCCTTGGTTATTTTGGCATTAAAAGATTGTGGTTCAGCATAAGAAACTTTATTAACAACTCTTAAGCTGTTATACATCTGAACTAAAGTAATTTATTTATTTTAAGGTATTTGTTTCTGTTCTTGAATCAAAAATGATTTTCGGTGGGTTACATATATTCAGTGAAAAACATTCCATATCCATAAACACTAACTAAAAGTAATTAACCCAGAAAGTACAAGGATTAGGGAAGTGTGAAGAAAAAAAAAGTTTGACCTTCAATGGTTAAATGGTAGTTCCTCTGTTATATCCAGTTATAGATATTCACAGAAGGGATAAAAAAGACTGGTGAAATTGTTTGTTGTCTCCCTCTAAACTTTCTATTGCTGACTGACAGCTGAAGAGGAGCCACATGGAGTATTTTTATATCAAATATTTGTCACTATTTTTATATCAATATTTCAAGAGAATGCAAAGTCTCATACACATATAAATATTTCAAGTAATGTTTCTCACACTGACACATCCATCAAATGTGGTTGAAACCTGAGCACCTCTCTTTAATCTTCATGATAAACAGTTCTTTCTGTAGTTTAGGATGATCTGTGAAGTGCATTTGTTCAGTCTGTTCACTTTGCAGAATTTGCAAACAAATGAAAGTCCTTACAGATTCAGACATTTCATATATACTAATCTATAGAAACCACAGTCACAAACAATACCAGCCCTTGTATGACATTTCCTGATTTGGCAGTGGTTGTGACTGATTTGGAATTGGGTTTACCATAAAATCTATATGCCTGAAGAATAGTCCTTTGTTAGTGGAATATTATAATAAAGATAAATAAAATTCATTAGAGGAAGTCCTTGGGTTACATCCAGTTCATTCAGTGACTGTTCAGACTTACAGTGGTGGTGAAAAAAAATGACATACAAGCGATCTTGAAGTTCCAGCCATTGTAGCTCATAATGTGATCGCTATCTGGGTGGGTGCTTGACTTGAAATTATGACATTGCAAGAAGCCATGGTCATGTGATCACAATTTGTAAGCTTCCCTACCAGTCTCCCACAAACAAAGAGAATGGGGAAGCCAGCAGGGAAGATTGCAAGTCACTTCAATAAATCTGTGATGACCCAGGGCACGGCACAGAGGCAATGCAGTCAGCTGGCAATTCAAACCACCCTTTAATTGCTCCAAATTTTCCCCAAATGCTCCCACGTTTCTGGCAAGCCCCAGAACAAAGTAAGATACACACACCTTCAGCAGCCTCTGGCTGCAAGTAGTTTCACATACAGTTAGATTAGAAGAGTAATTTACTCAAGGCCACGATAACAAGGAATGAAACGTACATCCAAAATCTAACGAATCTGTGGAAATAAAAGCTTGCCTGAGCAGTTTCAGAAGAGAAGCCAAAATTCAGTCCGAGGTCTTTGAACACCAAATCAAGTTTGTCAGCCAGTCCAATGGTCAGAGTTTCAGGGTTTCCAAGCAGAAATCACAACACAGAACAAGAGATCAGAGAGTTGTTTCCAAGATCAGCAACAGCACACAAAACTCCCAAGAAATCAGCGTTTATTCCCGACAAATGCCCCTCCTCACAGCATCTCCTTAAGTCTCAGTCTCCAGGTGTGCCTTGTGGAGAGGGGCAGGGCCGAGTACTTGAGCCTGCCTGCGTTGTTCCCTCCTCCTCTCCACTCTCCGTGCTCTAGGATCAGGAGGGGGTGGCCCTTGCTCATCGCCTGAGCTCTGTCTCATGTTCATCCTGTCCCAATCCTGAAAGGCCCTGGCCTGCCTCGGCCTGCTCTTCCCCACATCCCTCTGAAGCCACAGACACCTCTCCCTCAACCTCCATAGGCTCCAGTTCCAGCTCATTTTCCTCAGCAGATTCAGGCTCCAACAGAGGCATGACAAAATCTTTCCTGGCTTTCCTGTGCTCAGTCGGTCTTATGTTTTGCAGTCTTCCTGTGCTCTCATGGTGCTGAAACACCCCACTTCCTCCAGCTAGCACGTAGCCTGCACCAGGGCCCCAACAGCACCCATCCACTCCTTACCTGGGACTCACACACCTTCCTGCTTAATGTCCTATACCTCTTGAGACTACAACAACACCCAGGACTGTTGGGATGGTCATCATTAAGCAATGCAATCACATGACACCATGTTTTACAACCACATCACTCAGCAGTGGCAATCCCAATCATTAAATTCAGCTAGCATAAGCTTAGTTGTACTTGGGTCCTAGTGCAATTATAAATATAATGGACATTTGATGTCAGTGGGATAGTTCATGTTAACTTTGATATAGCCCATTAATAGTGTTGCTTGATAATGTACCTCAGCTTGCCTTCTCTTTTTGTACATATTTTACATAAGTCTTACAATATACAATATTTTCTTTCTTTGAAAAAGAGATTAAAAGCAAAGGCACTGCCCTTTAGTCTTTCCAATACTAGGTTTCTTTTTACATTCATCTCTCAAGCTCTCCATTAATGCACCTGGATTTAATTTGATTTCTTCAAACAAATGTGCTTCTGTCAGTATCTTAATGTTTCAACAATAATATTATCATTTTATCCAGTTACTGGGACTATTTCATCCGATGTACTATTTCTAGGTGAACATGTATCAGCTTGTGCATTGAGATTATTCCAATATGACATAAGAATTGATTTATTTTTATATACTTTAGTTGCCGTAAAGATTCATCTGATATTCTTGAATTAAGCACTTACCTAGAATTGATTAAGATTTTGGTGAAACATGAAAGACTGGATGGTAAGCATGTTTTCTTTCAATGTATATTACTGTTATATAATACATATATCTTGCCACCAGAATAAAAATATTAATGGTATATCATGTCCTACAAAGTGCTTGAACATTTTACATCTAAATTTGCATGTGAATTCAACCAGAGATACTTGGACAATGTAGGCCATTAGTTTTAATGGACTGGCAAGCTTGTCATTTACATTTACACAGCTCAGTGCTTTTTGCATTTCTGCCGCTAGTTTTTATTAGCACTGCTGTTAGGATTGAGTTTGAAGATCATGACTTATGGCACAAATTGTGTATGTGCCTCGACTAATGGCCTTGTTTTTCCTTAAGAAGGTGTGAAGCCTGAGTATAAAGCCTGTAAACATAACCTCTTTGAAAAGTGTCTAAGCACTCTTGGACAAAAAATGATTTTTAAAAGAAATACATTATAGGATTAGGTCTTAAAATTGTGTGTTACAAAACTTGTAATCTGTAAGTTATTAGCATAGTTAATTAGAAGAAAATACTCTGACAGTGACTATTGAATTCGAATATGAGATTCTGTTAGACAATTTATATTAAATTTCTTTATTTGAAAGAGTAAAGGGTGTGTGTATGTATATAATATACATATTGTGTATGTATGTTTTAGAGTGGTTATTTTCATAAAAGGAGTTGATATTTAGATCAGATACCTATACAATTAAAAGGTGCTATTGTGTCAAGCTTTCAAAAGCCCATACCATGCTGCAGGAAATATTTCAGCAGATGCTTTTATGTAAAGTAGTCAAAACATTTTGCTTGTGCAGTAATTAAGAACATTACAAAAATGCTCTTATTCCATATATGAAAATGTTTGTTTCTGCCTTTCTAATGAAGATTAATGAACCTAATGTTTTAACATGCAGTCTCTTAGAAAGCTTTCATTGGCTCTCCTTGGCTAATTAGTATCGACACAGCAAACAGGCCCTATCGGTATCAGACCATTAGTCTGGTTCTATATACAGTGTAAACACATCTTTATTATTTGGCCTTGTGACAAGCCATCTGCCGAAGAAACAATGGTGTGATTTAGCAGATGTTAGCACCAAACGATAAAAGCATCCATTTAGCAGGATCTTGTTGCTATAGGGCAGACTCTACAGGGTTATGTGGTGCAGAGTGGGCTCACAGTTCCCATCTGTAATTTGTAGTCAAAGTTGCAGCAAAATGATAAAACCATGCTTTGTGGATTCATAATTGTAGTCTCGTTTAGAAATGCAAGTAGTAATTAACTTGAAATTGGCATTATACACCAGAATTTACATCCCTGCTGGTTTTTGAAAGGCTGTTTTAATAGCAGTTTGTTTTTTTCTGTATATAAAATTACCTAAGGTTGTTTTTTTTTTTTGCTGTGGTTTATTGTAGATGCTATTAACATTTTCAAGGAGATGAAAGAGAAGAATGTCTGTATTAAAGATTTAGCTGTCACACAATGTTTCCATATCCTTAATAACGTAGCCTTCAAAGGTGAAGTTGAAAAGGTGAATCAGCTGCATGAGGCTATGGTAGGCCTGTTGTTACCAGAGTCTTCTGTAAAATTGTGTTCGCCCCTCGTTACTGTTCACTTGAAGAGGTAAGTTGGTTGACACCTGTAGTTAACTAAAGAAGCAAAGAAACTTACTTTCGTGTTTACATTTTACACAACAATCTTTACATGCTTTCTTTATACTGCAGTTCTACAAGCCTATATTTAGAGAACCTCATTAAATCCAATAATTAACTGCTGCTGCTGCTGTTATTGTTGTTATGTTATCATGACCATCATATCTTTTATGTTTGCAGTATTGCTTCCATTTTCTGAACCTAATAATATCAAAGAAGCAAAAGATGTTTCAGATTGCTGCATTCTCTAAGAATTATTGGTGTTCGCACTACGCTATCTCCAAAACTGCCACAAGCTAATAAAGTTGGGTTTGAGTCTAGCTTACTTCCTGATGACTAACATAGATACATCTAGTTTCCTTGGCTTCCTTGGTTTTCTTTCTTTTTTAAAAAAAACAAGTTTTATTAATTTTCCATTTTTACAAAACTTCAGGTATTTAAGGAAGCAACATGGTGGTTGGGTAATACATAGTCCAATAACATGCTTATCCATGCATATATCAGTTTACATCATCAAAAGTTTCCTCTCTGTTTCCCTTAGTTATTGTACCAAATTCAAATTAATAAATTGCTAGTTATGACTCAAATCATTTAAAACATTTATAAACAACTTTTAAATTATATGTCTCCAACTCCTGTTTTTAATTTTTGTCTGGTTTCAATTACAGTATTTCAGTTGTCTTAGTGTCCAATAATGTTGAAGTTTCAGATAACCCACGGTTCCCTAGTTCATGCAAAATAATATATCTAAAATACATTTATTATTTATTCCAGTAGATTCTTAATTTATTTCACAGTCATATTCTAATTCTCATTCTAATATCATCGCTTAGTCATAAAATAACCTTTATCCTCTAAATCCATCTTCTATTTATAATTCAAAACAATTATTTGAATAATTAATTTATTTCCCTTATAGATATAAATCCTAAATATTAAATCAAATAACAAACTTTTAAAATCTCCATATCTCATTACGTAGAGTTTAAAGCTCTTCCATTAAGTATCACATAAAGAAAGCCATTTTAAGTCTAACTCTGGCCTTCCTTTTGTGCCAAGCCGGCTTCCATAAAAAAGCTTTTAGATCCTCAGGTGGTTCTCCCTTCATTCCTGCATATATCATTTGAATCAGGGGAGACCATCCAATGATCAGCCTATCAAGGCTTCCTTGGTTTTCTATTGCCTTCTTCAAAGCTGTTTTTTTTCAGCTTCCCAGAGTAGTCTTTAGCATGTGGCACAACTGGCCAACTTATTCCTATTTCAGGTAAACAGTGTTTCCTGGATCTGTAAATAGCATTAGTTGCAAAGCAGCTCTGGTGGAATATTCCATTTTTAATTCTCATCAACAAACATTTACTGATTTAAGAGGTTGGCATGAGCAGCAAAGTCCATGCACAACCCTATTCTGGGAGACAATATGTAAGTCTGAGAATTATACTTTGGATTCATTTCAATCTAAAACTTCATCTTGCTCCCAAATGCTAAGGTGGGGGATGCTTCCTCTTCACTGAGCATGTCCAGAGACCTCAGTAAAAAGAACCAACAATGCAGAATGTAGATTGCAAAATATAGGATATAGCAGCTTCCTTAATTCTAATTCCGTGTTTCCCAAATTGTTGAAGATATGTGTGTTAAACCATCTTCAATATTTTCTTAATGCCCATTTTTATATGACACCATTGCATTATAAAGAGTGTTGATCAAGCTGCAATAGTTATTCATTCATTCAATTTATACTGCTATCCATCATCTCACTTGTGTGTCTCTGGGCAGCTAGCACACTTAAAAACAAATTAAATAATTAAAACCATAAAATGTAATCCACGGGAGAGTGCAGTCCATACATTACGAATAGATATCAAATACAAGGTACAGTGAGGGGAAAAATTATTTGATCCCCTGCTGAATTTGTACGTTTGCCCACTGACAAAGAAATGGTCAGTCTATAATTTTAATGGTAGGTTTATTTTAACAGTGAGAGACAGAATAACAGCAACAAAAATCCAAAAAAATGCATTTCAAAAAAGTTATAAATTGATTTGCATTTTAATGAGTGAAATAAGTATTTAATCCCCTATCAGCAAGATTTCTGGCTTCCGAGTGTCTTTTATATAGGTAACGAGTTGAGATTAGGAGCACTCTCTTAAAGAGAGTGCTCCTAATATCAGCTTGTTACCTGTATAAAAGACACCTGTCCACAGAAGCAATCAATCAATCAGATTCCAAACTCTCGACCATGGCCAAGACCAAAGAGCTGTCCAAGAATGTCAGGAACAAGATTGTAGATCTACACAAGACTGGAATGGGCTACAAGACTATCGCCAAGCAGGTTGGTGAGAAAGTGACAACAGTTGATGCGATTATTCGAAAATGAAAGAAACACAAAATAACTGTCAATCTCCCTTGGTCTGGGGCTCCATGCAAGATCTCACCTCGTGGAGTTTCAATGATCATGAGAACGGTGAGCAATCAGCCCAGAACTACACGGGAGGATCTTGTCAATGATCTCAAGGCATCATAGTCACCAAGAAAACAATTGGTAACACACTACGCTATGAAGGACTGAAATCCTGCAGCGCCCGCAAGGTCCCCCTGCTCAAGAAAGCACATGCACAGGCCTGTCGGAAGTTTGCCAATGAACATCTGAATGATTCAGAGGAGAACTGGGTGAAAGTGTTGTGGTCAGATGAGACCAAAATCGAGCTCTTTGGCATCAACTCAACTTGCCGTGTTTGAAGGAGGAGGAGTGCTGCTTATGACCCCAAGAACACCATTCCTTTCCCACTGTCAAATATGGAGGTGGAAACATGCTTTAGGGGTGTTTTTCTTCTGGGGACAGGACAATTTCACTGCATCAAAGGGACAATGGACAGGGCCATGTACCGTCAAATCTTGGGTGAGAACCTCCTTCCCTCAGCAAGGGCATTGAAAATGGGCTGCGGATGGGTATTCCAGCATGGCAATGTCCCAAAATACACGGCCAAGGCAACAAAGGAGTGGCTCAAGAAGAAGCACATTAAGGTCCTGGAGTGACCTAGCTAGTCTCCAGACCTTAATTTCATAGAAAATCTGTGGAGGGAGCTGAAGATTCGAGCTGCCAAACATCAGCCTCAAACCCTTAATGACTTGGAGAGGATCTGCAAAGAGGAGTGGGACAAAATCCCTCCTGAGATGTGTGCAAACCTGGTGGCCAACTACAAGAAACGTCTGACCTCTGTGATTGCCAACAAGGGTTTTGCCACCAAGTACTAAGTCATGTTTTGTGAAGGTGTCAAATACTTATTTCACTCATTAAAATGCAAATCAGTTTATAACTTGTTTGAAATGTGTTTTTCTGGATTCTTTTGTTGTTTCTCTCACTGTTAAAATAAACCTACCATTAAAATTATAGACTGATCATTTCTTTGTCAGTGGGCAAATGTACAAAATCAGCACAGGATCAAATACTTTTTTCCCTCACTGTATTTGTAAACAATATCTGTTTTCCATTCCTGGTTGCTAAAACGTCCCTCTTTTTCTTGTCTCACTGGTCAAGAGTATTTTATGACATGTTGAATGTATTTGTTTCTCTCCTCATATCAACTTTGAGTTTGTTGTTGGTTTAATAATGTTATTTGTTAGACTTACATCCTGCATTTCCTCAATGCTCAGGGCATCCTACCTGGGTTCCCTTTTCATTTTCTCCCCTCAACAACAAGCCTGTGAAATAGTTGGGGCTGAGAGACTTAAAGATATTGAATTCTTTTAAGCTGGGAGCTCCATTCTGCAAAACTCTGGTTTTGATTGTCATACCATCAGGAATATTAGGATGGTTTAGAACCCTAAACAGTTTTGGATGCTCCAGACATAGGAAACGGTAGGATTAAGAACAAGCCCCTTATTGCCATTTCAGATTGACTGTAATATTTAAAGGCTTTGCTAAATTTATATGTAACTGTTTGTCCTGAATATTTTGTTTATGTACAGATTGGATAGAGAATAAGTGAGATGATAACTCTTTATTAGTACTAGTTTTTACATGTAAATATTCAAAGGTCTTGCATAACCTTTCCCCAAGCTTTTGAATGTGATAGCTGTGTTTTCACAACGTGTACTGAGGAATCGATAGAGAGTTGAGATGGCTTGCACTTCTCCAAATGGAGCTTTTGCACAGTGGGAGGCTGGGATAATGCAGTGAAAAAGAATGTCATTTTTAAATACTCTCAGGTTATTTTAAATTTTTATATTTAAAAGTTAATTATTTTTTTATATTAGTAACAAACCACAAGTAGAAATTATGACCATATGTTTTGTCTAAAGAATTTTATCTTCCTGTGTTTCATTGTGATAAGATCAGATCTACCATATTCTAGAATGCAGTTGGAAAGTATGCCACAAGGGGACATAGATGCCAGACTATTATTCATTTTTATAGTAAAGTTTAACATTCTATGAACTTGAATAAGTTATTATGGGGTAAAATCTGTTTGGTTTTTTTTAAATGGTTGCTGTTGCTTCCTTCCTAGGGTTAAGTGAGAGTGATTGGTCCAAAGTCATCCAGCTAGCTTCATGCTGAAAATGGATGAACTCACACACTCCCAATTTCTAGTCTGTGCCTTAAGTACTACACCAAATTGGTTCTCATTCCTGTTCTTGGTGTAAAATCTAGAGACAGAGGTTCTATCAAGGGGAACATATCCACTGACACCCCCCTCCATTTTTTCCAATATATACTGCCTCTCTGAATATATGGCAAGATCTTTTTATTAGTTGTACATGTCATATAGGTATCTGCATTCAGTTTTGTCAAAATGCCAGATAAATGGAGCAGCTTCTCAATGGCTCACACTACTCTGTGGTAGTGTGTATAATTGTCAGCTTTACCAGCTAGACCAGATACGAAATATGACCAGATAAGCTAATTCTACTTATCATAAAGCTATATTAACAGAATCTTGAAAGTCTGGAAGTACAATTTTTCTGCCGTCTCCTTTACAGCCTGAAAAACTAGTGACAATCCTTTACAAACCTCTTGCCCTGCCCATTTTGCAGTTCCAGGCTATGCTGTTTCTTAGGCAGCATCACCCCCCCACCCCCCAGTGTCTCCAAAGATCTTTCCCATATACCATTGCAATAATTTGGCTTACCACAGAGGCATGGCGAAACTTTTGAAATGTGTAAGTGAAAGCTTATTAGATCACCTTCTAATCAGATTTTTTTTAAAGTCCTACTTTCTATTCCTATATTTTCTGGAGTAAGGTTGATGATATCCAGACAGGTTTGTGGCAGACCTGGGAAAGCTCCCCTTTAGCAAAAGTGTGTGTGTGTGTGGGGGGGGGGGTTGGAGCCAGAAATAATATTTGTATTCAACCAGGACATCTGACACACTCAGCATTATTTTGCTATTTAAATATATGTCTAAACTGCCATTTCCCAATGGGTTCTTAAATGGCAAATAAAAAGTGTGTAATTTTTATATAAAATGTTGAAGAGTTATCTTCATATAGTGAACGGAGAGGAAGTACAACTGCAAATATATGAAACGCTTTACAATGGTTGAACAGATAATCAGATTTCAAACATAGGGGTCTTCAAACTTGGCAACTTTAAGACTTGTGGACTTCAACTCCCAGAATTCTGGGAGTTGAAGTCCACAAGTCTTAAAGTTGCCAAGTTTGAAAACCCCTGTCCAAACACATTAGATCTCTTTGAGAAGAGATAACATAAGGAAGGACTTCTCTGATAAACATAAGGAAGAACTTCTCTGATATGTTCATGGCCAGTTTCATCCTGCTGAAGATACTGTGGGGAGGGCTTCCCTTGAAAATATTAGTGCACGGCTATTTCATGTACTGCATCATGGCTTACCTCAATTTTGGAAGAGGCTATAATTTTATAAGATCTTGAGGAAATTTCATTTATTGTTTTCCCTTAGTATTTCTTAAGCTTTTGGTCTTTTTAATTTTTTAAAGAATCTTTTACAAATGATAGATAACATTTTTATTTTATTTGGGCATACTTGACATTGTGAAATTTCTTGCTACTCTCGCCCTCTTTGACTGGATATATTTATAGCATTTTTTCTGAGCTCTTAACAAAGAATTTTTATGAAAGCTAATAAGGCAATAAGGTTTCTTGACATGATGGTGCTACTTAGGGAACATACAGGTCATCTTCGACTTATGGCCACTCTTTCAGTGACTGTTTGAAGTCATAGGGGTGCTGAATGGCCTACAACTCAAAGTGCCCAAAATTACTTCCTTTGCAGTGCCGCACAGTAATGTGATCAGAATTTGGGCACTTGACTGCCCACTCACACTTATAACCACAGATATAGGTAAAATTCAAATTTTTATGTCCAGTAAGAAATATATCCTTTCTGTCCAGGGAGAAAAAAAAAACATTGAAGGTTGTTCAACAATCAAGATTTATAATCCAAAGTGTTCCATATGTTTCTTCTACAAGAAAATAATTCCACAATACAGTTCTGAAAGTCAGTATTTATGTTCAAAATTCAGACAGGCCAAACTTAGAATATTTATCATCTCTGCCACACAGATAAGTAGCCCCCAAGCCTGTTTCTTTTTTTTTAACTGAAATTCTCAGTAGTAAAAGCTTCCAAGGCCAGTCAAAGTCTTATCTAATTCTGGGCTTCAAGCAAAGGAATGTTTTGTTGTGCTGCAGCTCAGGGCCCGGCTTTAGTCTTTTTTTGTCCCCATAATGCGAAGTCGCATCCAGCCCAGCCCAAGAGTACAGCACAAAGGGGCATTTTGGCGCACTGCACTGGGACTGTAAAAAACAGCCCCTGAGCCATAGTGCAGCACAAAGCCCAGCCCTGCCCCACCAGTTAGACTCATCAGTAGTGGGAGCAAGAAGATGGCAGAGATGGGCTGGGGCACCAGAAGGCAGAACGACAGGGGTTTCAGAGTACAGGGTGATCAGTGAGCTAGGGTGGCTGCTACTTTCTGGAGAATGGCAAGAAGCCTGGAGCCACAGGCAGGGTGCAAGGCCATCAAAAGGGCAGAGATGGGGGGGATAGGCAGATAGGAGGCGTTGGAGGCAGAGAAGGTTGGGAGGGACCATCCTGGAATGTTTAGGATCAGCTAACAACTGGTAAAATTTGCTTAATGATGGCAAATGGGCTTGCTGGAATAGGGGTTGCTAAGTGATGTAGTCACATGATATTTCACTTTACGACAACATTCCTTAGCAACCAAAATTTTTGTCCCAATTGTGGTTGTAACTCGAAAAGTACATTTAAAGCCAATCTGAAAGTAAAATTCGCTATTTCCCGGATCAATCATGGGAATGATCCCAATCAGCCAGTGATATTGTGAATAAGATGTCATTGTGATGCTAAATAGCCAGTAAGATTTGGCTGCATGACAGTAACACTGAACGCAAATGAAACCATTTGAGAGAGGAAGCAGTATAAATACATCAATGAACTGCTCCATAGACATTGACAAAACGGTATGGGTATTTGTGTTTCAGTAGAGAAAATAGTCTTGAAATGAGATTACTAATTTCAGTTCAGCTGTTCTTATGGAACATTTCCTTTGGTATAGTTAAACATAAGAAATATATATCTCTGTGGAAATATAATCCTTAAGCTATAGGAAAAGTTTGATTTGGAAATCTGTTACCTGACGCTATAGCTTTTAATTACACTACAGCTGCTTCTCAGTCATAGTTAAATTCTTTTGGCCACTCCGATAAGTTATGGAATAATTTATGCTATGGTGCTTGAACAATGCTTGTAGCAGTTTCTTTTTGGAACAGATTTGAACTGAGAGTAAGAAATTGATTAATAATCCTAGCCTAAACTATCTAGTCTTATTTTTAAGGTAATTTCTCCATCCCTCCAAACTACCGATTTTCCTAATGCTATGGAGAAATTATACATACACCGCCCTTCTCAGCTTATGTTATATTTATTTCAAATGTCTACATTATTTATGGATTGTTTTCTTCTCACCAACACAATTAAAAAAAAGTGAAGGAAAGGTTTGTCTCTTACTCCATTATTGCAATTAAGAATTTTACATCCTTAGTGCCAAAGGACAAAAGTGGTTCATTTGCCCTAGGGGAACAGAACAGTGATAAGATGATTTTTCGTCAAGGATCATTGGGTCGTAATTAAGTTACATTCATTGCTATTACTTTTTGAAGGCTGATTGGTAAATGACAGGCTTCATGCATTTAGTACGGACAGTGTTCACTGGAGGTTTTTTTCTCCCTCTGTCAGAAAATCCTGTTGAGCCTGATAATGTAAATGTGGCATTTTATTCTGAACAAAAGAGTAGGGAAATGAGCTATCTTGTCTAATCATTCAGTTGTTTAACACTGACTTCCAGTTTAGACTCAATTGGCTGGAAAGCACTTGACATGTGAAGTTAGTGCTGTTCGGAATTCATGTTTGAGTAAATTTTAAAGTAAGTGACAGCTAAATTGTACCTAGGGAAATTACAAAGCCTTCAACACAGTTAATTTTTTGGGGAGGATTAGTTGTAATTGCAACATGAGTCTCCTTGAAGATTCCTCCTTAAAGCTGATGAACAAGGGGGAGGGGGACGTTTAGCTCTTTTAAGGGCTCTGTTCTGTTAACAGAATAATTTTTTAAACTGATTGTATCTTCTTGAATTGATTTCCTTCCATGCTAACTTTTGCTTTAGATTTGAAGAGGGGTTTGTTTTTATCATTCTGTTTTTCCCCCCAAAGTCCTTCCCCCCCTCCCTTTCCCCTTCATTTTTCTCTAGTGATTTCTGGTTTGAGAGCATTCCAATTAGTAAAACCCTTAGGTAAATTGCCACTTCACTAACACGCTATGCAGAACATTAAAACACTTCATTCCAATTAAAATCAATATTTAGCTTCTTATTTTACTTTTTTGATCAAGCAGGCTCCTTGGTTTGTACAGGTTTTTATATCCTGACTAGAAAACTGAATTTGAGAAAGTGACAAATTTTTTAGTATTAATATTTGTAATAAATTAAATGTAGAAGAGGTAAAAAAGAATGATGCATGTAGCTGTAATTCACAAATAAATGATTTCTAATTTGTACAGGTAATTTTTAATGTTGCGATTTTTGAAAATTAATGAAATGAATTAATTTCATAATTAGATTATTTCCTGTTAAGATTCAGACAGATGAGTTCCAAAATAACATTTGCTTAATCACAAATTAATTCAGTTTTCAATTAAATGTATGAATGAGAAAATAATTTATAATCAAGTAGAGCATATCTAGACTGCATGTTTATCTAGGCAGAAACCTTATTGCATATTGTAGAATAGATCTCTCAAAACAGTTATGACACTGTACTGCTGGGACTGAAATATATAAACTGGCAGATATGCAAGTAACAATGAAACAGCTTTGTTTAAATAAATGTAGCACTGCATCTCTGAATAGCAAAATGTTCCGACTTGTATAAACAATATTAAGAACAATTGTAAAATTATGCTCATGTAACAAAATGTTCAAGTAGTTTGATCTATATTAAAATTTCACCATTGGAAAATATAATTATTTATGGCACTAGGAAGAGCCATGCTAGATCAGATCTAACAATTGTCTAATCTGACATTCTCTTTTCAGAAAGGTCAGCCACATATAAATGGAGATCCCATACCTAAGAAGAAGAATAAAAGTTCAGTAGCATCCTCCCAGTTAAGTTATCTAGCAGTCGCACCTAGTAATGGTTCAAGAAATAAAATCTAGCGAAGATTACAGAAAAATAGAAACTAATAATGAATGACCTATTGCAACAAGGTAGCCATAAAAAAGGCTAAAATAGGGAAAGTGCCTGGACCAGATGAATTTCTAGCTTCTTATTATAAGCACTTAGTTACATTTTTTTTGTTGCAAATATGAACTCTATTTTATAGAGTGGAGAGATATGAGGTAGCTGGATAGAAACATACTAATATAGCATTACAGTAGTCCTCACTTAACAGCCATAATTGGGATCAGAATCACAATTACTGAAGGAGTTAAGTGAGACATCACATGACTGCTCAACAACTGCAATCTTTGCACTCTCAATTAATTGCACTTGTTAAGCAGTCTTGCAGATCATTAAGCAGATTGAGTCCCGGGTAAGGAATGTGGGGTGCTTCAATTTTTACTGAAGAGTTAGTTGAGAGATTATATTAGAAATATATTGAACATTTTGGAATGCCTAGAATAGCATAAAAAAAAACAAGCTTCATTGATCTTTCTAAATTCAGAAAAAGGCTCTGCCAATTTGAACTAGACTTCCTTGTTTAAAATTTTGGAAGATACAGACTTTAGAGAGAATTTTATTAAGTGGGCAAAATCAATTTATACTTCACAGAAGGCAGATAAATATAAACAGGGAATTGACATACATTTGTAAAATACAGATGAGGACACCATTATTATTCATATTAGCTCTGGAAATATTGAATAGAACCATAAGACAAGGCAAAAGAATTGCTAGAGAGGATTGAAAAGGAAAGGTATAAATTATGGGCAATATTTGGTGAAAATCTGCAAAGTCCTTTGGAAGAAATAGAAATATTAATTTAAAAATTAAAGATTTTAGTGTGCTATCTGGATTTAAAATTAATAATGAGAGAATGAAGATGTTAATAAAAATATAGATGGAAGGAACAAAAACTATACAAAAACTGGTTTTAAGATTGAGAGAAAAGTGAAATACTTGGGTGACTAATATGAATTGTATGTCTTTTCAGAACAATTAAGACATGAAATGAAGTTATGGATATGCTAAGGTTGGAAAAAGTACAGTTGACATTGTTAGGTAGAATTTTTATGATTAAAAATGATGCTTTTTTTAAAACAGTAGCTATTTTGATAAACAATATGTACCATTTTAACAATGGCAGAAAGACGTATTTTAGTTGGTATGGCAGGAGTTACATATAAGAGAGCCTGGTTTTCTTGCAAACATTTCATTATTCATTGCTCTCTCAGAGAATAAACCCCGCTCCCTTGTAGCACTGATGAAGTTACCTAGTTGGGTAATGAAATTCTCAGGAAAACAATCAAGTTGGGAGAGCACCAAGGATTCTAAAGATTAAATAAAAAAAATTCCAAGATAGAAAGGGACTAGGACAGGGGTAGGGAACCTTGGCTCTTTTATGACTTGTGGACTTCAACTCCCAGAATTCCTGAGCCAGCATGGCTGGTTGAGGAATTCTGGGTATTGAAATCCACAAGTCATAAAAAAGCCAAGATTCCCTACTTCTGGACTGGGAGGACTAGGACTGCCTGATTTGAGATTGTATTTTGCAACCTGCAGCTTGGTTTGGTTGAATCAGTGGATGCTGCTAAGAAATAAGAGAATCTTAGAACTAGAAGAGCATGACCTGAAGTTTGGAGGACATGGCTCTCTATGGTACATTAAAGTTAAAGTAACTTTTAAAAATCACTATATTAAAAGTGCCAAACTGAGCATATGGAATAGAAGTAAACCCAAATTGTGCCTAAAAATACCTTTATGGGTCTTAGCACAAGAAGAATTTTATAGAAAAGAAACAGCAGGCAAAGAGAAATGGTTAACATATAGAGAGCTATTACATGAGTCTGGAGAATATAAGATGAAATCAAGAGAACTTGATTGCAGAGGGATTTAGTTTTCAGTAGTTTTCATATGCAGAATTAAAAGGAAGATTTAAAATAGATAACAGGATATTTCGAATTGAACAGCACAAGACAGAATTTGAAATTGAACTATGTAAAATCATGAACATATAATTACTAAAATGTATAGACTGGTGAAATTTGAAATGGAAAAAGAAGTGAAAGAGTGTATGATAAAATAGGCTTAAGAACTTCGCACGTAATATATTGCTTGAACAGTGGGAAAATATGTGGCTGAAAGGACTGAAATTTACCCTATGCTATTATTTAAAAGAGATCTTTTATTAGATGATGTACCAGAAAAATAGTCTAGAATGTATAAAGGTACTTCAAATTTATATGTGGAAAACATGAAGGGTCATTTTATTGTGCCAGTAGACTTGCAAAAAAAAAAAAAAAAACCAGAAAATTTTGGGTTCGAATAGAGTTTTAAAGATAAATATTCAATTGAAACCATAACTTTATTTATTTGGACTAATAGATGGACAATTAGAAAAGAGTTATGGAACATTATTTTTATATATAACTGTTGCAAAATTATTATATGCACAAAAATGGAAAGGCTGTGAAATACCCACAATAAGAGGAATAGATGGTAAAGATGATAATTACGAGGGCAATTCGGAAATTAACCTCTGTTTGGTTATCAATGACAGACACTCGCAGATACAGAACTTTTATTATACCCATTAGAAAACTACAACATTACATTACTTTTCGATATAATCGCCATTCAAGTTGAAGCAGTTGTCATAACATCTTACAAGGTTTGAAATTCTTTAGTAGTAGTCACTTGGCGCCAAATCTAGGCTATAGGGAGGGTGATCAAAAACATCCCAACGGAACTGCTTCGAAAGTTCTTGGGTGCGTCTAGCAGTGTGCAGGCGAGCATTATAGTGAATCAAAACCACACCGGAAGTGGTGCCATAGAAAATCCTACCAAATGTGAAGATGCCAAAGGAGTACTGCTAGTGAAGTTCATGGAGCATGGTTCGACCATCAATTCAGAAGTCTACTGTGAAATGTGTACGAAAACTGAGACGAGCCATCCATAACAAGCATTGGAGCATGCTGACTTCAGTTGTGGTGTTGGTCAATTTGAATGGCGATTATGTCGAAAAGTAATGTAATGTTGTAGTTTTCTAATGTGTATAATAAAAGTTCTGTATCTGCGAGTGTCTGTCATTGATAACCAAACGGAGGTTTATTTCCGAATTGCCCTCGTAGCAGATGTGGCAAAATTGACTTGCATAATTAGAAAAGGACAATAACTACATCAGTGATTAATAATGAACTTTTGATTATGTGTTTGATCTTTAGAAAGAGTAGACTATGGAATGAAGGGAATTATGTAACTTTGGGAAAAGGTCAAAATATAAGTATATTTATAACCATTTTTAAGAAGATCAGAAACCCTTTTTCTGTTTCTTTGCATTCTTTTCACTTATTATTTTTTTATTTCTCTTTTTCTGTGAAAATTTGTATTTTTTCTTTTAAAATTTTCTTTTATAAAAATTATATATAAAAAGCTCAAAAGGGTAGTTGATTTGGCATGTCTGTTTTTGAAAGGTGTTCTTTAAAAAGGCAGTTGCATAATAGAGCATGACTTTGATTGAGGCTGGATTCTTATAGTTCCATTTAATTTTTGTAGTGGTTTATTAAAAATCTTGGCTTGGGCTCAGAATGACTCAGTGAACATAACTCATTGTGAATAACTGCTGCTGTTATTTTTTAAAAGAGCCAAATTACCAGTTTTCTCACACTGAGAAGTTTCTGATGTTGCATCAGGTTCTGAAAGGGTATTTTCTCTGCAACTCTTGCTTAGGGAAATCTGGACAGTGGTGGGTAAGAAAGTTTCTTAACATGCATAGCACTTTAATTCCAGAGCTTTCTGCTTTAGGTGTGATTAATTTTATAAATGTGGTTGGAGAACTCTCATTTGGCAATCTTGAAATTGAATATTAAGATGTCATTCTAGTACTCTCCAGATGTTAAGTCAAGATAACAGTTTAAAAATGTAACCTTTATAGGTGCGTACATTTTCTTTACTCCTAAGTATAACTTTTAACCCTTTTACCTTATTTTACAAACACAGGCTAGATATCTTCAGAACTATATATTTGAATCCTGTGTATACTAATAATGTATCTCGTTGGTTGGCGTTCATTTATTAATAGTTTTGATATAAACAATGAATTTAATATTGTGGGAAAGCAGCTGAGATGAATACTATTGGTCTTTCCAGAGTCACTGTCAGAAGCTGAAATAAATAGAGAAAACTTGAGCATATAAATTTGTACCCTAAAGAAAATCATGGGGAAGAGTTTGCAAGCTGTTTCTATGTATGTTAACTGAACTTTTATTCAGAGCAGAAGAAAACATTGATTATATTAAGCTTTATATCCATATGTGGTAACTACCACAGCATTTCTTTTGTATGACAGTAATCTAGTTTGTATCATCCTCTTGCAGTTTTGAAATTAACCTGTAATTTAGTCTTCACCCCAAATGACAATAATTCAAATGACTCTGTGGGGTGCCAGAAGATGTTCTGTAAACAGGGCTATTTACAATTTCATCTGGACTGGAGTAAAATCATTATGCCTACATTTGTAATTAATAATTAAATTTGCATCAATGTTTACAAAATGTTACCAACCTTTTAAAAACAATAATGCATGGGAAGTGTTTAAATGAATACTTTTCTTTCAAAAACTTTGCCTCTGAAGTTATGTAACAGTCTTGTTTCATAAATATGACATGCTGAATTTTCAATCCTATTCAACATTTTCTGTATAATTATCTTATACAACAAATATCAGTAATTAAGGTGTTTTGTTTTTTCTTCCTGCTAAAATCTTTTTCTGGATTTCCTTTAAGGGATGACTTATTAACAGCCGTGGAAGTGTTATTTGATTGCTATAGGAAGTACGGTGGGCTGCCTAAACTTCATGATATCTTATGTGGATTAATAGAGAAGGGAGACACTGAAACAGTGAAGAAAGGTTAGTCACTTCTATTAAGCATTTCTGTTTTCTCCTGTTGTTTCAGGGTGCAGTTTTTTTTACCAAATAAACTGTTGGGAATGTTTGTTCAAATAATATTCTATAATAATAGGACACATTGTATTTTTAAACAAGTTCTCATAGCTGCTCTAATATCTACATTTTACATAGCCTTTTTTATTGTAAAAATAATTGATATAGATAATTTTAATTGGATTGGTGACCATTTAGTCATGACTTAAATTTGTGCTTTTCTAGCGTTGATTGTGCTTTATTTCACCAATATAAGAGATCTGTAAATGGCATTGAATAAAAAATTACAAGTGACCATATAACTTACTGTGTCTCTTTAAGTTCCTTGTTATTGGTTAGCCTAATGAGTCATTTAAACAAATGTTACAGTTTTCGACTTTCTCACCGAAGAGAAAAAACAGATGGGAATGATGTTTGATCTCTTCTTTGCCTTTCTGGCAATTGGCAAATACAAAGAAGCCAAGAAGATCATTGAGGTGAGAGTATATCTAAAGTACCCTAATCTCTTACAGCTATTTAGAATGTTAATTGGAATATATTTAAACTTTTTAGCCACTAATTAGTTTTGTTATAATTAACGCTAAATAGAGTTCAAATCTAATCACATACAAGTGGTAGGAAGCCAAGGGAGATCTTGGGCAGCTTTTTAAAATATGTATAATTATGTTTAGAAATGAAATAATCTCCTGTATATTCAAATTGTTTTTTTTTTTACTTTGTCAAATTTCCTATTAAATATCCACGTAATATTTGCATATAAATCTTACATTGTGAAACAAATTAAACCAGCATTCCTGGGTGTAAAGTTGCTAATCCTCTTTTCTAACAAATTCTTTGTTCTTTAAAGCACTGGAATTTAATTTGCTGCAGACTATACTTAGATTTATTTGTAATGCTTGTCTAAGAATTAATCAGCCAAACAGCAGTGTCTGCTGTAGCTTGATCTTTCATTTAGCACTTCTTTTTTTCTCCTACTATAATAAGCAGCTTACAGAGAATGGAGTGAGTTTGGGGTTCCTGTCTGCACTTGGAAAAAGTAGGTATAGGCAGGCAGAAACGTTTCCCACTTCCCTGATGCATTCACTCACAACTTTATCCAGAAGCTTCCAAGCCAATATTGTAGATCCCTTTGATAATTGAGCGAACACTGGCATTTTCAAGCACATGCCAATGTCCAGAGACAGCCTCACCCCACCCCACCAGGGCCCTCAGCTTACAAAAGCAAACACTAAGAGTGAGAAAAGGGGTGTAGAAAGAAATGTGATAAATAAAGGCAATTGTTCAATATTGGCAACTTGTGGACTTCAACTCCCAGAATTCCCTAGCCAGCATGGCCTAGTCTTAAAGTTGCCAAGGTTGGATACCCCTGAGCCAAGGCACACAGACAGAGGTGACATCTGGATAGTGGCTGCTGTGATAGGCAGGCAAGAGGACTATCATTCCACTGCTAAGACTACAAGCTGTAGTGAACAGCATATCCCTGTTCTGTTTCGAGCTTTGCTGCAACCTTGGTAGCAACCAAAGAAGGAGCAATCACATTGAAATAGCACCTCATCCTAATTAGCACAAGAACTTTTGAAAAACAAAACAAAACAAAGGTTTTATGCTACTTTATAGACTTTCATTTGAATTGAGTATTAAAAGACTGAGAATAAAAGAGTCTAAGTATTAGACATGTTTAGGGGGGCGACAACCCTTTGTAAGTCCTAGAAGGATGGAGGTGACCTAGAGCAATATCCTATTGGGGAAGGTGTATATTGGGTACACTTTTGCTATGCTATGATGTGTCCAGTCCTTGGAAATCAAAGAACCCTCACAGTAGGTGACATGATCTATGTAGGACTAGTATATTTATCTAGTTTTGATTGAAATTTTGCTGATTGAAATGGGCTACATCAGTTGCATTTCTCCTTGCCCCTAACCAGTGGTGGGATTCAGCCAGTTCGCACCACTTCGGCAGAACCGGTAGCTAATTTTTTGTTGCCCAGGCCCAGAATGGACTTCCGGAAGCAGCATCCACACAGAGAACCGGTTGTTTACATATTTGAATCTCACCACTGCCCCCAACTCAATATTCATTTACTACTTACACATTAGTGAAAAGAGAGGTTAATCTTTGGAAAATGTTAAATTTAGCTTTGTTTCAAACGGGGGGAAAAGCCTCCAAGGAATATTTTAAATTATAATGTGGTTTGTAAATAATTGTGCAGAAAGAACATATGAATTTATCTAATGTTAATTTTACTCAGCTACACTATCTGATTGACAAGTTTAGTTTTAAATTGTCAAAAAAGTTACAAATGAAAGGATGGATGAAAATTTAATCATCTTTTAAGATATGTAAAGGGATTATTTCCCTCCTCTCAATTTATGATAGGGACAAAATGAAATAATATTTTTCCTGGGTTTAGAAATTTCCCAAAAATTTACTTCTCTAATCTTGATGGTTATATATTATCTTGATTAACAGTTGCTAAGAAGCAGCTATGAAAACATATACTTGCCCCCATATCCTATTTTACTTGGAAGCTTTTTGAATGAATCTGGCTGATCTCAGTGTCATGCTGAGTATTAGAACTGAGAGACTTATTGCTTCTTAAAGACCATTTCCTCCTGCTGTTTGATAAATGCTTGTTGGTATCATTATCACTTGGGTGCCCTGTTCTTCATATGTCTAAATCTGATATATTTGTTTTGTGGCCTGTACAAGAAGTGCATGCCCTTAGTGTGTTTATGCCTCCCCCCCTTCCTTTTAATAAACACTGTAGTATGTATGTATGTATATATGTATGTATGTATGGGTGTGTGTGTGTGTATTTATTTATTTAAATTTTATCCAGCCTTCTGTTTATAATTCATTTACTTTACACACACACATACACACAAAGAGAGAATCGTTCAAGTTTAGCTTATTTATGGTAAGTAGAATGCATTCAGGTAGTCATCACTTAATGACTATTTGTGCAGTGATTGCTTATGAAAATGCTGAACCAGGAGACTTGTTATCAGTCCTTATAGCTGTGATCATCACAGTGTGCTGCAGTCATGTGATCATGATTTGGGCTCTTGGCTATCAGCTCACAATTATGAGGGTTGCAGCATCCTGCACTCACACTTGCAATCTATACTGCTGACTTCTGATAAGCAATGTCAATGGGGAAACTGACAGAAGGTTGCAAATGAATGTAACAACAGCAGAATTTGCTTAACTGCAGCACATGGAACTTCTGCAGTTGCCATTATAAATTGGCAAAGTCATATAATAATAATAAAGTTGGAAGGGACCTTGGAGGTCATCTAGTCCTCTCAGGCAGGAAACCCTATACCATTTCAGACAAATGGCTGTCCAGTCTCTTCTTAAAAACTTCCAGTGTTAGAGCATTCACCGCTTCTGGAGGCAGATTATTTCACTGACTAATTGTTCTGTCAGGAAATTTTTCCTTAGTTCTAGGTTGCTTCTCTCCTTGATTAGTTTCCATCCATTGCTGCTTGTCCTGCCTTCAGGTGCTTTGGAGAATATGTTGACTCCCTCCTCTTTGTGGCAACCCCTGAGATATTGGAACACTGCTATTATGTCACCCCTAGTCCTTCTCTTCATTAAACTAGACATACCCAATTCCAGCAACTTGAGATTTTTTCTACTTTAATTTGAACAAGATATGGCCATGCCAATCTGTGAATCTGTGATGGAAACACAAAAGGTGTCCAAATTAACCCCCCCCCCCAAATGTTGATAGGCAGAAGAGGTAGAATAATAGACGATACCTTGGATTCTAGTAACATATTTTCTTATATGAGAGATAAGATCTTTGTTGGAAGAAGTGAATGGTTGATAAACCTGAATCAAGACAGCATATGTGCTGTTGAAAATTTCTTGATTTAGTATCATAAAATGGATTTAATAGTTTTGATCTACATTAGAAATATTAATTTAAGTGGAGCTTTTAAGTCTCCTGAAGCAGCACAGCACATGAGCCAGAGAACTGTGCTAAAGAAGGGTGACATCATCACTGAGAATCTACCTACCACAAAGACTATTTGAGGAATTGGAAGAGTGAGATTAGAAAGACCAAGTTTTAGAGTCAGAGATTTGAGACCAGACCAACTTGATAGAGAAAGCCAGATTTAACTATTTACTTTGCTCTGAGCAGCGAGCTAGAGAGATGTAGAGTCTTAAGTACATATATATTAAACTGATACTATTGAGTATGTTCATGTGCCTTAGAGAACATTTAAGTTACATAACAATTTTTTATCAAAACTCATGGCATTATTTATAAGAGCATATCAAAGTATTTATTGATTCATGTTTTTCATCCCATTCTCTTATAAGTTTTTGGGAGTTCTTAAGGATTTGATCAAAAAAATGTAAAAGATTTCTTGAGATTTATTTCTTGCTGTTTTATTACGTTATACAGAGCTTATTTTCACTTTCAATACTATTCCTTTGCAAGATTATTTATTGCCGGATAAACCAATTCTGGCTTACTTTTTACTGATAACCAGGAGTGAAGTAAGGAAGCCTGAGCTCGAGATTTAAAGTGTATTGCAGAGGGAACTTTTTCCCATACTATAACTTTTTTTTTTTTTTTTAATTGTTTTTAAAGTTGTACGCTTTAAATACACTCTAAGCAAGCAAATCGGTGTTACTTCATTTGTAAAATAAGTTCAAAAGAAATTTCAGATTATTGATATGGATGGATAAATATATGCAGATGGCAGCATGGTTGGAACCAGTGCCTGTGCAGGGCTAGATTTCAGCACGATAATTGACTTCATGTGTATAGAAAAGGGAGAAGTAGAAATATGTTTTTGATATATCCGCATATATAGGTAGTCCTTGACTTATGACCACAACTGAGCCCAAAATTTCTGTTGTTAAGCAAGACATTTGTTAAGTGAGTTTTGCCCCATTTTGCAACCTTTCTTGCTACAGTTGTTAACTGAATCACTGCAGTTGCTAAGTTAGTAACAAGATTGTTAAGTGAATCTGGCTTCCCCATTGACTTTGCTTGTCAGAAGGTCAGAAAAAGTGATCGCATTACCCCATGACATTGCCAATGTCATAAATATGAACCAGTTGTCAAGAAGCAACGGATGGAAACTAATCAAGGAGAGAAGCAACCTAGAACTAAGGAGAAACTTTCTGACAGTTAGAACAATTAACCAGTGGAACAACCTGCCTCCAGAAGCGGTGAATGCTCCAACAGTGGAAGTTTTTAAGAAGAGACTGGACAGCCATTTGTCCGAAATGGTATAGGGTTACCTGCCTGAGCAGGGGGTTGGACTTGATGACCTCCAAGGTCCCTTCCAACTTTATTATTATTATTATTATTATTATTATTATTATTTATTTATTATTTATTATTTATTATTATTAACATCCATAGTATAATTCAGTGTCCTTGGCAGTGATTGGTGCAGAGTAATTTCTTAAGCGAAAAGGATTTGCTACATACACTTTTTCAGCATTTAAAGCTGTTTAGATAATTGGCATTTGGAGCATAAGTAATATTGAAAGTTGGAGGTGAAAGCTGAATCTAGTTTTTGCCATATCACAAAGGGGATTATCTGTAATTTCAAGTGAAATATTTTTGTATAATGTCAATGGGCATAGTATATAAAATATTAATTTTATAGTTCTTGCTGGGTTATTTTTTCTTGTATATTCTCATCAAATGGTTTCAGAATGAAATAAAAGCAATAATTGAATGAGCTGTTTTTGTTATACCTGCTTGCAAGTATAAAGTGAACTATAAAATAATATGTGAACATTTTTTGTTGGATCATATTTGTCTGATAAGTCATGTTTTATTCTCTTTTGAACCTGTATGTGAGAAGGAAATTAAATGCTCAGATTTTTCCAAAATTTTGTTTAAATGTTACTGTGGCATTGTTTAATAAGTTTGCCTACTCACACTATTCAATTTTTTACCTATTGGATGTTAAATAACATACACTAATGATATTACTAGTAGAATAGGAATTTAGCAGTAACATAGATGGATTTACAGAGTATTCTGAAGAGGTTGGCTGCAGAATATTTTTCATGCTTACTGGAAAGCATCCAGTAATAACGGGGGCTATTGACTAATAGAGTAATAAAGGAAATTTGGTTTTGGAAAAAAATATTTCTGCTCTAGTAAGAATAGGACGGTTACTAAACCCTACGTATCTTTTCATTGTGAGTGATTATTGTCAAGAAGGCAGCTGTGCAGGGGGAAAAGTTTGTAGTTGTATTGGAGAATTCTGAATGCTTGACTTGAATTGTCAAAATGAAATATTTTTTATTTTTATTTTATATCCCCCCTTTATTGTATACTCCCCATATCCAAATCTCCTTATATCTAGTGAATCAGAGAGATGTCTCTGCCTGAACCACTTCCAAATATTATTTTGTTTCCCAAGGCTTAAAAAATGCCTACTTTGCCTCTATTTCGATCAAGGATATTTTCCATACTCTCTACACGCTGGGTGGTGAGCCCCTACAAGATTTTTCTCTAGCATTTTCTCCTCAGGTTGTGCACTGTTCTTTTCTTTCTTTATTGTTGTTACTACTTTTAAAGTTGTATGTTACTCAGAGTCTTTGGCTGCCTTCTAATTTTGACAAATAAGTTTAAAACACCAAATATTTTGTTATAGTTTTGTGCATGAAAAACAATTTCAAATTGAGCAATATGTGTTCTAACAAATTACCTTATCTTAAATTAATCTTATCAATAAATAGGTATATATAAAATTGAAACCTTTAATAGCAATTAAGGTAGTCAGCATCAGTAGACTAATCTAAGACATAAACAGTCGGTACAAAAAACTCTATTTATTCTTCAGGACAGAATGTTTCAAGGAATAAGTGCTTGAAAGTATAGTAGTTATATGTATCGATACCATAAATTTCATTCTAAAAAATAAATTTTGTTTTTGCTATTTTAGAATAAGTAAGAATTCTTTATTATAATGCCCAGTGGGAGTTCAATTGGCCTTTCAGGAAGCCAAATTACAAATTTCATATTAATAATTTGTTTTGAGGAAGTTATCCTTAGAAAACAAGTACTTACTGATTTTGAAATCTTCTTTTACAGACACCCGGCTTAAGAGCAAAACCAGAAAGATTGGAATGGTTTGCAAACAGATGTATTGCAAATAATAATGTATGTATATTATTAATTTTGGTTTGTGTATATTATTGATTCAGTAGAATTCCATCATATTACTATCAAATCATTCAAACCCAAGAACAAATAGATTACTTTCTGCAGGGATCACTGAATAGTATTTAATCCAGTTTCCAGATGGCAGTATTGTAATTTCTATGATTAGTTATTCTTGATTTCTTATCCTTTAGATCAGTGCTTCTTAACCTTGGCAACTTTAAAATGTGTGGACCTCAAGCTGTGGAGAATTCTGGGAGTTGAAATCCATATGTCTTAAAGTTGCCAGGATTGAGAGACATTGTTATAGATCAGGGGTAGGCAACCTTGGCTCTTTTACGACTCGTTGAAGTCCACGAGTCGTAAAAGAGCCAAGGTTGCCTACCCCTGTTATAGATGATGTTTAAGGCACTATTATTTCCCCCTCATTCTTCTCACCCTTTACATGAATTGTGACTATTTCTGGTAAAAAAATAGCTATTTCAGAATAATGAAATTGGAGAAGGAAATTTAGACCAGCATGTCTAATTTCCTGCTGAGTGCAAGAATCCTATAGAAAGGCATTTAGGTTTGTCTTGAACATATCTAGAGAAAGGGAGTTTCTCTATGGAATTGCTGTTAATATTAGAAAAGTTTTTCTGATAGCATCTCCCTTGCTGTAACTTAAACTAAGGATTTTTTTGTAAGGTACTCCTCGATTATGAACATAATGGAGTCTGGAGCCTGAGTATTCGTTGGAATAAAATGAATGTCAAAACTCCCTGTATATCCACTGAATTGTCATGCAGTCTAGCTCACATTTACCTAGTTTATAAATTATGGTGTCATTGAGTACTCGTCAAATACTTGCAGGATTCTCTATATCTTGAACTTTCTTGCAAAATTATTAAATTATTATCATTAAATCCTTAGGCAGCATCATTTGTTCCAATATGATTAATAAGGATAACTTGTATCAGTGAACATGATAAGACACTGATATTTTTCTGTCATATCCCTGATCCTTGCTTCTAGCAGTCAGCACACTTCGAGACCCAGTGAGTCCTGTCAGTATATGCTTATTTCAGTTCCTTGCAATAGTTAACCACCAACTGCCATGACTTTCCTCTTTGTCTTCAGATTGCATCCATTGTGCCCTTTAAGGATCTTTGTTTTTTTCTTCTTTTGAACACTCAGAACATTATTCATCTGTAAGATCCGAAAACTATTTATGAATTCCAGTAATGCTTAATATCTTCTGGGTTTTTTCCCAATAATTGTTACTCTCTTCTACTGCACATCTTCCAGTTAGACTTGTGTTATTGATAGAGAATTACTTCGTAGTTAGTTTTTGTTACAAGAGCTTCTTTTCTGTGAACTCAAAAATTTGCATTCTTGTTAGCCAAAGCTCCTGTTTTTCCCTTCAATATTTCTCAAATATTCATCTGGTTATTTTCAGGCAGGAAGATAAACATGTTAGAAGCATTGCAAGTCACAATTATAGATTTGCTCTAATCATTTTCATTTGTTTGATTTTTTTTTGATTTTTTTCCTCTTCTATTTAGTCATGTTCGATTCTCAGAGACTATATGGACAAGTCCCTACAGTTTTCTTGGCAAGATTTTCCAGAAGTGGTTTGCATTTTCTCCTTCCAATAGCTGAAAGAAAGTGACTAGTGTAAGATCATCCAGCAGGCTATGTGCCTAGAACTCACTGTCTCCCAATTTCTAGCATGATGCCTGGACTATTACACCCAACTGGCTTTTTTTGTTTTTTAGGGAACCATTGATAATAGAACTTGTATTCTTCTTGTTGTCCTGTCAGGCTTTCACTTTAACAAAGTATAAATTCTTGCCTTAGAGAAAATGTTCTGAGGCTATCACTTAAACTCCCCAGAAAAACTTTTGTTAGCTCATTCGGAGAACTTCGAATCTGGAAATTGGCTGGAATAACCTTAGAATAAACCCTCTTGCAATTGTTGCTCATTTTTTCAGGAAGCAGTGATTCACTAATTCTTGCTGAGTAATTAGAAGCCCTTGCTATCAAGAGATTATCTTTCATCCCTCAAAGCTCAATGAACAATCCTTCAGAACATACAGCTGCTCTGATCACTCTCTCTTTCCGTTTTTGCAAAATCTTGCTAGTTCATAAGTTAATGACCTATTACTACCTCTGCTACAAAACCCCAGGCAAAGAGGAGCACGCTATCTCCCTTTATCCCTTTGGAGAGTTTACATGATTAGGTTTTCAGGTTGCTTCTTCCTTCAAATTCTTTGCCCCTGGTTGATTCCTCTCTTTTGTGATAGGTGACAGGAATAGCCACAAGTGATGCCTCTTGTATCTTTCATAAAAGTCCAATGAAGTGCTTTTTTCTTGCTAGTAATGTCTGCTACCTCACAATGTGTAGAAGTGAGGGGGAAATGATCACTACAGGTTGTGTGCACTATATTGGTTTAAGAACTCAAATAAACATTGTGCTATACCTATTTTTAAAAAGTGCTATCTGCCTTGGTTGATAAACCAAGATAAACCTACATATGTATTTAGACATTGGAGCAGTTGCTGGCATGTTAGACCAAAAGGCAAATGAAAGTGGTTTCATTCTAAAAGAGAATATTTGAGGGGCAAATATATGAATAGTCTTAATGCAAGTAGAGGATAGGAAGGCCTGGAGGAACGTTGTCCATGGGGTCGCGATGGGTCGGACACGACTTCGCAACTAGCAACAACAACAATGCAAATATATGAAAATTGCTGTATTATATATATTTATGTAATAAGATGTTCAGAAGCTATGTAAGCCTTTTGAAATATCTGCATGTTTTGAATATTTTTATAGTTCTTTTTGTTTGCATGTATTCTAAGAATTCATAGATTATGAAAATTATTACTAAATCATTGGCCCATATTTTGAAAGCATGTGATTCATTCAGTGTTATTTTCCTGTTAAATCAGTTCTTCACATTGTCTATATAGACCATATGGGAAGTTGTATAACTGCTCAATGTAAACCAAAAAAAATATGAATATTATAATATATATGTGCTATTTTTATTTTATAGGGCGAGAGCTTGGAAGCCATGGTAAAACTGACTCAAAACCTATTTGATTGTGATAGAGATAAGATGTATTATTCTCTGTTATTATTATACCGTAAGTAAAGTGACCAGTTTTATTTTATTCTAACAAGTGTTTCGTAGCCTATCTATCATAAGAATATAATTGCTAAGCATACCCCCAAAAGCTAATGCAACTGTGTAAGTAGCATGAGAAAATAGATATATATCCTTATAATCAACTAATTAAAAATAAAATGTAGAAATCACCAAGGCGATTATAAGCATAGAATTTCCATATACCAGACCAGACTAAATAATACCATCCAGTATTGCCTGTTCTAAAAGGTTGCAAATCTCAGAAACCAGTTCTTAACTGGAAAACACTAAAGTTCAACTTGAGGCCTTCAGTGTGGAAAACGTATGAGATAGGCCTCTTCTCCGTATTGCTCAGATAAAAAAGAGGCTTCTGTGTCTAGTTTAGCTTCATCACAAGGACAAGGACAAAACAGGTATGGAGGTAGACAACACTAATATACTTTTGGTTATCTTCCCTCCTTATACATTGTTTTTAAGAGATTCAGAAAATTTAAGAAAGCTGGGATCTGAACTACTTTCTTCCAGATATTATCTAAATGGGCTGGTGACAACCATAGTTGTGGATTCTGGTTAGCCACAAGCATAAAGATCTGCATTTATACTTGTTTACATTTGTAACCATTTTCCTCCAACTGAGGGCCTTCATTGGGCCTATAGTTTCCTCCTCCTTCCCTTGCAGATTCTGTTGGCTATCTGGTTTAAAGATCTTGGCATAACACTACTTTTCGTTCTTTCTGACCAATGCGCATATATTCTATTTTTAAAAAGACACCACAAGAAAAATTAGGTGGCATTCTTGCATTCAGCTCAGCAACTTGTCCATGGGTGAAATATTCAGTGTGTTTGGGCTACATTCCAATTTACCAGTTGGTTTCTTTCTTTCAGTTCTAAAGTATTAACTTGAATAGGGAAACATTTTACAGTTGGCTTACTTTGGTTGAATGATAATTGAAGGTTTTTGTAAACCACCTATTTTCTTCTGCATAGGTGGTATTTATCTCTTGAGGAGTTTCTTTAAAGAAAGTTGCCATTTCCCATCATTCTGTAGTACTAAACCATGTTTCAGAAATTCAAGAAGTGTCTCTGTAATTTCTCCCTTTACTTTGAACTGTCTTGTTTTGCTGTCTGCTAAAAAAAATGTTCCTCTTTGCTATATGCATAATTGCTTTCAATAGAAGATAACCAAATACACTTGCATTCTCCCAAGGAATAACTCAAAGCCTTTCATAATCTTACCATTACGTAGGCAACTTGTAAGCTTTAGAGGAAAATGCTATAAAATTGAGAGCCTCATAGCACAGGGTGACTGCACATTCAACTCAGGGAGATTTAAATTTGGCAGGCATGTTAAGTAGCTGAAATTATTATTTTGAAAAAAAATCAGAAGTTCGTATGTATTTGATGTACTGTCAAATAGCTTTACAGCTTTTATACATACGCTTTTAAGAATGTGTATGTTACTATTCAAAGTTGGAGCAGTATAGTCTCCCATTGGATATTCTGTTAAAACTAGGGGTAATTACAAAGGTAAAACCAAGAGCAAATTATTTTTTTAGAAGTTCTGCTGAACCTTTTTAGATTAGCTATAGTTTAGCCGAAACAAAACCCTGAACATTTTGGCTGTTTGGGTGATTTGGACAAAACAAATTCCAGAAGATTTGACAGGATTTGTAAGGCAAGGCTGGGACATATCACCCCTGTCTCCTCCTCACATTAGAACTGTGGCATATCCAACCCCCTCCCCCCATACACACACTTCCTTCTTTGTTTTCCCTTGACTGCTTCTGCCACCTTGATGTGTGTATCCCACCTCCCTGCATCCTCTCCCAGTCTTCATGAAACAGTCAACATTCAGTCTTCATCTGCAACAAAATAACCACATTTCATTCAGTGTCTGGACCAAAACATCTGAAACATATTCAAGCATGGACCATTCAAAATCAGCTGTTCCATGCACGGGCAGATTTGTGCATCCCCAGTCAGAAAATTTTGAGCAGGCTGCGTTTTGGATCACAAAATTGACTGGGGAACTTGAAAATTGACTAGAGCCCATGGTGTTTGGTAATTGGCTTCCAACTTGCATTAAAAATGGCTCAGAAAAGATTTATATTTTATTTTTTAAAAACAATTTTCCAAACAAATTGTGGAATGGTGAGAGGTGGAAAAAGTTTGAACCTTTGGATATCTGCTGTTGTACTGATCCAGATTGATACCTTTACGCATTACTTTAATGTCAGATGGGGAAAGCTTCTAACAGAACTTAATAAATGCTAAAAGCTTTTCTTTCATTGCCCAGTCTCTCTCCTGTTTGCAGAGGTCAGTTATCCTTGAAAATTCCTCACACAAAATGGAAGGAAGCATTATGAAACGATCTTTAAAATGCAAAGGACTTTCTGCTTTTTTTGCTGCAGCAGATTAACCCAGTTCTTCCTCCATAGGTCTGCTTTAGATGGTTTACTATTGGCTTACTATTTAGAAGAAAATAAGGAAAAAAGGGGTCCAAATTTCAATTTAAATAAAGAAACATAGCATTGGGCTTCAAAGCATAATTTTTTGTCAGTAAGAGATTGTTCTCGCCTTCCTAATAGGATTCTCCTCTCTTATACTGACAATATACCTGTGAGGGAGAAATATAAGAAAATAAATTTTATGAAAAATTTCTCCAGTCAGCAAAAATAAAAAGCGCAACCAATTCCTCTATTCAAATGAAAAGAACAGCTTTGTTTCTTAGAAGATAAAACAATATGTTTCTTAGTGCTTTATATTTGGCAATTAATTATAATCCTTTGTCATAGAAATGAAAGAAAATAGACCCAGGAGCATCATCTTCTGCAAACTATATTTAGGATTTATGCTCGTATTTTAAGAAGGGTATTTTATATACTTAGTGTTGTATGACTAAAAAAAATAAACAAAACAACCACATTTCTTTTGTGATCCTAGAAGAGGAGCACATCCCTTTGCAGGAGTTGAGTATATAAAAGTACAACAAATTTATCAATTATGGCACTTTGTCAAACTTTGCTTAAGCACTTACACAACATCAACAACAGCTATTTTGTTTCCTCTCATAGAAAGATCTTTTGGATCCAGCCAAGAGCTTAAATTAATTTAACAAAATAGCATCTCCAAATAAGATAACCAGGACATAAAGTTAATGAAATTTCACTTAATACAACATGATATGACTTATTGTTATGAACAGTGAAATTTCCAAAGTGAATATAAATACTTTTGATACAAATTTTTGAAATAAAATCTTTTCTTGGTAAACAATAGTGTTCCCATGATTGTTTCATAAAATCTGAAGCAGTAAGGGGGGAAAAGCACTTTTTATTTTAGCTTACTAGTTTTAGTGGATTTTTTTGGGTGAAATATTTGAACTTGAAATCTTTGGGTTTTTTTCACAATATGTTAATATATATACTTACCAACAGTACATATGTGTAATTGTTTTCTCTTTTCTTTTTAAATGTTTCCTTTTCAGAAAAAAATAATGATTTAGAAAAGGCTGAAGCTGTTTGGACTAAAATGCAGGAAGAAAACATTGTTCCCCGTTCAAGAACTTTGCATTTGCTAGGTCATATTTTTAAAGTTAATAATCAGAAAATTCCATTTACTGCACCTCAGGTAAATTAGATTCAGTGTTTTTATGATGAAATGGCTACATTAGAATAACTCTTTTTAATTAGATAATAAATAGATAATATCTATTTAGAAAAATAAAGACACGTATTTGTTTCTTTTAAAGAATTGGTATGAAAGCGATGATGATTCTACACCAATTGGCTTGTCATCATTTCCTCAGCAAACAAATCAAGTTAATAAAAAAATATACCAATTTTGCAGAAACGGTAATCACAAAGGTAAATCAGTTTTGGCTTCTTAAATCCTTGTTGAAGATATGATTAACTTTTTCTGTATAGTCACATATGATGTTCTATGAACAAACAAACTGAAATATTTAGTGCCAGAATATTTACATATATATGTTACCTGAATCTACTGTACTAATTGTTTATGACTTTATTACTATTCTAACTTTGTTACTGTTTTGATTGTAAAATCTAACAAGATACCAGTATCTTGTTATACTGGGATGATAGTATAGTAAGATGGGGAAAATGCCACTCCCAAACAAGAGAACAGCAGGATAGAAATACTCCAGAGTAGAGATTGTGAGGCTGTAGCTTCTCTTGCTATATCTGTCTTTTCTGGAGCCTGTTTCCTGTAGACAAAACAATTAATTCATTGTCCCTAAGGAATTTGGAAGGGATATGAGTTAACCGGCCAGGATGGATCCCTTCTGGACAGATAGCCTAGAATTTTCAGCTAGATGAGTGTCACTTACTATGGCCATCGGAGGGCAGTTATGGCTGAAGAACTGGTACAAAGATTCTATCTGCTTTGGTGCTCATATTGGGCCCATTCAAGGATGGAAAACTGTTTGGAGAAGCCCTAGAGACTTAAGAAAAGAAAAGCTGTATCCCTGTCCAACAAAAGTTATGAAAGGAAGGGTAGGAGGACTTCAAGTTACTTCTGTCATTCCTTTAGTTCTTACAAGAATCCATTCCTTCTGTCTCCAATGGATATTCTTCCCTTTCCAGGTGGGTGAAATCTTGTATGAAACTAGAATATGAGCTAGGAGATATTTATTGACATGATCTCCTTTATTAAATATTACCAACTTAACCCATCCATCTTAGCCAAAGAAACATTCAGTAAGAGAGTGCTGTAGAAAGTAGTTCCTATACAGTTAAGCTCCTTTCATAAAAGTTAAGCTTTCCCAAACAGTTTTAAGTTTGTTCCACTATCAAATGTTTTAACTCTGTTGTAGGAAAGCAGTGTGTTGGTCTCATCATGAAAGATCATTTTCTTCACTGAACATCCAGTTACCCTTCAGCTACCTTCCATGAATATCAAGAGGGAAAGAAATGTCCCAGGGCCTGTCTATACCTGCAGCCAATTTAACATAGTTTAGTCACATATATTTATTCCTAATCTCTAAAGTATTCCATCTTTGGAAGGAGGAATGCTTGGAGTAGAATTGGCATATTAGCCCCATTGCCTCTTACTCAGTATAATTGATTAGGCTTTTTTTAATACTAGAGTAATTATTTTGTTGCTGATGAGATATTAAGTAAAACACTCCACGAAACATGCCAGCTAGCCTGGTTATTCCTTAATATGTTGGCTTCATGTTTTTTCGTTAATCTCGACTCCTGATGATCAAATAATACCATTTTCTTAAGTAAAGCTATCAAGACTTATCTTGTAGTACTGTCCTACAACTATATATCGTGTGTGTGTGTGTGTGTGTGTGTATTGAATGCAGTAACCTAGGATTAACATATAATTCATAACACTTTAGCTACAGTAATCTAGATACCAAAATCATTGTAAACATAACAAAGAACAAAAAGTAATGAATATTGACCTAAAGCTGTTTCAAATCATTACACAAACTTGTTTCAATGCAAAATATTGATCACTGCAGTATTCACCGAATTTCATGATACCTATTTTACCTTTAACAATAACATAATATAGGATGTGCATCTATTTAGCCAGTACATGTAGTGTAAGTTCTTTCTCACCTATTCTTCATTCAGTTTTCTGGATATATTTTCAAATATAAGCAGAATTCTACTAGATATTCAAGGCACATATAAGCACTTTTATGTATAATACTGTATTCTAATGATTAAAATGACTTTCTAAAGTAAACTATTGAACAGTGGGGTTTTTTTTCAGATATGTAACGTTTATTTTTAGAGCAAATTAATGTTTTTGTTGGGACATTCACATCTGCTTAATCTTGTTCAGAAAAATAAATGATTGAAAAGTATACTTCCCTTTTCCTCCTTAGCTTCCTCTTCTTGTAATGTCTTTTGACTGTCAGTTATTGTGAATGTGTGAAATAAAACCATTAATCAGTCAGATAAATGCTGTTGTAGTATATTTATAAATGGTATGTTTCTATGTAAACCTTGTAAGCAAATAATTTCATCTCTCAAAACTAGAAAGACTGCTAATATTTCCTAAAGATTTCTGGGATAAATATTAACCATTGTGACTATCACAAGAATCAGGAATTATCTTAAATTTGAATGTAGAGTATTCTTAAATGAGTAGCATTGCAGTGATTTGATAGTGATTTTGAAAAGGGCTGTTTTGTGACTGGCTAAGGCATAACTTGTTCCTCATTTGTGGCAGTAATTCTTCTCCCTCCCCTTTTAGTATGAGGACAAATTTAAGTTGCTAAAAATTAAATAGAAATGAGATTTTTATTGGGACACTAAAACAGCTCTTAAATGTAGCTTTGAACTGAGAAAGAAGAGCAGAGAAACGGGTTTGTTTCATGTGCTGTTAAAAAGAAGAGCTGAACATTTTACTGTGCCACTTCAATAAACGCTGACACATTTATTGTTTTTTAAATTCTTTTGCAGAGGCATACAGGCTTTTTCTAATGGCAAAGGATGTTGTACTTAATGTCAGTTGTTACAGCAATCTTATCAAAACATTGCTCAGCCATGGTTCTCATTCAGAAGCAATGGAAGTAAAAAAAGTGTAAGTCTTTTTATGTATGCATCTGTCTTTACCAGTTATGGGTCATTTTTCATGTACATTATTTCATACTTTGCCTGTTGTTTAAGGACAATGTAATGTACTAGACTTTCCACCATTGAATCAAAAAAGTTGACATTCTCAAGTCATCTTGGTTAATAGTCCATTATGACTGAGTCACACATTTGGTACACTTAACAATTTAACAAATGCGCACATTATCAAAACACCAAACACTTCTTATGTGTAGGTGGTCCTGGGGTCTGAAGACCAGACAACAAATATAGCAAATGTTCTCTTGACAGAATCATATGAATAGGAATAAATGTCGTTTAGTGCATCAGACAGCTTTGCTTCATGAATAAAATCCCCAGTGTGGAATAGAGATCTGAATATGCAACTATGCCACACAGTTCTTCAATTGCTTGAATCTCTTAAAAGAACTTTCTTGAAATAAACTTATTAGTGTCTGGATTGATTTTATGTCGATAGTGAGAAAAAGAGATTACATACAGAAGATTGTCTGTGTGGCCAGGATCTCCAACTGTAATCCGATCCACTGCACTGTAGAAATAGTGGTGGGTATCAGCTGTGAATATTAAGACTGTTAGAAAAATGAATTATCTTTAAACTTAGCTTACATTATAATCAAGAATGAGAGAGAAGTTTTAAATCAGAAGACTGTGTTGAAAGGGTAGTTTATTAGACTCAGATTATTATAACAAAAACAACAATAATAGAATTAAATAGCTACCAGAAAATAACCTGAGATATTTATATGCTCAAAAAATAGAGATTTATCTTAAGTAATTAATATACAGAAACACAAAATTGTCAACAGGTTAACTTTTTCAAAAAATAGTCTGCTAGAAAGAAAGATGAACATGAACAGAAAACAGTTAAAGCAAGATTTAAATTGTGAACTAATTAAAATTATACTGAAATTGTTTAAAATAAAATGATAGAGTTAAAGTAAAATTTAACTTCAGTATTTAACCCTAAAATCTTACCTGTATTTGGCTATGCTTGGACATATTGCACAACTAGGAATAAAATGGTTACTAGTAAACAAACACAAGATTCATGTGAATTAGCTTTAGCTTTACAGTCCTTTCCAGTTGTCCTTCCCAAATGCATGTGGGAAAATTGGAACCTTTCTCTTGTACTTTAGCTAATTCTGCTTTAGCATAATTTAGCACTGTGTCTCAAATCTAACAAAGCTGCTTAATTTTTGTTATTATATTTTTATTTATTTGTTCATTTTATATCCTGCCTTTATTATTTGTATAAATAATTCAGGTTGGCGAACATACCTAATATTCTTTCCTCTTCCTATTATTTTAAAATGCAAGTAAAAAAACAACAGTGTGGGTTATGAAAAATAGCCTGTTTCAAGAAAACAAAATAAAAACCATCCATGATCTTCTCTTCATTGATATTCTAGAGAAAGAGAGAGTGAGAGACAGTATACTAGATTTATATATCTAATGCTCAGCTAAATCATACTTTACCATTGCATCCAAAATGGATTGCAGTATAGATACTAATCCAGAAAATAAAGAACAGAGAAACACAGAGATTCTTTTAACCAAATGGCAGCCTTATGTAACAGGAGAGGGTCTAATATGAAACCTGCTCACCTTGCCACATTTTACATTAATTTTGATTTATAGGATATACATACATTAGGTGTCAAAACAAAGAATTTTCAGGATTGCTTGGTAAATTGCAAACATAAATTATTAGGACTGCTTTTCATTACATTGGCAAAGGTTAACACTTTTGGGGAAATTTTAAGCAGGCCAATATATCAGAACACAATACATTTTACATAGTCTATTACCAGCAGACACAAAATACTAAAATAAAAAAAAAATGTGGTAATCCAAGTGAAATACAATAAGATTGTATACTGGGAAAGGAGAATTCCAAGATCAGGTTATTTTGAAAGGGGAGTTCTGCCTAGCTTACAGTAAGGAAGAAATAATACGTCATTACTTTCTTTTTCCTACCTAGATATTTTCCTAGATATTTTTTTAAAATCAATTTCTGATAGATAAATTGGAAATACTGAATGTTAATGCCTTTATAGAAAAATATTTTATTATTATTTTGATCAGCCTAAAGATCTTGATGAAATTTAACTATAGTTCTAAAATAGAAATGTAATAATTTTGAAATAAGGGATTAAGTCTGTAATAACAGTAACACTTATTTAATTGCTCTAAAGATTGGAAGATTGGGGAAAGTAAATCCTTTGTTATATGTCATTTACGGTTGTGTGCATGAGTTTTTGACTTACAGGTTTTGACAGATGGGGCAAAAGGAAAAAAAAAAGAGCAATGAGGGCTTAGGCAGAGATTAAGCAGAAAATCCTGAGGGCCCAGAGGCTGAAAGTGACTGAGAGGAAGGTCATATTATGAACTTAGCGGAGGATTTTCTTGAGATTGGGGAGAATAATTTAGCAATGACTCTGTTTACTTCCTAATCCGCTCAGTTCATAAAGTCAGAAAGGTGGGCTCTTCTGTTGTTTCTCACAAGATGATCCCTCTGGTTTATCCTGACTGTTGATACAACAAATGTCAGCCTTGTATTTACTTCTCTCTGGAGGAATTTTAAGAGTAAAGTCTATATTTAATTATGTGAGGACCATTTAAAGCCATAGACATGAAAATAGAAAAAGGTTTTCTGATCAGCGTGTTCAAAGTATTTTTTTTTCAAAAGGACTTAAATATTAGTAAAGCTAATTTCTTCTTGCAGTTTCTGGTAAGTGAAGTTGTTCATTTTTGTTTTGTTTTTGGCTTTTAAAATACTGAATTAATGAATGATGCAGTTTAGTTTTAGGACAGCAGAGTAATGCATAATTTTTTTTTAATCCTGCATATGTCTAGATGACAAAAATTTGAAAATTAAATCAACCAAATTATACAGAGCTGGTTCATAATATCCCTTTGATTTGTATTTAAAGTGTACCGTGCTGAAAATAAATGTTTCATTTTTTTATTGCAGGAAGAATGGTTTTACATTTTATAATTATGGTGACTGTTTTAAAAAGAAGAACAAAGTATCCCGCTTAGGATACAGCAGAACAATAGTGGGCATGCAGTTATTTTCGTCATGTAATATGTCAGCATTCAAGAATCTGAACCGATTGTTTAAAAAAATCTTGTACTTTGTTTCTTTTGTTGCTCATTTCCAACTTTGTCATCTGTCAGAATGCACAAAAAAATTATCCTTCTATAACCATTGACAGGATAACACAAAAGCTGTCTCCAGGTCGATATTTTGCAGCAATATTTTTAACATACGAACAGTAGTTTTTATAATTTCACCTTGGTGCTCAACCATTTATTATCGTATCAGAAGCATGTCAGTAATTCCTTTCTAAATGTCTGCTTCTTTTAGCGCTGAGAACCACATCAAGGGCTTCGTGCTGAACGATGCTGCCAGCAGCCTCCTCATCTTAACGCAAGTTAGGCGGGATTATTTGAAAGGTATGTCACAATGCTTGACCTTTACGTCACATTAATGCCTCTGCAGATTTTTCTTGTAACGCCCTTCGAATACTTGGATAAAGGAGTCCATTTAGCAAATTACCTGCTTATCAAGCGCCTTTTGTGGTAGCTGAGAGACGTAAATTACTGTACATGCATTTATAATACAGCTTGAATATGAATGTACTTGTCATTTGACCACTTAGTCCAGTTTCCGTTCCATTTAACACAAGATGGGTTTTCTTAAGATGAATCACAGCTCTTCAGACATGCAAAATTTGTGTTCCAGAACGAGAAAAAGTACAGGCTTTCAAATGCGTTAAAATTCACAGCACAATTCATTTTGCTTTGGAAATTAACATACCTTAGAGCATCTGAAACAATTCCCAGCAGTTTCTTCCTGCACATTGTGTTGGTAGCACCAGATATCAAATGAGTTAAATTGAGTGTTAAATATGCGTGGCTGTGCGCTAAATGTTTATAATACTGATTTTTAAAAAACTTTAATTGATTACTTTTAATAGTTCACAATGCCAGCAGTAATAAAACATACATTGTCCTTTTGTTCTCTTTGTAAACTTACTTTGCATGGTAACAGCAGTATTGGCTAAATAGTTTAAATGCTTGTGAATGCAGTAGTGAACAATTTTACTGTTATTCTATATTCGTTTATTTGAGTCTAGTTTAGGTTCATCTTGAACATCTGCCTTCAGAATCTACTGGTTTTCACATAGCGAGAAGGCCAGTCAGGTTTAGGATCACAAACTGAACTTGCACAAGTTACATTTTTATACCATAGTTGTTACATATTGCCACTGAAAATGTCTTGTGTTTTTCATCATATGCTTAAATGCATCTTTTCCATAATTTATTTCATTTTTAATCCTAGTTTAGCAAATGGCCTTCTTTAAGGTAGGAGGACTAAATCATTTAGTTTCAAGAATTCTCTGAAGAATATATCTTAGTTTAAATATGTTGGGGTTGGATAATCTGTAGCCAATAACGTTATACAGTTACTGGCTTAATTAAAGAGTCCTCTTTAAGCTGTATAAGTTCAGATCTCTGATAAGAATTGCTTGTTCTTGTTCTTGATGTGGGAAGAAGTGAAGATGTCTGAAACAGCATAGAAAGAAAGATTACTAGGAGATGAAAAAAATGTAGGAAGAACTGTGGGTGGCCTGTTCATATTTTGCTTTGGCCCTACTTATGTTCTTTTTAAGCTCCATGTGGTTCCCAAATGATTATCCCCAGGGAATCCTTTCAACAGAAATAATTGCCCATCAATCAGCTGCCATGACCCTATAATGCCAGACATGATATCCTGAATCTCAAAAGTATTCAGAAGTCACTGGGAGAATAGCTTCTCCTCTCTATCTTCCCTTGAGACCAGTATTTAAGCAAAATGTCTACAGCACAGCAAGATATCTTGCTGTTCTCCCATAATTTCCTTTTTTGGCTCCCTCTTGGACAGCAACTAAAGGATGTAGTAAAAGATTGCTGGTAGATAGGCAGGGACTTCCTGCTTCAAGCTATTGGACGAACTTCTTTGCTTTTATTTGACCTCTGATTTCTACAGATGTGTCTGCTTCCCTTCTCTTTTCTCTTTCTCTTGCTGGATATCCTTCTGGCTTGCTCTCAACAATACCTAATGAAACACTTGCAGATCTTGAGATCATTTTCTCGGTGCTGAGTGCATTAATCTCTGTTTCTCTGTGCTGTGCTTTATTTAGCCAATTTTTTATTATTTAAAGTAGATCAGGGAAGCTAGGATAAAAACTGAACAACTGAAATTGGATGGATTCTATATTTTAAAAATACTTAATATGATATGCTGATATGATCTACCTAGTCCTAGACCAAGGATGCTCCAGTAAAGGTAATTTGTGCCTTGATTGTTCCCAGTTGGCCTACTACAATGCGTGGCTCCACATTGTAGTAGCTATAATTGGCACAAAACTGGATGGATTGTTTGTGTCACGCAAAAAGAACACTTAATTGTGCAGTCACTGCACTGGTTTCAAATTTGGCTTCTAGGCCCAGATCAAAGTGCTGGGTTACTATCTCTAAAGCTCTTTATACTGCAGTAAAGAGAATATATAAGACATCACCTTCCTGAAACTGAGTCTGACCACTCCATTCCTCCAAAGAGAGCCTGTTGCAGGTCTCCATCCTTAGAAGATTTACTGACATGGGTCCAGCAACCGCCCACTCTGTAGCGGCCTCCATTTTATGGAGCACTCTCTTCTGGAGATACAGATGGTCTCTAATTTATAGACTTTTCAAAACCTAGCCAGAGTAATACTGTCCCAGCAGATGCTTGGCCTTAAGTTAATTTCATATAGTAGTGGTGCAAGGTCTTCTGCAGTCACGACATAAGCCTAAGACTGAAAATCAGGCTTGTCAGATGCTATATTTTTTCTATCCTGCTCTATGGAGTAGAGAGTTGGTCTCTGACAGAAGGCCACCTGAAGAGACTAGAAGCATTTGAAATGTGGATTTACAGGCGGCTGTTACGTATAAGCTGGGTTGACAAAATCAGAAATGAGGTGATAAGCCACCTGGGAAAGCCAAGGGAAATCATCAAAACAATTAAAAAACAAAAGTTAGAATATTTCGGACATGTGATGCGACACCCAGAAAAATACGGCATACTCCATTTAATCCTCCAAGGAAAGATTGAAGGCAAACGAGGTCCAGGCAGAAGAAGAACACCATGGCTTCAAAATCTAAGGGACTGGTTTGGACAAAACTCAGCAGCACTTTTTCGTGCGGCTGCTGATAAAAACAGGATCGCCAACATGATCGCCAACGTCCGATAACGGATATGGCACAAGAAGAAGAAGAAGTGGTGCAATATGTTAGTTTTGTATTGATTGTTTTTATTGCTTGCATGGGATTGTAATAAATCATAAACTAAATTCAACAAAAGGCATGTGGGCCTTAGAAGTATTCTGTACAATTTTGGGGGTGGTGAATTATGTGATATGTATGTATTTGTTGCACTTACTGAGTGCATCAGAATTTTTAACAGGAAAATTAATACATAGCGGTTGTGACTAAAATAGGGAGAATTATGACCTTACAAATCAGACGTACAAATCAGATGTGGATAAAAAAAAATTAGTCTAAATTATAGTCATTAATTTTCATTAAGAAAATAGTCACATTTTTATAGTGAAACTTTTATTTTTCTGGATCTCCATTTAGGGCACTTAAGATGCAACAATTTTTTTTAAAGATTTCATCTCCAGATATTTATCTGAAGCAGTCCAAACAATTTTTACATCTTTTCTCTAATTATATAATTTATGTCTTTACTGAAATGATATAGGTTAGCATAAAAATATCAGTTATATAATGATATATTACTTCAGTTAGATTTAATAGACAGTGATATAAATGGAACTGCTCCTCCTTATTCCAACTCCAATAGTCCATTAAATCAAAGTTTTATTGGAAAAAATGTTAGTCTCGAGATTCTGGAGACATATATACAATGTAATCAAGAGAGTAAAGGAATTGAAATGGAAATGGGCCGGTCACATAGCAAGAAGAACTGATGGCAGGTGGATCAAGGCAATCATAGAATGGATCCCACTTGATAAAAAACATCCACAAAAGGGACATAAAACAAGATGGATTGACAACATCAGCAAGAATTGTGGGCAAAAGAAAGCTCAGGACCGTATTGGTTGGAAACATGCAGAAGAGGCCTTCATCTTGCAGTAGATAGACAATGGCTAAAATGATATGTATATGTATGTACACACATGCATACATATATATATGATAATAAAATACATGTTCTTCATCTAATTATCAAAGTATTGATGAAAATATGTACGAGTGTATGCATGTGTATATTCTAATACTATCTTTTCGTTCCTGGTATCCATGTTTGTGTGTGTCTCTGTCTTTCTGTGTGTATACCCTAACCCATACATACACAGATACATGAACCAATTCCTTTTAGCTATGTCAATGTGGCTTGTGGGGAAAGGAGCATCAGAAATTTAATTTTAATTTTTAATTATTTAGGATGGGTAAGCAAATGTGATCAGGAAGCACATTTCATATTTTTAAAAGAATGTTCTGGGTGTTCTGATAAAATAGATGCTGCACCTGTTCATAATTGATTAGGATGGAGGCATGGCCAGGTACCAAACATCCATTCACTAGAAGGCAAACTTTTGTGGTTACTTCCCACCCTTTCTTTTTACCATAGGATGCTCTCTATGAATGTTTTTGCTTTCCTGTTTAGATATCACACTAAATTTTCTCTATTATTGTAACATACGAATGCAGCTTTTGATTAGTTATAAATGTGTTCCATACTCCTTTTCCCAAAGAATTTTGGAAGGAATGTTGGCAGAGTTTTAACTTTTTCTACTGTTACTGTTAGCTATAGTACCTATACCTGGGAATAAGCAAAAAAGATTAGGATGTTTTGTTATATAGTGGTGACTTTCATCATCAAAATTTGGTAGAATACATAATAAAGTGATATTGTTTTTCATGTTGCCATTCTCAATAGCTAATATCAAAAGTTGGACTGAAACTTACCATAGATGAGCACTATTGATTTGTGGACCGACTGCATATTTAACCAGTGAACCCACCATTTTTTACTGTTGAACCCTACCAAGATGGTAGTGCAGGTTCTAAAGATATCTTAGTGGTAAAAAAACATAAAAATTACTTGTTAGACCATGGGTCAGCTTAACAAATCTAGAAAAATGGTGCTTGAGGAAGTAGTGATATGCATGATGGCCCACTGTGGCTGTTAACTAATTAGAGATAAAGAATTAGTCTTGGAAATGTGGACCTCAAAATCTTACATGCAAGATATACATAGCAACATATAATTGCTTTTGGAAAACAGTCTAAAAAAACTATGGTAGGTTGAACAAAAGAATTGGTAAGATTTTTCTTTCTCATTAATTAGATTTATGAGTATGCAATGTAATGTCAAGATCTACTGTTTTGAATAACATCTGTTTTTTAATCTATTCAATAGAAGCAATGTCTTCCCTCAATACACTTCTTAAAAATGGTCAGATACCCAGTCAGCTAGCAGTTACTCGGCTTGTTCAGGCATTCGCTCAGAAAGGAGATGAAGAGAGTATAAAGGAAATTGAGAAATTAATAGAACCCCTCCATGAGACTGTTAAAGTCCCAAGAATGCTTTTCATCAACAATACTGCATTGGCTCGCATCAAAAAGTAAGTAACTCGATAATAGGTACCACTTCTTTGTACTAGTAGGGAAACAGGTTTATGGTGATCTTGTTATCAATAACCTTTTCTTCATAATAGTTAAATACTTGAATTGGCTGACATTGAAGATTCTTATCCTAGAAACAATGAATGTTGGAGTCTATTTAATGAAATGCAAAAACTGCAGATTATTATTGGATAAGTGAACTTACAATACAATTGTGTCCAATTCTTGGAAGGCTGCCTGGACAAATCCTTGCAGTTTTCTTGGCAAGTTTTTTAAGAAGTGATTTGCCATTGCACCCTTCCTAGGGCTGAGTGAAAAGTGACTGGCCCGAGGCCACCCAACTGTCTTCATGCCTAAGGCACGACTAGAACTCATGGTCTCCTAGGTTCTAGCCTGATGTCTTAACTACTACACTAAACTGACTCTCATGTCTAACATACATGTTTTTAAAATTCTGTCTACTTGAATGAATATTGTAATTCAAGCATAGTGCACACCTGTTTGTAGCAGTAAGCTTTACATGTGTGTTAAAATTGCTTTGCACTCCTGTGATAATGCAGAATAATAAAAGATTAGCCTAAAGATTGTGAGCACCTTAAAATAAATAATCACTTATTTGTCTAATGGAATGTTTGAAAATTCTTTTCAGATAATAAAAGATTTGGGAACATAGTTCCCAACATAGTACATTCCAATTATACTGTCTCTTTTCTCTTTATAGTATTAGTACATAAATATCAACTGTATGTTTTCTGAAGTATACTGGCTTCATTGAATGGTTTCATAGTATTTATTTAATATTGAGTGTTGGCTTATATCCATAAAATCTTCTTGTCTCTGCTTCTTTATGCATTGAAGACATTTTAAATATACCAGTTAGCTGAATCCTGTCCTATTTATTTTACTCTTGTGCTAGCCTCTCAAATAAATTTGGTTGTTTTCTCACAGTCAGTACTTTGGTAGAATATGTTATATTACAGATATGTATACCCCAGACATATATTGATGATAGTCCTAATGAAGACTGGCAAAGTATTTGAAAAGATAGATAAATTTGGGTAGAAAGATCGAAGAACCATTTTAACAGTTTCATTTCCATGTCCATGCTTTCTATTTCTGAAGATGGATTAGCATCCTGCTAGGAGACATAAGCTTTACAAATTCTTAATAATATCCAAAATCTTTCATTAAATCAGTTTAAAAAACGAGACTTTTGGAAATGCTTGAAGACTCAAACTTCTCTTTTAAACATCAGTTTAACATCAGGAAAGGTCCAAAGTACACAAATAAGGTTGTATCAGGTAGGTAGAAGAACATGGTAACAAACAATCAGTACAAACCTTTTGCCATTTTATAGCCCAGTTATCTATTTGCTGTAGTCAATTTTTATCAACCAATTCAGATATTATGTCAGCTGTCTGCAGGGAGAAAATATTGCTGCATTTAGAATCAGGTACCTTGATAAATTAGCAGTTAACTATGAACTTTCACATGTCTTCCAGTATCTTAGGTATGATATTTGCCTAAGTATGTCCATATATTGTTGCAGACAGACTCTGAAGTCTACAACTCTTTAAAATCAAAGGGACAATAAGTTGTGTTTATTTCTTATGACTACAGTAGTTTCATCATATGTTGCCATTTCTGTTACACTAGAAAGTAAAAATATGTGAACAAAACCATTAAACCTATCCATGAGTAGGCATGGAAGGACACAAATTTGCAAATGATACATATTCATTACAATGCAAATGATGAGGCCTACATACTTGTGTCAGATATTGTGACATGAGTTCTATCCTTTCTGCAATGATATGACACACACATCTTCATTTTGGCATCAGCCTGGTTGTTACAGACACTGGTGAGCATATCATATTTAATATAGTTGTGTCTACATCCAAAAAGGTAACTATGGAAAATTCAAGAAAGTATTTAATATTATAAACATGCTGTTTTTTCCTGTATCTTTTGTTTTCTGGGATATTTTTAATTTTTAATTCAACATATTTCAAAGGTAACTAACCTACATGTTATTTTTTTCTGTTACCAAAAAAGTAATGTTATTCAATGGTAGAAAAGCTTATAGTTCATTTCTGAAGGAAATGGCATTAGTGCTGTTGCTATGCACTGGGCCATAAATGTGTTTCACTTTGTGTTATAACAGTATCTGCATGAGTGGAGTGATAGATACTTTTAACATTGCTATTCTGTGTAATATTAATGTAGTAATAGAATAAAACATTCATGGTCTTGCTTTATTGGCATATGAATTCTAATGTTAGCAACTTAGCTAATGCAGCTTTTTACTTTCACCAGCAATAACTGCGATGCTGCCACAGAATACATTGAGGAGAAATTCATTTCTAGACAACTGACTGAAGATGCAAACCTATCCTTTGTATTCAGAAAATTGTTAGAAGACAAAGAGGAAACAGCTTTGGAAAAATGTAAGTGTGGCAAAAAAAGTCCACTGGTATCACTGTCTTACAAAAAACTTCAGAAAATCTGTAAATCTGGCTGCTTCTGTAAATCTTTCCTATTTGGTCAGTTCTTGAAGTAGGCAGTTGTTTTTAAGTCTTATGTAGCTCATTTCATGCTAATTTCAAAAGTAGCATCACTTAAAATGGAATTTTACCTGCCACAAACAGCCTAGGTGAATGTATTTCAAACTTGGCAACTTTTAAGATGTGTGGACTTCTGGGCTAGGGAATTCTGGGGGTTGAAGTCTATGCATCCTAGAGTTGCCGAGTTTGAAAAACATTGACCTAGGAGGTGATCACATTTACTAAATGTTGGGCTGCATGTTTCCTAGAGCAGGATCGGACAGCAAGAGGTGTTTTGACATTAGAGGAGAAGCATCCCAAGTGATTTCTATGATAGCTGGGAAATAGAATTCTGAGATGAGATCTCCCCCGTAGCCTTTTCTCTCTGCCCAAAAGGAGGCAGTCTGAAATATATAATCCTATACTGTAGGATTGCAGTGCCAGTAGTTTTAATTCTTTATTGATGATAGGTGTTCATTTATACATTACTTTTGTTTTTGCCTCAGCCTTTCAACCTGAAGAGTACTCAAGGCAGCCAATAGACAAAAATCAAAAATCAAATGGAACTATTTGAACATAAAGTTTTTTAATGCGCAGTTAAATTGATTATCAGTTCAGGTTAAAGGGTGAAATCACCACTTTTTAATTTGTAACATATTTTATTGTTTAAACATTTTATGTTATAAATCAATTCATATGCTATAAATTAAAAAACAGCAAAAATTGATAAACTGCTATTAAAAATATTAAAATTACAGACCTGTACCCCATTTTCTTTCCCAACTTCAATGATTTCTCTTATATTAATAAGCCTTATTTTATTTTCCCCATACTTATGCATATTTATTTATGCATTTGTTTTACAGTGAGTGCCATGGCTGAAAGATTGGCAAATCAGTTTGGAATTTATAAGCCTGTTACAAATCTTTTCCTCCAGTACATAGAGCAAGAAAAAGTGAGTGATGCTGAGCTTCTTCTACAGGTAAGAATGTGCCAAAATCAAACATGAATCTAAAGGTGTGTGTGTGTATGTGTGTGTACATACATAATAAAAGATTCCATGGACAAGATATACTAAAGGTTTTATTATACACTGTATCCAGGTATTACACTACAATTGTTCAGATAAATATTTGTTTTTTTCATTATTTTTTTATATTTTTGGAGGCAGATGAAATGATTCTAAAACTCTGAAACAAAGGAACAAGTGCTTTTTAGAGTAATGTAATCTCAGGTTTATCCTAAATATGTCACCTTTAGAAGTATGTCCTGGATGTAGCATATTCTGCTTCTTACAGACTTGTTATAAATGTCTGGGTCTGTTTTGCTGCAGAGCAGATGGGAGAAGGAGAGCGAAGGCTGTATTTTTTGATAAAGTATTTTCTGTCTATGCTTAATGGAAAATTAAGATTAAAAACTCAGACAGTGAACATGGTTTACCATTAAACAACATTTTTCAAGCAAAAATGGGGTTTTATTTTTCAAACAGTGATTTCCTTAGCTTTTGAATTGCTAAAGTACTAAAAGGGGTTTTGTTGGGTTTTTTTTGTTTTTTTTTTGTTTTTTTAAAGCAATTAATCTGTTAACTGACAAATGCAGTGAACCATATTCTCTCCCTTTTAGAATTGGCAGTCTTCAGGGAATGGGATGACCATGTTTGCGCTACTTTAACAGGGCTAAATATAGAGCTGAGAAAAATGCAGAACAAACTGAGTGATAAGAGCTGGCACTGGGAATGTACACAAACAGGCTCCAGCAGGCTGACTTTCCCAGCAGGTGGCAGTCAGAGAACCACAATGATCCAGCAAATTGTGGGCTTCATATAAGCTCCCTCTGTCAAACAGAAGTCTGCTTCCAGTATCTGATTAAAAAAACACTACTTTATATGCTTGTTCTTGCTTAGCTGCTAAATACTTTAAAAGGGAAATGGAAAGAAAAACACCCCCTCTCCTAATCAGAATGTTCTGGGGAGATTAGGTAATAGGACTGTGTGGTAAAAGAAGGCTTTTGTCTGTTGCTTATAAAATTAAAAGAACTTTAGTGCTTGGTCATCATCTGGTCATTGAAGAGTTCTGTTGGTTTTCAGTGGATCTCATTATCATTATGAATAGCTTATGTAGAATGTTAAAATTCGTTTAATTTCTGCTCAAGGAAATGATTTGGATTTGTTCATGGAAAATCAGTGAGCAGATTTGGAGTGGTGTTCTTAAAACATTTCTTGTTTTTTGAAGATGACTGGATAGTTAGCTACATATACTTTGTATCATTGATTTTAAAAGACACGTTTTTATGTTATAAAATTAGGACTGGGTTTTTTGTTTCGGGTTTTTATAAATATATGTGTAAAATATTTTTAGTTTCATTTAGAATTAATACAAATATTTCAATGTGTTCTATTATCTTACTGGTACTAAGGACTTGCCTAATGGCTCTCTCTATATATACAGCTTTGCACAAAGTTACTGTAATAGAGTATCATTTGTCGGATTTACCAAAGCAGAATCTCTGGTTTATCTTTCTTCTCAAGGGACCTCTTTACTCTGATAAGATCAAGAGAAAGGAAGAACCAAGCAACTTGTCTTAGTCTTCCTCTCTCAGCATCCCAAATGCTGAATCTGAGGCATCATTTATTTTTATTTTTATTTGTCCTCTTTTTGTTCTTCATAAATATATTCATGTTATGGTGGGCTACAAGTTGAATGCCATGGAAACTAGTTAATAAGCTGTGCTTATTCTTTGTCACCTTTGCTCTAACCCAATCCTTTAGTTCAGGGGTCCCCAATCCCAGGTCCGTGGACCAGTACTGGGCCATGGCATATCAGCAACCGGTCCGCACAAACAAGTAAAGCCCCATCCCCAGGATGCAGGCAGCACACAAAACCACGCACCCTCCGGTCCCTGGTGCCCAAAAGGTTGGGGACCTTCATATTCTTAAAGGATGAAATGTGAGTCCTTTGAAGACAGCAATAAATATTGTCCAAATTAGTGAAAAATGCATTAAGAGATGGTATCAATATAGATCTTCTGTAACTAATTCCATATAGGACTTTTGAACAATATGTCTTAAGTTTCTCATCTCTTAGCACTGACAATTATAAAAGCTATGATAACTTTTTAAACTGGTTGCAATATGCCTCTTTGTCATTAACTTTAGTTTCAAGTTAAAAATATCACTTGCTTTGCCCCAAATTATGTGTAATCTTACATCTTTTAAAGGGTTGCTTTAAAAAAAAAATGCTTGTCAGAAGTGGCTAACTCTGCCATAAAGACTACATATGGCATTTTTTTATCTCTCAATTGATGCACAGATTATAATTCTATTGTGGTGGTCCAGAATCATGTACACATACTATTAAGGCTAATATTCACAAATAAACTCAAGGATTTAGGACCATATTTTGTGACTATCTCTCAAGGAAGGTGACCCATTTATTTCAATACACAATGCACTATTTAACTAAGGCATGGAATTAGAATCAGAAATAGCATTTTGCTATTATATTGCATGCTATTTATTTTAAGATGCTCTTCATGAAATAGTTTCATATCCTAGATTGTGAATGAATGGTGCAGAAGAGGGATAGCATCCCATGAATTGAAGAGCACATACCACTTCTATCACTACAGCTAAATATTGGTAACAAAATACAGGAAAACTCAAAAACACATTTTCTGTGCTAGGTCTCTGACCATTACAGGTTTGGAGCAAAAAGAAAAAAAGAAAGAAAAATAATGTTTTCCTGGTTTAATTTTTACCACAAAATTCTTTTGAGTTCGTGCAACAGCCTATCAGGACAGCTCTGGTGCTAATAGTTTGTTGAATTAATGGGTCTTCACAGAAATCTGTAGCAGAAGGATAACCCAGTGATAATATGCACACCCCAGCTCCATTTTGTATCTACTGAAGCCCACTCAAATTATGCTGATTACATTCAGCAGTAAATAAACATGCTTGTAGCTTTTTTAAAAGTTGAATGAACTATAAAAAGGTTTGTGAATTATAGCACATCTGTTTTCTCTCTTACCCACACACAGACCCAGACCAGAATTAAAGGGTTCACAAAGAAAGCTAAAGGGTTCTTCAACACCATGTTGCCCTGCTTCCTCTGAGGTTTAAAACCTTTTTTAAAAAAATCACCCCAGCTGCTAAAAGATTGCCCACCCCCAATCTATAGGACTTGCTTATATTTCTACTTCTAAACAAAGGGGAATAGAAGGTTTTAACGGTGACAGAGGTTGGGGGTGGGGAAGTCAGTGTATATTTTTCAAGTTTTCAAGAAACGAGAGAAATTGAAAAAGCAACAAATCAAACAATGTTTTAGTTTTATTGTCTGCTTTACTGTTTTTCTTTTCTCTCCCTCAATAAAATTTCTGAGATGGGACAGAAACTTGATTTTTTCGGGTCTGTCAAAAAAACTTTGAGTTTAACTTTTGTCTCTTGAGCAGTGGCTGTCTGTTGCAGAGAAAGCCTTTTATAAAATAGAGAGATTGAAATCAGTCCTTTTGTATGTGTAAGTGTAGGTAATTATACTTTAAAGAGAACTTGCTTTGTACATTTTAATTTTTATAAAGAAACGAGCAGTTATCTCTCTGACACCTTATTAAATGTATAATTAACCTTATGATCCCTGCCTCACTTGTGAATGCTTGGCAGAATAATTGGAGAAGAATAGTCTTCCCCCCTTTCTTTCTTTTACAGTCCTAAATCTCTTTTCTGTGGATTATTAAGCCATTTCTTCTTTTTCTTCTCCCTTTGCAACAAACATAATGTTTATAATGCCAAGAGTACCATTTGTCAGAAAAAGAAGAAAAAATAAGTCTTAGAATCCCATGTGTGTTTCTTTCTCCAGGTTTTTAATAAGTAGTTGACCATTAAGGCCTTTAGTAATAATATATTATTGGCTATTGTGAACTTTTCTAATTGAAAGTTTTCACCTTAGGTGTGTTTTATTTATCACAATATTACAGTTACTTTGCTCATTTAATTTTCTTTCTTTTTGTCCCCCCCCCTTCTCTCTTTCAAGAGAAACAAAGCAATAAGTGAACAAAGGAATTATATCATAGCTTTTATTATACAGAAATCCAGGACCAAAGGACAGGTATATAAACTTTTTTTTAAAAAATTGAATGTAATTAGCATAGTCTTTCTAGCATCTTTACTTAATTGTGTTCTGATGTCAGCATTTGCATTGTTGAACATTTTCACAGGGATGTTAAGATTTTACTTTCTCAAGCCAAGAAGAGAAAAGAAAAAGGGAGATATTCCAGTTTAATATAAACAGTGAATATCTTACCTTCTTTTGACTCTAAAGTTAATAAACATGCATGATTTACAACTTGAGTCACTGTAGTTTAGGGATAAAGCACATAATCTGTATGCAGAGTGCCCCAGATTAAATTCTTAGCAGATAGATTTTGGAAAAATCTGTGGGAAACCCTGGAGAACTGCTTATAGTAAATTATAATAATGGTACAAGGTAGTTTCCTATATTTTTCCCCCTTGGTTTCTCTAATAAGCTGTCCAGATTGTGCTTTTTCTGCTGAAAACATCTCTGGATTCAAATAGCACTTTTGTTCTTCCTTAGCCCTAAATCTTTATGAAAGATGTTTCACTAATATTCTGTGCCTGTAATTTTCTAGAGCAAAAAGATCAAGACTTTATGGGACCTGATACCTGATTTCAAAGATCAAGAGCATCTGTCCCACTACCTCCTGAAAAGCTACTGTAAGATTTAGTGTTTGGTTTTTTACGTTTTGTGTACCTATTTGCATTTTAATGTTATCCTTTGATGCAAATGCCATCAGCAGTTTGATAATTTTTTAAATGGCTGTAACAAAATCATAAAGCTTAAAGTTGGGAGGCACTTTTGGGAAACTTTCAGAAGGTGGGTTCTCTTTAAGACTGTTCCAGCTACTCCACTGGAAGGAAAGAAAGCACCATGAAGATGACAGATATCTATCACAAGTTGACATAGACCTATTGAACTAGGCGTCCAATGGGCCGTTGTAACTGCAGAGGTTCACAAACCTGTGTCTTGCATCATGTATTTCTTTCCTGCCTATTTGCACATACCCATTTCAAAGTTCCATATTTTGTATTTAAAAGATTTTAGCCATATTTTGACAGTGATCTTTTTTTCACTGTAAAGCATTAGAATTCTCTGCTCTCCCAGATATTAGTTATTAATATTCAGTTTCTAAACACACATACAGGATGATATACTTTCAGAAACATTGGACGTTGTGATATTTTGGCATTTTTAAAAATGTAGCACCTCATGAAAATGAAATGTGGATGGGAGTTACAGGAGCTGAAACCCACTGCATTTGGAGGTGAACCAGGGTTGCTTAAACTCCCCAGAGAGTGAGTTATACAAATCAGACCTCCGGCAAAGGCAGCAAACCAATAGATAGTCATTCTGTTTTTCATTGAGACTAATTCTCTACAATCCTGTTCTCGATACATATGTATAGGTGGGCGGTGAGGTAGGAGAAGCTCTTTATACTGTTAAGTCTTCCAAGAATAAAGAATTACTAAGAAAATGTCTCAGTTATGCGGTCCATTAAACATAATCTCATTATTCTTTCATACAATAGATACTTCCATTTTAAAGGAATGGGAAGTTAACAATTTCTATTATACCTTTATTAAACCATCACTTTCTGCAAATTCTGAAGCCTCCCACAGTTAGAAAGCGACTCTTCTACTTGCAGCTGTGAGTGGGGAGTTTCTTCCTGGCAAATGGAGGGATCCGAGGCATACACCTCCACGGAATATAAGCTTTTTAGTTAAGTAACTCCCTGTTGGAAAAGCAGATACCACAAGTTAAATGAAAATCAAATCAGTTCAGCATAATTTCCCAAAACACTGTTTAGTGTTTCTGTCATTCATTACATGAAGAAGCAGAGAAACGACAGTAAATGTTTTGCTGCACAAGCTCTGTAGGAAAACATAGAAATTAGTAGTGCTATGTTGGAGGTCAGAGTTGCAAAGACGTTTCTGCAGAGCCTTTTTTTTAAGGGCTCAGTTGCTTGAGGATGAAAGCTTCGGTGTAAAAGCAACCTCTGCTGTTTATGGTGAAAGCAGAAAGCCTTCTTTAGGAGTTTTATTATTTTTTGAATGGGAATCATTGACCAGGGTTGTGAATGTCTTCATCTCTTAACAAACTTTGATCTTATCAGTATTTAAAAGAATACAGTAGCACTCAATGCCACTGATACTGTTCTGATTGACTTGTGTTTTATGTTCTTAGAAACAGACCTGTATAACAGGGGTGTCAAACTGGCAGGCCGGATGTGTCATGCACAGGCCACGCCCACCCCGGCTCCACAAAGGCAACAAACGTCAATGCTTACAAATTATTTGGCTTTGTTTTTCCTTTTTAGACTTGGAAAAGGATGTAGTTTCATGTAAAGCTCTGTATGAAGAAATGAAAGCAAAAAATGTGGACTTAAATGAGCTGTCTTTGAAACGTTTGGCAGTCCTCCTGAGAGAATACGGACAACCTGTTCCTTTCACTGAACCTCCTGTGAGTGCTTACTGATTTTCAGGGGGGAAAAATCTCTGTGCTTGAAATTTAATAAAACTTGCCACGTTTAATTTTGCTCAGATTAAAGTTTCTCAGAGAACGCTTATTGTTTTACTCTAGTGTGTGATTTCATTAGTGGGAGAACAGAAAATGGGGGGATCTGTATTTTTAAGCCAAAGATTCAAGCTCAGGTGTGGATTTACCACACATTTGCAGAATATTTTACCTTTAAATGATTACTGCATGCTTAAGTGTAGAATAAGATCTAATGTCAACTGATTACTACATACAGTCCTCAGTTAACAACCATTCATTCAGTTACAAAGTATTACTTACAAGCACTCCTCGAAATTCCCACTATTCCAGCACCCCTGCAGTCACATAATTGTGGTCCAGGCACATCCAGAGTGCTGCCACCAGGGTCACGCCTAGAGTGGTTGCAGTATCCCGTGGTCACCAGTTGTGAACTCCCCTACTGACTTCCCCAAAAGCAAAGCTGGCAAGTGGTTCCCATTCCTTCCACTTTTTGTTCTGAGGAGCCTGGCTATGGAATACACAATCCCAGTGATCCACAGCACACACTCTAGCCCACACTCCGTAGCACATGCCTAGCTGTGCTCATGTTACACCCCAGCAGGCACCTGGGCACATCCTTCCACACCTGGCACCCTGGCCTGGCGACACTTGCACCATGTGGCAGTTGTCACCAGGACACCCTCCTGTACCCGGCAGGAGCCACTCCTGGCCTAGCTGCACTCATGCCGCCACGGCCACTGACTCCCCGCTGGCCTGCTTGTGAGCCGTCCAAGACTGCTAGCTTCCCAATTGACTTTGTGTTTGAAATTCAGCAGGAGGTTGCAAGGAGGTGTCCTCACTTGATGACAGCAATGGGGACTGCCAGAATTGCTATCACTAAACTGCGGTTGTGATGTCACACTTTACGACCACATCACTTCACAGTGGAAATTCAGGTCCCAATTTGTTAAGCAAGGACTGCTTATACTTTATAAATCTTTTTTATGAGCTTTTGTATGACCTTTTTGCCATTAAACGAATCACTGCTGTTTTTAAGTGAATCATATGGTCCATTAAGCAAACCCATTTTCCCCCATTGACTTCGCTTGTCAGAAGCCAGCTAGGAAGGTTGCAAATGGTGATCACATGACCTTTGGACCCTGCAGCCATTGTAAAGTACATGCCAGTTGCCAAGTACCCTAATTTTGCTCACATCACCATGGGGTGCTGTGACAGTCGTAAGTTCAAGGGCTGGTCCTAAGTCACTCTTTTCAGTGCCGTTGTGACTTTGAATATTGCTAACCAAATGGTTGTAGTTTATTACAGAGTAGCAATACTTCCCCATTAAAAATATCCTTATATTTTTAATATCATTGACATTAGAATAGATATATCAAATATCCTGTTAAAGAGAAGGTCTGGGGATTTGATGTGAAAATTGCTTGGATATGTGTTAAAATATGGCTTCTCACTTCACTTTCTTGCCTTTTTGTTTCTTGCTTTTGTTTTTACTGTAGGAAAGCTTCACATTCTACGCAGAGAAGTTAAGGACTGAAAAGGAATCACAATCATCAGATGACGATTAACTTGTTTATATATTAGCTTCTGTTAGAAATACTGTGATTATTGTAAAAGGGCCTGTTTTAAATTCTGTGTTATTGACAGAGAGAAAATAAAAGGTGAAAAATAGGACTTTTTGTGTAATAATTGACTTCTATACCATTACAGATTTACAATAGTTTTAGCCTGAAGGTTGCTTTTGCTGCTAACAAAAATACATATAGAAGAGTTATATGTGAACTGTATATATCACTGTTTCTTCATTTCTTCTGGTCTGCATTCATTTTGCTACCTACCCTTAGCACATCTATTCCAGTAAAATTCTGGCTTCATAGAATAAAGTTGTGCATGTATGCATGATTTGTTTAAAAAACAAAACAAGAAGAGTGGTTGCATTATAAGTAAGGGGAAATCAGCACAAAAAATGAAGGCGGTAACCATAATGGGTGACAAACAGCTATAGTCAGCCAACAGAAAGAGTTGTAATTTTTCCAAAATCCTTCTGATCCCTAAAATCTCTTTCTAAATGCCTTTTGATTGAGTTTACAGTCTTTTCTCACATGAAAATGGGGTAAAATAGGATACTTCTGTTGCCAGATTTAACTGCAGCAATTAGATTTCAGATTTCTGTTGCTCTTTCAGACTTCAGAATTTGCTCAGACTCCAAAACCATAAATAATCCTCATTCTCACCAGTATTATATTGTATATATTTCCTTGAAAATGTTAGTTTCTTTTTAGAAAATCTGCAAACTTCATTAATGGTCATTGTACTAATGCAAAGCTCTGTAGTTATTTTTACTTTACGGATACAGCATAACAATTAGAAAATTGTGAGATGGGAAGTTATACAAATCAAATAAATAATCAGGAATAATTGACTTTAGCCAATGTTTCCATTGTCTGTCAAGGTTTGGACAAATTACTGCTTTATCTAAGAAATTTAGATGTAGTACATTTTTCATTAGTGGTACCAGTGCCATAGATTTGCATTGTTAACTTTTTTATACTCACAGCATGGAGTATTTTTCTGTACTGTTTTGTTTCATTACGGTTTGTTATTAGAGGCACATTAATGGCGCATTGTCCTGAGCATGCTTAAAATGTTGAAGGTATTTATCAAATTGAGACTTGGGAACATTTTTAACCAATCTGCCCTTGAAGTGCAGCCAAGAACTTTCTTCATACATTTTGGAGACTATGTGAACGCTCCCGATTGGTGGAGAGATGGAGCAATGCATTTGGTTCCTCTTTTGTGGTCCTCCGTATCTTTCTTCCCCGGTAGTGTTGGAGGGGGAACTCAAAATCATCAGTGTGCCAAATATAGCATTATAATGCAAGCCCCACCCTATTTCATATTTTCATCAATATCGCATGCCCGTTTAAAAGAGGCGGGCCTTGCAGTATAATTCCTCGTTTATCAACTTCTTGATTTTCATGCACACACAAGCGTTGGGGAAGACATGAGAGACAATATGACAGAAACAAAATGCATCGCACACAAACCATATGCTGTGGTCACTGCTGTTCTTCCCACCTCGGTTTCAGGCCCAGATCAAAGAACAACCTGGATGGATCAAGCTAATCTATTCCAGCGCTCTTGACAGTCTGATCATTCAGAAGATCCGGGAAAGTAACAAGCAGGGTCTTTTTTAAATAAGTAGAAAAGTCTAGTTTCTTGACTTAACTGAAATGATAGTCTGTAAATCTGAGCAACATGCTCTATAGCAACCTTCTAGGGTTTCATTTCTGTTTTCCCTAAAATACTTCTGAAGTAACCTGTATAAACTTTCACACATAACCAAGAAATACAAATACCTTCATTTTTGCAACATACTACCCTTGGAAGTAAAATTGTATAGAAGATCCTGGCCAGGAATTTGTGAGAATAATGGAAGATCACCTGGTTTTTTCCACTGGGATGTTGCTTCCTGAAACCATAGTTTGTTTACATAATTCACACTGCACAGAGTATACTTCACTATAAATGTTAGAGTTCATCCCTCATTCTCCATAGGGTGTTCGAATCTCATCAACCCTGCTAATAGGAAAAAAAAAATTCCTAGTATAGTTCCTGCAAGTGCAACATCTGCTTTTTTCAGATCAGCCAAGTGTTGATCCATTGGTTGCAACAGGAATTGACTAACTGGGTTGTCACCCAAGCCTGGCATTGTGGGCTGAGAGAGTGATTGGCCCAAAGTCACGCAGCCAGCTTTCGTGCCAAAGGTGGCACTAGAACTCAGTCTCTTGCTTTCTAGCTCAAATTGGCTCTCCATACTGATAATAGAATGATTTGATTAAATTACTCCCTTTCTATGCTTAAATTTTCAGGAAAACAAGAAAGAGCTGTATAATAAAGCACAACAGGTTTTGCTAATTAGCACTATAATTATTTTTCTGTAGTGCTTATATAAAGATAATGACACGTGACTCCACGTTTGAGTGTTTTGTTTTGCACGGAAGTTGATTTAAGTGTTTAATGTTATTTTGTAATGAAAGGCATTTCTTCTTCTTTTGGAACTACTCCAGAAAAAAATATTTCTCTGATTGAATCCTTTCGGCAATCCATTCAGTAGACCATAACTCTTACTCCTATAGGTTGTTTAGAAGATCTGTTCTATTCACAGAGAAGCAAAGTGTGTTAGAGAAACCAAAGTATATTAAAGTATGAAAATAGAGAACTTGTGAATGTCTTAAATAAACAAGGCAAAAACATGAAGGGTCTGCTTACCACTGAGCAGCTAAAAATCAAGATGACAAACGTCTGTAAAAGCAAAATGCAGTTATCCTCAATAGCTTTTTGGTCATGTGTTTTGCTATCGCATAGAGCTGAAATGTCAAGGGAACAAGAATGTCATTTAGTAACAAATAATCATAAAATAAATGAAGAGGTCATTTGGCAAATGTTGAAAAATCAATTTATTTCATTCATGAATAGTTCATAGAGTTAGTTACATTGCATCATAATCATCCTTTCTCCATATTACTATGCTCAGTTCCATCCATCTATTTTTCCTAACACTAGATTTCCTTGCGCTTTACATCATACATGGATTTTCCCCTGTGGCCCCCTCCCCAGTAATATTAGAATTAAAGTCCCAAAAGTGCTTTTCAAAAGACAACTGGACTTTTTTGGTTTTTTCCTTTGAAAATGTTTCACTTCTCATCCAAGAAGCTTCTTCAGTTCTGACCGACTGGTGGGGAATGGAAAGAATCCTGCAAAGAATATAAATCATTCCATTTCCCCATTCAGTCAGAACTGAAGAAGCTTCTTGGATGAGAAGTGAAATGTTTTCAAAGAAAAAAAAAATCCAAGAAAGTCCAGTTGTTTTTTTTGAAAAGCACCTTTGGGACAACCATGACCTGGATGATTGAGAATCTCCATAGACACTAGAATTAAAGGTAAACCAGCATTATTCACTTAGCAACAGATTCAGGATTGCAAATAAAATACTATAAGAACTTCCCTTGGTTTTATTATGTCACTTAGTATCTTTGAAATAAAATTGGTTATAAAAAAATTGTTTCTAAGCACAAAAAAACGCTGGAAAAAAGCATTTTAAAAGTTCCTTACCAAATTGCTTTCCACCTTGCTTAATTTTAATACATGTATTTATATCTATTATAATAAATATATGTCCTCCTCACCAGCAAAAAGGATGGAAAGCACGAGTGATGGCAGCATTCAGCAAATTTGTAAATTCACCAGAGATAAGTCATCCTAACTTTTTATTTGACTCCAAATATAAATACAAAAAACTATATCCAATTTCAGTTGGTTTTGAGATCTGCAGTCACACAGTATAATAGTTCTGTTTAGTAGGATACAAGATGTGACTGAATTATGTCCGGACATAATAACTAAAACATTCAATAATTTTTTATGTAATAAAACAATTTTATGTCATAAATTTCCAAATCAACTGTTTCTGTAAGGGCACATTTTTCAAGTGAGGTCAAAAAAGTCAACATGGTAGCAGTGATCATGTAATTGTGACAATTACTTTGACTTTTCTATTTCCCCAATCCACCCCAGTTAATGCACAAATACTTTATTTTTCATACCAGCAGTCCAAACCATTCAAGGCTGAGAACTGAATCAACAATGTGGATTTGAAATGAACCAGTAGTCCTGTATGCAAATGAAGTATTTCATGTAAAAATAAGATTTTTTAAAAAATCACATATACAGTTTACTGTGTGGAAAAGGGCCTATTAATGGGGTAATAGTGAATAATTTCTGACACATTGGCAAAGACCTTCCATATTCCCCCATTCTAGAATTACACTGATGAAAATTCAAAGGGGGGAAACAGGTAATTGTACTATACAACAGGATTTCAAATCAAGAAGATGGAATAAAGAATAAATTGAAGACTGAACAGAGGCCCTTGTTGATTAATTTGGTTTCCAGTAGCCTTAATGGTTGATTAACCATTGGTTTGGTCCAAAAAACAATACCAAAGTTTTAACTCTCGTTTATTTTAATTATGGGGGGTGTCTTTTTTATGTGACCCAGAGCCACATAGTTTGAGTTGAATGTCATATCAGTACATAAATAAGATGATAAAATAAAATTCACTTGGCATTTAAAGATACAATTCTTGTTTCCTTTTCTCAATATAAACTTCAGGGGACTGCCATAGCTCCAGTAAACATTATCCAATGTCCAAGAATATTCTGTGTGTGTGTGTGTGCGCGTTGTATTTGTATGAATAACTTTTCTAAGCCATGCTAATAACATTATGAATTTATCTAAATGGAGCAAGTGAAAACTACTTTGGAAAAGTGTATTGTACCATTAACTGCAGGAGGGGCAGAAAATTGTGGTAATTTATGGGTTTATTATTATTTATACATATGAATGTGTTCAGTGTCAAGCTTCTGGGATTGAATATATTATAAAGCAGCTATAATGTACTTTTTATTATGTGGAATACTGATGTTCTCTATAAAATACACAGCTAAATAGTCAAACCCTCTTTATTCTTTTTGAAAAGGAACGAATCGGAGATACATTCCAAACAATTGAATGTATTAAGACCCACTGCAACCAGAACAGGAAAAAGAAAGAAAATTGCTTTTCTGAATAAAGATAATACTTAGCCAAATAATCACTGTAAACAATTACTGGTAGTAATTTGTTGTTGTTATTATTATTTAGAATGCAGAGAAACAGAGTTTTAAAATGGTGGTCAAAGCAGTCAAAATGAAATTAATGGCATCCCGAATGTTAGGTTTTACTCTTGGAAAATGCTGTGGTAGGTCAAGTACAGCAACAAGCCACTTTCTGCGATTGTATTTTTAGGAATCCAAAAAACAAAGATAGCAATTTTACATTGTTCCTATCACACGAATGGTTGCAGCAGCTTTAGGTTTATTTAGTGACAAAGTATTACTTGGTGAGAAACATAGTTCTGCACTTTGGGTTCTTCTGGCATCAGGCTGCTGTGATGATTATTTTTAATATTCAGTTTAATCTAGTGAAATAGGAGGAAGGTTTTTTCTAAGTTCCTCACAAGTTTTAAAGGAATTGCCTACAGAGAAACTGTGGCTTATGGAAGAGAGAGAGAATGATAAAATTATTAAGAGGGTGGATATCACCAAATCTCTCCCCTTTTAATGTATGTCATGACTAATGAAGTTTCAAAGCTATTCCTGATGCTCTCTTTGAAAATGGTGGGTATATTTTCAAGATCATATGCTAGAAATTGGTTGTCTTTCTTCCAGGTTAGCTGAATTTGGAACTTGTTATCTATTCCACAGTCAGCCCCCTTGGTTACATCTTTCTTGTTATAACTGAGCCCTTCCACCCTTCTACAAATAATATAATCAATTTGACTTCTGTGTACTCCATCGGATGATGTCTATGTAGGTATTATTTTGGTTATTTGAATACTGTGTCAACAATGAAGAAATAATTGGATTGGTTCCCCTGCTTCATGTCAGTTTTCTAGGCCATGCTGGTTAATTGTACTAACTGTCAGGAAGTTTCTCCTTAGTTCTAGGTTGCTTCTCTCCTTGATTAATTTCCATCTGTTGCTTCTTTCCTGTCTTCAGGCGCTTTGGAAAATAGCTTGACTCCCTCTTTGTGGCAGCCCCTGAGATATTGGAACACTGCTATCATGTCCCCCCTCATCCTTCTCTTCATTAAACTAGACATACCCAATTCCAGCAACCGTTCCTTTCATGTTTTAGCCTCCAGTCCCCTAATCATCTTAGTTGCTCTTCTAGAGTTTCAACATCTTTTTTACATCGTGTCCAAAACTGGATGCAGTATTCCAAGTGTGGCCTTACCAAGGCATTGTAAAGTATTAATACTTCACGTGATCTTGATTCTATCCCTCTGTTAATGCAGCCTAGCACTGTGTTGGCTTTTTTGGCAGCTGCAGCACACTGCTTGTTCATATTTAAGTGATTGTCCACTAGGACTCCGAGATCCCTCTCACAGTTACTACTATTGAGCAAGGTACCCCCTATACTATACCTGTACATTTGGTTTTTCTTGCCTAAATGTAGAACCTTACTTTTTTCACCATTGAATTTCATTTTGTTAGATAGTGCCCAGTGTTCAAGTCTGTCCAGATCCTCCTGTATCTTAAGCCTATCTTCTGGAGTGTTGTCTATTCCTGCCAGCTTTGTGTCATCTGCAAATTTGATGAGTTCCCCATCTATCCCCTCGTCAAAATCGTTGATGAAGATGTTGAAGAGCACTGGGCCTAGAACAGAGCCCTGGGGTACCCCACTACACTAAATATCCTGAAAGATCCATAAGACTTCCTTAATGGCATATTGAGTGTCATCCAACTTGGAGGACCATCAAATGGCACTTTGCATTTACTACCTTTGTTTCTTGGTAAAATACAAGAATGGTATAGAATAGAATAGAATAGAATAGAATAGAATAGAATAGAATAGAATAGAATAGAATAGAATAGAATAGAATAGAATAGAGCTGGAAGGGACCTTAGAGGTCTTCTAGTCCATCCCCTGCTCAAGCAGATGAACTTATACTATCTCAGACAAGTGTCTGTCTAGCGACTCTAGCCTCTTTTTAAAAATCTCCAGTGATGGAGCGCCCACAATTTCTGGGGACAAGCTATTCCACTGGTTAATTGTCCTCACTGTCAGGAAGTTTCTCCTTAATTCCAGGTTGCTTCTCTCTTTCCCACTGTCTTTTCCAGCACAATACAAAAGGATGCCTTTGCCATTGTCACTAGAGTAATAATCTGCCTTCAGCATCTTCCTATATCGCTGCTACCTAAAATAAGTGCCTACATCTAGAATGACCTTTGTGCCTCAGTGACCCTAATGGGAATATATATTCTTGGCATATACCTGCAAGGTTCTTCATTCATCCTTCCAGGATGACACCCTCTCCCCTGTCACAATGAAACAGTACAGCAGGACACTGTTGTGACACATTAGGCAGCATAACATTTAAAAAGGGTGGGAATTCAGTCTCATGGGCATGGCCATCATCTTGACTCCTTTTCCCTACATTCACTTTTCCCTACATTCTCTAGCAACCCCCAAACAGCATGGGTGAATGCTGTAGAATTATAGTTTAATAATATCTGAAGGATTCGATGTTATATGTAATATCTGTATTTCTTTTTTTGAAAGTTTCTGCTGCTATAGTTCCATAGGTTGTGTAAGTATTTTATCTTAGAGTCACTTAAGCCAGCCTGCCATTTTCATTCACTTGAGCATGACTCAACAGTAAGCTCTATCTGGCTGTGGTTTTCATCTATGATTTTTTTTGCTGCCATCCAGGCCATTGATTGTATAATATTGTCTTGGAATAATTTTTCCAACCTTCCAGTTCCTCATCATCTTCTAAAAATAAATTTGCATTGATCCTGGAAATGAATAGGGTATTTGTTCGTCCATTGAAAACAGCTTCCCATATGCCCTGTCTCAAATCCTGCTTACCATTACACTGAACCTTGCTTCATGTTGCCATAAACTTTGTCATTTGAACAGCAATAGCAACTATGCTGGCATGTTAGTCTTACAGAACTTGTTGCCATGTCACCCTCACAGGACCTTCCCACCTTCATAAGATATCTCAGCTATGATAACTGAACATTTTTAATTGCTGTAACAGAACTTGTAGAAATAGCTAAATGAGTTACTTAATTAGGGAAGGAGCAATAACTACTTGATAAAAGACTGGAAACCCTTTATGGGCTTTCTGCTGAAAATGAATAAAAATGAACTGATGAACTTTAGATATGGTGATTAAAAAGGGCTGTGTATGGGGAGAAAGGAACTGGGTTATTGTAATTTAGGAGGGTGAAAGTAGTATTAACTTTGTAACTGACGCAAAAAAAGACTGGAAGTCACTTTTTAAATATTTCATTTTTCTTTCTCTTTTCTTGACGTATACTGTTCACATTTTCTTCTGTCTTTCCTATTTTTCTTTTTATCTCCTTTTTTCTATATTCTTGATTATTTTTCTGTAGCTTTTCACTTTGTAAATCATCATTCTTCATACACACACACAAAACACACATGCTTTTAATTGGCTGACATTCTCTACATTATACACTCAGCTGTAAACTAGCTCAGATGGACAAATTTGCAAGAAATAATTGGTTGAAAGTGTTTTCTGTATGCTCCAGGCTCACAAGCATGTAGGCCACATCATGCTGAAAGCTTTTGAGAAAAATGTGGAGCAGTGGTAGAGTGCTTCTGAACTACATCATGAATGATTGGCAAGTCTATTAATTGTGTCAGTTCTCACTACATTCTGTTCTGGAAATCTGGGGTGGGGAAGGGTTTCTGCACAGGTTCCTCCCATTTATCCCTTTTTCAGTAAGGCTGTGAGCAGAAAGTTAATGGAATATTTAGGCCTATTTTCCACGTTCAGCTCCTGACAAACCTCCTGTCCAAGAATATTTAAGGAAAATATTCCTCAATCTGGTGCCCTCCATCTGGTGATCTCCTATCAAGTTCAGCCAACAATGGTGGACACCGCCTTATTAAAATCTAATTCTTGTAATGCTGAGAAATAGAAATTTTTCATGCAATCTATGAACCAAATTACTTGAAATTCAGCTGCACCTTGTTGCAAATTTTGACTTTAGGGGGAAAAAATCAGCCTAAATCAGGGATATCAAACTCGCAACGTCACGTGATGTGTCGCGACATATCGCGACTTTTCCCCCATTGCTGGCAATGGGTGGGCGCGTGACGCATCCGGCCTGTGGGCCGGCAGTTTGACACCCTTGGCCTAAATGAACAGCTTTTCCTTGTTGTCACAAGCACTCTATGTTCAAATACCAAGCCAAGCTGCCATTTCAAAGTAGCCCCTGCTCAAATGGCTGTATTTAATAGCTCTATGAGAAGAGCATACTTCTTTCCCTCAGTTGCCTATGAAAGCAAGCTCTAAAAAGGGTTAAATGGCTTTTTAAAAATATCTCAACCTTCCATTTAAATGTTGTCTCCTTAATTAATAGTTGTTAACACTCTGTGAACTGTTGTTGTTCGTCTTTGGTTCACAGGGGGGGTTTTTCAAGCCACATGTCAAAGGAATACATGTACATTTATTGCTTCTCACCCGCCCTGGAATTTAAAAAAGAACTGCCTCAAATACGTTATTCTCTCTAGATTTAGAGAGAAGAATTTCCAAGTTTTTTTCTTTGTTGTATCAGCCAAGTAAACTATAAAATCTTTTTTTTAACACCTATTGAAGACTTCTTTCCTTCCTTCCCTGGCTGATGTATTATGACATTCTCATAAACAAATAGCATCTCCTCTTCTAACAGCAAAAGTCCAAGTCACATGCTGAGATCACTTCTGGCTCTTTTAAAAATCTTTGTTGAAGGTACAAAGATTCCACTTAGGACAACCTAAATCAAAACAAGCAGATATTATGTGTGTAATTTTAACAATGGGTACTAAAATTTAGCCCCAAACAGGTAGAAATCTTGATCTTAATACCTCATCTTAGAAGTGTTGTGGCACTATAGAATTATTTCACAGGGTGGAACTGATCCAGTTAATGAGACCCTTATAAATGGTATGGCTATGACATGATTTATGACAGAAGCCATTGTTCATTTATTTCCTATTAAGCAAAGAGCAAATTCAGCCTTAGGCTTTCCTCAAATTTAATCAAGTCTATTGGTCCGAATCTCAGATGACAGTGTTCGTACTCACAATAATATGGCATCTCTTGCAAATGACCCTGAAATAATCAGGTATCTCTCACCCACATCTATGGACCCTTTCAGAATTCTTCCCCAATATGGTGCTTTCAGATGTGTGGGATTACAATATCCATCATGTGTTCAGGATATTATGTAAATTAAAGTCCCAGCATGTCTAAAGAACAAGTTAGAGAAGACTGGTCTGATTAGTAAACTAAAGATCAAATCATATTGGACTAGAAAATATAAAATCTGACTTACATTACACTACTTTCTCACATAAAAATAATCTTTTTACGTAAATCTGTCTGCATGCTCTAATTTCATATATGTCTGCGTAAATCTAATCTTAGATTTTTTTTAATCATTAATTAAAATAAACACTTTCTGGATTGCATATTTTCTATATAAAATTGTAAATAGGTTTCTTAAGCTTATCTTTTTGAATCTCTTTTGGCTACTAATGATTTTTTCTGCTCCTTCCTCTTCTAACTCCTCTTCATATTATGATTCTTCCTTTTATTAAAGCCTTTTTCTTTTCAACTGTGCTTTTCCCTTTGGTTATTCTTGTTCTTTCTTTAGACTTTTGTTTTGTTCTTCTCAGATTCTTTATGGCCTGGTTCCCAGTTCATGAAACTGTGGCCATATCATGGGGCAGGAGTTTACTGATACTTTCTGTGGTCGATACCTACATTTGAATGGCTGCTTAAGAACCATCTTCTCTGTGAAGGAGACTCTCATTTAAGGCTAATTTCCAGAACAGAGTCAGAAATAGCTGTGTCCCTGAGGTTGCCTTTTTAGATAGTAGAAACAATTTTACCCAATCTCAGACTTCTCCATTATAGTGAGAAGTACATTCCGAAGATTATCTGCAATGTGAACGTTAATTTATGCTGAGTTAATGCCAATCAGTAATGTCTTTATTTTTTTAATAGTTTCATAACACTGGAAGTCACCACTTAAGCCCGAGTCTCACACCTGGTTCAGAATTATAATCCTAATTCAAGCATCCTGTCCAGATCATTGACCAGCTCAGCTTCCTCTTGATCACATCCAAAGAAGGAAAACAAATTAGTTCCCTGTGTGATTATTCCAACAATAGAAGTTTCTTTCAGCTGGAAATTTTCTGATATTCAGCAGAAATTTGTTATTTTCTGAAGTGGTACAGGACTGAAGGCATAATGCTGTTTACACATTATGTGGTCTCCTTAGACACTTGGGTTTCGCTTTCTTTTAAAAGAGCACAGACTATTCTCAAATGTGGGTTTAGCACTCTTCTGGAAGTCTGCTGCACAGATTTATTTGAACTAAGGAAGAAAAAAACATCTATACTACCAAATGAGTATATTCATTTCTCATAGTTTGTATTGACAAGTTTTTTATATCATCACACATTTTATTGTTTCTGTTCCTGAGGGAGGGGACACCATTCATCTATTCTTATGCTCTTTATGCTATTTCTTATGTCGTTGGGCATTGCCAGTCATATCATGCATGGAAGAAGCCTCTTCTACACTTTTTGGTTTACAGTTTGGAATGATAGGTTTATTATTTTCCATGTCAAACTGTAGATCACATTGTGACCAACTGTAAGCTGACAATTCTGCATTTCAATGGTTAGATGGCCTACTAGACATTGATATTTGAACATAGATCTTTTTGACATTTATATTTTATTGGGTTCTACTAATCTAGCTCAAATATTAATTTATATTGCTAGTCCATGTATGTTATGCCATATGCTAAATAAATAAATATTTTCCCTTTGTGGCAATCAATCTAATTAGCTAAAGTATGATTCCAAGAGCTTTTTTAGTATTTTGAGTTTCCCAAATGCTCTTTTTTTAACTGTAATTTCAAAAGACTGAAAGAAAGAGAACCATACCATGAGAAACATTGAGAAGAAAAGGGGTGGGGGCAGCTGCTAACCTGCCTGTTAGTTATGTTTGCAATACACGCAGCCAGTATTGTTAAAGATTAACCTGTATGAGAATTCTGGACATTGTAGTTAAGGGCATCTGTGGTATGCGTGTATCAAAAAAGTGAAAACGGTAACTGCAACCACTTGATTAGTTAACCCCCCCCCCTTTTAACATGCACATGTGTGCTTGCATTGCATGAAAAAGGGTGAGACTTTGCCCAGCTGCAACTGGCATCTTGATCTTTTTCATCTTGACCTTTCTCTGCGGATATCTCAGGATGCAGTTCAATGTACAAGAAAGTTTATGAATATTGTTGCATTATTAGTTATATGACAATGAGTCTTAGTTTTACAGATTGACCACGGTCACGGATATTGCTGCACATCCCTAATTCTTGACTGATAAAAGAGAATCTATGTATCTTTTGTGCACATCAGGATGGGCAAGGAGATAAAGTAAGATCTGACAGATGTTTTTTAACTCGACAGCTTGTGCACACTTGCTTTCTGCAAGACTTTTCGGCTTTCAAATGCCAAAATAGCTGTTGTAGCCTTGCTCTCCCCCAAATTCTATTGTACGTGTATCTCCTCTTGTCATAACACCACTTCTGAACACCCATCCTGCTTAGTCCCTTTTTAGAGGGTGGAATTTTAAAATATTAAAAACCTTGTTTAAGCAATGTCAAGTCTTGATTCATTTCACAAAAGAAAGGAAAAACTAAAGGGGGAGATAAAGGAGGCATTTTTACATCTTTCGTCCTTTAAATTCAGAATTTTCCGTGTGGTGTGAGATTTCCCCAATTATCTCTCTTCCTTTCTATTTGCTCCCCCTTTTTTCTAAAAAAAGGGAGAAAAGAACCCCATCACCTTGCATTCACAACAGAGAGTCAGCCTAGAATTTAATCCTTAAAAATAGAGGGTTGTTGTTTTTTTAAAGAAAGAACTGACTTGCCAATATAATCTGGAAACTAGCAAATTAGAAAAGAGATCCTAATCATAACAGAACATTATGCAAAAGAGAAAAAAAATCTTTTTTTTAAAAAAAAAGTCTTAAATACAATAAAAAGGAATAATTAAGAATCAGAGAGAGACCACCATCTAGACAGTTTAATGATGCCACGTGAGACTGAAAATGTCTAGGTCTATCTCTTTTAATTTTCATCTTTTTAAAGAGAAAGTTGGGTAATTTCAAAATTATTGAAATGCTAGTTCACTTTTTAATATCACTTTTTATCTTTATGTTAAATATAATATAACTAAATATACAGTAAGTAAGTAAGTAAGTCTGTGTCTAGAGGGGGGATTTGCTTTCATTCCATAGGAGGCAAGATTTTTTCTGTGCTGGGAATTTCTAAAGCATATTGGGGGGGGGGAGGAACAAGGTTGCCAAATCGCTAAAGAGAAAATAACAATTTACTACAAGACAAAACTGATGAAGTTGCTTTCTGCACACGTGCACACACGCACATGGAGCAACTCCTAGGAAACTTTCTATCCACTTCCTCTTATTTTTACCTTTTTTTCCAGTCAGGTGGAAATACTGTAAAAAAAAAAAAAAAACAACACCTGGACTGCAGCCTTCCATCCTTTCAGTTGTTTAAACTATGCTTAAGAGCCTTGGGAGACTTTCTTGGAAATGAAAATTATGCTAGAGCATATCAGCTTCCTGTTTATTTGTTTTTTAGTAGAACAACTGTAAAATAAATTAGAATCTGTTTTAACTGGTTGATGTCAAAGGTGACCTCTATGGACACATTGGTGCTTTTAAGCATAACATTTCTTAACGTAAGTTGTCTATGATTGTACTCTGCTTTCTTAGAAGCCAATAATAAATGAAAATACTGCTCTGTTGCTGCCATCACAACTACTGTTCTGTTTCTGATTATCCTTACAGCACTCAAAACAATTTTTTTCTGTTTGCAGGAATAATATCTTCTGAGTAAGCAATGTCCTTTCCATGCCCTGTGTCTCATTACCAATCTAGATGTTCATACATCACCATCACAATATGGACTTTCCTTATGTTTCAAATCCATCTTCTCATAGTGTTTAGAAAATGACAGGCAATGCCAATTGTTTGATTGATTTAATTTTGGCTTAGTGTATTGTGTGTGAACCTAACTTTGCAACTTATAAGCATTTGCTTGGTGTGTTGTTCAAATCCAGCCAGGTGCAATTGCTACAAAACAGACATGTTATGGCTTGTTTTATGAACCAAGCCTATGTTTATATTGGGATAACACAGTCAAATTAAATTAATGGGATGGGGTCAGATGGGGAGATGATCAGAACTTAGGTTTTACTCATAATGAACTTTAAGAAAGTAAATAAAAAGATGAGGACAAAATGTGGACAGAACAAAGAACATATAAAACTACACCTTAGTACTGATAACCAACATACAAATATTGAGGAGTATGCCACCACAGTGTCTGCATATATTCAAAAGTGCATAGAGGATGTCTGTGTCCTTAAAAGCATTGTCGTGAGGGCGAATGAAAAACCGTTGCTGACTTTTGAGGTCCGCAAGATGCTGAAGGCACGGAATGTGGTTTTTAAATCTGGTGACATGCTGGCACTTAGAACAGCCAGAGCAAATTTGAAAAGTGCCATAAAAGGTGCAAAGCAAGCCCATTGCCAGAAAATTCAGAACTTTTTTCAGGATCCAACAAACACCAGGCAAATGTGGCAAGGAATCCAGGCCATTACGGATTATAAGGTGACTCCATCGAAATGCAAGGACAACACAGACTTCCTAAACAAGCTGAATACATTCTTTGGAAAATTTGAGGCATCAAATAGCACTCCTGCTAGGAAAGCTGTGCCCCATCCTGACAAGCAAGTGCTTAGCTTTGATGTCACCTCTGTCCGGAAAACATTGCGAAAAGTTAACATTCGGAAAACAGCAGGCCCAGATAACATCTCTGGACATGTCCTTAGGGAATGCGCAGATGAGCTGGCTTGTGTTTTCACAGATATTTTCAATCTCTCATTGCAGCAGGCAGTGGTCCCATCATGTTTTAAGATGGCCATCTTCTTGCCAGTGCCAAAAAAGTCCACAATTACAGGCCTCAATGATTACCGTCTGGTTGCACTGACATCCACCATTATGAAATGCTTTGAGCCTCCCACCAGCATTTGACCCGCTTCAGTTTGCTTACTGACCAAATCGATCTATGGAGGATGCTATTTCTTCCGTTCTCCATTTGAGCTTGAAGCACTTAGAGGAAAGAAATACTCATGTGCGTTTGTTGTTTGTCGACTTCAGTTCGGCATTTAACACAATCATTCCCCAGCATCTAGTAGACAAACTGGGCCTTTTAGGCTTAAACACTCCTTTGTGCAACTGGATTCTTGATTTTCTTACCAACAGGCCCCAATATGTGCAAGTTGGAACAAATACTTCTAACACCATTTTCTTGAGCACAGGTTCTCCTCAGGGCTGTGTCCTAAGTCCGCTGCTGTTCACCCAGTTGACCCATGACTGTTGTGCTAGGTTTGCCACCAACCATATTGTGAAGTTCGCAGATGATACAACAGTAATGGGTCTTATTCATGATGACAATGAGGGTGCTTACCACAAGGAGGTTGAGGGATTGGTGAACTGGTGTAAGGAGAACAGCCTAGTTTTAAATACCAGAAAAACCAAAGAGTTCATTGTCAATTTCAGAAAAGGCATGCACAGCCACACTTCTCTGTGCATTAATGATTCACCTGTGGAAATGGTTACCAGCATCAAATTCCTGGGTGTGCAGTTAACAAGTAGGCTGGCTTGGTCGCTAAACAGCGAGACACTGGTGAAGAGGGCACAGCAACGCCTGAATTTTCTGCATCGCGTGAGAAAAGCACATCTTCCTTCCCCTATCCTTACCACTTTCTACAGGGGGACGATCGAGAGCACCCTGTCATACAGCATCACAGTCTGGTTTGGAAGCATCACTGCTTCAGACAGGAAGGTGGTGCAGAGAGTGGTGAGGATGGCTGAAAAGATCATCGGCAGTTCCCTCCCCTCCCATCCAGGACCATAGCACAGAAGCGTTGCTTGAGCAGGGTCCGTAAGATTGTCTGGGACACTACCCATCCTCTTCACGACCTGTTTTCCTTGTTACCTTCCGGGCGGAGGCTCCGTGGTATCCGAAGTAGAACATCCAGATTCAGCCACAGTTTTGTTCCATACAGTATAAACCTTGTGAACTCTCAAGCTTCCTCCTTCCGTTATATATTCAAGATGGACAGTGTTTAATATTCATGTTATGTATATGCAGGGGTATAGGTCTATACATATGTTGTATATAGTATGTATATGTTGTATATAGTATACTTTAGGTGTGTGTCATGTATTTGTTCACTTTGAGACCGGGCAACTAAATTTCATTTTTGATGTGTGTCGTTGTGCCCACAGTAAAAAATGACAATAAAGGTTATCTTATCTTATCTTATCTTATCTTATCTTATCTTATCTTATCTTATCTTATCTTATCTTATCTTATCTTATCTTATCTTATCTTATCTTGCCTTGCCTTGCCTTGCCTTACCTTACCTTATCTAATCTTATCTTATCATCTTATCTCATCTCATCTCATCTTATCTTATTTTAGTTTATTTTTCCAAAAATCTATTACGAATGCTTATTATAATTTACTTTAAGCTTTTAAAAGAGGAACTGTACTATTCCACATCCAGACGGTCCTTGTTTTATGCTTACTGGGATGACCTTCTAATAGATTGTACTTGATTTTCTTTTGCAATACCATAATTCAGAAATTTTTATAATCATGCTTGAGAAAAAAAGGAATGTCCTTTAACAGAGAAATATTGTAGAGATTATTAGCATGCAATGCCTCAACCAGTAAATGGTAAGTTAATGTTTGTATAGTGGAATCACGGAGCATTTGATTTGGAAGAGACCTTATATGTAATTTAGATCAACCCTTTCTTTCCTCAGTGCAGAAATCCACTAAAGCATCACCAAGTCACCATCCAACTTCTGAAAACATTCAGAAATGGTTCCCCCACCCACTAACTCCAGCATGACAAGATTGCTCTTTCCTAAAATGCCTGACATCTTCAGTCCATCAAACAGTTCTTGTTGGGTATCCAAAGTTAGATCCAGAATAACTTGATATTCTTCTTTCTTCTTCTTTCTTCTGAAAACTGCAGCTATCAGCAAAAGATAATAATCGACAATCAATACCCTTCCCTTTCAGGAAACAAACTTATATTTACAAATCTAAGATCCATGGTGGATTTCATATGTGAGTAGGGTAACATCTGTCACAACCAACTGGAACACTGAGAGTCCAGTACTACAAGTGACCACGAGACAACTTGTGGTTGTGTATGCTTTGGGGAGATGTAAGTCAAGAACTGAAAATGTGTTCTTTCTTTGATCTTTCTGGTTGTCTACTTATACCCTGCTCTATAGACTTTTGGTAGTATAGTGTCTCCAATAGATATCTCATATCTTAGCATGAGAAAATTGCTCAGCTTGGATCAGCTTCTTAAATTATATCACTGGTGTTTGATTTCTTCAATATGTTATACTCTGATATGCAAATAGAACCTTTGAAAGTTTATGATTCAGTATGATATTTTCTCCAGGTATTGCTCTTAAAGCATTCTTGAAAACTTAAAACAAACCTTTCATCCATTCCATTTGCTGATGTAATGTACTGATTCCATGGTGCTGATGCAATATATCTGATTCTTGTTTGGAAATTTCTGAAACTGTTCAGCTACAAACATTATCTATGTTAGTTGTGGAAAACCTGCTAACAAGAACTTATCAATACATCTATGGTTTATGTGGTTATCATTGAGTTAATAGAAAACATTTCTGCCCACTTTGAACATATGTCCAAATTCAATATGAATTTTTTTGTCAGAGAAAAACAGGCCATTTCCATAAGTGGACTTCTATCAGAACTCATTGCAAGCTGTTGAATTTATTGGTCTATTTATTGGCCACCAGAGAAAACCATGAGTTATTTATTACTTTTATCTTTAGTACTCTAAGAAGTTCATCATATGGCTGCTCCACATAAATCTGTATTCTCAGCTTTAATAGTATGATCTCCAATGCTTACATAATATAAGCATTATCTGGGGTAAGTTCACTATTGGTCTGATAAAATTCTGTGGAACTTAAAAGTTAGATTTTTAATAAAGTAGATTTTCTTAGCTAAAATTTTAATGTTTGTATTTAAGTCTTGTTCTTTCTGTTAACAGCAAGAAGCACACCTCTATATGAATGGAAAGTTGTTGGAATTGGGCACCCTTCGACTTTGCAATTCAGTTTAAAGTGGCTTTGAAGGAAGGCAAATAACAAGATATAGACTTGCATTTTGAGAAGCAGGAAAAATTATAATCTTATTAAAATAGTAAAAGGAATGTCTCTCTTTTGGATTAAGAAATGTCTACTAGAGTTGACAAGACTATGGCAAAAGTCTCAAGGCTAATTCTAGTTGGTTACTTTATTGCCTGATATAGACTTGGGTTCTTTCCTTTCCATGTAATTTATTTAATTCTCCATGATTGTTGATGCATCTCTTTTATCTCTGATAGAAATTTTGGCCAATCTATTGTTGGGATTCACTGACTCTGGTTGACTGTGACCTGGAGACCCTCTTCTAGGATATATGAATAAAAAAACCTCTTTGTTTCAGATCTCTATTATTTCATTACACACTTCAATGAATTGTTACTTATCCACTATTGCATAAACAGATATTTTTGTGGTGTGCTGTCACCATTCTGTGTAGATGTGGGTTTTGTCTCAGCTCTGATGGGGGAAGAGAAAGGAATTAAATAAAAGGAATCCCTCCAATATGGATTTTTCAGACTGGTTACCCCACAGATATAAATAAGGCAATATGTCTGATAGTATGTCCTTTTTAACTCTATTTTGTATTTCTGTCCTCCAAGTAATATAGTCTGAGACTGCTGTTAGATTATTCTTCCTACGCAGGTCTATGTTATAGATTTCTTGGTTGTTTGTTGTCTTCTAGCACTGTGGTTTGTCATGACATGAATAAACAGGAAGAATAAACTTTGGTCATTCTTCCACCAAGTCCTTGATATGGAACGAAAGCAAGCTTTCCGCTTGCTTCTGTTCCACCAGCAGCACTCAGCTATTTACGAAGCATCAGTATCTCCCTATAATAGCCCATAATAGCTCTTTTAATTTTTCTATTACTGAAAAATAAAGCAAATAATCCGTTCAAATAAAAGTACAACAAATTATCATTGTCAGGCCCTCTGCTGTATTTGATTTTATTTAGGACATGTATTTGTTAAGATAAAATTTGATTACACAATAACAATTTTCTGAAGTAAATCTAGGTTTGTATGGCTCCAACCATGACCAAATGCAGGAAAATGGCTTTCTACCGGTGGTGGCTTGCTGCCATCTAGTGGCTGATTCAAATCATAAAAGCAATGAATTTGATAACAGTATTTATCTTTGTTAAAGGTAGACTCTCTTGACACTTGATAACTCCATAGATTGTCTTGGCAACAGTATGGAAGTGGCTTACCCTTCCTTTTTCCCAGAGATTTTTTTCTGACTTCTCTGTCTAGTGTAGAATTTATGGATGAACCAGGTCCAAACCTGTAGCTTTGTTGAGATCTGCCATGGCTGGCTAGGTGATGTCATCTGCCATTACATTTCTTACCTTGTTACATTTTCAGAAACAGTGATCAGAGTTTTTTAAACATTTTAAAGAGATTTTTATGGTGAGGATTAGATCTGACCTTTAATCTGTCAATGCACAAGTTTGTCTTTTTCAACATCACAGGATACCAGTTGTGAACATACCATTTGTTATGATATTACCTGGCATTCACAAGATTGACAGCTGTTTCTCAGAGAGGAATTATCTCATCTCCCTGTTTCAAGCAAGAGTTGTCTGAGTAAAGATGCCCCCACCTCTCCCTGGCCAAGTAGAAGGTTTTTAGGCAGAAGGTAGACATATTGAGGAAGGTTAGGATTAGGGAGGAAGAAGGCCCTAAGATTGTCTTCTAATCGCAGGCCAAACTTTACAAAAAAGGATTTTTCCCCTTAACAAAGGTTGCTTCTGGGTCCAGTTCAAGGTGTTGGTTATTACCTTTTAAGTTCCATATGGCATGAGTCCCGTATCTGAGGAACTGTCTCACCCCAATGGAACTAGCGTGCCCCATTTGCACCAGCAGAAGAGGGCGGCCACAGACCCCATCTGCTAAGGAATTCAGCAGGCAGGGTCAAGGAGAAGAACCTTTTCTGCTATGGCCCTGATCCTACCACCAGAGGTGAGAACTGCCCCCACCCTTTTGGCTTTCTGGAAGGATATGAAAACGTGGTTCTGCTACTTAGCTCTGGGCCGTGAGGGGAGGCACGCACCTCCGGAGTGGTTGACAGGGTAAGAAGACCTCATCCCTGTATCGTCTGGTCTCTTGGTTCCTAGTTTGTTTTTTGTATTTTTTGCATAATTTTAACATTTTAATGTCCATAGTTTTAAATTTTTAACTATTTATTTATTTGATTGATTGTTTATATTCATATAAGCTTCTTAACCACCCACTGCCCTCATAGCGGGGCTCTGGGCAGTGTCAATTTAATCAATACAATAAAACAAGAAAGCAAAATAATTTAAGATTAAAAATTTAAAAATGTCAAACAATATTATTATAAAATTGCAAGAGATCAAAGATGGGGAGACTAAGAGTTGTTAATACAGATGCGGGTGAAGTTCTTATAGGGCCAACCAGCTCCATGGCTATGTGGCCCTCTGTGTCCCCCACGCAAGGCTACACAGCCAGATATTGACCCACCTAGTGACACTTTATTGGGCAGATGGGCAATGTATAAATTTAATAAATAAATAAAATAATAAACAAACAAAATGCCATAGAGGCAGTGGTGGGATTCAGCCAGTTCGCACCACTTCGGCAGAACCGGTAGCTAATTTTTTGTTGCCCAGGCCCAGAATGGACTTCCGGAAGTGGCATCCACACAGAGAACCAGTTGTTCACATATTTGAATCCCACCACTGCATAGAGGTAACATCAATTTTGCAATGGTCTGTGGGAATGACCTTGGCAGACAGAAGGAAAAGCCTAGACAACCATATCTCAGCCCACAGAAGCCAAAGGAATATGAGAAGCATCTCTGAGGGGGCTCTCCCTGATTTCCTGGGAAATAAAAATAAAGGAGGGGAGAAGTGCTATCAGACTTGCAAAATTCCATTTCTGTAGCTTTACAATAAATGGAGGGCTAGTACTCATGGTTTGTGCTTCTTGTCTGGACTCCTTCAAAGGGCTAACACATTTCTAGCATTGTCTGTTCTCTGGAGAAATAATTAAAAAAAAGGTTAGCCAAAAGGTCGGGTAATTCCCCCCCCCCCTGTATTTAAGTCTGATTTCTTGCTTCTGATTATTATTGTGTACAAGGGTAGAAATGTTACTGTGTATAAATGGAGTTCCTGTATGCTTTATGCAAATTCATTACATCAGAACTGTTTCAAAACAGAAGCAGATAACATCTTAAGGTCTGTTCCTGTACATGTATTTTTAAAAATTGGTTGTTCTTCTAAAATAGTACCTGTGATCTGAGCAGCAATATATTTTTTATTTCCTTTGCTATTGATTTTTGGTAGTAATTACCTACAGTTATAAATGATTTATTTTTACTTTCTCTCCTTTCATTAATAAAATGGGGTTCTACTTAGCTCATGTGAGGTCCCTTCAGAGGAGGATGGGGAAGAATGCCTGCTTTCCCTAGACCAGGGGTAGGCAACCTTGGCTCTTTTATGACTCGTGGACTTCAACTCCCAGAATTCCTGAGCCAGCATGGCTGGCTCAGGAATTTTGGGAGTTGAAGTCCACGAGTCATAAAAGAGCCAAGGTTGCCTACCCCTGCCCTAGACATAGACCTCAGCTTTTTAGGGCCAGCAGCTGAAGCTATAGAATTTATTGCATTCCTATCTTTTCCCCCTTTATATTTGCCAAAAAATCCCTCAGACTGTCTGTTCCTTGTGGAGATTAGGGAGTAGGTGGCCAGGCAAAAGTATCTCCTGAAAGAAAAATAAAAGGGGGGAGGAATCATCTGGGTCGCTGCACAATTAATCTTTACAAGATGAGTTCAAATCACCAGGACCAGATGGTTTGCATCCCAGGGTTATGAAGGAGCTGGCAGACATGATCTCAAACCACTGAACAAAATATTTCAGAGCTCCTGGAGCATGGGGGAAGTGCCAGTGGAATGGAAAAAAGCTGATGTGGTTCCAATTGTCAAAAAAGGGGGAAAAAGTAGAAACATGAAACTACAGACCAATCAGTTTAATATTATTACCTGGGAAAATTCTAGAAAAGATAAGCAGTGGATTTGTGAATACCTACATGCTAAACAAAGCTTATAGCCTTCTTTAATAAAATGACTAAATTAGTGGATCAAAGAAATGCTGTTATAGCGTACTTGGACTTTAGCAGAGCATTTGACAAAATAGACCACAGTCTACTTCTTGATAAGATAGAACAATGGGATAGACAGTACCATCACCAGATGAATTTGCAATTGGCTGACCAACTGCACTCAATGTGTAGCCCTCAATGGAACTACTTCTACATCAGTGGTGGGATTCAAATATGTGAACAACCGGTTATCTGTGTGGATGCCACTTCCGGAAGTCCATTCTGGGCCTGAGCAACAAAAAATTAGCTACCAGTTCTGCCGAGCTGGTGCGAACTGGTTGAATCCCACCACTGTTCTACATGGAGAGAAGCATGCAGTAAAGCAGGGGTGTCAAACTCAATTTCATTGAGGGCCGCATCAGCATTGCGGTTGCCCTCGGGGGGCGGGGGTGTGTGGCCAGGGTGGGCATGGCCTACTGGATGGGTGTGGCTGGAGTGGGTGTGGCCTACTGGGTGGGGCATTGCCAGCTCTACATCGTTCGCGTCAAGGGTGCCTGTGGGGGCCTGGGCAGGAGTGGGACAGATCTGGGGGTCTCTGGCAGAAGGGGGTGGGACCAGGGCAAGTGCCAAGGCATGGTCCACTGGAGGAGCCTCACTGTTCCTCTCAGGCCGTGCGGGGGGGGTCTGGATGGTGGCGCGGGCTACCCGGAGCCCTGAGCAACAGAGGTCAAATGCCCAGCCTGGCCCTCAAGCACCCGCGGCACCAAGCCCAGCCCCACTTCCCCAAGGGGGCACCCCGCTGCACTTACCTCCTCCTGAAGGCTGCTGCTGCTGTGCTTGTTCTCCTTAGCCAGGTTGGTCATGATGGGTATGAGGGCAAAGTTAGAGGGAGGCCCATTCCCTCTCCATGGGAGAAGACCCGGCTTTGTATCCAAAGCTTCCTTAGCAATAGGATGGGAGACCCCCAGGATAGGCCAGGAGGAGGGGGCAAGGGGATGGTGAAAGGGCAGCAGGGCAGGACTAAGGCAGGATTTCCCTCAGACCCTTCCTCTCCTTCTTTCCTTCCTTCCTTCCTAAGTACAGAATGGTGGGAAAATATTTGAGATGAGGGAGGGAGAAAAACAGGCAAGAAACGCAGCTGGGGAGGTGTCACCCTTCATGAGAAATGAAGAAATGCACCATCACCTGGAAGTGGCCAGCACATGGCCCTCGCCTACTTCACATATCTGGCTTGGTGGGCTCTGGGGAGGGGATGACATGAGCAGTGTGAGAGTCAACGTTACAGCTCATTAAAGAGAGAATTACCTGGAACTAAGGAGAATTTTCCTGACAGTGAGAATAATTAACTAATGGAGCAGCTTCTCTCCCAGAGTTGTGGGTGTTCCATCGTTGCAGGTTTTCAAGAAAAGAGTGGACATTCGTCTGGGATGATATAAGGACTCCTGCCTTGGCTGGGGGTTGGACTAAAAGATCTTCAAGGTCCCTTCCAGCCCTATGATTCTATTGTTGTTGTTAGTTGCAAAGTCGTGTCCAACCCATCACGACCCCATGGACAACGTTCCTCCAGGCCTTTCTGTCCTCTACCATCTTGAGTCCATTTAAGCTACTGCTTCAGTGACTCCATCCAGTCACCTCATTCTTGTCATCCCCTTCTTCTATTGCCCTCAATCTTTCCCAGCATTAGGCTCTTCTCCAGTGAGTCCTTCCTTCTCATTAGGTGGCCAAAGTACTTGAGTTTCAACTTCAGGACCTGGCCTTCTAAAGAGCAGTCGGGGTTGATCTCCTCTAGGACTGACTGGTTTGATCACCTTGCAGTCCAGGGGACTTGCAGGAGTCTTCTCCAGCACCATAGTTCAAAGGCCTCAATTCTTTGACCTTTAGCATACACCTATTTAATTTCTTTTGCGCTCAGCCTTTCTTATGGTCCAACTTTCACAGCCATACATTGCAACTGGGAAAACCATGGCCTTGACTATACGTACTTTTGTTGGCAGGGTGATGTCTCTGCTTTTTAGTATGCTGTTTAGATTCTATAGGCAATTTCATTTTCAAGACAAGGATTTGGTGAAAGAGCTGATGTTCTTACCAACTCTCTGGTCCATTGAAATAGCCTGGGAATGGAAGGAATACTGACAGTGAATGATTGGCAGATTTGTTCCTGGAGCCATCTTGGAAATTATGTATTGGATAGATGTTTATCCTGCCTTTGATTCTGGAAGTCAATTATCTCACTGAAGCTGCAGGGGATGGGTTGCATGTCACAAAGATTGGGAAAAAGAGCTTAGCTAAAACATGGCAATGTTGGTCAAAAGAGCTCTGATCTGAATCCTGGATGTAGGATATGATTGGTGCTACTATCTTGGCATTTCTAGTCATATCCTGTAGACACCCCGATTCATACAATCAGAGAGATTCAAACAGCAGCTTGGAGCACCATCAGACCACCTGCAACCATCACTTGCCAAGCTCTTTGCCTCAACTGCTGTTATTCTTTTCAAAACGTTCTATTTTTTTAAAAAAAAGAATCTGATACTTTGCAAGAAAAAGTGCCAGTTTTTAATATTCTCTCCAAGAAAGCAATCATTCTTACTGTTTTCTTAAATAATGTGCTTTGAAGGACAAATGATGTAAGTTGGGGTGGGAGAGATGTATCCTACAAAGGGACGGTGCTTGGTGAGAAACTTTACAACAAACTTTGAAGTTGCAGTGCTTTCCAAAGGTTGATTTGGACAAACATTTTTATGAATGTCTTATAAAATATCTGTGTAAATATATATACACCTATAGAGTTTAAGCATATTGTAGGGAGGAAGTGCTGTTACTAAAGTTCAGATTGCTTTTTTTATAGGATATAAAATACAAAATTGCATCCAGACCAGTTCTGCCTCTTGTTACAAACTTCTATTTTTCTGACAAGTGTCTATATTTACATCTAGTCCATCTATGAGATAGGAAAGAAAAAGGCACAGGAGCATCCTGTATTTGCTGGCCATCAGTAAAGGCAACCATTAAGAGCTTATAGCCTATGATTTAGTTTCCATGACAACATGTCACCTGTAATTTATCTAACAATAGATGTGCATTGACAGACTTATCTAGTAGGATTCAAGCCCATTAAACACACTTAGAATTTCTGAGCTAGATGGGGTTCCCAAATGTCATTTAGTCCAGCTCCAAATCTTATAATATTGTTATTAAACTTCATTCATAAAGTAGTTTAACACTGTGCTTAAAAGGACATTTATTTGGAAGTAAATCTTGTTGAATGTCCTAAGTAAGAGTTGTATAGGAATGCAGCATCAGCCACAGATAGGTTAGTATAAAATGTGTCACCATATTTCTTAAATGTATAATTTATAATCTAGCTAAGATATTAGGGGAAGGGACAAGAGGAGGCATTATCCTGCTATGGTTGCAGCTTACTGAATTGTGTCAGAGAAGTACTGAACATGGCATTTGTGTGCTGATGTCATTGCTGGTGTATAGTTATTGTCATGGTATCACAGTTTATTATAGATGCCACTGAAGATGTGGCTTCACATGTTGTCAAGGGATTGCCAGAAATCTATGCTCTAAATCTGTGCTAATCTTTCAAACCACAGTTGAATTAGAAATCCACACTGGAACAGGATAGGCAAAACTAGACAATGCATACAAACCATAAACTTTAGGTCAGGGATGTCTACTTTCAGTGGTAATACTGAAGATCCTCTCAGGTGACTGCAGACAAACATAACTACAGAGAATATCATGAACAAAATCAAGGCTGGAAAATACTTGCTTATACAAGAGCTAATGAAATGGCATGATAGAGCATAGGTTCTTCTAAAAAGTATTGTAATGTACTGTAGCTGAATCAAGTAAGAATATTCTTCAGATATAACATTAATCTGATTTATAAAAACAACGAAACCCTAACAGGAACAGTTACTTGCTGACAGGGAGATGCAGTTATGTTGGCAACACCCATCCTCTGGTCTCCAACCATATCTACAGTTTTATGGACATATTTTCTGGGCCATATCTTAACTAATCAGGGGGCATTGCATTCATATCCTAGAAACCCTGAAGAGTTAACTATAATTGTGCCCCCTTTGAAAGGAAGGATTTTTCATTGAAAATGTAGGCCTTTCAACTTACGATATTTATGAGTAAATATGATAAAAGAATCTTGGTCATAGAAGGTCATTGTTGGATAATATCGTAATAGCAATAGCAGCAATAGTAATAAAGTTGGAAGGGACCTTGGAGGTCATCTAGTCCAACCCCCTGCTCAGGCAGGAAACCCTATACCATTTCAGACAAATGGCTGTCCAGTCTCTTCTTAAAAACTTCCAGTATTGGAGCATTCACAGCCTCCGGAGGCAGGTCGTTCCACTGATTAATTGTTTTAACTGTCAGGAAATTTCTCCTTAGTTCTAGGTTGCTTCTCTCTTTGGTTAGTTTTGATCCGTTGCTTCTTGTCCTGCCTTCAGGTGCTTTGGAGAATAGCTTGACTCCCTCTTCTTTGTGGCAACCCTTGAGATATTGGAACACTGCTATCATGTCACCCCTTGTCCTTCTCTTCATTAAACTAGATATACCCAATACTAGCAACCATTCCTTATATGTTTTAGCCTCCAGTCCCCTAATCATCTTTGTTGCTCTTCTCTGTACTCTTTCTAGAGTCTCAATATCTTTTTTACATCATAGTGACCAAAACTGGATGCAGTATTCCAGTTACCAAAGCATTGTAAAGTGGTAAAGTGGTATTAACACTTCACGTGATCTTGATTTTATCCCTCTGTTAATGCAGCCTAGCACACAGTACCCCATGGAAACATTATTTTAAAGATCGGGAGTTTTGGAGTGTACTGGATGTGCTGATTTATACGTACAGGTACAAACTTAGAAATTATTATGTTCAGTCAAGAATCCAGGTGTTAACAAGTAAGGGCAAACAAGGATACTGAATAACCTTATCTATGAACTGGAATTGGACTAATAATGTTTAAAATATTAGATGACTTCAAATAGAAGACTATTGATTTTGAGGATGGGAAACTGTCCAATCATTTAAATAGTGAGCATCAATAGTTGGGATCAGTTATCATTATGCTGACAAATCCTATGATTATGCTTAATTGTGTAAATCACTTCTCAGATATTGATATGAAAATCAGATTACATGTGTAGGTGACAAAGCTAAGGAAGGATTTATCTGAAAATTTATTGTAGTAAATTTATAGCCAAACTGAGGTGTAAACCGTGGCTTCATCACTCCAGAAAACCAAAGGATCTGATAATGCTAATATTGCTTATAGTTTAGTAATTTACTGAGTGATGGATTCAGTGATGAACTAAGTGTACACTGAAAAATGTCTAAATAGCAAGCTGCTTCATTTTGAAATGTACAAAAATTGTAGATTTCCAGGACTCCTTCTCTTCTCCAGTACATAACAACTGGGCAAGCAGTCTTTACTAAGGGTTGAGACTCAACCATGTAACTAAAGTGAAATTGGACTCTGTATTTGAGGGGGATTTCTGATGTGGAGAGATGCTGTGATTTCAATCACAACAGATATTACAAGATCTGGGGGACTACAGTGACTACCTTTCCAGCACAAATTAAATACTCTGTCCTTTTTTATTAGACTGCCACCTGGTACACATACCTACCACCTACCTCTAGCCAACATTTTTCAATCATACTTTTCATCTGTCACAGAGGTGCAATCTAACAAGCTTCATTAATTTCAAGAGGAGCTCGACATGCCCTCCCCCACCTGGCAGAAATTTAGCAAAGGCTGCATTGGAGCTCAGCTTGGGTTTGATGGGATTTGAGATTACAGCCTACCCATTCCCCCCCCACTCCAGTTTAGTTTAGGCGTTACTTACAATAGCCCATATCTCTACATAGCATGGGACCCTGCTACTGAATGTAAGAAGCGGCTTTACAGCTCAGTGAGTTTCAGGCCGGGTTCAAACTGATAGATCAGAGAAATGGATTGAAAGTGGCAGAAGGGAATTTAAGAGAATTATGGAAGTTCTTCACTTACAAAAATAAAAATAAAAACCACAAGTATAGAGAGGGAAAATATCTGTTCTGGCCATAAGCCCTAAAAAAAGGATGCCCAACTGAATTTTTCCCTTACGTGCTAGTGTCTTAGTGGGTTGCATGTCACGTAGCATGCACGGATGATGGTGCTGATGTTTCAGTTGTTCCTCCCAAACATGAACCACTACAGAGGAACTTCATCAATGCCCTCATGGGTATTAGCTCTGGTATTGTGGATGCCACTAAAACACATATGTTCCCAACAGCATATTCAACATCCAGCATGTCCAGCATGCAGCATTTCACTAGCCCTTAAGAGTAGATTTCAAAGAATGGGAAATCATCAGGAGTTAAAAAATATCAGATATTTTTTAAAAAACTTGGCCAGATGAAGCTTTTAAAGAGGATATGTCTGGAAAAATTGAGGTAACCCTCTTTTAATATCCAGACAGAAATGATTCTTTTTGTAGTATTCCTTATACTTGAAGCTCACTTAGCTTTAACTTTTAGTTCTCAGCTGTAAGATGAAGAAATGTTCCAGCATTCGTTTTATTTACTTGAAGTTATGATGGGATCCAATTTATTTAAAATATATACAATACTTTTTTTCTTGTGTATTATAATGTGTGCATTTATTTTTTATTTTATAGAAGAGCTGGAAGGGACCTTGGAGGTCTTCTAGTCCGGCCCCCTGCTCGAGCAGGAGAACCTATACCATTTCAGACAAGTGACTGTCTAGGCTATGGGTCGGCCATCCGAAACGTCGGATGAGCCGCACGGACCCATTTAGCTTAAAAAAAAAAAAACGCTGGGAGCCGCGCGTTCGCGCATGCGCGCGCACCCGCGCGGCCCGTTCGCGCATGCGCGCGCGCCCCCACGCACCCGCACATGCGCCCCCGCGCGCCGTTCGCACATGCGCGCGCCGTTCGCGCCTGCGCGCGCGCACCCCCCCGCGCATGCGTGCATGCGCTCGCCAAAATGGCGGAGGAGGCTCCGGAGCCGCAGGTAAGGCCTCAAAGAGCCGCATGCGGCTCCGGAGCCGCGGGTTGCCGACCCGTGGTCTAGGCTCTTCTTAAAAACCTCCAGTAATGGAGTGCCCATAATTTCTGGAGGCAAGCTGTTCCACTAGTTAATTGTCCTGTTAGGAAGTTTCTCCTTAATTCCAGGTTGCTTCTCTCTTTGGTCAGTTTCCAACCATTGTTTCTTGTCCTGCCCTTTGGTGCTTTGGAAAATAGTTTGACCCCCTCTTCTTTGTGGCAGCCCCTCAAATACTGGAATACTGTTATCATGTCCCCCGTTTCTTCTTTTCTTTAGACTAGCCAAACCCAAGTCCGGTAGCCGTTCTTCATATGTTTTAGTCTCCAGGCCTTTGATCATTTTAGTTGCTCTTCTCTGAACTTTTTCCAAATTCTCAACATCTTTTTTGTAGTATGGTGACCAAAATAGGTTGCAGTATTCCAGGTGTGGTCTTAACTAGGGTTTTATAAAGTGGTACTAGTACTTCACGTAATCTTGATTCTATGCCTGTTTATACAACCCAGGATTGTATCATCTTTTTTGGCTGCTGCTGCACACTGCTGGCTCATAGTCAAGTGATTGTCCACTAGGACTCCAAGGTCCCTCTCACAGTTACTGTTTTTGAGCCAGGTCTCGCCTAATCTGTATTTATACCTTTGGTTTTTCCTGCCAAAATGTAAAACTTTGCTTTTCTCCACATTAAAATTCATTTTGTTGGATAGGGCCCTTTGTTCACATTTGTCAAGATTTTTTTGGATCCTGAGCTTGTCTTCTGGGATGTTGGCTATTCCTGCCAGTTTAGTGTCATCTGCAAATCTGATGAGTTCCCCTTCTATTCCCTCATCTAAGTCATTTATGAAGATATTAAAGAGTACTGGGCCTAAGACGGAACCTTGTGGTACCCCACTGCTTACCTCTCTCCATGTAGTGCCATTGAGGACTACTTGTTGAGTAGTTACAGATTTGGTGGTGTTGTTGTCTATCCCACCTTTAACTTGTTAGGTCCTCTGACTGCTTTTTAAGTAAAAAAAGTGAGATGAAGATATTTTACATAAATATATTTAACTAAAGCTTCAGTCCTACAAAAAGAGATTGAAGAACTTGTTTAATTTGTGAAAAGAAGATTGGGGATATATGTTAGCACTTTTTAAATAGCTGAAGAAGGAGCCCACTTTCTTTTGGAGAAGTTAGGAAGGTAAATTCCAATTGAATCATAGAAAAGAAATCACAATTAGAGTAGTTTACCTTTTAAACCAGCCTTTCTTCAGTTTAATATACTTGAGATGTTTGGGGATTGTGACCCCCAGAATTTCCTAGCTTTATCAATCTGCTGCATATCCGGACAAAACAGCTGATCAGATGTTACTGCTGATTCCAGAACTTGTTCATAAGAACAATGGAAGGATTTTTACAGTTCATCAGCTGCTGTTAGAACTTTTAAAAGTTTAAGCCCCCCCCTCCAGCCATCATTGGTCTTGAGATTGGTACAAGAGGTTTGTCCTCTGCTACAAATTTTGATTTTTTTTTATACTGCACCAGCTCAAAGCCAGTGAATACCATCCCACTCAGCAATTAACATTTAGCTGAGAAGGACATGCCTTATCTATATATAACTTTCTCAGCAGCATGTTAATTGTAAGTCATGAAAGTCATCCAGCTAAAGCAAGCAGGAGCCTATATCACACTGTAGTGCTTTGGAAGATGCTGAATGAGAACAGCAAGACATCAATTCACACTGTGGGGGAGAAGGCAATGGTTAACCAGTCCTGTATTTTACTAAAGAAAGCACATGGTTAGACAAGATAAAGTGATGATGTTGTGTTAGGAAATGTGTTCTTCAGGTAAGATAGCACTTAATATGCAAGTAAGGAAGAGCTGAAAATCTTCTGGAGTATTAAACATCTTTATACTGTGGCTAAATTAACCTATTCAGGACATTTAGTTGCTGATGCTACCAGGCAAGAAGAAACTTAACAAAGGAACCTGTTAGAATAGCAAGATGCAGCATTACAATATTGATGATGAAACTGGCTGGAAAAACAAGATATTTTTTTTCCAAAAAGACCACAGAACTCAGGAGATTCCAACTTCAAATGTATTAGAAGATGAAGTTTGATTGGTAGTCTGGTCATTACCAAATCTCAAGGTTATGAGAATTGATGAATATCTCAAGAAATATGTCAAGTAACAAAAGAAAAATCTGTAAAGATTCTAACTAAACTATGTCAGTCCATCTGGAAAACAACACAGAGATAACAGAGATCAGTCTACATACAATAGCAAAGAAAGGAGACTTAAGAGAGTGCCAATTACATTATATCATTAAGTTACATACTAGCAAAATAATGTTTAGGATCATTCAATACAGATTAGATCCCTAAATGGAAAGGGAGATGCCAGATATTAAAGCTGGATTTTCAGAATAGGTTGAGAAACAAGAAAGCTTTTTGATGTAGACTGGATAATTGAGAAAACTAAACAATACAATATGGGCTCTACAGATTATAGCAAGGCCTTTAATTGTGTTAACCTTAATAAGCGGTGGAATGCCCTTCAGAAAATGGAAATGGAAAAACCTACTGTATATACAGGATAAGCTGCAGTCCAGATGGAACATGGCAAAATAGATTGGTTCCAAGCCAGGAAAGGAATAAGACAAGACTTTATTGGAATTAATATGTTCTGGTAATTACATATTTATTTGATTTTGAAACAAAGTTTAATATTTTTAGATGTACTCATACTTTTGAACGACATCCCTTCAAACTGGAAACTGCAGCTGTACAATAGAAACAGATTCCTCATGCTCTTATTATTACCCTTATTATTGCTAAGATATTAATTCTTCAATAGTTAGTCCTTGGTTAACAATGGAAATTGGGATTTGGATCTCTGTTCTAAACAATGTCGTGAGTCCACTCACTTTTAACAACAGTTCCAGTGAAGTCGTTAAGCAAATCCTATGTGGTCCTTAGATGTGGTGTCATGTGATTACTATTTGTGACCTCCTGCTGGCTTTCTCATTGACTTTGCTTGTTGAAAGCTGGCAGGGAAGGTCACAAATAGTTATCATGTGTCTGCAAGATGCTGCGACCATCATAACTGTGAGCTAGTTGCCAAGTGCCTGAATTGTGATCATGTGACCACGGGGATGCTATGATGATCTCAATTTCGAGGACAAGCTGTAAGTCTCTTCCTTCAGCACTGTCATAACTTTGAATGGTAGCTGAACAAATAGTCACTAAACGAGGACTACTTGTATCGAAAAGACAAATTTATGTCCTCAGTTAACCAGTGGATCAATGTAATTGATGTTAGTTGTATCTTACAAACCAGTTAGGCATAGCCATGGATTATGCATGGACAATTACCTTTTATTGAAATTGTTACGAAAAATGTCATATATATGTATTTATATATGCATGAGAAATCCTTATATATACAATTTATCTTGACCTGAAAACTTTCTTTAAAATGTGCATACTTTTCAATGCAGTTTAATTGGTTTAAGTTATTAACGTGTGAAAACTTACACATGAATTTTCTTATTTTCAAGTATACTTTTGCTAAGATCAGTAAAATCGGTGCACTCCTCAATTTAAACAAAAACAGTCTGCAAGAAACAGAACTAAATGTGTTAGCACTCTCCAATAGTTTAAAACATAACATTTATTGCATGTGCTGATTTGTGGAAAATTTATGGATGTTTATAGCTCAGCTGGTAAACATACCACAATGTTATACAATTACAGAAATTATTTACTCAAACTTTTATTTCAATGTAGCCAACAGATAATCTATGCGTACACAAAGTTTGAATATAATGGCTCGCTATGCTAGCCACCTATAGGACACCAACTTGCTGTTGGCTGATCTTTCAGGTACCCTTTCAGTTCTCTAGACAACTGATCTCATGTCACGTACATATTTACATTTATTTCTCAAGCAGTTTTGCAATAGTGTCTCCTTTTAATGACTATATATATATATATATATATATATATAATCATCACTAACAACAATAAGTACAATATTTTTAATTCATTCATATATTAAACAGCTGTTATAAACCTTACTTGGATCCAGTTAAAGGAATGAAATATAGGTTTAAATTGAAAGCTGGATTCAGTCAAGAATCAAATTCTATTTCTTTCCAGGTTTTAGCAGCATTTCTTTTGTACTGTTCTAATTCCTGAAAGGGAAATAGATAAGAGTGAAACATTAAATCTCAAGATCTCAACAACTGCATTGCACTTTTCAGCTTGCGAATATTATGAATCCAACTATCTATCTCATCTTACATTCTACTGCACATATTGAATCAGACCCAAACCTTTCCCTTGGTATCCTACAAGTATTTATATACTACTAAAATGCTTGTGTCTGATTGTTTGTAACCTTCATTGGGCAAATTGGTGCATCATAGGGCAACAATGATTGAATCAATGTACTAACTTAAAGAATGCACCCCAAACCCAGGAACCCATGACTCCCACGGAATTGAACTTGGGCAGTTGTGGCTGTTTCAGGGCTGTTGTGCCACCATGATCACATAACTATCATTTCCAGTGCTCCTTGCTAGCTTCCTACAAGGAAAACCAACGAGGAAGCCAGCAGGAAGTTGGAAATTGCTCCCAATCTCACTACTTTTTTTTGCCCACCTATGGTCATTCTGTTTCTCTACTTAAGTAAAAAAATATATATTTCAAAGGATAACCCAACAGATTATGAGTTGTCTAGTACACATAAACTTGTGAGTGTAGCTCTCTGTATATATGACAGATGCTCAAGGGGACTGGCCTTGGTGGTGGGAAGAGCTTATTCATAGAAGTGGCACAAGACAAGGAGAAACAGATGCTTCAGGAATAGTTGAAAATTCCAGTATTGTCTATTTAGCTCAAATCATAGATTGGATATCTTCCACATAAAAAATACCCAAACTTGGATTTTTTTATATAGATCTGAAATAAGTTTGAAAAAAGCCACAAAAAGAATGCCTCAAAACAGGGATAACTATAATGATTATCTCCCTCACATAACTTATTGACCAGTTTAATCACTAACTTCATGTTTCTGATAAAAGTGATAGCATGCACATATTAAAAATATATCAGAAATCTTTAAAAATTAGTATATCGCTATTTTAGTATTTGAAATGCCTGTTATATCACTACATAAATTTTATTTGAACTGTTGGATACTGAAAGTATGAATCTTATATCAATAATATAATGAGTAATAATACAATGCAGAACCCAGCACACCCACTTGATATCAATAAAGATGTATTTTAATGTTTTATTAATTTTATTCAACTGTTGTGAGCCACCCAGAATAATTGAGTCATGTGGCATACAAGTTTAATAAATTAAATTAAAATTAAATCAGTGTAATAACAAAATAATACATAAATGTAAGTTTTAAAATAGAAAACATAAAAGTGACATAACATATGAAAGATAAGTCTGAACACCTAGAAGAAAAGAAGCCCTGCGCTGAAAATATCAGGGAGAACCAATTTGGCATAGTGGTTAAGGTGCTGGACCAGAAAAAAGGAGGTTATGAGTTTTAGGCCTTTCTTAGGCATGAAAGTCAGCTGGTGACTTGGTGCCAATCACTTTTTCACAGCTCAACAAGGTTGCTGTGTTGGGGGGGGGAAAGGCAAAGTTCCAGGTATGTTTGCTACCTTGAGCTGACCAAATATTAAAAGAATAAAAAAGTGGAATACAAATCTGTTAATAATAAGGAATAATAATAGTAATAGTAATAATAATAATAATAATAATAAAGTTGGAAGGGACCTTGGAGGTCATCGAGTCCAACCCCCTGCTCAGGCAGGAAACCCTATACCATTTCAGACAAATGGCTGTCCAGTCTCTTCTTAAAAACTTCCAGTGTTGGAGCATTCACCGCTTCTGGAGGCAGGTTGTTCCACTGGTTAATTGTTCTAACTGTCAGGAAGTTTCTCCTCAGTTCCAGGTTGCTTCTTTCCTTGACTAGTTTCCATCCATTACTTCTTGTCCTGCCCTCAGGCGCCTTGGAGAATAGCTTGACTCCCTCTTCTTTGTGGCAACCCCTGAGATATTGGAATACTGCTATCATGTCACCCCTAGTCCTTCTTTTCATTAAACTAGACATACCCAATTCCAGCAAACGTTCTTGATATGCTTTAGCCTCCAGTCCCCTAATCATCTTTGTTGCCCTTCTCTGCACTCTTTCTAGAGTCTCAACATCTTTTTTACATCGTGGTGACCAAAACTGGATGCAGTATTCCAAGTGTGGCCTTACCAAGGCATTGTAAAGTGGTATTAATACTTCACGTGATCTTGATTCTATCCCTCTGTTAATGCAGCCCAGCACTGTGTTGGCTTTTTTGGCAGCTGCAGCACACTGCTGGCTCATATTTAAGTGATTGTCCACTAGGACTCCGAGATCCCTCTCACAGTTACTACTATTGAGCAAGGTACCCCCTATACTATACCTGTACATTTGGTTTTTCTTGCCTAAATGTAGAACCTTACTTTTTTCACCATTGAATTTCATTTTGTTAGATAGCGCCCAATGTTCAAGTCTGTCCAGGTCCTCCTGTATCTTAAGCCTGTCTTCTGGAGTGTTGGCTATTCCTGCCAGCTTGGTGTCATCCGCAAATTTGATGAGTTCCCCATCTATCCCCTCGTCCAAATCGTTGATGAAGATGTTGAAGAGCACTGGCCCCAGAACAGAGCCCTGGGGCACCCCACTGCACACTTCCCTCCATGTAGATGCGGTTCCATTGAGGACCACACGCTGAGTACGGCCGGTCAGCCAGCTACGAATCCATCTGGTGGTGATGCTGTCTAACCCACATTTTTCTATCTTATCAAGTAGTAGGTTGTGATCTACTTTATCAAATGCCTTACTGAAGTCCAAGTAAATTATATCCACAGCATTCCTCTGATCCACTAATTTTGTCACTTGGTCAAAGAATGCAATAAGGTTTGTCTGGCATGATCTGTTTTTGACAAACCCATGTTGGCTTTTAGTAGTGATTTTGTTTGCCTCTAGGTGTTCGCTAATTCGTTGTTTGATTATCTTTTCCAGAATCTTCCCAGGTATTGAGGTCAGGCTGATAGGTCTGTAATTTCCTGGGTCCATTTTTTTCCCTTTTTTGAAGATGGGAACTACATCAGCTCTTTTCCAGTCCTCCGGTAATTCCCCAGTGCTCCAGGATCTTTGAAAAATATAGTTCAATGGTTCTGAGATCACATCTGCCAGTTCCTTGAGAACCCTGGGGTGTAATCCATCTGGTCCTGGTGATTTGAACTCGTCTAGGCTGGACAGGTGCTCACTTACCGTTTTCTTGCCTATCTTAACTTGCATTTCTATTCTGTTTTTTATGGCACTATTTTTGCTAGGTTAATAATAATATACTGTAGTGATATATTCATACATTTTAATCATAAATATGATGAAAAAGAAATTCACAGAATAAGCCATGGTTAAAGACGTTTTCAGGTACATTTTTTACATTAAGCAAACTGTAGTTTTATTTTTTAATTTCATACTGTTTCTGAATGCCATTCCAATGCCAAGATTTGCTAGAAAATTACTGAAGTTTATTACTATAAGAGCACTCATATCAACCACTTGCAGTTTCAAAGAGCCCTTACCCAGGGCTATACCGAGATATGGAAATAGCTTTTTATTTAGTAAGTCAACAGTTAAAAAGTGAATTGATTTTGAATTTTCAAATTGGAAAAATATAAATGCGGCATTATAATAAAATGAAAACATTTTTTATAATTATAGGCATTTCATAAATTATGATTTAGTTTGTGACATATCTTTCTGTAAATTTTGCACTATTGTTAATTAACTTCTCAAATTGAGTGCAAACCTTTTCAGTCCCTTCTTGTTCTCCAGATGCATATTTACTTATCTGATCAGACAAAGTGGAAAGTGACTTGAATACTAACAACTGTGCAAACAACTTGAAAAATATCAACAATTGTACTAAGTACTCAACAACTGAGCTATAATTGGTTTTTAAAGTAGCTAGAAATTAAATCTAGTGTCATCCATTTCAGGATGTAGCACTAAGATTAGTTTGAATTGTTTTTCAAATGGAAAAGGATTATGCTGCAGCTGTGATCTCCGCTAATCAAATAAGTCTTAATTCTGAGTTAACTGATTGTAAACCATTCTGAGTTAGGATTAGGAATGGGGAATTTCCTTATTTTAAGTAAAGCTTACCAAAATTACTTTTTAGTATCACAGTCTGATAATGATATAAATAAACAATATTAATTATTGCACAATACCTCTGAAGTGCATAACATTGACAATATAGGTTTATTCTATCAAATTATTTGTATTAAGAAAATCTGAAGTAAACAAAATCTCAAATCCTGTGATTTTAAGTATCTTCTGATAGCTGAGCCTCTTCACTGTCACTATTCATTATTCAATACCAGTCTTATTATCATCAAGAATTGAAAAAACATATGTGCCAAACGAAAAAGTCATAAGAAAGTAGTAAAGTGATATACATGGACATGTGGTGTATTCTAGAATAATGGTAGGCATTTTCCATGGCAGTTGAGCATCAATGCAAAGAAAATTCAAACAGTTTCATTCTAGGACCGTTTTTTCTTTGACTTTGAGAAAGATTTGGTTAGAAATAGAGATCCCTGGTACTGTTTCCAATTCATGGTCCCTAATGTCAGCAGCAATATGAGAAGTATATAAAACTCTATAGATAGACATTCTGAGTCCAAAGAGCAACATGAAATGATCATGGAAAAATGCATGAACTAAAACGCTACCATGCATGAATACCTCCAAGAAACAGAATACAAAGCATTATATTTGACAGTATACCTTTAGCATAAATGCTCTTCTCTCTATAAATGCTTTATCTTTAAAAGAATGTATGGAACAAAGGACTACAAAAAGGCGGGAAAAGATTAGCTTTCTGAAGCATTTAATACTTATTCTTAAGATAACAGCCATTTCACTCTCAATTTTCATATAATTATGGGAAATCCTAAAGCATTTAAAAACTGAATGTAGCTAGGGAATTGTTTTCTTACAGATGTATTCAGGGTTATCTGGCAGCTTTTAAAATCAAATGAAATATAAAAATCCCAAAATGTTTTCATAAAAGCCAGTTCAAATGTTACAATAATCTTATAATAACTGAACTTCAAATGGAAATTTTAGGGAAATAACTGCAGATAATTTTCTTTTGACAGAAACTTGTCGATTACCATATTTTTCCTGCAATAGTACCAGCAACAAAAGCTGTAGCAACATTCAATGGCATCAATAACGATAACAATCTTTCTAAAAGAAAAGAACGCTGCAACTAAGGAACTCCTGGAAAAAGATTAAATCATATTGAAAATTAATCTTACTGCTACCCTATTTTTCCTATTTTGTTAATAAAAGCAGCACCAAATCACATTTTGAATGAATGAAAAGCAAGAATGTATATGACAAGCAATTAAACTGAATGCTCTATTCTAAGTGACAAAATAAATTCAGTAACATATCTGAGCTCTATGAATAATCCAGTGGAATGTACACATATTCATACACAAATCAGGATCACAATTAATGACCTAAATCTGTCGTTCCACATTTATTTGTCATCTAGTGGAAGTACCCTAGAGTATGTATTTAATTGCAGATGATTTCAGCTCCATAAATAAACATTATATCATTAAGATAATAATTTGGTTCACTACTAATGATGTGATCCCTAAGATGCATTTATATTAAACTAGGTCTTTAAATATAGTGTGGAAATTCAGAATTCTGAAAGTTGTATAGAAAATATGCAGTTGTTTATGATTTTAAAATATGTTATATGGACCTATTTTTACAAAACTAGCTTTGATTTAATGCTAATGTAGTCCAGGATTTAGGAACAGTCAAATCAAGGCTAGGAGACTATAATAGTCCCTCTGCAACACTGAATTCAAATCTGACATTTGTTCATACAAATAGATACTCATACATTGTTATTTCATACAAATAAGCACACACCTTTAAAACAATTGTTCATTGTAGAGCCTCCTTAACAACGTTGATGAAACATATACTATATATACATTGATGAAAACGTCTCAAATTAATAAAGAGAAAACTTAGATCTTGATATGGAGTTTAACAGAAGATGAAAAGCAATTTGTGAATTGGCTAACTGGCATTAACTTTACTGCTAAAAAAAAGGCTAAATATTTAACAATTCAAGAATTATTATTTCCCAGTTTGGAAACATATAATACTTGATATTTGAAGATAGAAGAAATAAAATTTGTCTTGGTTAAGAAGAGCTATAGCAGTTAAAGTGAATACTTTACCAAGACTAAAATTTATATTTCAAATTATTTTAATCCCTATTGAGAATAAGATACTGAATGAATGGCACAAACAAATAATGGCAGTCTATCAAAACACCAAGAAAGAAATTCAAGAATTTGCAAGATTCGGAAGAAAGGTATGGCCTAGCAATTCTAAATGTCAGGCTGTACTATCATGCCAGTTACCCAATGTGGATTTCAGAATGGATTATTCTTATTTATGGTTCTATCATCTTAATGGAAGGGACAGATTTTCCACAGAGATTACATAGACGTATTTGGGTTAATATATATATATATATATATATATATATATATATATATATATATATATATATATTACCCCTGGCGTAATATTAGTAGTCTCTAGAAAAATGTTTATATATATATATATATACATTTTTCTAGAGACTACTAATATTACGCCAGGGTTCTTCAAACCTGGCCCTTTTATGACTTATGGACTTCAATTCCCAGAATTCTGGGAGTTGAAGTCCACAAGTCATAAAAGGGCCAAGTTTGAAGACCCCTGTATTAAGCTATCCAAGGATAAATGTATCCGAGAGATTTCGCAGGACCTATCTCCTTGCCGGTCCTTCAGTTGTGACACTGAAGTTTTCGCCGCTCCTTTGGAGATATGCTAGCTGACTATTCCTCACCCCAGAAGTCCTTATCTGCTTTCTTTCTATAGTAACTCAAATTGTTGTATGCTATGTTAGGAAATTATTATTTACAGCGATTTGGAAAAAAATATCTCCTTTGTGATTAAAAGAGGATTTCTGAGCAGGAAAGCTCAACTTCACTGATTTTGGGCATATTTATAGCAGCTGAGAAACACCACATAAATTATCCAGGTTTTATTATAGAAAATATGGGCACAATAGTAGCATAACAACATACCTCATTTTTTTGACTTCGCATGGCATCAACTTCATATTCAGCATATTGTGGATCCTGAGCTGGGTCCCTAGCTTCTTTGAAAATGCCTACTTTCTAAAAATATAAAATAAAAAGTACAAAAAGTAATGCTATTTACTTGCTTAACTCAAGTGTGCCTTGAAATGTCCCTGTAACAAGTATAGAGAAACATTTTCAGCCCAAGTATCCCTAATTATTTGTTGTGGACCTTTTAGTTGAAAGGCTCTTTATTTGATATTATATTATGATTAATTACTGTATAATGTATTATTGTTTTCATTATTATTATATTATTTTATTCTGGGTCTGTACTAACTTAAGTGTAAGTACATAATAAACTACTGTTCATATATAATAAATGCTTAATCCATACATTTATGAATTTAATAGAATAGCTTTATTGTCACTTTAAATGTACACTAAACAGCATACATTAAATAAAATTTCATTGCATTCAGCTCTCAAAGGGTAACCACCCCAATATACACTAAACGTGACAAAAAAACTGCATATACCCACATATGCACACATATATGACAGAGAGAAACAACACAGTCCAGTTCGGTTGTATACATATACATGGTGAGAAAAAAGAATCCTGAGAATTTACAAGACAGATGGCATAAGGAACAAAGCTGTTACAGAATCTAGTAGTCCTGCTAGAAATATTTTGAAACCTCCTCCCAGAGGGAAGCAACAGAAACAGACCGTGAAGTCGGTGTGTGGGGTCTCTAACAATGGTTCGAGCTCTAAGCACATAGCGCTTGTAAGCAGTATCCTGAATAATGGGAAGCGAGTTTTCTATAATCTTCTCAGCTGTCCTTACCACTCTCTGTATGGACCTTCTATTTGAGGCTCTGCTACCACCAAACCAAACACTGATGCAGTTTGTTAAAACATTCTAAATCTGTAAAAAGTAGCCAGGACAGAAGGAGAAAGATGTGCTCTCCTCATCCAACACAGGAAATGCAGACACTGGTTTGCACGCTTCACTAAAGATGATGTATGAAGAGACCAAGTCAGATTGTTAGTTATCTGCACTCCCAGATACTTAATACTGTTGACCACCTCCACAGATGCAGCGTTGATACAAAGTGGAGTATGACTATGCCAGCTCTTTTTAAAATCAACAATGATCTCCTTTGTTTTATTAACATTCAGAACCAGGTTGTTTTTATTGCACCAGTTCACCAAAGCCTTCTCCTCCCCCCTATAAGAATCTTCGTTATCATCCCGGATAAGACCCACCACTGCCCTGTCCTCCGCATACTTCACAATATGATTCATAGCAGACTTAACACAGCAGTCATGGGTCATCAAGGTGAACAGCAACGGACTCAAGAAACAGCCCTGTGCGGAACCCATACTCAAGGAGATGGAATTGGAAACTTTTCTTCCAACTTGCACAAACTGGGGCCTATCAATAAGGAAATCAAGTATCCAGCTACATAAAGGAGTATTAAAAACTAATAGGCCCGCTTTCCTGTTTTATAGCATGTCACAAATCAGCTCTTGCTATGGTAAGTGCTGCCATATCGCCTGATTTAAAAGCAGTGTTTGCAGTGGTGGGATTCAGCCGTTTTGCGTCCATTCGGTAGAACCGGTAGCTATTTTTTTGTTGACTTTGGTGAACTGGCTGATGCCCTAGCTCTTTTTCGCAAGGCCCAGAATGGACTGCTGGAAGTGTGTTGACGCCACTTCCAGAAGTCCGTTCTGAGCCTCAGAGGCCCAGGCCCAGAATGGACTTCTGGAAGCAGCGGCCACACAGACAACTGGTTGTTCAGGTATTTGAATCCCACCACTGGGCGTTTTTCACTTTCAACATCGCATGGACCTCCTGAGACATCCAAGGTTTCTCATTTGCCCACGTAACAATAGTCTTAAGAGCACTGACATCCTCCATACACTTTTGAATATAAACTGAAAGCAAACCCTAGCACTGATGATGTTACTGATGAATATAAGCAGACACAGTAGAAGCATTCTCGTTCACATTAGTATGTTGTCCATTCATTGCAGCCTCTTTAAATATGTTCCAATTTGTACGCCCAAAACAATCTTGTAGAGCTTCCATAGAATATAAACTGAAAGCAAACCCTAGCACTGATGATGTTACTTAATTTGAGTCTGAAACAAAATAACCAAGTTCAGAGAGTAGCAAGGAGCCCTCATTTGAGACTGTCCTATAATTTCACAGATCTTCCAGTTTAATGAAGTTTCTTCCATAGCTGCCTCCTTTAGACAAGGGGAACTACAGCATGATAAGAATCTGGTCTAATAGGACACCCCAATTTTGAGCTTTATTTATTTATTAAACACATTTATATATATTGGGAGTCTCAGGAGCTATTGAAAGGGTGCCCATCTTTATTGAGTCTGGTACTACAAATAGGCAAAAGCCATACATTCCAGTTAAGGTCTGGAATCTCCTCATAGGTAATAGTTTCAAAATTCTTGATAGATCTACTACAAGCAAGATGAACAAATAACTTTATTTGCCAAAAGAAATTAATCACAGACAGTGGTGAGAAACATTCTCCATATTGTTACAGGTCTAAATTTACACTAATATTGAAAAAAATCAGACCAAGAGAGATGGCTCTGAAAGCTTATCAAACACCACCTTCTAAACTTCCTAAAAATAGGAAACTAGATGTGATAATTAAAAGAAATATAAGAATCTAGAGCTTGGTTTCAGAGCAGTGGTTGCATGGCAACAGTTTTCCTAAAGGCAGCATTCATCACTGTCCTGAATAGTAGAACAATTGCCTACCTGATTGGCTGAAGCAGCTAAAATGGGGAGGGGGGGATCCATAACTCACTTGTGGTGCACCCGAGCCACTTTCTAGCTCTACTAATAAGAGTTGCCTGAAACAACCCAGAGATGTTGGTGTCCTTGTTGGACAAATCTGTATTCAGAGGTGGAGAGAAGGGGGAGCAGACTATAATTTGATTATTTTAGCAGCAAAAAATGGTAACTTCCTTCACATCATTAGATAGTCCTGATTAGGATATCACATAGATTGTTTTATTAGATTGCACAGAATTCAAAGCAGGATGGGCTTTTTGCCATGTCTATAAGTAATAGGCAGAAAAGCAGCTTTATCTCTGCAATATTTCAAGCAAAATGCAAGAAGGCATTCAGTCAACAGTGAAGTTAATACTCCTATAGGAGTATCTGTTTTTTCCTTTGCAGCTCATTTATATATATGGCAATTTATGACGAAGGCCCTAGGTTGTGATCATCTAGGCAGCACTGATTGCTAGTAGAACATCATCTGAAAGGCTGGGTCTCCATAGGGCTTCTTAAGTTCCTTTGTTCTTAATAGGATTCAGTCATATTTTACTGGCCCAAGCTGTGGTGAACGGAACTAACAATTTGGGTTAATTAGAGGTAATTTAATACATAATTAATAATTAATAATAAAAATCAACATATTCTAATATAGAAATTAGAAATATGCCTACCTTTGGGGGAAATATCTTTGCAAAAACTTTTTTCCATAAATCCAAAGGTGTTTGTGCATGTAACTTTCCAATGTCACTATCAGCAGCAGGAGGGGGTCCTAACAATTATTAAAAATATTTGTAATAATATTCAGTTTAAAAGAGAAGTAAGCCATCTGCCATCTGTTGCCTCTTCCCATTTTCTCTAGGAGATCCCTGTAAGATAGGCTAGGCTTAGAGAATGTAACTGATTCAAATCATCCAGTGAACATTCAGATGGCTGAGGCAATTCAGAACATTGAAACTGTAGTACCACTGCTAACATCTGAGCGTAATTCTTACTGAACTCAGTACCGGTAAGACTTACTACTGACTAAGATATCTGTCGGATTACATTGTAATTTACATAATTGGAATAGTATTGAAGAAAATGTTTGAATTTTTCAAAAATTTTGCAATCTACTTCAATGATATTATACATAAATGCATTCTTTGATGTTTCAGAACCACTTTTGTGTTTCATCCCCGTATTCTCTACATTCTTAAATCTGCATGGGCAATATCTATACTATAGTCAACCAAATTAAAAAAAGATTACCAACCTATTTGACTAAGGGAGTCCATTCCTGCTGGAATAAAAAGCGGTTTACTTGGATCCACTGACATGGATTTGCTTTAAAAATATGAACAGAATAAATTAGTTATAAACATTGTCCAAGAGTCTAATTTGCAGCCTATATGCAATTCTTCATATTCAGTTCCAAAAAGTACTTTGAAGTGTGTGAAGGCATAAATATAACTCCTGTCTGCAGCTCTTTAAAGAAACGGTGGTTTTCCTGGGATTGCACAGTGCTACTTGTTTAACAAATGCCCACTTGTTACAAATGCTTTGCTCATTTAAAGCAGGAAAATATTCTCTATACAAAGGCCTTATTTTAAAACATTTTCAACACTTGCAACTTTGCTTATTTCATAAACCTTAATTGGGTGGCCAGTATTTGAGGGCAAGAATCCTTGATCAAATGGAAGAGTTGCCTTAAAAATCTGTTTAAATTTACTTACTGAACATTTTGGACAGGATTGTCATTTGTACAAAATTATGTAATTTACCTTCTGTCAAAACCAAAGGCCAAATGGTTAATAAGTGCACGTGTTTTCAACCACAGAGCTTCTGATTTGCTAGTAAACTGAGAAAAGAATGTAACAATTTGGGTTATATTCTTCACAGCAAACATAGTAAAATGCCATTCCCAGCCCATTCAAAACTTGCCCCTCTTTTAACATGAGTGAACATACACTGATTTCTATGGCCCATACAGGTAGTCCTCGACTTAGAACAGTTCATTTAGTGACCATTTGAAGTCACAACGGCACTGAAAAGTGAGTTATGTCCATTTTTCACACTTATGCCCATTGTAACATCCACATGATCATGTGATTTACATTCAGATACTTGTTAACTGGGTCATACTTACCATAGTTGCAGTGTCCTGGGGTCATGTGATCACCTTTTGTGACCTTCTGACAAGCAAATTCAATAGGGAAGCCAGATTCACTTAACAATTGTGTTATTAACTTAACAACTGTAGTAATTCACTTAACAAATATGGCAAGGAAAGTTGTAAAATGGGACAAAACTCACTTAACAAATTTCTCAGCAACATAAATTCTGGGCTAAATTGTGGTCGTAAGTCGAGGACACATGTACTTTGATGCAGACATAATATTTCTATGATTTTAAGAACTCATTTATTCTTAACACAAATAAGATTTAAAGACTGGTTCATGTCTACCTCCTTTAAAGAGTTAAATATTATCCCCTTTAAAAGATATGTATTAATTTTTAAAATCATTATCCTAATGTTAATAATTTAAACTAATATAGCAAATGTGACAGGTTCCCTTAAAAAGCACAGAAAATGTATTGGAAGAGGATTTGGGATGTCAACTCTATAAATGAGCTTGCACTTCTTTATAGCGTAAATTTGCCATCAAATTTATTTTGGTGAGCAATGAAGAATTAATCATAAAAATCATTTATGATATCATATTTCTAGAGAAGGGGAGTTATTATTTAGAAGTACAGGAAATGTACTCTTGCAATGGCTAAAAAAATAACACGGTGGTAAAATATTTTGAAGAACAATTGTAGCTTGCTTTCATGAAATCTATCTTCCATTTTAACTATATTTTCCAATATACTTAAACATATGTTCTAATGTCTTCATTTATATAAAATCATTTTGAGTAAACAGCTGAGTATGGAAGAATCCTAATTTGAATCTTTTTAGTAGAAAACTAGGGCATACTATAACCATTTTAAATGAATATATTTATAATCTTTGTACTTGTTAATATTACATAATCATTTATTTATATACAAATACACAATGGTATCAACGTTGCCAAATGTATACAATTGTTGTTTCTTTTTATTTATTTTTCCTTTTCTACTCTTGCAGTTTATTATTAATATATGTCTGTTTCAATAGTATCTTTTAAAAGGCCTGGCCTTGAAGGTGATTATCAGAGAGAAGGTAATCATACTAAGGATTTGCTGGGAGAATATTGGTTCTGAAACATGTCATAAATAAAGTATCTATGCCAACAGATTGATATAGTTCATTGAGATTGGTTGGTCAATTAAATGTCAATTAGATCCATATACAATAATGTAATAACTACAATATAGTAATTTAATTAAATAGTAATTTAATTCAGAAGCTATTGTTTACACACAAACAACTAATTAATTGCAACATAAAAATAATGATTTTTTTAAAAAAATACGTTAGAATTTTCTTTATTGAAGAATACTTAAGATAACCATAACCTTTCTACACTCTAGATCAAGGCTTTTCAACCGGCGGTACGCGTATCACCTATGGTACATTAGCACGTGGCAGGTGGTACGCGGCCCTGCCCAGCCAAGTGTAATGGGGGAGGGAACGAGCCAGCGCAGCACAGGACTTACTGTGAGAGAGTCCTCCGGAGCTGCAGAGTGGCTACAGCGAGGCAAAGGCCCCAGGCTCACTTCCGGATGAGAAAGGAGGAGGGGGGGCGGAGACAGGAGAGGCTATAAAAGGAGGCAGTTTGGTAGGGAGAGGGAGAGAGAGAAAAAAGAAGCAGCCTTGGGAGGAGGCGGAGTCAGCTGTAGCTGCACCGAAGGGAAAGGAGGAGGGTGGGGGGAGAGGAGAGGAGATCAAGCAGGCCGGCCATGAGCTGATCTACAACTTCTGTGGCAGCCATCCGTGATGGCAGCAACAAACAGGCAAGAAATGCAGCGGGGGAGGGGTCGCCCTCCACGAGGAATGAAGAAAGGCAGCAATGAAGAAAGGCAGCATCGGCTGGAGGTGAGGCACGGAGGGAGGGAGGGAGATGGAGAGTGGAAGGATTCTTATGTGCTTTTGTGAATTTGAAGTTCTGGGATTTGTGCAATGTGAGCTTTGTGTTCTTAAGGAGTGTTTGGCAATTTCTATTTGGCTGATGGCTGATGTCTCCTGTTAGCTTCTATTGCTCTGCTATTGTTAGCTGTAAGTTTTGCTGCAAAGGATTTTGAAGTATTTTTCTCCTAAATGGATTTTGCCTGTAGCATTCCTTTACTTATGAATGGAGCCATTTGGGGAGGCTGCCTTAGCAGGCAGCCAGTACTTACTACATTTTTTTTCTTCCTTAAGTGCCGGCTGCCGGCTCCTTAACTTTCCTTTCTAGCCAGTAGCTAATTCTTAAAGGGGAATGCACCTTTTTAAGCTAGTTCCCTCAGCGTCTTTTCTGTCTTTTCTGTCTCTGGAGGCTTTTCCTGTTTGATGAATATATGGAAGAGGGAAAATATGGGGGGGGGGTTCAAATTCTTCCTTCAGAAGGAGATGGGAATGAGAAAGAGGGAGGGAGGGAAGGAAGGAAGTCTCGCCTTAGCACTTGGCCACCAGCAGCCCTGTCATTGACTTTGCTTGTCAAAAGGTTGCAAAAGGGGATCACATGACTCTGGGACATTGTGACCATCATAAATATGAATCAGTTGCCAAGCATCCAAATATAAATCACATGACCCTGGGCATGCTGCAATGGTCATAAGTGTGAAAAATGGTCATAAGTCATTTCAGTGCAATTGCAACTTTGAACAGTTTTTTAATATTTTTTTTGGTCATCGAGTTTTTGACACCTTGCTAGGTGGTACTCAAATATTGCCATATCCTAAAAGTGGTACAATCGTTGAAAAGGTTGAAAAGCCCTGCTCTAGATTTAGACCTATGCTATCCATACTACCCATTTAGACCTATACTATCCATTTCATTATCCATAGTGTTACAAACCTATTTTCATATTTCCTTTGGTTGTATTTTATTTTGTAAATAAAATGTGCCAATTTTTTCCATCTGGCAAATAACTGAATTGCTCATTCATTTATGTTCCCTTACGGCATATCTTTTTTAAACCAGGCAGGCTCAATATTAAATAGCATTCTATATGTAATTGTATCTGACATTTATAGGACTGTTTTTAATATATATATTTTGTAAGATGAGATTTACTTTTTTCATTCCTGCTACACAGTAAGTTTATATTTTCAGTGAAACCAATAGACTCAAAAAGGATTTAGTATCAGTTGGATTGTACTTCGGAAATATAATCATACATACCGCTAAAGATGCACCATAATAATGAGCAACAAATCGAAGTGTCTTGTATATTATTTTTTTCATCTCAGAATCAAATTCCTAAAAAAATAAATAATATCCTAGGTATTTTACAGTATATAATAGTGTTACATTACATATTTTTAAACTAAGACATAACTATTTAAGTTAGGTCAAATATTACTTTCATCTCAGTATCAACAAAACTATATTATTATTTCTCTGAAAGATGGCAAGTAACTATGGTGGTGTTATTAAATTATCCACATATCTGAAAGCAGAATTACAGAGATGGGTTATTTGTATTAACTTTTGGTATAATAAATTGAACATGTTTTTATCTTACTTTTTATTTTTATTGATCCTAAGCACATATGGAAATGTTTAAATTTATTATTATTACTAGAAATAAATTAACCTAATGAATATGCCAATGTATATGGTGAACTTTTCCAGTAATGGCCAACTGTTCAAACTACTATAGCTAAAAAATAGTGCCAGTTTTCAAGCATTAACTAAGACGTGATCTAGATATAATTGTTCTAGGCCAATAAGTCTTGATTTATTGGGCTAAGAATAAATATCTGTACATGAATCAGGAAATTGTAGTTTAATTATGGAGTACAAACCAATATTTGAAACCCAAACAATTGCTTGGTGTATTACAAATAAATTGGAATTATCTAACTTAAACAACAGAAAAATATGATTTAATAAATCAAGAGCTGTTCTATTACAGTACAAGTAACCGTTGAGTTACAATGGCAATTGGGACAGGGATTGCCATCAGGAAGTGAAACAGTTGTGAAGTACGATGTCATGTGACCACATTACTTACTGACAGCAATCCAGCCAGTCCCAGTTGTTGTCATAATAAAAGATGTATTATTGCTTGCTAAGTGGGTAGGTGCGAAGGATTGCTGTTATATAGAGCAGCCAAAAAGGTAGAGATGGGGGGGGGCAGATAGACAGATGGGGAAATTTGGAGTACCCTTGTGGCTGTGTGGATGGGCTGCCAAAGCACCTGGATTTTAATCATGTAACTGCAGGGTACTGCAATGGCCATAACTTTGGGGACCATGTGTAAATACCATTTGTTCTGTGTTGCTGTAACCTTGGTTGCTGAACAAATGGTCATAACTCAGAGACTACCAGTATTAGATCATAAGACAGATAAGAATAAAAGAGGGATAGCATGGCTTCAAAATGATTGTGCTTTAACTGGGCTTATTTAAATAATTAATTCTTTTTTACCTATACTTTGGTATAATTTAAGTCGGTAAGTTATGGATATTTCGCTAATGGACATTTGATCATAATTACACTATTTTTGCTGAAGTTATAATTCTGATCAACTTCAGCTGTCTATTTCGAACTTTTTTAATCATATCTCATCAGGGTCTGTTCAGTCTGTTTTTGGAATATGGCTGAGTCATCTTGAAGGAATATGATTTCTAGAGCAAGCTATCAAAGGAACCTGGGTTTGCAATGCAAATCACACAGGTGATTTGGCATGAATGTACCAAAGAGTGAAAGCTTTCTAAAATATTCTGAACCATACCAAATAATGCTTAGAAGTTGTATAACATTTAAGAATGCAAAAGGAATGTGTTTATTTTTATTTTTTAAATGCATTAAAATAAGATAATGAAAGGAATGTGTTGATGGTAAGCTATATAACTAAAACCCTGAGATTTTATAATATTAAAAGTTTAAGAAACACACAAATTATAAAGCATATTGAGGCTTAAAAGATTCCTTTATGAGGGAATTCCTAGAGAACAGGTCTTTGTTACTAATTTATCTCATTTTAAGTCTTATCTTGTTATTAATGTATCTCATTTTCCAGGGCTTCTTAAGCTGATCAAGGTGATCCTTCAAAAAAAAAAATGCTTTCAATAACTTATTTTATAAATCAATGCCAGGACTTTAGAAAGTGAAACTATCATTCAATTCTGATCAGAGGAACAGATCAGTATTCCAGATCAATTGTTGAGTGATGAAAGTATGTACATTTGCTACAGAAAGAATGCACTAATGATTCAGTCTTTTTAAAATAGATACTGTCGTATTTGCTAGAAACTTGTTACATATTTAACATTCATTCCCAATGGTAACTGTACATATTACATTCCTTGGCATCAATAAAGTAAAGGGAAAATAACACTTAGTACAAAGAAACATATATAATGAAATTATTTTAAAAAATAAAAATCCAAGCTCACCAAATTGTACATAGCAAAAAAGCTTAAATGAGCATTACTTACATGAAATAGATCATATTTACTTCCAATTATAACTAGTGGAATTGGAAATGGGTCAATTAGCTCACGATCCTAATAAGAAATAACAGTATTGTATTATCAATTACAAATGTCATGGCAACGTATATAGACAACGTATATAGACAACTGTCATTTCTCAACATAAGCTTTGAATAAATACAATTTAAGATTGCAAAGCAATTAACCTATAGTGGTTAAATGGGGATGCCAGAACTCACTATGCTATTGCTGTGAAACACGTGAAGGAAGTTACAAGTAGCAGAGGCTGAACAGGAAGAAATTGAGTAGGTTCTGAGATTGGTGGGAAGGGTTTCTTCTTGTCCAGGACATCTTACTTTTGTACTTATATGTGTGATTTTCATAATAGACAAAGTGGAAAGGTGCTGGGCCTCTTCCCAATCCAGAGTGTTGGTGAATTGGAATTAATGTAATAAATGAAGCAAGATATGAAATATATTTGTCATAAGAACATATATAGTACTGTGATGGATCAGATCTTTGGTACATCTAGTCAAGCACTGTCCTCACGGTGGCCAGCCAGTTGCTCAAGGAAGCCCAATAGTCTCGCAGCAGATCAAGTCATACTTCCATCAAGCTAACAGCCCCTGATCTCCATAACTTCCATGAATTGGTCCATACCTTATTTTTTGAGTCCCGCCAATCTTATAGCCAATATCACATCTCATGGTAACAAAATTCCAAAGTTCAGGTACTTGTGTAAAAATATATATTTGATTTTGTCTGTCCAGAATCTTCCAAAATTAAGTCTTATTGAGTAATCTCTGGTTCTAGTAATTCGGGAATAGGCATGTAGCTTCTTCTTGTCTAATTTATTCAAACCATGCATACTTTGTATACCTCAAAAATATTCCCTCTCATTTGTCTCCTTTTAGCCCTAAAAGCCCTAAAACTCATAATCTTCTCCAATAGGAAAGTTGCTCTAGTCCCTTGACCAGCTTACCTCTTCTGAATCGTCTATAGTTCCACTACATACTTTTTGAGATACAGCTACCAGGACTATGTCAGATGTGGCTGCACCATTGATTTATATGTGCATTATGACACTGATATCTCTATTTTAAATGCCAGAATCAAAACTTGTTCTTCCCCATCTAGACCCACACATTCTCTAGGCACTGAAAAAATACTTTGACAACATTACTTAAATGGCCTGGGGCAGAGAAGTTCAACTGAGTATCCTCAGCATAGTGACGATACTTAATCCCACACTGAGCAATGACCTCATTCTTCATATAGTATATGCAAAATTTCTATACAAGACAAAAGCACCAGGTATTTTTTCAATGACAGCTTTGGCAATCTATTTTACTTTCTTCAAGGGAGCAAATTACCAATTGAGTGTCAAGGGCTGGTATTAACATCCCTAAAAATTCATATTTAATTAGTTGTCATGTTATCAAAAGACACTGACTTCATGATAGACACTTGAATAAGTGCAAAGTATAGAGTTGTATTGAAGGTTGTTGGAACTATATTTTTTCCTTAAAACTATAGCTTCCTTGAGTTGCCTTGCCAGGTAACAAAAATGTATAGAAGTTATCACCCTCATTTGAAAAGGAGATTATAAAACCAATATCAAAGTGCTTCTGTAAAATCGTAGCTCCTGATTGTTGTAACATGCCATAACAATAGCATTAGATGTCTAACTCATAAGAAACCTTATCTCCTTTCTGCTCCTACTAAATTTTCATTAAATTGCTATAATTTTCCATTGAACAACTTCTTTTATATCTAATAAATTTTCACTCATGTGTGAAAATATAAAGGAATTGTTTATGATTCTCAAAACAATTAACTTTGTATAAGATTGTGACATATGAATAAAATACTAGTTCTTACAGGATGATCCTTTGGCACATTGTTCCACATTTTCCGCTTAATTTCAGTAGCTATTTTGGAATTGTTTTGTACCAGTTTTGATATAATTCTGTCTACATGCTTTCTAGTGATTTGTAGAAGACTCTCCATGGTTGGCCAGAGTTCATTTGGTTTTGAAAGATCCAAGACAAGAATAATAGCAAATGTCCTATAAAAAGAAAGGTTATTTTTTTAGATATCACCTTAATATTTTACCCATGAGAGAACTTTAGCATGAATCAAAACATCCCTTTCCAAAGTCTAAGCAGATTATCTAAACATTAAAGGAATAAATTTTCCCTTGAAAATGGCTTACAATTTACAGAATCTTTTACTATGCTGTTTTATTAGTTGGATTGATAAAACCTGTTACTATGGATTAGTAAATGGTTTGAAACTATCTGAAGTAGTAGTACTGGCAAAGATAAAAAAGCAAAGGACAAAAAAAATAGATTCTTTCCAATTGAAGAATATAAACCATATTACATTTTGAATTACTCCCACAAATAGCTAAAACTAGCATAGTTAGTCAGCTGTATTATAATAAAAATTGACGACTCCTTTGATGATGCTAGAATCTCATAAGCAAGCTCGGACAGCACCAAGGATCTCTCACTATTTACACAGGATTGACTACACAACTCTCCAATTTCTAACATTGGCAGAAAACTTGACAGCACAAGCTTTATGGAACTAAATCCAAACAATTATCTACAAGAAAAAGTGACTGAGCACTTAAATACAAATAAAGTTGAAATTGAAATACTTTCTGTAAAATGAAATTACTTTTGATAATAAAGTCTTTCATTGCTTACCTTATGTTAACTGTCATTACTGGTATAGGGATTAAATCCAACAATGAAGTTCCACCACCTAATTCCCAAAAGTGAGCAATATCTTTAGGCTGAAAATGTAACAGGAAAACCTAACATTGTAATGTCTTGATGCATTAGTAGCATTTTCAAAATTTATATAGCTGTGTTTTCAATTATATAATTTCTCAGATGTCAAAAATCATAAGACACCAGTAGGATTTTTATATAAAACCTAAGACATTTTTGGCTCTATCCAAAGAGTCTTCAATTAAACATAAATATACCAAACTTATGATTACCAGATATAGATAGCAAAATACTTTACAAACAAATACCATTACAGATAAGCATCATAAACCCCATCATTTGTGCTGGAGTCAACATATAGAAATTGCTTTATTGCCAAGAAAGACAGAGAATATGTTTCCAGCTAACCTTAAACTGCCTAAGCTTATCTGGAACCTACTTAACAGAAAACATATTGTTGCTGGCATATATAGCATTAGGAAATAGAGGAAGTGAAGTCAAAAATGCTTTCCTTCTTCATTATGTAGCTAATATGAGGATCAGAGCGCTAAAATAATAGTTCACTACTCCTATGAGAAGACTTTGTTCTCGTATTAGCAGACTTTCATCTGTTTCCTGAGATGGCTGGATATGTTTCTCACATTATAATAGATGACAAGGATGACTCTGGCATTTCTTTCTTTTTCTTTGGGGATTTACTGAAATTGAAAATTGTGCCACTACATATTATATGATGTTGATGAGAAAGAGAGATGCACTCAGTGTTTGTCAAATAACAAATCTACTTTACAGACTCTAAAAATAAAAGAAGGCAAAACAGAAACAGTAGATTAAGTGAACAACTGAAAATGTGACTTATAAATGCAAAAAATATATGAGACAAAAACAAGAAGAACAAATATGGGCAGATGAATACAAGAACTGTAATATAAAGTGGGAATCAATTTATTTACTTTACTGAAGACAACTATATTTTGTTGAAAGATGATATATATACACCACGATCTATACAGTATATTCATAAACTCATAAGGCAGAAAGAAACAATAAGGCTACTGACTATAAATCTGCATTGAGGCAATACTTTCCAGACATGGGAACCTCACATGATTATATCAGACAATAGCTGTCAGTTTTCACTAGTTTGTTGTCAATTGAAATATGGTCAAAAAGAAAACTACAAACTTACTTATGAAGACTTATGATGCAAATACATAATACTGTTTCCAAGCACGGCAAAGTAATTTACTGAAAATACAAGTCTTTCAAAGCTCATTACAATACTAATGTAAAATGGCCAAAGGCTTCCACTGGATAGTACTCATGACTTTTGGGATAGGAGATATAATGCACTGCTCACTATACATCATGCTGTAATTCTCAAGCCCTAAAGATTAATACAATGGCATTCACAGAACTGTCTGCCACACCAATATACTTACTGTATTATGCCCCTTTGCTCTTCTTCCAAAAGTATATTCCAAAGCTAAGGTTGGTTTTGGAATTTCATCCCTAAAAGATTAGGATACCCCACCCACCAAATTTGCAAAGTTACTGACAGGCTAAGAAAAATTATAATATTATTATAATGTTATAAATATTATAAAAACCAGCAGTTTGCACAAAACTTTCCACTTACATTCCACAGAAGAAAAACTGGCTGGGGAAAACATTTCTAATGACTACATTGCAATGAAATCTCTATGGAATAATTAAAACTAAAACTATTACAATTTCCAATAGATTATTTCTAATGCAGTAAGAACAAAGATTTAATAAATCAGTATATAAACTTAAGGAATCATAAAGAGTTAAATATGTATATTTAGGAATGTTTACTCTTTATATTTGGAGTTTCAAAAAGTAGAAAATTTGGCAAAATGAATACACAGCAGAAATAGAATTTGCCAGTACAATGTCTCTGGCCAGTAAAGAACTAATAGTACTACTTGATGACCACCAACAATTTAATAATAAAAAAGCAACATTTCAAAAAATAGTCAAATCTCTTACGATTCTTGCAAGATATATTGATGTCATAAATATATTAGTATTTAAAATGCCAAAAAAGCTATTGGCTTTTTTAAAGCACAGTCTGATATAACCACTTCGCTGGAAATCAGAAAAGCAAGTGGGAAATGGGAATACATTCTGAGTTTTTGATAAACTCTGAGGGACCGCAAAAAAATCATAACACTGAAGTATCACTCCAGTCAAAAGTTAGGTGCATGTTAAGTGAAAGTGACAAGTCCTATAATACTTGTGCACAAACATATCTGATCTGATATTAACCATATAGTGCTCTTTATATGGTTTGTTCTAGATGTGTTCTTAGAAAATGATTTATTATATTGTATTCCTATAAAGATATTGTTGATAAATACTTTGAAAATATGAAATACTTTTCAAAGTTTAAACACATACCTGTCAAGGCACCTCAATATAATACTAGTCTTACCCTAGAAATTAAAAACAAAGAATATTATTGAAATGTCAGTGATGCATACATATTATATCATTCTACATGCTGTAAAATATTCTTCAAATAATTTCTAAGAAAATATCTGAAAATTATAAACTTAGCAAATTAAATGTCATTGATTATTGGAAAATTGGTTTCAACCTTTTATCAGAATGTAGCTTTGCTGTTATTATTATTATTAATTATTCAAAGTATTAGAAGCATGATAGTAACTATCTGTCTACCAATTACATTCATGTGAGAAATCATTGGTTGTATATAGGTTAATCAAATAATGTGTTTCTACAGTAAGTGATTTAAACTGATGATAGAAATAAAAAAGAATGCATGTAATATACATAATCTTCAATACATAATTTATTATTTTATGCTATAAGGACTAAACTGTTGGAGAAATCAGTTTATCGTGATGTGTTGTCCTTGTTTTCTATAAAAATAAATATGTGATTGCTTAGGTTTTAGAGTTTTATTTTTATAATACTGATTCCATTCATTCTGGGTATCCTTACTTAAAAAAATAAGCCCACTGAGATTGGTTATACTTATTTTACAATGTCAGAATTGTAAATTCTATCAGTTGTTTATAGGTTAATATATTTGCTTACTGAGAGATAGCAGAATATGTCAGTAGTTCAAATTTAAATATAAGTTTGTTCACTAGGCCAGCCCTTTCCGGCCTGATGTCTACCAAACTTATTCAGACATCTCCCACAATGTAAAATCTGAAAAACTGGGAACTGAATCCCAAAATATGTGCAGATATGGGCTGGATAAAGATACAGGAGGCAATCATTGTCTCTAGAGCACACAAGTAAGAAATACATTTAGTACAGATAGTCTTTGTTTTGCAACCACAACTTAGTTGTTAAGCAAATTGATCACTAAGCACAACCTCACAATTTTATTTCAGCTTCCCTTTGCTTTATGGACCTACATAAAGCAAAATGCAAAAATTAGTCAAAAGGTTACTTTTTCATCACCATGGGAACTGTAAAAGGTTGCTAAAGTAGTCCATTGCTAAAGGAGGACTACTTGTTTTATTATATATTTAAAACACAATGTATTCTGCTTAAATAAAAGTGGAATACTGATCATTACCCCATTTTTATTTCCTAAAAAGAATAACGATCTTTCACAACATTCCAGAGAGTCTCTGTCATCTTCACTGTTTTCTCTTTTCTCAACTTCCGCTTTAGCAATATCCCATATAGTGTCACTAGTAAAGAAAATAAAATACAAATATCTTCAAACAGAATAATGTCCCAATAATTGCAGTTAAGGAAGCCAGTTCTGAGCTAGTAGTTAACCACCAGGCTAGAAACCGGGAGACTGTGAATTCTGGTCCCACCTTAGGCACGAAGCCAACTGGTGATCCTGGGTCACTCTCTCTCTCTCAGCCCTAGGATGAGGCAATGACAAACCACTTCCAAAAAATTTTGCCAATAAAACTTTGCCAAGCAGGTGTCAACACTGATTCAAAGGCACACACACACAAATAATTCAGCTAAGAAGCTTCTTTGGCAACATTTCTTTCTTCACTGAAATTGGGAATATTAATAAATACCAAATACTTGCATATTTTTAAATTAAAAATTATCTATATTAATTGGCTATGATATGGATTACTGGCTGTAAATATGTACTTACATTAAAATCAGAATAGCACTGAGAATCATTCAAAATCATTAAAATGCATGAGAGCAATTTGTGAAACTTGAATTCTAAACTGTACAGACTGGCACTCAATTTTGCTTTTTTCACATTAATACATTTTTCCTTTATTGTAGGATAAAGGCAGAAATGCCTCTTTTTACTGATCGCTAACTCACAATGGGTTACTGGCTGATTGAAGTTTGTAAATAAAGTTTATAAATGATAAATGACTACGTTATATTTTTTCTCAAATAAAAGAACAAGAAGAATGCTTTAGAGTCATTTGTTTCATTGGATTCTTTATCTAGTTTTAGGCCTTGTAAGGAGAACAGATTACATTTTGGGTCAATTTAAAGTTCACAAACAATAACATGGTTGCATTAAGATGCACACTCTTAAACTAATACTTTGTTGAAGCACTTGTTTTTATAACAGCATTCAGTCTTTTGGGGTAGAAGCCTATCAACCAAGCACATCTTGCCTTGAGAATCACTATAAATGAGACTGAATTCAATAGGATGTCATTCTAAGAAGTATGCACTGGTCTGTACTCTACCACGGTAGTCGTAAAAGTAAACACGCTTTTAACCTTTACTCCTTGTGACTTCATGGATGCAGTGGATATACAGTCTACACACTCCTGTTAAAATGCCAGGTTTTTGACAGAAAAAAAAGCCCAGATCTGAATAAATAGAAAGTCTGTGGGGATGACCTGAAGAGGGCTGTGCACAGCAGATGCCCTTGCAATTTGACATATCTGGAGCACTTCTGGAAGGATTCCCAAGGCAAGAAGTGCCATGCTGATAGGCTTCTATCCCGAAAGACTGAATACTGTCATAAAAACAAGAGCTTCAACAAAGTATTACTTTAACTGTATGCATCTTAATGCAACCATGCTATTATTATTTTTCTCCCTAAATGATTTCACTTTGTTTTTCAATTGAATTGTACAACCTATGTGTTATATTAGCATGGAGAGCACTTGCCTATAAAGTCACCAAGAGTCAGACACGACTAAATGGATAAAAACAACAACGTATGCTATGTTAAAGGTCGGAATAATGCTGACTTGATTTATCTTGGTCTGATTTTTTTTAAATGGAAAAACTTGACTTTTTAACAGGGGTGTGTAGACTTTCTATATCTACTGTATGTCCAGATCATCTCTATGGCAACAGCATGGAACTGATTTGCCACTGACTTCTGTGGGGACTTTCCCCCCATCTCATTAGCAAATAAAGGTAGTCCTAGGCCCCATTTTATGATTTTTCTAGTCACAGTTGTTAAGTGAATCACTGCAATTGTTAAGTTAGTTAGTTGTTAAGTGAATCTAGCTTTCCCATTGACTTTGCTTATCAAAACGTTGCAAAAGTTGATCACATGACCTCAGGACACTGCAACTGTCATAAATATGAGTTAGTTGCCAAGTGCCTGAATTTTGATCACATAACCGTGGAGATGCTGCAATGATCGTAAGGGTGAAAACAGGTCATCAGTCACTTTTTTCAGTGCTGTTGTAACTTTGAGCGGTCACTAAATGAACTGTTGTAAGATGAGGACTACCTGTAATTCCTGCTAATAAGATCATATTTGAGTTTCATTAAATTTCAAGTGCATGTGTTTGCCCCAAACTAACCTGACAGCATATCCTCTCCCCACCCCATAAGTAGGACTTTTCAATTGCCAAAAGCACAGTGGCCACTTGGCTAACAGCATCTATGAGCTGGGGGAAGGCCGCACAACCGCACTGTTCCTGATCGCTTCCATTTTCACGCTTTGCGCCTCTGACCCGTTGGGATCAACTTTAGATTCAGAGGTCGGGATCCCACTCGGTGATCGCGAGCAGGGCCACTGCTCGTTCACTTCTAGGGCGGGAAAGTATGTAAAAGTTCATTTGTGGCCCCTGCCGCCGCCCCGAGACAGAGTTGTGCGCCGTCAAGATGCCCCTTTTGCCAGCAGCACCCTTTCCCCTCTGGCGCAGGGACAAACAGCTTCATTCTCCCTCCAAGAAAGAAGGCGAGCGAAAGTGGCAACTTTTATCCAAAACGGCGGGAATTTTAGGCCTGAGTCTACTCCCTGATAACCAGGGCAACAGCGCCATAGAATCACACTTGCCACCGCAGCGAGGAGGGATGGGATTACGGTCCTTCAAAATCTGGAGCCATTCCTGAAACTCTGTCGAAAACTGAGCGCAGCAAATATCCTAACGCGGAATGCAAAACAGTTCGGGCGATTATTGATATAGGGCGCAGGGCGCACAACTCTCTGCCTCTCCCCAGAGCAGGAATAGCCCGAGTTACACGACACGAGTCCGCCCTAATGAAACCCCAACCCAATCGGTCTTCTCTTTACCTGGCCCGAGGCATCTCTTCTCAACTTCATCAAAAACGGCGGTGAGAATTTTAGGCCTTGCCCTACTCCCAGATCACCATGGCAACAGCGCCTAACCTGCGAGCGGAGCTTTATGGGAATTGCAGTTCTTTGGCAAGAGAAATCTTTCTGGTCGCCACCAGAGAAACCGCGGAGCTTACTTTTCTGCATAGCCCACGTAATCTTGCCTGCCCTCTCGTCCAAAGTTGTTAATGTGCTAGAATCTTTAATACTGCACTGAGGGATTTGTAAAATACGGGTCGTTTAAAGTTTGGTCAGCGTGGAATTTAAGATCGTTAGGGAAAATGTTTCGATAGCACACGCTGTCGAATTTATCTTCAATCAGAATCAATCAGAATAGAGCTGGAAGAGCTTGGAGCTCTTCTAGTCCAACCCCCTGCTCAAGCTCAAGCAGGAGATCCTGTATCATTTCAGACAAGTGACTGGCCAGTCTCTTCTTAAAAACCTCCAGTGATGAAGCACCCACAACTTCTGAAGGCAAGCTTTCCACTAGTTAATTATTCTCTGTTAGAAAGTTTCTCCTTAATTCCAGGTTGCTTCTCTCGTTTAGTTTCCATCCATGCCCTGCCCTCTGGTGCTTTGGAAAGTAAGTCGACCCCCTCCTCTTTGTGGCAGCCTCTCAAATACTAGAATACTGCTGGAATAATAGAGGAATCTTGCCTGTCCTGCTTTCAAGATTATTCTACTTTACTAAATTTCTGGACCTCTGAAAGCCAGTCAATCAAGCCCCTCCTAGAAGCTGTTAAGACCTGGTTGTTTCTTGCATGTTTTTAAAACTGTGCAGTGCAGCGCTATGCAGTCTATCTGGAAGGAAACCTTTTGGATTTACTTCCTCAAATGAACAGAATCAATTGCCCGTAAAGCCAATCTGTGAAATGTTTAGGCTGGACAGTATGTTGATGAAGGTTCTCAAGGTAGAGTTGTCTGGAAGTTGAGTCATGGCAACTGGACTTCTTTTATTTTTGGTTCAAAAATTTTTGCTGCTTATCCAAGAAGCTACTTGGATAAGCAGCAAAACATTTCAATCAAAAAAAAAAGTCCAGTTGCTGGACAGTATGGTTTAAATGCTTCAAATGAGGAGCAATGAGAGCAAGAATACTTTGACTAAATAATGCTCTAAAGCAGTGCTTCTCAAGCTTGGCAACTTTAATAGACTTCAACTCCCACAATTTCCTAGTGGGTCGTGGAATTGAAGTCCACATATCTTAAAAGTTGTCAAGTTTCATGGTGTGCTATCTAATCCTGAATCTACATGACAAAATACAGACTTTTTCCTCATTTATTTTATTTATTAAAATGGTTTAGTTATATGAAAATACCTTATAAAAACATAACTAGATTAAATAAAAATAAATATTCCAATATAAATTAACATTTTGTTAATTTTAAGAACAATTTGAAATACCAGACCCATTAAAGCATTTCTTGATTAAGTTTATACAAACTGCATATATTTTCAGTATTCATTATATTTGGATGGGGCCCATATTTAACATTTGAAGATAAATGTTATGTATGGCTAGTTGTACCAGTATATATAGATAGGATGCATCTAGAGCAACACATAGGGACAGATGTACATTCAGATATGCAATCCAGTTTAACATCACAGCTTCCTACAGTAGTAAATGTTGCACACAGTAAGCTGTTTATGCCTGCACATATCTTTTACAGAATCACAGTGAGAATAATGGTTGCAAACATGTCTCTTTTTAATAAAAAAAATGCACAGTAAATGAAATGTGATTATACATAGCATCTATAAGAGTATCAGGGTACCACTATTAATTTTACATGGAGATAGCAGCAAATATAGAGCTACGTTGGGCTCTTGCCCAAGTACCTTGAAAAAAAAAAAACGGGTAAAAAATCCAAGGTGGTAGAATTTTATGCAGTTTTTACTTTCCAGGATGAAAATGGGTCTGCTAATTAAATGAACTTGCTGGTCCCACTTTTACTTTAAAGGCTAAAAAGCCTTCAAAAATAAATTTCTCAAAATTTGTCCTAATTAGCAGCATAGTATGCCAAAACCCCTACATATACAGACTTGCAGAATTTTATTTATAGATGTGCTAGTTGGTTATGTAACTATATATTGTTTCTTTTAAATCAGTACTTTCTTTTTTAACAAGGGGAGACATTTTGCATAGGTGACAAACTGTGTGAAATGAGAAATAGTTCTCAGGCTATAATCATTTGTACTATCCTCTAGACCAGGGGTGTCAAACTGCCGGCCCGCAGCCCGGATGCATCATAGCAAAACCACGCCCACCCCATTGCCAGCAATGGCAAAAAAGTCACGACATGTCACGTGATGTTGCGAGTTTGATATCCCTGCTCTAGACAATGAGTGTCCAACCTTTTGGCTTGCCTGGGCCACATTGAGTGAAGAGGAATTGTCTTGGGCTGCATATAAAGTATATAATATAGTTAATGGATATAAATGCATATTATAATGTTCAGTTTTCAATCTTGTGGGGCTGCCTTACTATCTGTCCGGGGCCATATGTGGCGCATGGTCCCCTGCTTGGACACGCATACTCGAGAGTCAACCATTATTGTGCTGACGCAATTAAAGAAGAAAAGCTTTATTCAGCTTTTATTCTTTCATTCAGCTTCACTGACATTAAGGGTGATACTCGATACTCTAAGGCACCAGAAGAGAGGGGATAAAAATGAGCAAAGAACATCTATCAATACTTAGGAATTATGAGAAATAGTTTTTTCCCACTAAAGAACCAGATTGTTTTTTTTTTTTAATCTCTAGATGTTCAGAACAAATGCAAACAAAAGTCTAAAGCAGGACAATATTAGACTGCAGCATGATTGGTGGACCACATCTGGCCGAGATATTTAGTTGCTCTTTTTTCTGAATTTCCTTTCTATTTTAGCGGAAGAAAAATCAGCATTACTAACTCCCTCCTGGGATAGTAGCGGCTTTTATAATACCCAAGTTGTCTGTACTAGCTTTTAGTACATATTTTATCCTGTCCTATCTATAAAGCTCCTTTCCACCAGCAGGATACTTCCTTCATATCCCAAATAATTCCAGCAAGTAGTTAGATTGCATTGAAAGTATGGAAGTTGTGACTACCTACTGCATACCAGGGTATTATGTCAGGCTTAGCCACTAAGACACAGTAAAAAAAAGTTTAGAGCAACCATGTGATTCTCTGCTCCACTAAATTCTTTAGTAAATCTATTAAAATTATTCTTTCTGTAAATTTTACCACATTTTTTTAAAACTGAAGAATGGCAAGTTTTGTTTAAAATTTTGATATATATTTATCAACATTCAGACACTGCATTCATATATATGAGAATATAAATGGGTAAAGTTATTTTAATAAATAATAAACAATAGTGGTAAATGGTTTTGTAAACTTGTAAAAAATAAACAACAGATCTGTGAATTGCCTCAGGAGTCAATAATTAAATCAGTTCTGCCAGGTGTACATTGACTAATAGATCTAACAGTCAGCTTTTTGGGTGACTGAAATAGATTGGCAAAGATTTACTAATGGTGAAAACAAAATAATCTCTCCCTTCCTTACCCTACAACTCTTCATCCAATTATCTGCTACACAAATGAAAAATGGAAATGGTAATAATAATAAATAATTGATTTTTTTTTGTATCAGTTCTTGAATTCAAAGTGTACTTTTTTGCATTCAGAAAAAAGCAAAATGGATCCTATGTGTCTTAAGATTTGTGCATTGCTGATTTAAACTGTTAATAATTGTACATGTAGTCCTGTACTGTTAACTAATATTAAACTACTCAGAGAGAGTTGTCTTTTGTTTAAACAGTATTGCTTATAAATTCAATTAGAATTAATTTATGAGCAACATAGTTTAAACAAAACTAAAACTACATTTATACATGTTCATCACTAAATGATATAACATTATGTTAATTTGCATGTATAACAATTAAATAGTATTTTACAGTACTGACAACAGATATTGTCCCTAAAGCAAAACTTCTATCCTGAGTTGCAAGCCAATAAAGGAGAGCAGAAGGAAAAAATGGTGGAAAGAGAACTGTTTGAATGTACCAAAATGAAATAATAAGATTTTTATAAAGTTTTATCAGGTATTTAAATGCTAAACAGTTTTCTCAATAAATAGTTTACAGAAGGTTATGTCTAGATCAATTAAGACTGAAAGCATACATCTTCATGACGGAGCACTCTTTCACCCTAAATGAGTTATTGTATGCATACTATATTCACATATCATTCCAAGCTGTAATTACTTGTTTTTAGTTTAAAGTAATATGCAAATAGGATCAGCGAATAAACCATTAACTTGTTTTAAAGAAGTAAATTACAGTTTGAAACAACTATTTGCTGTTGGCTTAATCATTATAACGATGAGTCATGGAAGGCTTCCCGCAATCTGGGTTATTCCTAATGTTTTCTGCCTTGCCAAATTCTTAACCTAACAACACACATCTAGTAAAAGTGCAGTTAAATGAGAAGAAACAAGCTATGACCTGGTTAAAGAACTATAATTATTATATTCATTCCAAGAATTCTGTCATATTTAAACAAGAGATGGTTTAGTATGATATGTGGATGCAGTCACATTTTTTAAAAGTTCTAAGTCTAGGAGTGATTTAGAAAAAAATGAAAGAATTTAGAAGAAAAGCAGGAAAACAGAGGTCTTGTATGAATCTTTGTATGAAAGATTATTATTTTTCCAATGTTTCCTTTATTATTTCTCCAACTTCTGATTATTTTTTGTTACCCAATTCACAGTATTTATTCAGAATAATTCTATTTGGATTACCATATACTATATATATATTATTTTGTACTTTGTATATTCTAATAGTTATGAAGAAAAATACAATTTCTCGCGTACCACAGCTTTCAGCTTGAGTAGTACTACTACTTCTAGGATGCAAAAATCCAGATAGCTGCCATATTTTTACTGTCGTCTAGGGGTCATCTGAATTTTTACAGTTCACATCTGAGAGTCCCAAGCTTGGTAGAAGAATAAACGTGCAACAAATATTGTTAATTTCTAATTTACAACAGACTGCTCTTTCAAAATAATAATCTAATATGTGACATATATTTAGCATCACTATTCATAGATACTTGAACTTTTCATAATAAAGTAGGTCCTTTGGTTGGTCTGTTTTGCAGTAAAAATGAATGACATTCTATATCATTAGATTTTGGATTTCTTGATTGTGGACCAGAAAATTCCTGAACTGTTTTCTTCTGTTGATGAAAATTGTTAATATAGCTGGCAATAAGTAGAGTAATCTCAAGGATCTGAAATAAAATGCATGCAGTTAATAATGATGATACATTGAGAACACCTTTAATAGACCTTTATTGTCTAATTGGATTATACTGAATTGGGGGCAAAAAGTAGAGTGTCTTAAAGTTCCAGTTCAAAGCTTTCTCCAATGCATTAATAATATTGTTGTCAAAGTGTGTCCATCAATCAAAGGATATGAAGGAGAGGATATGGTGCCTTTGTACCAGATGATGTAACTAGCTACAGAAACGGCATCAACTCTTCTTGTTGGAATGCCTTCACCTATTTGGAAAACATGCTTCTAGCATTTTGAAAATGATAGTTCAATAAAGATCAGGCAACATTGTTATAGGTCAAAAAGATTTTTACAATAAATACTGTGAGGGAGAAGACAACTCAGAATCTGACTGTTTAAGGATATTTTTCTAAACATTCTTGATTCTATCTTTTTTCATTTTACTTTATATATTGCTGTCATAATGATTGTAGCCTATCACAAAACACACATTTAATAAAAGGCCAGTCCTAGTCCTTCCTGCATGCTTTTTACAATACTTCCACTTACCTTTATATTTTGTTTAGGTTTAAGCAAAGGATTAGTTTTAGTCATCTAAATATCTATGAGACCCATCTGGAAACTAGAGACATTCTTGAGGATAAAAATGGTGCCAATAGTTTATTTTGAACCATGCCAATCTTACATGTTAGATGAAAAGCATTTTGAAAAACAAAACTTAAAAGTCAATTAAGCAGGCAGATTTCTATGAGTGTTAGATGTCTACATTTGTTCTACATATCCAATGTCATTTAAAGCTGGTAAACAATTTTAGTTAATATACTAACCTTTGGTTTGGCAAAAGTAAACAAGAGTTTTTCAGTATGCTTCTCTTCTGTACTCATGTTATTTACCACCAGCATAAAGTCTTCTTGATAACCTCCAAAAGTCACTAGGTTCTTATATAAATATGTCAGTATTAACCGCTTAAAAGTCCAATAGAAATGATGTTCCATGCAAGAGAGTGAAAAGAAATAAAAAGGGAAAATAATTTCTATTTATTTTAATAGACATGGCTTTGAACTCAGGAATTATATAGCTTTTAGAATGATTATAATGGAATGTTTCATTTCAGTAATAATCTGTCAGGACTGCATTCTAAACATTTTTACTAAAGTGACCAACACAGAATCAATTCAACCAAAATACTCTGCAACATGCTTATTGCATATTATACCTATCACACATAGACACAGAATACGCTTATAAATAAACCGGCATATAATCACAATCATAATGTTTATTGAAATATATGTACCAGTGCAGTGGTGGGATTCAAATATGTGAACAACCGGTTCTCTGTGTGGATGCTGCTTCTGGAAGTCCATTCTGGGCCTGGGCAACAAAAAATTAGCTACCGGTTCTGCCGAACCCCACCACTGTACCAGTGGATTGGATCCTGACTTAATCATACTTCAGGAATATCCTATGAAAGCAGGGGGACAATATCTAACTAAATTCAGCCTTTTTGATTTTAATTGATCTATATTAAGTATGGTTAAATCTGAATCCATTCCAATGAGACTTATTTTTTAGAATGAGCATTTGACATTATAGTCTAAGACATACTTTCTAGAAATAACCTTTTGTAATGGGGTGTGAGAATAACCTTGAAGAATAGGAGGAAGAGCCATAGGAAAACAATGGTTAGATAAGAACAATCTTAGTCCAAAGCCAAAATATAATTTGAGAAAACATCTGACTTAACCCTGAGTTCTCTGTAGGGTAAAGTGGGTGAGTGATCATATTCATACATGCAAGATATTCTAATACTGTATATATTAGCATTCATATATTAGGGTTCCTTGTCTAGTTTACCTCAAAAGACTGACAACAATATTGCAATTCTGAATATACCTCCTCCTTTATATTAAAAATTATAATTGCCATATTAGTACTAATTAAAAAGCAACTTTTCAGGAAAATTTTCTTATAGTGAGAAGCTAAATCAATGACAACCAGTTGTACAGGATGCTTTCTTTAGCACACAGGTTATAAGTGTGCTGAATTCTGATTTTATATAAGCTGGTCTAATAGTATAAATAACCTTTATGTATATACCGTTCATTTATTTATAAAGTTATCAAACTATTTTCTCATTACCATGGAGTTGTATTCAAGAATGTTAATACCATTTTCAGAAACAGCAAGCCATATCAATGTGCTCTCTGGTGTGGATACTGTCAAAAGCTAAAATGAAACGAACAACAACAACAAAATAAATATACACACGGTACATACTTAGCTGGAGTTATCATATTATATACAATAATGAACTGTTCTACACTTTTAATTAATAACTGAAATAATGAATTATTACATAAAAAAACTACCTGAAGGTAAGCAACAAACGTATATTGGCGTTTCCTCTGGAAACACAAACAATAGCACAGAGATGCGGTGGGTTCCCCTTTACTGGATGTATTCAGGCAGAGGCTAGATAATGACTTGTCACGAATGCTCAAATTTGGATTCTTGCCTCAGTAACCTCAATGGCTTATTCCAACTTTGCTCTTATGATAATCAGATTTTCCTGCATTTGGAGTATTCTATTATGCTCAATTAGGTTCCTGACTTTTTATGTTCTAGTCTAATCATAACAATGTACTATTATATATATAATTTATATAGTGCAGGTAAGAGAGCCAGTGTGATGTAGTGATTTAGAAGCAGGCCAGAAACTGAGAGACTGGCTTCCAGTCCCACCTTAGGTACAAATCTAACTGGGTGATATTCGGCCAGGCATTCTCTTAGCGTAGGAAGGAAGAAATGGGAAACCACTTCTGAAAAACCTTGCTAAGAAAACTGGAGAATTGGGCAGATAAGGCAGGATGTAATCAGTTTTGTTTATAGCTATATCACTGGGCTGATTAGAAGATCATGGGGGCAATTGTACTCTACACTGGTTAGATTGAATTTTGCAATTAAATAGTTTACCTAGCATAATGATGGACTCACCCTCAATGGAGGTTTTCAAATGTAGATAGCCATTCCTGAATTGATTAAAATGTTGAATTAAATGACTTCTGTAGTTTGAACCAACTTATTATGTGATACTATGATCATGATCCTTACCAGTTGAATATTTCCTGCTCCATTCAATACATTTATAAAACCCACATAAGATATCAATTACTAAATGCTTTAATTATTTTTAATGGCAAGGATAGAAAGTGCAAGGAACAGTGTACAGGCAAAGATAATGTTTTTGGTAAAGAAGAAAGTGAAAAATATTTTTCTTACTTTTGCTGCAAATAACTTGGCACCAAAGAGAGGCCACTTCCGTACCACAGCAAGGTAAATGCGCACACAATCTATAGCAGTATGCCCACGAAGAGCCATCCATTTGGTTGATAATCTCTGGTAAAGCTGTCTTTTAACATGAAGTATCGGGGAAAATCCAAAATAAAACATGGTATAAATGAATTATTATTTAACTGTTATGAAATGAAGCAATATATATATTCCACCCCTACCCCCATACGCGTTTTGGGTCGTACGGCTAGGTCTGGCATCCTCGATGCCTTCTCATTCCCGCCCCTTCCTGTTGGTATAGGTCCACTCGTTTGTCTAACTTTCCACCATCTGTCCTTGCTGGCCCTATTTCTTCTAGTTTCCCTTTACACAAGGGTGTGCACCCGCACAGCTGCGTCCTATTCCTCCACCTCGTCTGCCTTTGGTCAGCCGGGCTGCCTGCTGACTCACCCCCGGATTCACTCCCTCTCATCCTTACCAACCCTAACGCCCCTGCCATTGGTGTAGGCGCATCAAGAGCAATGACACTAGGAAGGATAAGATCGGTAAGGAAGGGAGAGGGTGGAACTGAGGGCGAGGCAGCTGGTGGCTCAGCTGAGCTTAGGCAGATGAGGCAGAAGGATAGGATGCGGCTGTGCGTGCGCACACCGAGGCATGTAGAAAGATTGGAAGGAATAGGACCCAGGGGGATAGATAATGGAAGGCAGGTACAGCGGATGGTTCAAAGGGATAAGAAGGAGGGGGGGAAGGTGAGGCAGTTGGCAAACGCACCAACGGCAGCAACATTAGGAAGGATAGGATCTGCAAGGATGAGAGGGGGTGAATTCAGGAGTGAGCCGGCAGATAGCCCAGCTGATCGTAGGCAGACGAGGCAGAGGGACGGGATACGGCTGTGCGCACACACATTCAAGCGGGGAAGGAAATCGGAGGAAATAGCAGTAATAGGGATAGACAGTGGAAGACAGGAACAACGGGCAGATAAACGGGATGGAAAGGAGGGGAGCAGCAATGGGAAGGCATCTAAGACACCGGATCTGGGTGTAAGGCCCAGAACGAGCACGGGGGAGCAGCTGGAAAGCAAGCCAACGGCAGTAACGCCAGGAAGGAGGGGATTGACAAGGATGGGAGGGAGGAAGGTTGGAGAACTGGAGTGCAAAAAAGAGGAGGCGGGACAATTAAGGCAATTATGGTCAGCCAGGACGGATGGCCCTATCACACGGTCAATGAGTAAGCAGTTAGGCTAGCAAGGTTTATAAAAGTAATTTCCACCCCAAAACTTTACTCTGAGGACGCTGGCAGAGGACCAGCGAAAGCTAAGTTGTTTTAATATTGTAAATAGTTGTTTTTATTGTTTTAAACTTTTTAAAGCTGGTTTATATTTCTCCCGGAGATCGAGGACTGTGTTATTGAATATATATATATATATATATATATATATGTATGTATGTATGTATGTATGTATGTATGTATATTACTTATATACTTATTACTTATATATTACTTATTACTTATATATATATTACTTATATATATATTAACAAGATTAAGAAGAAAGCGAACACCAGGATAAGAATAAACAAGACTGTTTAATATAAACAAGCCTGTGGATAAAAGTCACTTAACCTTCGTTGGCCAAACTGCTGACATCGTCAGAGTAGGAATAAAGGAGATCTGGGAGCTCGCTTTATACAGCTGCTTGCCTATGCGCCCGGCTTCTCGAGTGTGTCATCGGCCAGTGCTTTTTTTGTTAAAAAAAAAGGTGCCGGAACTCACACACGTCATACAACCCGCCTTGCCAATCCTTACAAGGTTCCATCCAAAAAAGGTGCCAGATAGTCACATGTACAGTACTCTTCCAGTTTACAAGGTATGTCATGTTTGGATGTACAACATTATTTCTTTTACTATTCTATATTCTGAGATTTCAGGCAACTACTACAATAATTAATTACCGTAATAAATATTAAAAAATGAAACAATATTAAATATAAAAATAATCGCGTACATTTAATTTGTGTGTTAAAATAATTTATCCAACTTGTCTAGTCTAAGAAATAAAAATTACTGCAACATTTAGCGGGATCTTTATGTAGTTCTATTTGCAGCTTTTTACAAAATATAACATACCTTAACTGTTCTTCTGAACAATTATCTCTGTATCTTTTGGGGTAAAATTTCTCTATAACTTGTTTTAAAGTTTGATTAGATTTTGACAGGGAAGTTACTTGACCTGCTGGAGTTGAGAAAGGTCTTTCAAAATCTCCTATTTCCACCTTGTAGATAAGCAACATAAGAAAAAAATAGTGAATGAAAAAAGTGATTACAAAAGCATCTTAGTACCTTAGCATACTTAAGCATCTACAATCTAATGTCCATAATGTAATGTGTATGTTCTCAGTAATCTTTTAAATAATCTTAATAAATATAATTGTTGCAAACTCCATGACTTATTTTTAGAAGCTGAAAGTTTTAGATGCAGAAATTATCAGTGCTAGTAGAATTAACTATAAACATTTGGTGTTTGTGGTATGGTGGTGTTTTGTGTGTGAACAGCAGCCATCATTTTCTTCATGCAGAATTAAACTCAGATGAAGGCACTACAGTATTCTTCTGCTCTTGGACTATATGACAGAATATTGCTTTCAAACCCAACAAACATTGAATTTGTCATATGGATCCCTACATGTTGATATATTGCATATCCATAGAGAAACACTGCTGGGCCATTTGTATCATGACCACATAGTTCAATCACTATCAGCAGTCAAGAGATACTGGTCTGGATATGTTCTGAAACACACTTCTATTCATACCAATATTCAGTCTGAATCATCTCTACCACTCCAGTTATTTATGAAAGAAAAACTTCATTTCAAGGCAAATTATGTCTGTTTTCAAAAGGCATTGATATATTTCATCATTATTAAATGATATTCAAGTGCATCACAGAAAATTAATTTATGGCATGTTAATGTTTCTGCATTAAAAGTATTCTGTGGAAAATACTTTTTATTCCTAATCACAGTATTTTGCTATTTGGAAAATGTCATTTTTTTCTCTTGTTTGTTGAAAACAGCCTAAAGAGTTTAGTGCTCCCCATAGACTACTCAAGCACTCCGTAAAATAATAAAAAGGAGTTTATTTTCCTTATGAAACTGACCTTCCCATTTCATAAACCTTTTACTTTTTCTTTGCCTAAGATAATTTTCTAATGTATACCTCTCATCTTTGCTAGAATTGACACATTCCCTAAACATTAAAAACTAAATTAACAAAAAATATACATAATATATTTTTATAAAAATATATTATATTTTATAAAAAGCAAGGTTTCAATTTTATTCTCTAGAAATGGAGTAGCATATAAACTATAATAATAATAAAAAACAAAAAAAAATATTAAATCCTTCTATACATAATGTGGGACTGGACAACTTTTATTACTGGTAGCAAATTTGGAAAATGTTGCTTAGCATTAACATTAAAACCTGTCATTTGGAAAGATATTTAAGGATCAATTCACCAACATCACTGTTTTACTTTCACAGTTTGGCTATTACCAGAAAATAAAATGTTGAATTTCACCAATCTGATAAGGCTTTGGTTCAAATAAAAAAAAAAGAATTATTCCATGCATACAGCCTAACATTTCAGAACATAAGAGTAACTGATTTATCTATGCTTTATATCATAAAAGAAATCTACATTAAAGGCAGACAACTGGAAAATCACAAACATAATTACCTGGGCCAGAAGTGCTGCCAATTCTAGTGCCAGATCTTTATTTACAGGGAAGAACCCATTTATAATTTGATCATTTGTCTGATACATTAACAGTAGCTTTTCTCTTTCTGTCTCTCCCCGGATTTGTACTGAAAAATAGAGCCTGTGAAAGAAAATAGTGATATGTTAAATGCTGATAATCACATAGTATGTGCAGTATGTGCAGGGAATAAATTATAAGGTACTGAAATATATATAAAGTCAGTTCTAGTAATACACATTTTAAACACTACTAAAAAGAAGTCTGATCATTTTTAAACTGAATTCATGGAAAATTATGCCCTATGTAGAAATATCAAGAGATAAATTTTAAACTACAGTGGCACAATGCAATGAAAGAAACATTTTTTTAATGTGATATTCACACAGGCTCTAGCTAAATGTCAGTATTATAAAACTTTTATAGGAAAAGAAAATATAAGGTAGCCATGCAGTGAGAAAATCACAAGAAATAAGGCAAGGAGATAAAAAAGGCAGCCAAAACAAGGTTAAGATAATAATCTGAATTTCCATGTTCAGCAGGAAATCTCCTTTCTCAGAACACAAGACCAGAAGATTGTAGACAGGAGAACCAGTTTCTCTTTGTTTCTCCTTGGTGCACTACTATCTTTGCCTACAAGTTGCTTTCAATGTGGAAATGACCTTATCCGATGGAATCCAATTAAGATGGTACCTTTAGTTTCCTCTTTCTGAATTTTTGCACATTCTTATTAGGAGATATGCAAGCTAAGAAAGGAGAATTCTGGTGGATCTTCCTAGATCTTTTGACCTGTTTCTTCCCTTCTAGTTTTTCAAAGAGAAAAAGAGATAAGAGATCAGAAGTATAATGCACTTTCAACGTGCATCCTTTAACATTTTAATAATTACTATATATTGCTGAAAGCCTGATCAAAGGCAGTTAAGCAGTCAAGAATCTTAAAAACTAGCTTCATGCAGAAAACAAGGTATTCTATTCTAAAGTGCAAAGTTTTATAGTGATAGAAGATAGATAGAAATTCATTATTTTATACCTATTTTTGTAAGTAAGCCTAACTGTTCTTGTCCCTTCACATTTTCCTGGATGCTGCTCTTTAGAGGCTTGCTCCCATCTAGAAATAATGTCACAGATCTAGAAGGAAAGCCATGAAGAACATGTTTATTCCATAAGTTGCCCCATACTGTACATTTTGGTTAAAAATTCTTTTATTGTGTTGAAAGGATATTTGCCTAAACATTTTTTTGGAATAAAGTAAGAACAAGGGGGAATTGTTTTACTGGCCCTTAACAATGTCATGCAAATCAGCTATGACAGAGTATTACACTCATATTAGACTGAAAGCACTGAACATTTTTACAGATAGTCTTTTCAAATTATATTTTAATGAACTTTATGAAAACTATGAACAAAATTTAACAGAACAATACAAAAATCCTCATATTTATTAAACTACTTTATTTTGTTTGCATCAAGAAAAAAATGAACACATTAAACTATAGTTCCAATCTTAATTCTCTTATCTGTAAATAATATATATTTTATCATTAAAATAGTTGCTCACCTTGATGTTTCCTTGAAGACAATGTTCTATATCCTTGCCGGAAGGATCATCAGTAAATAGAGCAAATCCTGATTGCGTAGGTTTTCTCATTCCTGTATCCTGATTAAGTGTGTTCAAAAATTCTTCAACCGTGGTAGAAGCATCAAATCCAACAACCTGTGCAGGCCACATAAATTTTACATCAATTAATTTTGCACCAAACTTGAATATTAGATTTTAAAGTAACAATTATGCTGAAAGTGCGAAAGTAACATGTAGAGGACTGGCTTCAAGGATGTTCTGCCTCCTAAGAAGGACATTTATGGATCCAAATCATACAGAAAATATAAATATAGACATAAGGAAAATTATACAAAATGTAAAAATAAAAATATGGGTACAGTCAAAGAGACATCTTTTCCAAAATAGCACCAGCTGAGTCCTATAATTACATTTTCCATATTATTAAGCAGACATGTTTATTCTGATCCAGCATCATACATACACACATACATATATACATACACACACACATATATATACATATATGGTGGGATTCAAATATGTGAACAACCGGTTCTCTGTGTGATGCCGCTTCCGGAAGTCTCTCTCTCTTCAAATGAATAAAAATGTGCACATACAAACATGCATTCATTATTTGTTTATCAATAAGGAGACAATTAAACCTTGAAATCTTTAAATATCTGTGTCATTTGTAATTTTATCTTCCCATTATAATGTTACATTATTTTATGCTTAATTTTACCTGGTATATGCCATTCATGAAATGTACTGGAATGCTAAAAGGCAAGGAGTGATGGTAGGGATTTCTTAGAAGTGTTGAAAGAATTTCCATTCTTGATGGTCTGGCTTCTCTGTCACCATTCTGTTGTGTTCTTTCTACACATCGTTGACAGTAAATTGCATATTTTCCAAATTCAGTCCTGTAAACATGAAGCAAGTCTTTATGGCTTCATATTTTAAAACTGATGTCAAATGGTCATGCTAATGTTTAAAAGTGTTTAATATGTCATAGTACAGATCTTCAATTATATACATGAATTTAGATTTGATATACAGAGTTCCAGACTGGCATAAGGACACCCTCTATAAGTACTTTGCAAATGTGCTAAAGAACTGGGTTGTTGTTTTTTGCAAGCTATCTTTTTAAGTTGTTTGCTTGCTGAAGCAATGAGAACAAGTATATATATATATTAAAGCCAGATTGAAGCAGGAAAAATGAGAATTGAGATAAAAGTTTTATTACGAATTAAAAAGTCAGAATAAATTTATTTTTAGAAATGTGTGGTTCAAACTGAAGAATAACATAAAGGCTACAAGACAGGGCAAAAGGTAGAGCTAAACTGGGAAATCTATTGGTTCATAGCCTTAATCAAAATATGAATGGAATGACTCCATCTTTCTTGTGAACTATGGATTAACCATTTACTGAATGTCTCCTCTCTTTTAACAGAGAATGGTGTCAAGAAAAAGCCAGCCAAATTTCATTCTGGTATTTAAATTTTCAAGATATATATTATTAAATATTTTATACCTTTCCTAATCTGTTAAAACAGAGCTGTGAAATACATATGTGAAATGCAAAACAGTAATTTAAAAGCTGTACCAGCTCAAGGGTATATGGCACCCCTGGGCCACAATGACTGATGGTGCTACCTGCCAATGCAAAGGTTTGCATTTTTAAAATAGTCTTTGTTTTTGGAAGAGGAGGCAGCATTGGGGGCCCCTTAGCTTCCGTACCTTAGGCCAGTGCCTTCTTAGCCTTAGCCATAAGCTGGTCCTGCCTCAACAAGCCTATTAAGTTTCCAATTTGGAGCCCAAGTTGGATTTCAAATGTAAAAAAAAAAGAATGCTGGTGACAGCATTCGAGGTTATTCACTGAGGTCACAATAATAATTAAATTATTATATGTGATAATGTTTTGTTTCCGTGTTACATTCTATTTCAATATTTCAATAATAAAAAGCAATTTTTAGATTTCAGTGACATTATTCTTCATAAGATATACCTGGAATCTGCATTCTTCTTCAAATGAAGTTTGATGAACCAAAGGAATGGGTGCTGTGGGAGGAAGAGTCCAATGCAGAGTGCTAAAAGCTGCCAGGCCTAATCAAGAAAGAAAAGCAGAATCATTGCCTCAAGTTTCTCCCAGGATCAAATTGTCTTCAAGCAAAACCTATGAAAATAATAGACACCAAACCACAGAGCACCCACTTTTATTAAAAAAAAACCTATACCATTCATCCTCAGTACAGGAGTGACAGATATTTGCTATAATATGCTTAGCACCTGAACTGGTCCTATTTGATTTGGTGGCTGTCGTCTTCTTGTTTGCTTTATCAACTGACAACAGATTTCATTCTGAAGCTCTGGATGTGTGAGACAGACTTGCAATGCACTTTGGGCCAAAGACACATGATAGTCAATAGCAGGAGAATCCACAGCAGCATTGATAAACAACTGGCATGTCTAGAAAAAAGCATAACACAGATGAACTTCAGTTGAGTATTTTAAGTTTCAAAGTGCTACATCAACTCTGATTTCATCATAATAAAAAACCAATTACTCAAACTCTTTGAATAACAAATCCATATCAGCTGTAGATAATAAATGTCTATTGGATAGAAACAAACACTAAAAGAAAATCAGTTCCTTGTCTTTTACTGTCATAGTGGCTAACAGCTAATGTTACCCTTTCTTTTATTCCCACCAGACTCAAAGAATGCTGAGAAATGGTGAAGAAACAAATTCATTTCTACTGGCTCAACTAAGATCAGTTGCTATTTAGCTCCTCACCTCCTTGGATCATACAATTATCTTATGCAATGTTATCATATTTGTTCATTGAGAATTATATTGTCTATCCTGATTGTCAGTGACTAAGGCTTTTCACATTATTTCCTAATCTGTTTGTCACAAATATAATAACTGAAATATCCTCTTATTAAATATGGATTACATTTCCTTCATAATAAGGGAGCCAGTATGATATAGTGGTTAATGTGCTGGCCTAAAAATGAGGAGACTATGAGTTCTAGTTCCACCTTAAGCATAAAACCTGTTGGGCCAATCACACTCTCTCAACCCAGCCCAGCCCCACAGGGTTGTTGTTGTGGGGCAAAAGTGGAGGAGGAAAGAGTATGATGAATGTTTGCCACCTTTAAAGTAATAAAGGTGGGATAAAAATAAAATAAATAAAATAAAACATATTCAACAATTGTATAAGTTACATGTAGCCTGTAAGTACTTATTCAAATTAAGTATAATACTTATTCAAAAGTAAAGCTTGGCCTTTAGTATCTATCCTTTTACTTGAGTGTGACAAATAATTGCCAAAAGAGAATTTCCTTTGTGGGTATGGAACACTCTCACTTTGGAAAGTTATCAAAAATTATCTTTAGAAATACAGGAATGATCATTTTTCATCATTTAAAAGCCAGAGTGGAATTTTATGGTGGAATTCTGAACCTTTGCTTAAAACAGGTCTTCTTTTATGCAATTGCTGCCATAGTAAATGCATTCTTGACTGTTTTTTCAAAAAGATTTGGATTTTTATAATTTAAGCTTCTTCTTTACACATTTATCTTTGATGTGTTACACACTTAATATTTACAAAACAGACTGCACTGTAACTTCCAATAAGTTAAAATTACCTAGTCTGATATGTTAATTATATGTAAAGATAAAGGAAATGTTGGAAGCAAGGGTTAATGATTGTTTGTTTATTTCCTTCCTTTCTTCCTCCCTCCTTCCCTCCCTCCCTTCCTTCCTTCCTAGGCTTATAAGCCATTCCAGTCACGAGTTACTATGATTAAGTGACTGAATATTTAAACAGGATATTTTAAGGGAAAAATTCTGAAAAAGTTATTATTGAAAAGGAAAAGTTGCATCATGGTTACCTTGAATAATTTTATAGCTTCTGTTTGCAGAGCCTCTGATGGAAGGGTTGTAAGAGGAGAAGTAATTCCATCTTTGCTATGACAAAGAGTGGGATGCCTCCAGATCTGAGAAGCTGGAAATTAAAAAGGGAGCCCGAACAAATTACCACACATACCCATGTACTACTTAAAAGTCCTAAGTAAAGTAGTAGTAATAGTAGATTGACCTAATAAAGTATTCTGGCGCAAAACTTTGCAAAGTCTTAAATTAAATAATGTTTAATTGAAACTGGATTTTCTTCCTCTACATCAATGCTATATATGCTTTAGAGAAGTTGATCTCCTTTAACAGTGCATCAAATTAATTAATACATAAATATATATTGAAATGAAGAAATATCACAAGATTTTTGGGATTTGCCCTGGGATCTTGCAAGAGTTTAGGCAAGATTTTGTGTGAGAGAATGATTTGCAATTTCATGGAATAATGACCATTTTTAAAAAAACTGGAACCACATACATCCCAGATCACCAACAGTAACTGGCTATCGATTATGAAGAACTGAATTAAGAAAATAACAAATTACTTGGGATATTATATGATAACATGCTTATGTGTTATACAAGTATGTGCATAAACTCTAGCATATATGTGTATTTTTATGAAAATACTTATAGTCCAGCATTATATCAATACAGACTATTCTAAAGCACACAAAATTAATTTCCATGTTTTTTGTCATATTATTTCATCACAACATTGTTTAATACTTTATATGTTATTTCTTGCAAATGAGCACTGCCCACAAAAACATATATGCTTACTTCAATTGCAAAGTGGATAAAACTTCAATATGCACTACTTTAAAGTTCCAGGGAGCAATATATCACTTTTACTGAAAATGTTAATATGCTGCTGCTGCACTCCTGTCTAGTAAATATCACAATGCTACTGACAATGTCAAAAGTTTAAAGATTTGATTAGTTAATTGGGCTGCAGATTGTCTACTAAGTCAAACTATGACAGCTAACTTGAAAGGCAGTTTAAATAACCCTAATATGGTTATGTGAAAACTAAAAGAAACGTACTGACAGCATTCCATATATATATTTTAAGTATTCATTTAGAAATATTACTCCACTGCTCCCGCTGTTATTGTAATAAATGATTTATAGAAAAGAATAATGCATTTTTCTCCAATCTGCATGCTTCTGAATAATTAGAGACCATCAAGTAAAGTTGGTTGAATTACCCCGATGTTTCTAGATGTAGCATCTAAGAAAATGGCTGCCACATGCATGGGGGCAGGTAATGAGAGTAAATGATGAATAAGTAACATGATGCCACAATGCAAGTTCTATTCCTTTTCTGCATGTGCCTATAGATAACAATGTGGAACTTGCATCACAATTTGATTCTATGGACTCTGAGATACCATCAGCAGTTGACTGACAGCCATTGATGTTTCCTAAAGCAATAGCTAAGGATTATGCAGTTTAACAAAAATTCCATAGTCAAGTTTGTTGCTTATAAGCCATACTATAGAGGCTTTCAACAGTCTTCTTGTATTTGTGATTAAAAAAAAAAAAGCTAATGAGGCTGCACACACTTTGCAACTGATTTTAAAAAGTGTTTTGGAAACTCATACAAGTACTTCTCTGCTCTTCATTTAATCAGCCTGAAAAAATGATTCTGCTGCTTTAAGGAATCCATTCACTCTTAAAGCAGCAGCAATTGTACATCCTGATAACAAGGATTGGTAGCAGAAAAGATATTGGCTTACTGGGTTCTCCTTCAATATTTAACAGTTTGCAGACGAGCTGTTCAAACTCTGTCCCAACATTTATATTTGTGCTTCCAGCAGCAACGGTGAGATAATAAAGCCAAGTATCCTATGAAATCAAACATAATTTGTTTCACTTAAAACTTTTTAAAAAAAATATGAAAAACTGCTGATCAAAATATTTATACATAACTTTAATTTAAAAAATATATTACGGTTCTACAATTCAATTTAATCAAAGTATTAGTTATGTTTATTTCCACCAAGAACCTCAACTGAGATTATCCAATACAAATTTACACCACAAAATGCAAAATAAAGTACATTTTCTTAGTGCGTAATAAAACTTCTAGTACCTAATCTTTCAGTTTAAATCTTTAAATTATATCCTGATTAGTCTTTCAATATACAATTTATATAGGAATAAGCTCAATTAAACTTAATGGAATTTTCTTCTCAACAATGGAATCTTCTTCTCAACAAATATTCCAGGCAACATTATCATCTGTTAAGACAACTTGTAGTGCAAACAAATTGGCAACAATGAAGAAAATATAAAATTGAGTGACAGATAAGAAAATATTATTGTATCTCTCACTCCAAATAGCAATTTAATTATCAACACATAAGTGTGTGTATGTGGACAAAATATAAAATGGCATATGCATCAAATGTGTTGCTGAAAATAAAAACTAAAACACTAATTTCAGAAAGTCTTAAAAATCTTAAAAACAGATATTCACCACTATTGCAAACTTTTCAATGTACTTTATGGCATACTTTAGTCAATTATCCAAATAAAAAAAGTCTGAACTCATTTTAAGATAATTTAGCAAGTTTAGTATCTCACATAGTCATTCTGTTCAAATGTAAAGTAAAACACAAGTTACAAAAAGCTTGTCTTCCTCTGGTCATGTATACCCACTCCCAAGTATAAATTCTGCTTCTACTTTATCCAAAGTAGCTTAGTTATGAATTATACAATCTATCTTCATAAATGATAGTTTGGCTGGCTTCTATCTTTCTGCAACTTTCAACTTCTCCTTGCAGCTCTTTCTAATGAAGGGAAAGCATAATGCTCATTAGAAGTAATTCCTGCTATTGTAAATTATTATGTAGAATTGTTCTAAATCTGTTAAGTTCCACTTTATTTATTAGCTTGGTCCAGATGCGACTTTACCCCTCAATATACAGGTTTTTAGGTGTTTTTTCTGTGAGTGATGAAAGCTGGCTGCAAAATCTTGGGACAATGTAACATTTGCTACCTTCTCATACTTGGATCCTATTAGAAGATATGTGGGTGCTTGTTCCTTAGGATGGATGACAATAGTAAAATGTGTTGATAATAAGCTGCGACCACTGGCTTCATAATCTTCATCTGAATCACAGGATCGATCAACTTCTTCAACTTTAGCTTCTAATAGCTTTATCTGGCCCAAGGGAAACTAGAAGTAAAGGCATTTATATTAGAACAGAGCTGTATTAAGATCTAGTTCATTAATCTTGCTATGATCAAGTTAAGCATACTTCTCACTCCATGACTGAAACTAGACGGACTTCACTGAAAACATGATTTGATTTTATTCTGCTTATTTTAGTTACAACGGTGCATAACTAATGGGATAAAGAAAGGATTAAGAAATGATGAATTCCTCCTTTCAGTGTTTAGCTGGCTAAAGTGGTTGCAAAATAGAACTTCACTTACATATATGTGTCCTTTGTGTATGTATGTATTTGTGTGTGTGTGTGTGTGTGTGTGTGTGTGTGTGTGTGTGTATTTCCTGCTTATCTACACCGGTTTTCCATTCTCCAGAATTGTAATTCATATGGAGAACCCTCAAGGACAGTGGAGATTCTCCACTGCAAAGACATTCATGTTCTACATGTAAAGGTGACAAGAGATGAAAGGACTAGTTTGCTTATCCTGTTCCCTCTTGAACCAGTACCTTCTCCCTCTCTCCTGTTTCTGTTTCAGCCACTTGGTGTTTTTTTGGGAGGGGGGACTTACAGTAGATTGAAAATAAGAGAATCTGAATAAATGTCTGTATATATATTCCTACACATATAGACTATGCATGTGGACATGGGAATTTGTTTTAAACACACTTAAATATAAAGAACACAGTACATAAAACAAAAGGAAGTCTCTGAAAAAAACAGGTTTAAGATATAAAATTTTAATATATCTTAATATAAAACCTGATATAAAATCATGGCTTACCAAGGTAACTTATAATTGCTTAATACATAAAAAAAAATACCTTGTCTTCATGGCTGCGGAAATAATATAAAGTTTTCCCAACCAGCATACACCACACTGTTTTGGAATATCCATGTTTCACCTGCAAATAAAATGAAATATTTTATACAGAAAGGCAATGAAAGATTCTTTTTTATCCTGTATTTAAAACATTATAGTACTGTGCTACAGTACTGTAACAACAAAGCTACAATTCTTCCGCAAAGTGCTGTATTTCTGAAAATTTTGATGAAGCAATGACCAAAAAATAGGCACACAATTATATAACTGAGTTACCTTTATAGCTGAACTTTCATATATAGTACATATAAAACTGATGTGAAATATAAATAGTTAGCTGCACTTGAACATACAAGAAATAAGCTCCTTAGCCTCATTCTGGATTCTTTTCCTGCCTTGACATGATTCAAATCAGTAGTTTTCAGTTCTATTTTAGATTAATCTTTAGGCAAAGTTTTTTCCTATGACAATCTGTGGAAACAAACACTGAATTTGGAAGAAACAGGACAGAAAGAGTATCAATGCAGTTGAACTTCATGTACTAGAGAAATTTTTAAGGTTATAATGGGCAGCCAAATGGATCGGAGAATAAATCAAACTGGAATTTTCATGCATAGTATTAATGACCAGACTTAATGACTATCATTTTGGACACATCATGTGGAGACCCAATTACCTTTATGTTGGAAAAGTTAAAGCAAAAAAATAAGGAGGATAGCCAGTGCCAATGTAGATGGATTTAATTAGAACTGTACCTCTAAGAGACCTAAATTGAAGACAGACTATTCTGAAGAAAATCTATCCATGTCGTCTCTAAGAATTAACACCAACATGATAGTATTAAATCAATCAATTAATGGTTTATAGTCCTGTCGAAACCTAAGCAATCTAAATTTAATTATGGTCATTTGAAAATAGATAACCTCATTAATAGAAGCATTACATTAGTTCTTTTCAACAACTATACCTTTTCTAACTTCAGATGAAATGGCAAAAAACTTCTGAATATAGTTGCAACAGAAGAAGGAGGAGGATCACGGGAGTTTAGGTTTCATGTTATACTTGGGGAACCTTATAAAAAGGAGATTTTCATTACAATGCTTTTTGTGTTTTGTTTTTTTTTAAATATACCTTCCTGGTAATATTTTACTCCTATTTTTTGCAAGTCTGCTTGGAACACAAAGACGGATTTCAAATGCTAGGTTAATCTTAAAACTTTTCCAAAAACTGGCATTTCATTAGCTAACTTTTAAAATGAATTAAAGAGTAATAGCTAACTAAAAAGAGCAATGAATTTTTAATACCAAACCAATGGCTACTTTCCTCCAGAAATAAATAGCATGAGAAGTTTTCTTCATAAAGGCAGAAAAAGAAGCATTACATTTTGTACCCATGCTTGCTGATATCCCAATACCTAGCTGATATTATCTGCATTTTAAAAAGGTCCCTGATTAAATGCAAAGACATATTAAATGGTACTTAATTTAGCCTCCAGAATTAACAGGAAAAACCTAAAAGTATTCCAGACTTACCAAAGTAGTAATGAAAAACAAAAACTAATCCCCAGCTTAATGGGAATTATTTATGTATCTGTTTATTTAAAAAACAATGTTACCATTTTCTGTATCAAAGCAATATTGTGAAACAGGATAGGAAAGTTATTACCACCAGAGCAGCCATATATAGTACTGTAGTTTCTGAATGTTCTATTCATTACATTCAAGAAATATAGGAACCAAAAACCAAAGGACATAAATAAAATTAAATCCTATAAGGCTTTGCTGTCCCTAGCAAAAAATTCCCAAACACACCCAAACCTACATATTTCTTTAGTGCCCTTCTGCTCCCTTAAGAGTAGTGAAACTTTCATGAGACATAGGCATATAAAACCCTTTTTTAAAAAACATCCCAATTAATAATCCTGAAACTTAACAGTAATTTAATTTTTTGATGTAATTAATAAAATTAAAATACCCAGTTTTCTAAACAAAAACTCTTGAAATATAAAAACAAAACAGAAATATCAAGGAAAAAAATAAAGTTGTCTTTTACCTTAGTAAGCAAGCCTTTCACTGCTGGTTTAACATCTGGTTGAATAAAAAGTGGGCTTGCAGCTTGTACTTTAAGGACATTTTGTAATACTTTGATCCATTCTTCTAAGATATTTGGGGAATCTGCAGTCATGTAATAAGTTCGTTTTTCTGTAGTCAGCTGAGGAGTAATACAAACAGAACACTTTGACTGAAGGTAACTGGAACATTTTTACCTGATTGGTACCAATATAAAACATTATAATAAATATAGTCTGAAATGAAGGTTATTAATGTGTTTATATCTAAATCTTTGATGGGAATTCAAGATGGTCCTTATGGGTCTTTCTCAACCATATTTTATCCTCATTAAAACCATATGACATAGAGGTTAGTCCTGGACTTATAACCATTCATTTAATGACAGCTCAAAGTTACAACAGTGCTAAGAAAAATGATTTATGACTTATGACAGCATCTTTGCAGTCACATAATCATGATTTTGGTGCTTTGCTACCAACATGTATTTGCAACGGTTGCATTGGCCCAATGTCATGTTATCGCCCTTTGTGATCTTTCCAGGGAGCTTCCAAAAAGCAAAGTTATTTGGGAAGCCAGATTCACTTAATGGCTGCATGATTGGCTGTGGCAAAAAAAATAGTAAAATCAGGTGCAACTCACCTAATGATCACATCACTTAGTGACAGTAGTTCCAGTCCCAATTGTAGTCATAAGCTGAGGACTACTTATAATTAAGGCTGGTGTCAATTGTCCAGGATCCTGCTATAAACTTTGAGATTTTAGTTTGGTCTACCTAGTTCTAGTCCTAGTCCAAAATTCTAATCTAGGCAATTGTTAGGAATTTAAAATTATCAAAACCATTTATTATGAATGTCTTAATAACTGTTTTAGATCATAAATTCATGATTTGTCTTCAAAATTCCCATAGACGCCTAACCAGGACAGGAACTCATTCCGGTACATTTGAAAGTATTAAGGGTCAGATTCAGAGGAAAGGTCTTCACTGGCTCTTCTTTGAATAAAAAGGGATGGAGGGTACATTTGGAAAAGGAGGTCAGTTTATTTTCATCCCTTGTGCCAAACAATCAATAATCTCAAAGATAAACTTCTGGAAGAGTGTGAAAGAAGGTGGAAACAGAGTTGCCTATCTTCTCTTTATTCACAACTTCATTTTGAAATGAAAATGGATTGTGCTTTGTTTCCCACATAAACAGAGAATGTATTCAATAGTTCCAAGGGTATTTATATGCCTGTATATGCGCCGTACAAATTCCTCCAGAATGTGCACATACTTTCTGAGACACATAGGGAAATACCCTATCTTTGCCCAGCAAGTTTTTCCTTCCTAATGGTTAGGAAGGAACAAAGATGTCATTCAAGTCCAAGACCCCATTCAGATACCTTATCTCTTTACCTCGTTTTTTCTCAGCATGGTTCCTACCTATTACTGTTTCCTTTTGTTCTGCCTGAGAAATCGCAGTTGGTGCAGATTTCAACTAAAATAAACTTCATTAAGCAGCACTTCTAATAAAGCGCTATCCATATAAATACATATAATTGTGTATCCCAATGGATTGTTCAGGGAGCACTGCTAATGGGGAAGCTTGTTTCAGTCAAATCTTACTTTCCTATAACCACAAATGAAATCTGGAAACTTGCAACTGTCCCAAGATGTCTAGCAGTATCTATTTCTTCATGAATAGTTTGTAATATGATCACAAGTCAGTTGGAAGAAAAAGGGAAAACTACATCCTGGTGTACACATGACTGCTATTTTACTGTCCCATGAAACACATTAAATTAAGGAAATACCTGAACTGTTTGTTTTCCATCACCTCTTACAATATGGCTGGATGCACTTAATTCAATTTGACCTTGGGGTTTTCTTATTACATCACTCTATGGGACAAAAAATGTGATAAGTGATTCTCATGTGCAGTACCAATAATCATCAAAGCAAAAAGCTGAAATTCATTTTCAGATGGTTGGACATCATAACCCCTTTTGGACTGATGGATACATTTAGATTTTTTTTTATATTTTAGATATTTTTGGCATTTAAAAATAATATAGGCTTATCATTATTTATAAGGAATTTGGGGAGGTTTAAACAAAATCCCTTTCTTTCCAACCTGCATTTACAACAATCTTCTGAAGTAACTGAGAAGACTGAGAAGTAACTATGTAGTGGCATAGCTCTCATTTTCTCAGAGCATACAATTCCCACAATCACATCAAGGTAAGGGATATTATTATTATTCCATAATAATTATCTTGATTCATAAGTCACTGTCCATTGATTCCTAGGCGGCTTGGATGAATGGAAAAATACGGGGAGGAGAGAAGAGTTCCATACTTTATTGAAGAATACTACAAAAGGAGTAGAGAAGGGGATAACTGGACAAAAAAATAAGATGGTGAAGAAGAAAGAAATTGAAATATGATAATCTAAGTGTAGCCAGTGAATGTCTTAAGGTCATCCTTGAGTGCATGAGGATTACAGTCCTGGTTTTTTAAACTTCATCAGAGGGCAGAGTCCAGAGGAAAGTATACTGAATTGGTTCCAAGAGCATTGAGAATCACTAAACTTTCATATACTATATTAAAGCATTGACTAGTAACAAGATTTCTAGAACAGATAGCAAAACTGCTAGATCAGACTTCTGCTGCAAATGTTTGGCGCAAGAAATAATTCTATGCAGCTTTCAGAATTGTTAAAAACACTGCCTTGTTTACTACTCGGTTCCAATTAAAATTTATTACATATATTGTCTCATAAACATGGCTAAAGAACAAACCCTCAGAGAAAAGAGATTTCAGGTAATCAATTATTATACTTTAGATCAGTTCAAAAACAAATTGTTGCATAATGATTCAGTAAAGAACACAGAGAAACACAATCTTAATTATCTAATCTTATAATTTGCACTTGCTTACCGGAGATTTATAGTAAAGCAATTCACCCCCTTTGAGTACAAACCATCGTCGTTTCCAAGTCTTAACTTTACCACTCATTTTTAACAAGTATCCAGCTTTCTCTAGAAGTTCCTATAATTTAAAAGAAAAAAAATTAAATGCTAAAATTATTTGTGATTAATGTACTATGATTCGATGAACAGTATTTCCAACCAAAATTATATTTAAGGTGCTAATAATACAAAATTAGGAAAATTACTCATAGATTCATAACATATATTTTTAACTAAAAACAATTAAGAACAAAAATTAAAAATGCAGCACACCTAATCAATAAAATCTATCTTAAGCAGACCAATTTATTATGAATATTATTTTCTATGATCAGAGGAATAACAATAAAACATCTAGACTTATATTTTTTAAGTCTGTAAAGAAGTCCCTCTCTCTTATTTTGTTAAAATACTATAGATCACTGATGGTGCTAAAACCTAAAAGGCCTTTCATGCAAACTTAAAGCTGAAGAAAATTTATATGGGACACTCAATCTTTCAAATAGCCACAACTCTGTTCATAGATCAAAATCTGATTTATAAAACAGATAGGATTCCTAATAATGGTATGGTTACACAGGAGATGCATAGATGCCATAGAATTACTCCCAAATCAATAGATTCAGAGTATTGACTGGGTCAGATGAAGTTTCTAAATTCTTTTCAAAGAAATCCACTGATAGAGCATATTACAGTAATCTATATGCAATATAATTAAGCCATGTATCATAATGTCCCATTTGGACACTATTGACAGAATTGAGTGGCTAAATGCTATCCTACCCAATATCCAAATTTGTGTCTTTAAGTTCAGGCAGAATCTAAGCAACCTGCTTAAATTGCAATCAATTTTCAAAAGAATGTAAATGAATTCAGCACAGGTTAAACCCTTATTCCCTAATCATTATTTAGGCTGACCAGCAGTACCTTTGTATTGTCAGGATTAAGTTTCAGTTTCCTTGCTCTCATCTACTTCATATCAACATTAGAAAGTGATTTATAATTGTGCTACTTTGCTGGATATCATTCAGAAAAGAGTTCAGTTGTACCAAACCCTAAAATTTCACAAAACTCTCCCTATGTTTCATATATTGTATATGATTAACAGCATGCGAAAGGAAAAAGAATGTTAAAAGTATAACATAAGTAAAATGTAAACATGCCATATACAAAATAACCAGCACCATCTTCTGAAAGATGGAACAAAGCCAGCATAATCATCATAAAACAATGTTTAACTTTAATTTCAGTGAGGTGATTCAGTTATATCATAGTCAATGGTCTCAAAAACTACTGACAGGACCACTGGAATCAACAGACATATAACCTCTGTCCAGTTCTTTATACATAGATTCATATATTGTATATGATTAACAACATGAAAAAGGGAAAGGAATGTTAAGTTATAACATAAGTAAAATGTAATCATGCCATATACAAAATAACCACCACCATCTTCTGAAAGATGGAACAAAGCCACCATAACCATTTGGGTATCAAAGCAATCCCATAATTTAGGTAAAGTGATGGGTATTTTGCATCTCTGTTGCCATTAGTGATTCTCCAAAGCTCTGCAGCCAAGCCTTGGTAGCCGTACAGTTCTGATGCTTGAAGCCAGATTGAAATAGAAAGATGCTGGAGCGTACTTACATTTTTTCCATTATCACTAGACGATGAACAGGTTTTAGGCAATTTTTGTTCTGGTTCTGAGTAATCTGTATCAGTTGAATAGGCATCAGGAGGAATGGCATAGTCACCTTCTGAAGTCATTGAAGACAGAGAGACCCCTGAGTGCAAGAGAAATGAATATTAATATGATTAAGAACCCAATTTGTGGGTTTCGTGGATAGACTACATTGCATTATGAAATATAGAAGAAATTAGAATTTCAGAATACTCATTCCTGTGCAAAACATAAGAAGAAACTCAAAATAACACTACCCTAATTATATTTAGTTGAAGATAAGGCAGAGAGCAACTGTGACAGAATTTCAAGTTTCTGTTATGCTACCCACAACAATGAAGATCTGTGCCGTGCTTGTTTCTTGACCTTCTGACTTTGAAGGGTTGGTACAACCCTACCTACGGCCTTAAATGGTGGAGAAGATTCTGCTGCTGCCACATATTTTCCAGGTGCAGTCTGTCCTGGAGTCTTCCCCCTATCCCAACATGTGTGACGTTCCCCTGGGGGATTCTGGGAGTTGGTCCACACATCTTCAAGCTGCCAAGGTTGAATAACACTGGTTTAGAAGTTTCAGTCCTCCTTGGTAAACTGATCTTCCCAAGAGTAAAATTAAATTATTTTTTTTTCAAAACAATAAAGCATATGAAGCATATTTTATTTTTAAATGCATTTACAAAGATACATAGTGTTCCAGGCAGACCACATACAACACGGGTGTCAAATTCGCCACGTCACATGACGTGTCGTACTGCGACTCTTTTTGCATTGCCGGCAATGGGGTGGGCGTGGCTTCAGTATGATGAAACCGGCCCACGGGCCGGCAGTTTGACACCCCTGACATACAGGGTTCCAGGTAGACCCTATGGATGGTGTTAGTCTGCTACCAATGAATGATTTCTCCCTGTGAGATGGAAATTGTTGCAATGTGACTAACTAAAAGAATATAAATAAAATCAGCAACTTCCTGCCAAACCTAAAGAATCAAATGAAAGAATGAAATACACACTCAATGTTTACAATTATACAGAAAAATAAAAACATTAGATTGCATAACAGAAAATTAAATTATCAATAACTGATTTTTTTATTTAAAACTATATTTATAGAGATAGACATTTATCTGATGTTCTTTTAGATTCCTAGAAAATCCAAACTTTAATCAGAAGCTGTTCGCTGGAATATTGGAAGGCTGGAATGTTGACCCTTCTTGTCTTCCTTCTGTTCTCTTGGAGTTCTGTCTTTGCCTTTGACTCAGAAGAGAGGGAGAGGCTGGGATATCTCTCTGTGTTTGTGGCAGAGAGAGAATCTCTTCCTTATGAGCATGTGGTTTCTATAATTGTCAAGCAGCCTTATGAATGTCTAGCATAAGAGGCTACATTCACATCTCTCCTACGAACAGCAGTATTGTGAGTTGGGACATATTGTTGTGGAATTGTTGATCTAAATACTTTGGTATCTTTGTAATAATATTATTATTTTTTTTTTAAAAAGAAATATCATCAAGCACTTCTAATTTAAAAAAAATGAGAGTCAGCATGGTGTTGTAAGTACATTTTGAACTGGCACCACATCCTCACACAGCCATGGAAGCTCACTGGTACTTTGTGCCAGTGACAGTGTCTCAGCCCAACCTACATCATAAATTGGTATTAGAAATTCATCTTGTAAGGCAGCAATTTAAATGAAATTTTCCTTTTCTCAACCTGTAATGAAAACTATCTGTTTAATGTATTCCATTAATAATAGCACCATTTTAATTTCATCTGTCCTAAAGGTTATAATAGTTGTTTTGTTATAAAATCTGCCTACCTCGTTTCATAGCCCGTGGGCTACCAGGACCACTTCTGCTTCGAGAATCTGATTCAGATGTCCGTGAACTGGATTGGGAACCGTCTTCTTCAGACCCAGAGGAATCATCTACGAATGGATTGTTACTGATTTGTGTTGCTTTCTAATAAAATCAACAAGCCATTATTTAAAATTGTTAACTGCAATAGTAAAAAAAAGATAGCATAATAATAATGATATATAGTATTCACATGGGGTTTTTTAGACAAGAGATTGCTTAGAGTAGACTATGGTTATATAAATAATTTTTGATCGTTAACAGTTTGCTTTTAAAATATTTTTATAGGTAGAAGATTAAATTTGCTGCTGTATTAAAAAATTGATCTATTTCATGACTTAGTTATATTTGCTAGATATAGCCTATATCAGGGGTGTCAAACTGCCGGCCCGCGGGCCGGTTGCATCATATGGAGGCCGCACCCACTCAGCTCTGGCAATGCAAAAAAACTTGTGATACGTCGTGACACGTCACGTGACGCGGTGGGTTTGACACCCGTGGCCTATACAAATCTACACTGAGAGTTACATTTTCATTGGTATACAGGAGGTTCCACACTATTAAGGCATGTCCCAGAATATTGTGCTGTATGATATTTAGAACTTGGCTCCTTCTCACCTATGTCCAAAAAGAGACATGGAAAGACATTAACTCCTTGCTATTATTCATGTATTGCTAGATAAAGATTTTTTGCATCTAAGTATACTATTGTAGACTGCTATTCAATATCAGTTTCTTTGCATTTCCATTCTTTTAGTCAATATTTCTAGCTCTGAATTTTTTTTCTACTTCAGGTTTCATATTTGGCATATTAAATAAAACATGCATTCTGATTGCATGTCAATACACTGTAGCTCCAAGTTAGTGGAATGTAGATAACAGCATGTTGTACCATTGCAAGGTAGTTTTTAGATCAGAGAGAATAAAATTTAGAGCTAGAAGTGTTTGCAGCTGAGATACATCATGTTTGAGCAACAGAAATACATCCTGATTATTATTAAGATAGCTACTCTATTACTTTTTCAAAGGAGCAAGAATTACTTTTCCAGGTCGAGGAGGGGAGGGGAAGGAGGGAGGGAGGAAGGAAGGAAGGAAGGAGCATATTCTGAATAAACATAAACATAAGAAGATATATTTTTTAAATATTTCTCCAAGGATATTTGTAAAAAAATGGTTACCCCTTTAAGAGTGGTATAAACTGGTGTAGTCATGTTCTTGTATATTAATGATGTGTAGAGTCCTGATGGAGAATATGAAGATGAAGAAGAGGAATCTGAAACCAAGTTTTTTTAAAATAAATTCAGAAAGTACTGAGCGTATATTTTTTTAGTTTTAAAAAAATCAGTTAATTTGCTGAATAGGTAGCCTGGGAAAAAACTTATATAAAATTAGTTTATATCTTTTATTTAAAAATACATATTTCAGATAGAAAACTCAAATTCAAAAAGTATATATACACACAAATGAACTACAGCCAATATTTACTAATGCTGGCTATAATAATCTATTAAAAAGTAAATTTTTCTTTGGGAGTCATGTTTAGATGTTCAGGACCTTTGAAATCCCAAGGAGTGTCAAGTAAAGTTTTTTCTTCCCTGATTATGCTAACTGAAAAGAAAATCTTACAGTATTCAAAGGGACTTGCCTCAGCAATTCAGTTTAAATAACTATTGTAATAACTTACTTTTATTGAAGGAGTCCATGTTGAAGACCTCAGAAAAGCACAGACCAGATTTGGCTACAGCATAAATTCTGTTTTCCTGAAGAACAAAGAATTGGTATTATATTGTTTCTAGTAACATTAAATTTATGTTTCTATTATAAGCAGTTTGTTTCTCTCTAAGCGGTTTATAGAGTCAGCATATTGCCCCCAACAATCTGGCTCCTCATTTTACCGACCTCAGAAGGATGGAAGATTGAATCAACCTTGAGCCCATGACAGTCAAACTACTAGCAGTCGGCAGAATTAGCCTGGGATACTGCATTCTAACCACTGTTAGCTTGTATGTTAAGGACTATCTGTATGTAAAGGATAAAGATTGTCTTTTGTCTTTTGTCAAGCTTGCTTCCTGATAATCTCATGGACATGCTATAGAGCAGAGGTCCCCAACCTTTTGGGCACCAGGGACTGGTTACGTGGAGAAGATTTTTCCGCGGACCGGAGGGGGCATGGTTTTGTGTGCTGCCTGCATCCTGTGGATGGGGGTTTCCTTGTTTGTGCGGATCGGTTGCTGGTATGTCGCAGCCCGGTACTGGTCCACGGACCGGGGGTTGGGGACCCCTGCTATAGAGGTTTTTTTTAGCAATGACACAGAAATGGTGTGCCTTCTTGAATGGTTTTTATAAATCCAAGTGCTGGGATTTCCTGATAATATCCCATTCAAGTATTAACTAGGTTGAACCCAGTTTAGCTTTTTGGAGAACAACCAAAGTCAAGTAGCTGCTGCCATCTACTATCTGTAGTTAATTTTAATAGAGAAGAATTGTCACTAAGCTTTTCAGAACAAACTGTGAGAAAAACTATCTGCTATGGTGGTGTGACCACATTAAAAAAGAAAAACCCATACTTATAAAACAAAATAACAATGGAACTTGAGTAGTTAAATTAATCTGGAATATTATTATATTATTATATCTATTTCACTTACCCAAGAGGGGAATCGATGGAGTGGAGGAGTAGGAGGTTTACTGTTAATCATCTTCCCTGAATCGCTCAAATCCAGGGTTTCTATATCTTTCATTTCACAGCAATCATAAGTAAATGATTCCTCATTACAACTAATCTCCATCTTCTCAAAAACTTCTGTGTCATCTCCATCTACCTGATCAATGTCTGTTTCCTGAGGCTTAAAAGGCCGTATCATGCTTATAGCATTCCTGTTTTTGCCAAACAGTTTGTCTGAACACAAGGAAGGCTGGCTAAAGTGTTTTTTGGCCAATGCTGTACTCAGAATAAAAGCACTTGGAGTCCTCAGTTTGGGCGGTGGCAGATTAGATGGAGAATCAAGCAGCTTGCCAGACTGAGAGCTTGCTGCCAGCATCAGTGATGGATGCTTAGGAGCCAAAGATGGGGTCAAAATTGGACTTGGAGTATTTGCTTCACTGGAAGAGGATGAATAATCTAGCCTGTGGGATTGAAATCTCTTATTCAGTTCATCTGAAAAGCTATCATGACTTTTTTTTTCACTGAATGATTTCAAGTTGCTCTTTCCAATTAGATGGTTCTGATTTTTCCATGAAGACTCTTGTTGCCAGGAATATAGTTTATGTACATTTCCCTGAGCTTGAAAACTTTCTTCTTCCAACATGGAACTACTGTCATCTGATGCTGTCAAATACATTTCGCTCCCTATTCTACTGTACCCTGTGCCTTCTTCAGATGTGTGACTTGAAAATGTAGATACACATCTGGATTTCAATCTTCCTTTGCTTCCTTCTTCATCAGAACTCCAGTCACTGACGGTAATGCAAGAATTCTTTGATATATTATTATCTATATCTTTCGACTTTGCTGCCATCCTTTGTTCAGGAATGCAACTATTTTGTTGCAATGGTTTCAGACTTCTATTATTTCCATGTATTTGTCCAGCAAGGGATGTTTCCTGAATTTCATTCTCTAGACACCAGAAGACAGTGACAACATTGGACAAAATTGTAACACACATCTACAAATAATAAAAATTAAAATCTATTTTGTTTTCAGACAAGGAAATTATAATAGTATATACAAATAACACATGGGATTGTATAATAGTGCTTTCATATAGTAGACTCCTAATACCAGTAATCAAAAGATAGTAGAGATATTCCAACTCCTCTTAATTGATTTTCTATGGTAAGAAAAAGGAAAATAGTAGCAGGGAGAGGAACAGAGCAAGATCCATGAATAAAGCAGCATCACTGCTGAGCAAAAACCTTATTTTTAAGCATCCTAAGACAGGAGAATTGACAGAGGCAATCTAAGAAATGGCTATCTATAAATACAGCAGAACAAAGTAGCAGAGAAGACAGTATAACATACGAATGCAGGCAAAGACATCTGGTTTAATGCTCCTCTGGGTTAATAGAGACAAATATTCCCCAAACAAGTAAAAATTAGCACAGAGTGGGAAAGGCCAGAATTTTTCCCCAGATGAAGTATAACATTTTCCTAGTTACTATTTTAAATGAGAAAATGTTTTAAATTCTACTTTGTAGGTGACGTAGTACAATCCACTCTGCTACATTATTTTCTACATATGAAGATTAGTCCTGCTTTCACATAATACTATAACAACTCAGTGCTGTTATAGCCATGAAAACATTTTTGATGAATGATGAAAAGTATTTAATTACTTTATACCTGCCATGGAAGAATATCTTCTATGCTTGCATTAAGAATAAACATTGGAAACATAGTTTATCAGTAACTAGTGCTGATGTAATATTTTAAATACTGATTGACCAACTCAATGCTCCTGAACAGGAATAAGGACACTGATTGTAACACTGGTTCTATTATTTTAAATGGTTAGGTAATTAGAATCTAGTTCTAGGTCTGCAGCATATGCTTACTGATAATTATACTAACACAAGGTTGCAAGATATGACATTTTCCCAATGTTGTGGACAACATAATTATTTAGTAGCATTAAATTAACATGAGGCTGTTTTTCCTGTCAACATAAGACTTTTCAGTATAACTGACACAAATAAGAAAGTCAAATCAGAAGTATTAATAAAGTGTTGGACTAAGGGATTCAAGTTTTAGTCCACCTATGTTCTTTTGTCATAGAGGTTCACTGGTAACCTTGGACTGGTCACTCTTTCTCAGCCCAGCCTACTTCACAAGTTTTTGTTGTGGAGAAAAATAGGTTGGAGTACTGTATATGCTATATTGAACAATCAAATGAATGAAAGGCTATTAATTAAATGTTTAAACAACCTAGTTAGCATTCCTTCTTTTAATAAAGTACTGCATATCACTCTTTCCCAAACCAATTCCCTTAGGAACTGAGGGATCTGACTCTTTTCCTCCCAGGCATAGGATTTTCAATGGAAAACCCTTAATTTGTAGGATTAATATAGATTCATTCCAGAGAAAAAGGAATTTTACATATTCAAATCCCGAGCATTTAGGATTGTTTGAGGACTGTAGTATAAGTAGGGATTATCTTGGAAGCAAGTTACATTTAAATAAATGGAAATTACTCCTTAGCACACCTTCTTAGAATTGAATTGCTAGAATAGCGTTCTAGAACTTAAAATACCTAGACTTTTGTGATTTTCGTTAAGATCAACTTGTTTTGAGGCAGAACTGCTTGCATCTTCAGGTTTAGGAACTTGTTGAGGACTTCTTGCTCTGTTTAAGAAGCATCCAAAAGTCAAACTGCTCAGTCGCTGGCCTTCTCCAGGTTTTTGTGATGAAGAAACAGACTTCTTCCCCTGAAGCTCTGTTCAAGTAATAATTTAAATATCAACATTTAATGTGATGCAACAGTAGATGATTTATTTTAAAAGCTGAGAGGCTGAAGTTTTGATACTGCAAGTAGTCCTCAGCTTATGATGGCAATTGAGACCAGAACTGCTAAATCACGAGTATCAAACTCGATCACATCACATGACGTATCATGACGTATCGCAACGTTTTTTGCCTTTGTGGGCGTGGCCTGAGCGTGACACATCAATCCTGCGGGCTGCCAGTTTGACACCCCTGTACTAAATGATATGGTTATAAAGTTTGATATCATATGATCTTGTCACTTAGTGACAGCAATCCCTGCAGGTCTAATCGCTGTTATTAACTGAATTCCACAGTTGTTAGGTGAGGCAGCTTTTTGCTTGCTTCGCACAACCAAAGTCAGTTAGGAAGCCAGCAGAAAGTTGCAAGTCCCAGGCCTGCAGGTGAGTAAAGTGATGTGTGGGGGTAAAGAACATGGTGAGGATTAGGGAGGATATACAAGAGTGACAAGGAATACAAAACAGATGCAACAAGAGTTGGGGAGGGGATACAGGAGTGCGGCTTGGGTCAGAGAAGATATGTGTGGATGTGATGCAAGTCAGGAAGGGTATACAAGAGTAAGTAGGGCTATATACTGTAAGTGGCGAGCCCAGTGAAGCACAGAGGGGCTGTAGGCAGGTGTGTGGGTGGAGGAGACTTACCTAGCAATTTATTATTTTCCTTGCCAGATTCCCCATTGACTTTCCCCCAAATCAATGAGTAGGCCAGCAGGAAAGGTTGCACATGATGATCACGTGATTGTGGGGCACTGTAACCGACTGTAAGTGTAAACTGGTTGTCAAGCATTTTGATCGCAATCACGTGATTGTGGTAACTTTGAATGGTGATTGAACAAAATGGTCATGGGTTGAGGACTATCTATATTTATGATATTTCTGTTTAATACTATGTACCTTCTTAAGTTTAATATTGGTTTCATAGTGTATTTTACCATAGCTTTAGAGAAAAGAGGTAATTCAGAAATAAAGATCGGGTTCACCATAATCTGTAATTTAGAAACCACAATGACTGGGTCACATAATACTTCAATCCAAAAGCAAACAAAATTCAATGGAGTAAACCCAAACACTGTAAATTATTTCAAATGGAAATAAAAAAAGCCTGTCAGTTTTTATTATCCCTTCATCCTCCAGCACATTGTAGACCACTAGACCACCCGTTAGCAAAACCTTTACAAAGTTATAGATGGTTATACTGTGGAATAATGTTCTACTTGGGAATTTCTAGGCACAGCTGTTTTCGTGCTTGCTGTAGTATTGGATACAATCTATAATAAAGACATACTCAAAGAGTTAACCCCAAGTTCCTTAATTATGGAACACAGTTGTGTTTTGAGAATTTGTACCCCTACCTTGTAATTTAGTTTGCAACAGCTTAATCTCTTCAGTTTGGTTTTGATTGATCGTACGGAGGTTCTGATTCTCTGTTTCTAGCTGAAAACATAGATAAATGCACCATTCATAAGTACAGTATTGAAAAAGATTGTATCCAAAGGAAAGCTATACTTTCCTTACATCTCATATGGTATTATTTCCAATCTCACATCCATTTTCCTGGCAATAAGTTCACCAACTTGGTTGGGCTTACATTTAAGTAATTTACAAATGATTGCAGTGCTAAGCAGTATATTTAACTCAAATAGTTTTGCTATATCTAGGAGTAATATGAATGAAAGACTATAGAACTCAACCTCAGATCCTTTTTCAAAGATCTTCTATTTTAAGTAGTTTTTATATATTATGATTATTATTTTTTAAAGATAAAGTTATCAGAATATTTGTGTTCCACAGAAACAAAACAAAATGTATTATGTTTTGTAGACAAAATCAACAGAAAAAAATTACTTGAAAAAATTGAAAGCACAAATAATAAACCTTCATTATAGGCAACTTTGCATATTTCAAAGCAAGGCATTTTTTCATATAGGAATTCACAGCCTTAGTCTTGTGAATAGGTCCACAAAAACTTTTAAATGGATTATTGACCAGATAACATAGAACTGCCAATTATCCACTAATAGATTCTAATGAACTAATATAATTATTTCATTAAGACTTTAACTTGTCCTGAGCTTTAAGGTATCATTTTATTAGCAAAGGAACTGTAAATTTTAGAGTGAAGAAACCCTCAATGTTACAGCAGTTTGTAAAATGATTATCTTCATATTTTATTTACTTTATACCTAAATCACAAAGCTGAGAATTCTGTTGCTCATATACAATCTAATATGTATAAATCTTGACTCTGGTGTCTAGGGCTGCTGAGTGTTATTGTTCAGCACATGGGGTGACATTATTTCCATATCACTCTTACACGAGTGATTTAAGTGGTTTAAGAGTTGTTACTTAGGAAACGTACCTCATGAAGCTTGATAGTCACCCATTCCTTAATCTTAGCTGCTTTTTCTTCTATAATTTTAGCTTCTTGTATTCTGATTTCCTTCTGAAACAAGAAGATGGGCTTTTGTGTAATTTGCATTCTTGTCCATAACAATGCACTTTATTCACCTAAAACAGAAGGCGCAATCTTTTTCAGGCTAAGGACTGCACTTAGGCTTTAATTTATTAGTGATTATTTTGCCTCTTTTTGCAAGTAAACACCTTACAGTAAAAGTAATCAAATAGCCATAAAATTCATATAAATTATACAAAGTTAAAAATCATAAGTAGCATTAATAAAATGAGTAAAAAAACTGCAGTAAAAACTGTTGCTATTGATGGATTGATCTTCATTGAAAGGCTTCTTGAAAAATGCTGTCATCATTATTTTAAATAGCTTGCTTAATTATACAATTATGGCTTATCCAGTTCAGGAATCTTCATATCTTCCCAGGCAAATGGCTGTATGGTGTATATAAACAATTTATACTTCTTTCCAAAGTTTGCTATATATTAATAGTTATCTTTACAGAATCTATTCTTTTGCTTAACAAGCATTTTCCCAGCAAAAATCTAGGGATATTACTTTTTTATAGGTCCCTTCTTTCCCTCTATCTCTTGTACATGCTAATATACATATGGATAACTGGATAAGAAAAATGTTGTTTTCCCAACCTGCTCTACAAGCTGTTGTTCCAGATTCTGGATAGCATCATCTTTCTCTTGAACCAGAATCTCCAGATCTTGGCATCTCTTATATAAGCGTGTCTCTGACTCACTTGTTTGGACATTAGCAGCTTTCAGCTTCTCCTCCATAATCTGCACCTAGAAATTAAAACACAGCTGTGTACACAAAGTTTGTAAAACTCCAAAATTAAATGCATAATTTGGAATGTTGTAATGTTTTATTCTTCTGAGATTAGTTAAAGCACATATACAGTACATTCCTCAGCCAGTCCTAATCCTAGTTTACTGATATCTCTAGCAATTGCTATTTTGCTCATTTCTTTCATATGTATCAGTTATTCCCAGCTTAACAATTGTTCAACCCTATAATTCAAACAACCAGATTTAATGACAAACAAACTGCAGTAAAGACACTGGCTTGGATCCACAGAGTTCTATACAAGAGAACATCAAAAAATCTCATCTGTCCATCCTCCTGCTTTTGAGTTTGTTATACACCATTTCAAGGATCACTTAGACCTCAAGGACTGTTTTGGGCAGGAAGCTTCACTACAAGAGTGGGAAACCAGGAAAGGTCAGGAAATTCCCAAGGTCAGGAAACCCCTATTGTCAGAATGATTTCATATTACATTTATTTTAAATATAATACAATGGGTAAGCACAATACAATACAATAAATTACAAAACCCTGTAAGTCATACTGATGTCTAATAGAATGCTTTTTCTTTTACATATTTATCCAGGTATTAAGATTAAATGGGACATTATTTTAAAAGTGATGACACAAGAAATCTTAAGAAAGAAACACATTTGTTGCATTTTTTTTACATGCAAGTGAGAAGTCTTAATTGCTTTTGGTTCATACAAAACTTCATAGGATACTTAAACTTCATAGAATACTCTTCCCTTCAGCTAGGCCTTTGGCTAAATTTGTGTTCTTATGAATTGTTTTGCTGCTGACATTTGACATTATTGGCTTTCTATTCTGTATTTTCAATTTTAAGCTAATTTTTACAGTTTTAAATATGTGTACATCATAAAGGAGGTATATTAAATATTGTTTTAATTTTTTATAGTTATTGCTTTAATACAAGTAATTCAACATTACAACGGCATTGAAAAAAGTGGCATGATCATTTTTCACACTTATGATCGTTGCAGCATCCCCATGGTCATATGATTAAAGTTCAGATGTTTGGCAACTGACTCATATTTATAACGACTGCAGTGTCCCAGGGTCATGTGATCCCCATTTGAGAACTTCTGACAAGAGAAGCCAGATTCCCCATTACTTAACAACTGTAATGATTCACTTAACAACTGTGGCAAGAAAGGTCAAAAAATGGGGCAAAACCTACTTAACAAATGTCTCACTTAGCAACAGAAATTTTGGGCTCAATTGTGGTTGTAAGTTGTAAGTTGAGAACTACCTGTACAATATAAACTGTTCTGATGTATTATATCTTACTTCTGAATTCTCATAGCAGTGCTAAAAGCAGGACAGAGAAAAATCAAAATACTTACCTGAGTCTCACTGAACTTTGCAACATTTCCCTTGCTACTTGTGCACCTTTCCTGACCCTGCTGCGTTTGTGCAGCACTACTCCAGTCACTCGTGCACATTTGTGCATCCACTCCCACCTGGAAGCACCCACTCCAAGCCCCGCCATGTTCACACTATGCCTCTTCTGCCACTCACACACCCTCCCTGGGCCTTGCTGCACTTGCACCACACCTTCCCCATGCTCATACCACACCTCCCTGCCACTACATGCTCTCAGGTCTCAGGATGCTTCTGCCACATCTCCTTCACCAAGTGCGCATTCCCTCCAGTCCCTCACACACCTTTGTGCATTTTCCCCTGCTCACCAGCAGTCACCCCAAGCCCCACCTCACTCGTGCTGTGCCTCTCCAGCTACCTGAGCACCTCTCCAGCTACCTGAGCTTTCTCTTCTACCCAGCAGCTGCCACTTACCTGCCTGGCAGTGTGCTTGTGAGCTGCCTGGTTCTCCTGTTGGCTTCCTCAATGGTTTTGATTGTTAGAAATCCCAGGACGTTGTGAAGAGGTGCTCATTTAATGACTTTTGTTAAACTGTAGCACCAGGGACTGCAGGGATTGCTGTCACTAAGCTATGTAGTCATGTGATTTCATGCTTTATAACCACATTGCTTAGCGATGGAAATTCTGGACCCAGCTGCCATTATAATTCAAAGACTACCTGAATTGTGCACAAACAGCACATAAGGCAACCTTAATCTATAGATAAATTCTACTACAATTTAAAGCATAGCATACTGAAAATATGATTTGAATTTAATGCTGTACTTATTTTTTTAAAATGTTCAGCAATCTTTTATTGTTGCTGTTTTGGCGAATTATGAAATTGCATTGATCATTCATCTAGCAAACAGTCCACATTTACAGAAATTAAGTTACTGTGATTTACTTTTTTCGCCAGAAACAGATGTTTACTTTTCGTTTCTGGCAAAAAATCCTACCCATTACAATGGTTTCATTGTAATGACCATTGTGATTTGCTTAATGACCATTGCCAAATAATGTTGTTGGTGAAAAAAGTAAATCACAGTAACCTAATTCCTGTAAATGTGGACTGTTTGCCAAGCACCCAAAATGTAATCACATAATTGGGAGGGGCAGCCATTGACATTTTGAAATGGGATAATAACTACTTGTTTGGAGTCAACTGTAACTTTGAATTGCTGTTATAAGTCAAGGACTACCTGTATCTATGGCCATAAAGGCATTATAAACCCGAGACATCAAGATAGTTCATTGTTAATATTATCTTTTTTTAAATTCAACTTTCCTGTGAAACTCTCCTGAAAAAGCAGTTATTGATACTTTCTATCGGAAGATCCATCTATCTACAGTACCCCATACTTCTTACATATAGCTTCAGAACATTGCTACTACATATAATTCCTTATTACATTCATACCTGCTGAAAAGCCTTTTCTGCTTGACGATCTGCATCAGTAACTTGTTTTTCAAGTTGCTGCATCTATATAAAGGAATAACACATATAAGATGCCATCTTTTGTGACAGTTCTCAATGAAAGCATTAATAATCATGAATAGGTTTTATATGGAGTTGAAGGTATCCAAGAGGTTAAAATACACTGCCTAAATAATCCTTAAAACAATATTATATAAAGTATTTATTACCAATAATTATAGGCAGAGATGGATAAAAATATACATCAAGGACTACACTAGATCACCCAGAGGGTAGAATCCATCTAATTTTCTCTGCCAAGGGGAGGCTCCTGTTAGGGGGCAAGCTTAATTTTTAGGAAAGTCCCCATCTCTCTTTCATTTATGGAAGCTTTCCAGTGGATTAGACAATTAGTTGAATTCCTTCAAAAAGGCTGAGAGCTAAGCAACATATGACACTAAAGCTTTCTGTTTAATTTAATAGTAGATGGGGGGAGGGAGAATTCCAGAAGAATTACATTGTGAAAACTTTTTGTCACAGTTCTGCTAAAGATTACTCCTTTGTGTTCCTCCTAGCTTTAGAGAAAAAATGCTGCTGACAATGGAAGTTCTTAATAGCATTTGTGCAAAGAGATAATGTTTGAGGACGTCGGTACTTACTGCACCTAGTATTTGCAGCCTGAAATGCTTCCATATTTTGATCCTTAGCTCAGACTTTAACAAATATCTTTATTTGGAATCTGGAAGTTGTAGGAGGTCAATGGCACTTATTTCTGATATACACAGAGCGTGCATAGGCCTACTGGCATATATATAGTTTTCCTATTATATCTTCAATAATCTACAATCTGCAATTACTTGAAATGCAAAAGGCATGGGATTCTGGGTACAGTTCAGTCCTGGTGCTGACCAGTTAAGTTTTATATGGCTTGGCTCCTGGTTACCTAAGGGACTATCTCCTCTGGATAGAATTGGAGCATATTCTATAAGCTGAGAGGATGCTTTACATTCCCTCCTTCTGAGAGAGAAGAGGCTTAGGCACTAAAGAAAGCCCTTTTAGCTCCATCACTTTGTAACAGTTTGCTTGCCTCAAGTTCCAGATGGCCCACACACTGTCCTATTTTGATAGGCACTCAGAATTTAGAGCTTTAGAGATAGTCTTTTTATCATTATCTGATGCCATTTTTAGATTTTGGGATTCTTTTAACTGTGGGATTCCATATAGTTTGCAGTTTGATTAAGTGTAAACCTCCTAGACTAGAGTCAGGTAACTGAGGTAGCCTAAAAATATTGCAAAAATAAATGAATTTAAGACACTATCCTAAATCTTAAGGGAAAGCATTTTAAGTTCAACCCCAAACACCCAGACATTGGAGTCCCCAAATACTTGCTATAGTTTACAATTTATTTGGAGAGTTCTGCTGGCCTACCACAATGCCTTAAAGATAGGATTGTGTCACTGAGGTTGACATGGCCCATTTTATGGCTGTGCAGATTTCGTTTGTCATTTGTTAAGTTTTTATCTTAGCTGCTGATTACGTATGTATTTGTAGAGGCTAAAGGAAGATGACCTTGACAGAGCTATGCAGGCTCTGTTGCTTAGGCAGTCCACGAGATAACATTTCAAAGTAGCTCAGAGAAGTACTAAACTATAAGCAGGAAGACAAGGAGGTACAGCAGAATCAGACTTGCAAGATTCTTTTACAGCCAACCTCAATAAAAGTACCTTTAGCCTTCCTGTGGAGCTGATTTCCCGATCTGGTCTATCACTGAGGCTGATGGTAATATTGTTATTGTTATATGTTGTTGCATTTTAAACTGGGGTAAGCTGCCCAGAGTCATGAATTTGAGATGGGCAGCCAAACAATATAAATGGAAATAAATAAATAAATAATCCCAGAGAATCTGAAGATCATGTGTTCCTCCTTCTTACAATAGAATTTCCATGGACATTCTGCATGATTCAGCTTTCCCAAATTTGTAATGCCAAATTTTGTTCATTTGATCACTCCAGTGCTTGTATTTCTGTAAATAAGAATGGGTCATGCAGTTAAACTGCACATTTAGCGTTTAAGGTGGAGAAATGAAAAATGTCCAAAGCAGGATCCAGCTAAAACATTGAACAAGGTACATATTCAGAAAATAGTCCTCAACTAGTTAAGAAAAGAAACCTGGGATTAAAGAGTGATTGTGTCAAGTAAATATGTTAAGTAGTTTTGCAGGAGCTCAAAGTATGCTTTGCTTAAGTCAGCTTTTTGGCAGCCTGTACAGAATGTTTTGTGTGGACTAGAAATATATTTGAATACATTCAGATCTGTGTATACCTACTTCTGTAAAAATAATAAAACATACAAAGTGTTCAAACTGTGTTCCCTCCCAAAAACTCTGACAAAAGTTTTATTATGGATAGTTGCCTTGTTATAGGAACTGACCAGGTATACCTAAAAAATGTTAAGGATTCTGGGCAGACTTTGAAAATTCTATTAGAGTAGCTTAATGCCAACAGGTGGATGAAAGTCTTTCAAGCTCAAATCTACTTGTGTTTTTTATGCTTTATGCCTCTTCAGCTAATGGATCAAATAAAATCATTGCTGGGTATTATTCTTTAAGTCATGTAATTAATTTCCTAAGCAGAGTTATAAACAATATCAAGATTTCCAGTTCTGGCCAACCAACCTGATAAATATAGTTATTCTATATTTGTAGTCTCTGGCTTTAGCCCCTCTCAAAAAACAAAACAATCAAAATATACTGGTAGACTGCTAAATAATAACTGCTTTTAATAACCAGAGACAGGTATTAATTGTGCTTCCCTAAATGGAATTGTTTATATATCAGTTAGATCAGAAATACCTGATTTTGAATGGTAATACCAATGTGGAAAGCTGTATATTTTTATTAAGTTGTTTCTTGACCATCTTTTCTCCTCATCTTCCTGTGTAATTACCACAGATGTTATGATTTAGGCTGCTTTTTATTACTCTGCTTCTAATAATTTCGCAATTACATTTTTATCTTTAATCTTCTCTTGATTTATATTTTTGCTATGTTTCTTTTTCACCAAACCAGCCACATAATCATCTTCCATTTTAAACAAGATAAACTTTTATTCCTATCATTCTCCATTACTTGTTCTTTTATGTCTATGTTTTTTCAGCTGGAGAGAACACAGACATTTACAATCTAAAACCACTTCAAAACAGAGAAGAAAAAAAAGATTGTGATCAGCTAACAGTCAAATGGCCAATTCACAAAAGTGGCAAACTATATGTGGCACATAAAATTCTACAACATTAAATGTGATGAAGTCATTTTTGTCTGGCAGCAGTTCAGAAACATAAAATTGCTTGGATTGATCTGAAAACACAACAGGAAAGGTGTGATACATTTGTAACATACCTGTAGAAGAGGTATATTAGAGGAAATCACGAGCAGCAATTTCTGTTTCCTAATCAACAATGGTAGATACATTTCTTATACAAAATGATTTTAAATCTGCCCTTTAGGTCTGCTGAAGGAAGCACATTACATCTCATTTTGTAAATGCTCTGCTGTTTAGGAAATAGAAGAGACAAAAGACCATTGCCAAGTGTGCTTGGAGGCTTATAAACTGTTCTCTAGTTTCCTGAAGATGGGCTATGCTTTCATTTGCTGCCTTAGGGCCACTATGAATTGCTTAAAATCAGAAGGATTTTGGGTAGCACCTTTTAAAAACATTTTAAAGCAATAAGTATCATCACAGGCATGGAATGGCTTGCTTATAACCCAACAAAAATAATATTTAATTTGGGAAGAGACCATGAAAAAAAAACCTCGAGAGGTACGGCCACTTTTCACTTTGGTTAAAACTACCAAAGAGTATGTGTGAGATCAAACTTGGTGGAAATAATTTATTCTTCAACAAATGGTTGGCAAAGAATTTTGATTTAAGTTTTTCTTGTTTGAATATTTATTCAAAATATATTGTTGTCAAACAAGAGCCAGCATGGTATAGTGTTTAAGGCTTTCTTAAATATTGTATTTATCTTATCAAATTGTACAGTACAATTAGTCTTCCCCTATCAGCCATAATTGGGACTGGCAACTCCACTGAGGTCATAATTGTCATGTGATTCCACCTGATTTACAATGCCAGTTTGTCAATTCTGGTTGATTCATTAGTCGAATCAACCACAACTGTTAGGCACTATGTCATGTAACCATGATCTGCAACTTCTACCAGCTTCCCCTTTGACTTTGCTTGTTGGAAGCCAGTTATGAAGTTCGCAGGTGGTAATATTGTGACTGTGGGATGGTACGAATATCGCAAATGTGCAGCAGTTGCTAAGCACCTGAATTACAATCACGTGATTGGGAATGCTGCAATGGCAGCAATTTTCAGAAACGGATGTAAATCTCCTTTTTCAGTGTCATCATAATTTTAAATAATCACCGAATATGTAGTTGGTAAGTGAGGATTAGATATATGCTAATAAAAATAAAAGAAAAAAATCAAACACTAAAAATTTACACTAAAATGTAAGAAAGCACTGGGAAGATATAAGGGAAGAATTAACCTTACATCCTATTTCTGCAAAACCTTTATCAAATTAAATATTAATTTATTCTCCTGCTTACAATATCATGATCTAGAATAAATCCTGGTCAGTACCAAAGCATTTAAAATGATTATATTCAAAATAATCTTATAATACAATAATCCACTGGGATTCTATGAAAACAAATAAAACACTGAGAAGTTATCCTCTTTATTGCCCACTGCACTAAATCAATTATCAGTATTACATGTGAACTGAGCCAATGGGTTATTAGGGTATTTTCATTCAGGACTATGCGATGATTCAGAAATATTTGGAAAATGTGCTTCAGGGCATGTTGGATTGCAGATGTAGCATCTATCTGCACGGTGGCTGTATCTTGTCCAAGGACTACATGTTTTACCCTCTGCAGCTGCCATGGAATCCTGGGAAAAGCCACAGCTGCTTTAAAGAGTTCCAGACAGGAGCTATAGTCATGCTTCCACATGCTCCAAAACACCTTTTTGCAATCATTCTGAAGCACTGTGCAACTTTATTTTGTATATTTTTCTTTGACTGGAAAGCAGTAGAATATTATAAAATCAGCCAAAATATTTTTGGGCAACAAAATATTTTTTATACTTCTCTATTGTGTTCTATAGCAATCTTGCCAATTTGTTTTCCTAAGCTTTGCAATAATGTCCCTGATCACAATACAATAATTACAATAGAAAATACCAAACATATGACTATATTATCATTTATGACCCAAAAGAATTGAACCGATAAACTTCCCTGCCTAACCGATGGATGGAAATCCATACAAATCAAGGGCAGTCAAGTGGGCAGTAATTTACAAGGCCTGCAGAGGACTTAATGTAGAATAAAATTTGAAGAAATGTCCAATGGCATATTTTTATAACATGCCCTTAAACTGAAATAAAATTAGAGACTGACAGGATGTGACATAAGTGTTCTGCACATAGAGACTTGATCGTTAGCAGCTAAAGCAGCAGAATATAAGTGGGTTAAGCTATTTATATTTATGGACAATGCATATACAGTATTAAAGATGCAAAACAGATTTCCAAAAAGCAGAGGAAAATATGCCAAAGTTCAACTATTCCAGCACACCCGCTAATTATTAAGCAAACATTTTTTCTCTAAATTTAGACACAGGTTCTTTCCTATAGTTAGCTATATAGTATAAACATGTCCATCCTCTCACTTTTCTTCCAACCCCTGCCTTACAACAGATGCCTTTCTTCTGCCATTTTGAGTCTTCTCCTTTAAACGACAGAAATATCATTTTAACCCACCACTTTTCCAGGTTTCATGTGGTGAATAAGTGATATTGTTCTCCTTCAATGCCAAACTGTTCTCAATGAGAAAAGATAATCTGATGCTAACTAAAATAAACTGCAAGAAAAATATGAAGTTAGTTTGAGGGAGAAGGAATGCTGAGATGCTGTCTTTTTGATTGCATCCATATTTGTTATTTAGATCGTAAGTCATCAAAGTAAATGTTATTTTAAAACAATTAAATAAAATTACACAAAAATCAACTGAGAAAGAAACTTAACATACCAGCCCAGCTGATGCACATTAATATTACTGGCAGCTTAAAAACAAAGTCCATGAAAGTCACATATGCAAGCTATTTTCATCCCTGAATACTGTTCTTAAAAGAATTATTTCTAAAGGCCATTCCTTTTGGCTGTTTTTTTAATTTATAATAATGATGATGATGATGATGATAATGAAGAAGTTGGAAGGGACCTTGGAGGTCATCTAGTACAACCCCCTCCTCAGGCAGGAAACCCTATACCACTTCAGACAAATGGCTGTCCAGTCGCTTCTTAAAGACTTCCAGTGTTGGAGCATTCATCGCTTCTGGAGGCAGGTTGTTCCATTGGTTAATTGTTCTAACTGTCAGGAAGTTTCTCCTAGTTCTAGGTTGCTTCTCTCCTTGATTAGTTTCCATCCGTTGCTTCTTGTCCTGCCTTCAGGCGCTTTGGAGAATAGCTTGACTCCCTCTTCTTTGTGGCAACCCCTGAGATATTGGAATACTGCTATCATGTCACGCATAGTCCTTCTTTTCATTAAACTAGACATACCCAATTCCAGCAAACGTTCTTGATATGCTTTAGCCTCCAGTCTCCTAATCATCTTTGTTGCTCTTCTCTGTACTCTTTCTAGAGTCTCAACATCTTTTTTACATCGTGGTGACCAAAACTGGATGCAGTATTCCAAGTGTGGCCTTACCAAGGCATTGTAAAGTGGTATTAATACTTCATGTGATCTTGATTCTATCCCTCTGTTAATGCAGCCTAGCACTGTGTTGGCTTTTTTGGCAGCTGCAGCACACTGCTGACTCATATTTAAGTTATTGTCCACTAGGATTCCAAGATTCCTCTCACAGTTACTACTATTGAGCAAGGTACCACCTATACTATACCTGTGCATTTGGTTTTTCTTGCCTAAATGTAGAACCTTACTTTTTTCACCATTGAATTTCATTTTGTTAGATAGTGCCCAATGTTCAAGTCTGTCCAGATCCTCCTGTATCTTAAGCCTATCTTCTGGAGTGTTGGCTATTCCTGGCAGCTTGGTGTCATCTGCAAATTTGATGAGTTCCCCACCTATCCCCTCGTCCAAATCGTTGATGAAGATGTTGAAGAGCACTGGGCCCAGGACAGAGCTCTGGGGCACCCCATTACACACTTCCCTCCATGTAGATGCAGTTCCATTGAGGAGTACACGTTGAGTACGGCCGGTCAACCAGCTACGAATCCATCAGGTGGTGATGCTGTCTATAGTATACACCTATGGCAATGTCATTTCCCCCCCTTTTATATTGACCCAAATGCATTCAAGACAGTTTTCATCATTGTTGTGCTCTATTTCTGTAGAGATGTAGTTATTTCTTATATAGAGAGCAACTCCACCTCCTCTTTTGTTTGGTCTGTTCCTTTTAAATAATTTAAATCCCTTTAGCTGTGTGTTCCATTTGTGGGTTTCATCCCACCATGTTTCCGTAATGGCAAAATATCATATCTGCCCTCATTTACCTGAATTTCTAGTTCACCCTGTTTACTGTTCATACTCTGTGCATTGGTGTATAGACATTTGAGTCCTTTATGATTGACCCTATGTTTACTTTCTACATAACCTTTGTGGTGCCTGAGTTCCCCTATTTTCTTACCACCTGTTTGGTTAGTGCACTTTGTGTGGCACTCGCTATTAAAAGCTTGATTTTGCTTGACAACAAGGTTGATATTCTTGTCCACATACACATCTATGTTACATGCACTGATAACCCTATAATTTTTAGATTGCCGGGACAGGAATGTTCTGTATCAATTAACTCACTGTCTCCGTTGTTTAGTTTAAATATTCCTCCAGAAAATCTGTGAATTTATCTTAATGCATACAAGCATTATACAATGCAAAACAAAAGAATCATCTAATCTCTAGTTTTACAAAATCCATCCCATTCCAATATACTAACAAAAATTTTGGCTTCTTCTGTAGGTTTATGGTAACCCAGCTATTAGGGCATAGCCAGTGACATATGGGTAGTGTTCATTTAGTGACCATAATTTTGACTGGCAACTTGGTTGCTACATGAAATTGTGACTATGTTTATAATCTTACTTCAGCTTTCCTTTGCTTTACAGACCTGTGAAGGTCGTAAATGCAAGGATTGTTTGTAGATTTACTTTTTCATTACCATTATAACTATGAACAGGGAAGTCACTAAATAAGAGCTACCTGCATATTGGGTAGGTTGCAAGAAGATATACAATGTACCCCTTTAAAATTAGCAGAATTGCTAAAGATTATTCTCTTCCTATGCATTTATTCTAGTACTAATCTTCTTTCTGGAACATCTAAAATCCTATTAAACTTTGTATATAACTTTTTGTTAAGGATTTTGATTAAAATTGTAAAAAACTAAAACAAACTAAACTTAAAATAATAATAATAAGAAAGAATAAAAATGCAAGAAAAAATAAAAAGAGAAAAAGAATATTTTATAAAACAGACATGATTTCCCATCTTCATTACAACAAGTATAGACTAATTTAGTAACCCTTCACTGGCTATAAAGTTAGAAAGAGATATCTCTTCCATATCCCATCCATCATTATAAGCAAATCCATAAAACATCAACTTTTCAATTCTGTTGTCAGCAACAATTCTGTAAAAGGCTGTCAAAACTTTGAAAATAAATGTCTTATTTTAACCCTGATCCAGTAAACCAATTTTATATTCCTTCCTTTTTACTTCTAACAGTCTTTAAGTTTAGGTCATTCAAATATTGTCATAGGATTTGAATTCTTTTTAATTTTTCCTTATCCTATTGCTTAGAGTTTTTCAAGGGTTCAATAAACCTTTTGTAGTTCCAATAAGAAATTTTTTTCCAGGTCATTCTCTTGGTTTTTCCTTTGCATTTCTCTTTTAATTTTTAAAATTTCAACCAGTTTCTTTTGTATATCCAATAAAAAAGTCATTTTCTAACTCATTCTCTTGATCTGTAATCTGTACTTCAACTTTTGGTACTTTCTCTCTCTTGATACACAAAATTTGCACATCTGTCATTCCCTCATTGACATATTCTATCCAGAGACTCAGAAATTATTATTGACACTGTTGATATTGTAGCTACTAATTTCTTGCTTCATCTCCAAAGACATCAGGTAATATTTTCAATGTTAGAACATTTTGTGTCATTTTGTAAATCTCAGCTAACTGCCACCAAAAGCTGGCCTTGTATTTTTTTCCCTTCTACTTAGTCCCCTCGAGTTTCAAAAATCATAAACTTGCTTATATTTGTTAAAAGCCAAGATATACAAACTAAGTCTGTTTTCCATGAGAAAATTTCAATATTTCAAGCTTAATTGAACCCTTAATCCATTTGTAATTTTCTTAGATCAAAATCTTATTTAGCTTTTTGCTAAATTTGAATTTACAGTTTTTTAACTTTTAAACTTGTAATTTTTCTTTTGTTCACAGCTGGGGCTAAGCTCACTTGGTGACTTTTCAAACTTGTCCTTCTGAAGGCCTCTGATAATGTTAAAATAGTTAATAGATAATTTCTGAAAGTGATTAGACAGTGAAGTTTGCAAACTGACTGTCGTTTAAAAGGCTCCATTGTGGTTATGAGGAAATGGCTAATCCCTTCATTTCCTGGCTCTCAAACCCGCAGAAGACTGCTGTCCTGAAGTCTCCCATCCTTTCCTTATCTGGAGCGGTTCTGAAGAACCGGTTTCCTCACCAGTTCTTGGTCTCTTCTGCAGTCATCAGATCTACTTTTGTGGAGACATCTTCGATTCTCCATGCCTCCCCTGGAAGTCAAATCTTATTCAACTTTGGTTGGAAAATAAATACTGTTTCACGTCCCTTATATAAATTATATTTTTCTTCATGTTAGAATTTATTAATTGTGCGTGATGTGACTAAAGTAGATAAAACTAAAGAAAATTCTTATTACAAATTGTTTGTTGTCCGCTTTCAAATTCTGAATGTTCCCTCATGGGTTGCTTCTTTACATTTGAACTCTAAAGAATCTTGCATGTTACCTGTTCTAATGCTTAGCCCTGGTAAGAACCTGATACCTCTGATATTTTGGAGCCAAATTCCCACAGTCCCTTGACTCTGGCCATTCTATATTTGATTGATGAGAGCTGAAAATCCGAAAGCTAGCTAGCTAAACCCAAATCATTATTTACTCCTGTAAATACAACATCATAAAAGATGGTGCTGCCATTTTATTATTGCATGCATTTGATGAATTGTAAAAAATATTTATTAAAAATGCACAAGTGGTGCATATTTCTATTGTTAAATGCCAAATGTGCTTCAGCTTACACAAAGCAAATTCTGACATTTCCTTAAGCAGAATATTTTCTTTGTATCTGTAACACTTAGGATGAAACTCAACATTAATAAAATGAAGCGATTAATAAAATGAACTCCATGAACAGTCTGAACAAGTTATAGTAAAACCATTTCTTAAATTCTACCCTGAATCCCTATTAACATTTCTCCCATTTAAACAGTCACAACTTCTCCTTAGATATTTAAGAAATCTTTTCCTTTACATTTAAATTTTTAAAGTATGCTCTGATATGACAAAATGAAAAAAAAGATCCAGTTGCCACGATCTACTATTAATTTATATTTCTTTGTCTCTTCCTGTTCCCTGCTCCCACATTTTCAGGGCCACAATGGTGTACTATTAAATACTTCACATGTCAAAACTATGAAGCATAATACATAACTTGCCAAGTGAAAAAAGAGAGAAGAATAGAGTGCTTGTGACATAAGGCATTCACTTAGTTTTACACCTCTCCAGCTTATCAGATGTTTATGATCCAACCCTGACAATTCAGGAAAACGTATGTATTAAACTGCTTAATAAGATTCACCTAGAAAGTATAAATATAACTATATGAAGTAGATGAATAAATGGAGAGTATTACCTTTCTTTCAAAGAAAACAAAATTAATCTTCACACTTAACAACTAATGCTGGGAGTTGTGCAAAAATTAGATTGCAAATTATAGATAAAAATGACAAAAAAGGCAACAGGGTAAAATCAGAAGAATTTTGTTTTAATGTGTATGCTTGTTTTGAGGAAACTAATTAATGGGTTTTTTTATGTCTGTTTGCCCTGAATTAAGAAAAAAATAATATTCTAATGCCAACACTGTGTCTGATTTAGATTTGACTAAATGTAAAATGATTCCCTTAGATGTATTTTTACAGCCTTAATCAGCTTATTCAGTTTAATGACATGCCAACAAAAGGCTAATTTTCTCATTTTTTTAAAAAAAAAATAAATTTAATCTATATGTGGGCAGATCATGAGTTTTCTTTAGTCTTGTAATAAATATTTAGAATATTTTTGCAGTTATATGGAAACTTTATTACTTTCTTATTAATCTTTTGCTGATTTTCTATGGCCCATTGTTACAGCAGCAATTCTCCCCAATAATCCCATCAGACGGGAATAGTAATAGATCACCACTGTAATTCAAATGAGTACATAAAACCCTTTCTATGGAACAGGATATATTGAACAAATCCTAATGAACAACCACACTGTTCATGAATAATTAAACTATTTGAAACTTTTGATGGTTTCAAAAGAAGCACATTTATTAGAAAGTTACATTGCCCACTTAACTGCAGCACCACCCCTACAACTAATTCAACTGATGGCATTATGTACCTCAGGTGAAAAAAAATCTGATTGATCCTCTGGTAGTCTCTGTATTGCTTTCATTGGAGGATAGAGCTTGTGTTAGCATATGTCCTACCCCCTAAACAAGGATGCTGTCTCAAGTAATGGATACTCTGCCATCACCAACATTGAATAACATCGATATTCTTTCAGCAAAGTTCTATATATAGAATACGGAGGTGGCACATCTTCTTTTTCTCCTTTCACACCTAATCGTTCGATGCTTAACCTGCAGCTCTCTTACTTACTTCCTTTTTCTCCTTTTTTCTTAATGTATACATTTATTCACAAGAATAACCTTATCTCATTTCTTATTAGAACCTAAAGTTTACACTTATCTTGCAGCAATACATATTTTCCAGACATTTTTCTCAAGACAGCTATTGCAAATTCACGCCCTTCTCTCTTAAAAAGTAGGTTTAAGGGAAATACAGTAATTATTTGTAAACATATAAGGTATGTTTTAAATGTTACCTGTCAGAGCAACCAGTTAGATATATATATAATAATCCAATCCAACTCTAGCTATACTGAAAATGTAAGCATAACCAATTGTGCCAGAATGTGCTCTGCATTTTTATGTGTTTCTTCTTTTAAAAAAAGTATTTTTACACACTGATATTCTCTGTACCTGTTATATGTGTAACTGATGAGCCAAATTTATCATTTGCATATATTCCATCCCCACAATACCCAAATCCCTCAAAAAGGAAAAGTACTGCAGGTACTACAAAAGGGCAATGAATCATCAATCTCTTTGCTTTCAAGATCACTGATTCACCACCCATATGTTCAGACTCCTTGATTTAATAACCAACACGTGTAACTTCTATAAAATGTGTATCCCAGTTAATATTTGGCTATTCAAAAGGATGCAAGGGAAGCATGTTCAAACACTATTCTTTAGTGAAGAAAACAATCTATTTCCCTTCCAATCATGATTATTCTGAAATAAGGGACATATTTTTATATTGAGGATTACCTTGGATTCTTTTATCTACCCTTATATGTACTGTATGTACAAATGTACAGTGGCACATAAATATTGCTGTGGAATGTTATTAACCTCCAAATTTTGAGGGTTGCGTGGTTGCTGATTTTCATCTTGAGGCCAAACAGCACTTATTTGGGGTTGGCTGGGCAAAACATAACTAAGCAGGGATGAACTATCACAAGAGTTTTCTGGGCATGTTTTGTGGGTATTTCCAGAAGACCTTGGCTGAGTACCTTCTGAGTGATTGTGGCAGCTCATAACTTTGAAGATCTAGAGAAGCATTTTTGGACATATGCATATTTTCCTACAATGGATAAAAGCATACCTACATGTCTAGTGATCACTATTGCCAGATTAAGCTAATTAGTCAAAAGATATCTATTTAAGCAATCTATTAAACCAATCATATGTTGTTGAACTATATAAAAAATATATTGCACTTTCTAAGACTTACCTTCTCTGCAAGCAGTTCTCTAATTTTGCTGGCTTGAAGGCGAAACTTCATTAATTGAGATTCCATAACCATGCATCTTTCCTTCCAGTTTATTATTCTTTCTGGCTCTAGGAAGTCTGCCATATTTAGGCTTTGGGGAAAAAAAGCAAATATTCAATAAGATTTTTGACTGCTAATATACATACATTTACATATATTATACAAATTAAAAATATTTTAATTGTCAAATAAGTATGTTTTGATTACTTAAATGCTTAGCATAAGATTATATCTTTATGCATACTACAAAGTTATGATGGGTGTTATATTTGCAAAATTGTACATTCATATCAACTAGATCAAGAAAAAAATCCCAATTCTGATTGTAAAATGTCAAGTTAACATGAACTCATTTATATTGCAATAATACAGCAATTCATGGATAAAGATTAATTATACATCATATTGTTTAAATGCAAATCATCTTTTCCTTTTTTTGAAAAGAAATCTGTTATAGGAACAATTCATAGAACATCTTAGTGACTCATAAGAACTTAAGAAATAAGTTAAAGATATAAGGTAGCAATCATATACACTTAGTGGATTCCAGCCAAATAAATGGGCTTTATTTAACTAGATATGTATTAAAGCTCATATTAAATCAAATAATTGACCACAAATAATGTAGCAAAAAATTTCTGAAATGATTAAAAATAAAATCTAAACTAATTTTGCTGATACAACTTAAAGATGATCAACTTCTCTCTTCTCAATTTTTGTTGTTTTCCTTTTAAATAATTATTTTTTATTATTGTTAAAATGTAATATAAATATAAAAATGTCAATTGTTTAATAACAAAATTATCCTTAACTTTCACTTCTGTGTAGATCACAACTATTGTATTGCTCATATAACTTTCTGATTTCCATTATTGTAAAGGTTTTTTTTAGTTATAGTTCCAGAAAATTATTTGCTTTACATTTTTTCAGAAGGCAAAGGACTACGGAAATTTTGCTGGCACAATACATGCTGTTTACATTTGTGGAATGAATGATCTTATTTATGAGTCAATGATTTCCCGTCTCTTATTTGATTCCTCAAGGGAAAAATAAATGAGTTCATCCCTTTGGCTTGCTAGTGTTCTGATTCAGCATTATGAACCTACACACATTTTCCCTCCTGTGCCTTTTTTTTTTTTTTTCATTTTAAAGTATAAAGTAACAGCACAATCCCACTGATGCTTATTTAAATTATTTTGAATTAAACTTGTATCTTTATTTAAATGTAAATGAATTTTCTTTCTGTTTGATAGGTATATAGCTGTTTTTATTTAAAGAAATTATTTCCGATACTTTAACAGCATGATACAGGGCCTAAAATTTCACTGTTGAATATATTAACTAATATAAGGCACTTATGAAATAATCAATTCAAAATATCAGTGAAATCAACATTGTCTTTTCAGATAAAAGTTTGTATTGTACACTGAAGTGAATAAAAAGTTGTTCTTTTTAAATCGCAAGAAACACCCACAAAGTTCAGGGAGGTTAGGTTTTGCCCAAAATACTTTCCTAACACATAAAGTAAACAAGCATAAAAAGGGAGAACTTTTTTTCTCTATAGCCAATTATTTCCCTCTTTTACAGCAAGAAACCACCTCTTTAAAATGATGTGTTAGCTGCAGGTTGTTACATAATATGGTAAGCCAAATCCATACAAAACAAACAAAACAAAATATCCTATACATTATGGCTTAGCACCCTATATCATCCCAGCCATTACCTCACACATTAATCTGGTTTACAGGCTTAATATGGGGATAATATAGAGGTAGAGGAAAGAACCATTTAAGCTACTTTTAACTGTAGGATGAAACACAAGATATGCCTATAATAAATCAGTAAAGACAGTATATCCATAGAGAAAGTTCTGGTATAAAAAGTATTGGCTATAGTATTTCCTATACCGCAAATAATGTTTACGTATCGTACTATGTTATAGTGTGTTGAATAAAGTTTGTTTGCCCAGAGTTGCTCTGTGAGTGAGATTGGTGGTTTCTAAATTTGATAAATAAATAAATAAAATTGCCTGGGTTCATACATTGCATTAATTAATGTTGTAAACCATTCTTTATTTTCCAGAATGGATAGTTTCATATATCATACTAAGCCAATAGCAAACAAATGATGTTATGGTTTAGCACTATACCGTACATAAACCCAACCATTATCCATGAGTAGGCTGCCAAATAAGCAGCAATAAAATTACTGATTGGTGGCTATTACCTAATTCCATTATTTGTGTAATTATGTATTATTATTTATTTATACTTGGGCACATTTAAACATCACTGCAGTCACCTTTAGAGACATTAGGCTTATGGTATTATAATTGCCATGTTTCCTCCATCATCAGGATATATACTGTAATGCATTACTATTTTTATTGCAATATTTTTACTGGCAAGATGCGTTACTTATAAATTTGTATTGAAACCTTCTGATTCTACTACTGTACACTGGTTAGAAAGGCCTATTTCAGAGAATGATCCTATACTGAGCTTCTTTAAAAATTTCTTGCAGTTCAAGGCTTTTCCACTTATCACCAGAGAAAAGATTACTGACCATATTTCCAACTCGAAAACAATTTAGCATTCTGGGAGCCTGGCCAGAATGAAGAGCAAAAGAATTTCAAAGTGGTTTTCAGGATATGGAGCAAGAGTGGGTAGGCCTCAAGGGCAAGGGGCTTTTAAAAAAAGAGAGAGAAAAGAAAAAATGCTCCCAGTTATTCACAGCCAGGTAGAAAAGGCACACCTTGAGAACTATGGATTCTTAGCCCAGGGATTTATTTTGTGTACTAGTTCTGAATGGAGCTCGTAGTTTCTCAATAAATTCCACTCCTTGTTGTATTTCTGTAGGACAATGTATGGCAAGTAGGAAGAATGTAATATTGTTGATACTATTGTTAAAACACTCTGATGTCAGAAAACTTTCCTGATTTAGCATTACCATTCAATCCAGTTCAATTCAATTCATGCAATTCAGTTGTTGTTATTGTTGAAGTTATTATTATTTAGCCTCTATCCATTCCTGGTAAGTAGATATCCCCATGTATGCCACATTTCCCTTGGCTCTTCTCCTATTTGTAGGATAGTGACAGATGAAAGAAAGAAAAACCCACTTGCTATTCAAAAAGTATAAAACTCCAGAATAGTACTTTTTCTAACACTGGGTCTAAACCCAAACTTAGCTTCAAAAGGATTTAGTTCTTGCACGGGGGTGATGAATGATAACACTGAACACAAAGAGTGCCTTCTCCTCAGGACAACTAGTCCTCATGCTTTTGGTTCCTGTAATGTGAAAGTGTCATTTCCTAGAACTTAGATCTGAACCCAACACCTCATAGCATCAAATTTAATATACTGATTTCTCTTTCATTCCATTATGGACACCTTACAGAATTTATAATCATACCAAATATATGTAACTTGACACATAAGTAAGCCATACCCGTAGTGTGTTAAAAAGAAAGAAAGAAATACCCTTCTTCTCAGATGCTTGTTAACAAATTTTGATAAAAAAAAGAAAGAAATGTAGGGAGAAAAAGCACTGAGATCTGATCATCTCTCATCCCTTCAGGTACTCTAGTAGTTTGTGAGTGACTCAAAGCATGATGTGACTAGCAATATTAACAACTTTGGACATCTCTGGGAGTACAATTGTTTCCCATCCTTCCTCAACTAATCCCTCTCCCCCCTTTTTTTTTTCTGAGCTAAAGAAGGAAAAGGGGAAAGAAGAGGCAGGATTAGGGGAAAAGACGGCTCCTGCTTTCCCTGCTCTCAGCAGGCTATGGCTCCTCGTCGCGCCGTCTCAGCTCGCTCAGTGTTTTTCCCCGAGAAGAGAAAAAACGAGGGGCATTATCCGTCCCGCGACCCCCCGTCCCCACCCCCCGAAGTTAAGGCACACCTGCGGACGTCGTCGTGAAGTTTCCGGCTCTTCAATGACTTTAGTGACGGGCCCGCGCCCCTCTCCCCAAGATCTCAGCGCCTCTCCCGGACAGCCCGCTCAGCGCTACAGGCTTCGGCAGCACCATCTCCTCGCTCGGCAGGACAGGGGGCGATGGGCCCGGGCTGAGCGGCAGTTCTCCTGGCCATTCAAACAGCCGCTTAGGCGGGACTTGCAGTCCACTCCGGCCTCTCCGCAGTGAGGGTGGCGTTTAGGCTGCAGGCTCGGTGGGGTGGGGGCATCCATCGTCCAGAGAAACGAGCAGAGTGAAATCAAGTTGTGGGGCAAGAGTAGCATTGGGCCTCCCTGTATGTTGAAATCGTAGAGATAAAATTGGATGCCCCTCGCTGAAAAGTACCGTACTATGCAAAATCAGCCTGCTTAAGCCCATTGCTATCGACCTACATAGATGTGGATGTGTCCAATTAACCCTAAGGTCCCGTCGGTCCTTGGTATTACTTTCCGAAAAAGCAAAAGCTTTCGAGTTTTCAGAAATCTTAGCTCAGGCTTGGGAATTAGAGGAGTGCCAATCATGGATTGTTTAGCAAGCTGCCAGGGCGGTATACAATTAAATAAGATAACATGCACATAGAACGAGAAAGAACAAATAACATCGAGCAATAAAAGACACTCCAAACAACTGTAAAACAATTAATTATAACCATCAAAACCAGTTATTAACAATTGATAGAATACCTGAAAAACTGAAAAGTCTCATTTGCCAGAAACATCCCAACATGTTAAATTGGGGAATGTGCTGTCAGTAAAACACCTCCAATAGAACAGTATTTGTAGCTCAGATTTGAGTGGTGGAGTCCTTGATGCTCTCAGAGCTTGGTGGTTTGTTTGCAGACGTTTCATTACCCAACTAGGTAGCATTATCAGTGCAAGAATAAACCCTATATTCACTTGAGTAATGAAACATCTGCAAACACACACACACAAAGCTCAGAGAATACCAAGGACTCCACAGCTGCTTAACTGCAGGGAAAGCCCTCAGACAAAGGTGGCATGGTTGGGCAGATTGGGAAGGTGAGAAAGGGAACTCTGTCCAGGTTCAGAGGCTGGTCTTACTTCATCAAAATGTTACTGCTTAGGTAAGGCCTCTTCTGCACAAAAGGGAATCCCTATGATACTATACTGCTTATGTGGGGCTACAGACACTCCCCTCCTGTCCTCTTGCCTCTTGGGACATCCCAAGGTACCAGACCCATTCCTTCCCAATTTTTCTCAGGAGCAGCTAAGTAGCCAACCCCCTCCTCCTCTTTTGTACCCTTTAATTGGCTTTCTGGATAGAGAGAGCACTAATTCAATGAAGCAATGAAGTACATTAGTGGGGAGTAACTTGGTAGTATAAAACATGTTCCAAGGATTTTAGAGCTGAGCGTGATATTTGTGTGGAAGCATTTACTCTGAGAAGTCCTAAGCAGGGTTATCTGCAAAAAGCTGAGCTTTTTGGCAAAATGATACCTGCATCATTTTGCACATGCCCAACTGCATCTTTTTCCTTTGATCTTGAGGCACAACCCACTGGGGAATAATTATTTGTTGTTTCACTTCTTTCGGTAAAATGTCATAAATTGTCCCCATCACCCACTAGGATACAACACACACACCCCTGCCAAATCCTGATAATTTCTTCACATACTTGGCACCTTTTAAAATGTTGCAATTTTTGTACTGGTTCTAATACTGGCTGTGATTACATTGTCTTATTTAATCTTGGTTTGCTGAATAAGACACCACTAGTTAGATTTACATATTGCACTAAACCATGAATCATAGTGTTCAGAATAGAGTTCCCCTGGCAACTGGCAGGACTCAAGACGTTCCCAGTTATATATCTTCTCAGGCAGACTTCCTCAATTTATATATTTGTGAGAGTTGTTTACTTAGTATGTAGCAAGAGACTTTTACAATCTCTCTCGCTTTTTTTAAAAAAAGTGTTATCTCTTGGAAGACTAGTCTGATTCTCCACAAAGGAAAGGGGGGGGGGGAATGGGCTGATTCTGTTAGTTATACATTTTAAGTTTATAAGGCTAGGATGTGACACTACAGCTTTTATTTCATTTATTTCATTTATTCTTATTTTTCTCCTTTTAACGTGAGAAAGTTATATAGCTTGTTCTGTTAACCAAAGTTAGCACGTTCTGGGAAGATAATCGATAATAGACAATTCTGTAAGTAAGTTCCTTGTGAATATTGTTATGGGATAGAAAGCATACAGTGTTTATACATAAAAGACTAAAGAATGTTTTGTACTGTCATCTTCTATAATCCAATTGTAAAATCTATATACAATGAACAAATTATCTTCCACTTTAACTTCCACATTGCAAGCATTTATATGTGCAATAAATAGTGTGAAAGGCTCAAATAGATTGTGCAGATGCCTGAAGATAACAGTTTTAAAATTGAATATACATTTGTAGCTATTGTGATTAAATAAATACCATAGGCTTGGTGAATTGAAAAGAGCTTTTAGGGCATTTTCCCCACAAATAACATTTAATTGTATCTTTTCCTATTTGTGTCATATTGGACAATTATTCATGCAGGACAGAATGCAGAAGAAAAACATGAATACACATGATTCCCAATTATGCCTTTAAACTGCTGCTGCAAACCATTTTAAGCAAATAATTAAATATTTAAAATATTTTATTTTGCTTTTCATTAGATATCCAGGGAAAACAGTTAAAAAGTCAAGGTGGCAGCCACTCATGTGATCAAAGCTCTGATTGTTATGTACGATACCGTATCTATCATGCAGTAAAGTAAGATTGACTGATATATTATTTGAACATAATAGGGGTAAAGATACAGTACAATTGCTGTTTGTTTTCCTTTATTTAAAAAAGCTATAGAAAGCTACCTTAAAGTGGAAAATTAAAATTCTACAGACTTACAAAGGGTTACTTTTTCATTGTGTTATTTAATTATTTAGAATAATTTTTGTATTATCCTATCCAAATATTTTGAGGAGTATACAATAAAACATGAGTATAAAAGAACCATTTAACAAATAACGCCTCATAATTAAAACATTAAAACACAAATGAATACACATAGATCAAACACTAATGAAAAATGATCATCCAAAAATTGTAGCTGGATATCAAATGACTGTTGTTTTTTAAAAAAATGTATTTGGTTCTTTCCTGAACATTAGAAGTGATGTACATATCTATTACCCCTAATCTGCCATTTATTTATACTAAGAATTTATTAATAGAATGCTTGTTATATATAATGACAAATTGAAATTTATTACACAAATTAATAGAAGAGAGTGGAACAATTGTTCTCAACTTGACTTTTCATAATGTGGTATTTTGGGTATTTGACAAAATGCCAAGTAAATAAATGACACCTATACAAAAATTCAAAAGGAATTATCAATTTGGCAGCTTAATTGCTTAATATAGTACTTTGGCGCCACACAGTGGAGAAATCCTGAAATCATAAAATTAATTATCAAAAATATTCATTTCTTGCCAACTTTTTTACAAAGTATTTTTCCTACTTCGAAAAAGTGAATATCTCAATAGGTTTCAATACAGATTAAAAGTGAAATAAACAGCCTCTGAAACACATAATAAAATGAATAATCTTACAAAATGAACCTATTTAGTTTTGTTTAAATGGTATTATAATGCTCAGAAATCAGAATCACATCATGCTATTTTAGGAGTTGAATTGTAAAACCATCCTGGAAAAATTTATAAACATTTATTAACTTGTCTATGGGTTGTAATAAAACAAGAAATGAAACTTTTGAATGAGAATGCTTTAAAAGATTGATTTCCTCTCATACCATTTTTTTTAGATTTCTTAAATCCTACTTTTGTTTTTATAAATAACTCAAGGCAGCAAAAATACCTAATACTTCTTCCTCCTTCTAATTTCCCCATAAGAACAATGAGTTGGGCTGAAAGAAAGTGACTGATTCAAAGTAATTCAACTTGCTTTTATGCCTAAGGCAGGACCAGAATAATACAATAATACAAACTATTACTGAGACATTTGAATAAGGTAATAAGGTAAATGTAAATAAGAAACAGTTGACATAGGCATTTGAAGACTTGTGTGGCTTGGTTCCATTCCATTTTAATCATACTTCTTACATCTTAATTAAGCATCACTTCCTTAATTAAGTTGTAAATAAGTTGGCTTAAAATTTATACCTTTATTTAATGGCTAAAATAAAAAACAAAATGCATCTCATTAAAAGGGAGCCCTAATATCTATTAAATACAAGAGAACAAAGAGGGTTACAAGAATCTTATCCACCTTGGACAGAATACCAGAACTAATTGAAAACAAGTCTCTCTTTGATTTATAATACTTACAATAGGACTTACAGTATTAAGCAATGAACCATGGTTGGTATTTAGTGTTCAGATTCATAAACTGCGCTAAGCCAAAACATTTGCTCATTCGTGGCCAAGTATTTTGTGAAACCGGTCGTCATATTACATTAAAAAAGTAGTTTATTATTCTCTACAAGCTTCAATGATGGTACTTTATTCAGTAAAAGGTGATTTGCACTGATGTGCGATACAGCCAGCAAAAGGCTGTTCCAAACAGGTGAAACAGGATGGTCCTCTAACCGGCACTCTCGCTGAATTCAGTGAAACATAAGGCTGCTTGCTCTTTAAGATCCATTCCGGTTTGTAGGATTTACCTTGTATCAACGAGACTGACCTATATTAAGTACAGGATCTGATATGAGGTTTGTTACAAACTCAACGCCATCCCAACAAGCGCAGCATTAATATTACACCAATAAAGGAGAATATTTGTAGCTCAGGGTTGAAATGAGGGGATCCTTGGTACTCTCTGAGCTTGGTTGTTTTCTTGCAGATGTTTCAATACCCAAACGAGATAACATCAATGATTAGCACTAATGATGTTACCTAGTGTGGATAATGAAACGTCTGCAAGAAAACCACCAAGCTCAGAGAAGATCAAGGACCCCCCAGTATATATTATATATTATATAGTACTGCATCATAAATCCCACTGAGATTTATTGCGGGGTGATAAATAAGCGCGGGACCCCAACAAGGCAACCTCCGACAGCACAAAATCCCACCCCTTCTTCGAATCCCTACCGCGAGAGCCGAGCTCTCGCTCTCTTTTCTGATTGGCGGGTGAAGCCGTCAGAGAGCTGTGGAGGCTGGACGAGCCTAAACAGAGGAGTCGCGTGCTCGTATGGCGTTCAACTCTACCCTTTCTCTCGTCTCAAGAAAAAGACGTAGCCGGCTGGGCTGCCCTTTCTTCAACCACCCATGCCCCGCCCTTTTCGGCGGAGAGGCGGAGTTAGCAACCGGCTGTAGAGAGGAGATCCTGGCAAGGCCTTTCCGGAGGGTAAGTGTTGGGGGGCGCTTGCTGAACGCGATGTGAGCGAAACACGCCTTTCCTTTATATCGGTTGTGTTCTCAGCAAGTGTTCGCCTGATGCACTGTGCCGCAGAGTAGCTCATCGCTCTGTAGCACGTGAGTTTCTCGAACTCTGGATCAGTGAAGCGTGCAAACGATGCGTGGCTGAAACATGCCCGTTGACAGTCAAGTGTGCGGAGCTCTTTCACGGTTAGATCTGTAGCGGCGGGACATCTTTGGTATAGCCTGGAATGGATCCAATACGCTGTCAACAAAAAGAAATGCAGGCAGATTTGGAGCCACGAGGCGTAAATGAGCGCTGTCCTTTTCATGATAGTTTAGCACACAAACCAAAGCAAAGTATTTACCTTCAGAAGAAGATAAGATAATCTTGTCATTTTTTTACTGTGAGCACACTGGCCCACATTAAAAATGAAATTTTGTTGCCTGCTCTCAAAAGAAAGTATATATCTTATCCATATACATACATAACACACATACACTCACTCACTCTCTCATGATTTTTAAGATACGTATAAACAATTGGAAAATAACTGAACTGCTTAAGACCTATTTTGTATCTGGCTTTTTGCAAAAGGAAAAAGTGGCCAAACTTGTCAGAAGCTGTGCCATTTGGGGTGGGTGGGTGGAGGGGAGAGTAGCAGAAGAGAAATGCAGCTCAAAATAAGCAAAGAAGTGTTGAGAGAGCTCCAAGCTGCTTTGAATAAATTCAAATCACCTGAACTGGATGGATTACATCCTGAGGTGCTAGACCAATTGATGGATATGATCTGAAAACCACTATTGAAAACTTTCAGAATTCCTGAATTAAAGGAAAAGTGCATTGAAGAGCTAACTTTGTTCTATTCGCTCAAAGCAAAAAAGAACCAGGGAACTACAGACTAATCAGCTGTACACCAGTACATAGGAAAATGCTAGGAAAAACAAGCAGTACAATCAGGTATCTGTGAACAGAGCTTATCTACTATTTGTAATGACAGCTTTTTTGAGTTCTTAAATATATCATTCCTTCCTGTTTGTTTGCAAAAAAGGTCAGAGGGGGGGATTCCTTTTTGAATGCCTTGACTACCACTTTGATATAGCGGGAGGTCAAAATTCCCACAATGGAGGAATGGTTTTCTTTATTCCTTTCTAAAAGTTGTATTGTTTTTTCTTGTTAATTTTTTTTACTAAAATTATTTTTAAAAGTAATTTGATACTTTAAAAAAAATAGAGAGGTCAAAGTAGCTTCAGTGACCCAAGTAAAATGCCAACAGGAAGAGAAATTCCTGACGGGGTTACTCTGTCTGATAGGATTTAAAGGGCAGGAGTGAAGCTAAATCCAGAATGATTTGGAGGGCAGCTTTCCATTCTACAAATATGAAGGAAGCCAAATTTTACCTGGGAGATACAGCAGAACACTAAAATCAAACCCAGAAGATGTACATACTTCTTGTAAAACAAATAAAAAAACCCATTGAACACAACTGACACATTTAGATAAATTTGGATGTCAGGTGATGAGATTTCCAGGTCAGAATCAATTTTTCTGGTTACTGGAAAAAATGTTGAATTGTCACACAAATAGAACTAGAGAAGATGGCAGAGATTTTCTTTATTATTTTAAAAAATATCCTAGAACACGGGTCAGCAACCCGCGGCTCCGGAGCCGCATGCGGCTCTTTGAGGCCTTACCTGCGGCTCCGGAGCCTCCTCCGCCATTTTGGCGAGCGCATGCGCGCATGCGCGGGCGGGTGCGGGGGGGTGCGCGCGCGCAGGTGCGCATGCGCGAACGGCGCGCGAGCATGTGCGAACGGCGCGCGCGCGGGTGCGGGGTGCGCATGCGCGGGTGCGCGGGGCGCGCGCGCATGCGTGAACGGGGCCGCGCGCATGCGCGAACGCGCGGCTCCCAGCGTTTTTTTTTTTTAAGCTAAATGGGTCCGTGCGGCTCATCCGACGTTTCGGATGGCCGACCCATGTCCTAGAACAATCATACAGTATTCCATTAATATTCTCTCTTCCCTCATATTTCTGCTGTACCCGCTATACAGGTAGTCCTTGACTTATAACCCTGAATTTATGTTGCTAAGTGAAACATTTGTTAAGTACGTTTTGCCACATTTTATGACCTTTCTTACCACAGTTATTAAGTGAATCACTGCAGTTGTTAGTAACATAGTTGCTAAGTGAATCTGGCTTCCCCACTGACTTTACTTGTCAGAAGGTCACAAATGATGACCACATGATCCCAGGACACTGCAACAACCATCATAAATATGAGTCAGTTGACAAGCATCTAAATTTTGATCATGTGACCATGGGGATACTGCAATGGTTGTAAGTGTGAAAAATGATCATAAGTCACTTTTTTCAGTGCCGTTGTAACTTTGAGCGGTCACTAAATGAACTATTGTAAATCAAGGACTACCTGTATTTGTGTTATTATTTGCAACCAAAATTCTAATTCCACTCTCTTGGTTGGAGACTTTATCATTAGTATAGAAACCATTGGATATTTGTCAGGCTCTTTATCGTCTGTCTGAAACTGAACGTATTTTATTTTTCCAAACCAAATTCTCACAAAGACTTTGTAGCAAGTTTTATTATGAAGGAAGGGATGGGATTACAGGAATTTACATCTACATCCAGTAACCCCAAAATATGTTAGGGTGGAGTCTTCTAATTTTCATTTTACTGCCTTTCGGTGAACTGGCCAACTGCTAATGTCTTCAGTGATTAAGAGGAACTTGGAGGTGATTGCTTACAAAATCATTTTTTGAATGGCTACCATTGAAACAGTTACAACTGCCTTTCTCAAATGATGGCATGAGATATTTTTAAAGCTTTATAGTCTCTTGACTTGTCATATCCTACTTCCAACATTGGCTTTATTCCATATATTCCTGGAGAGAAGTTGTCAGGTGCTAGTCAACATGGTGCTTTGCTACCTTTTGGTTAAGGTCAGCAGCCTTGCTCCATTTTGTTTTAAGTAGAGTTTGTGTCTCTTGTAGAACTCACATGAATTCAAGAACATTTGAATTGGGAGGCTATAACAAGAGAAATCTAATGTTTGCTGTGTTTCAAGCACAATAGCCGCAACAGAAATAATATCTAATTTTTGTGCATCTCTTTCTGGTACCTGCTTTATGTATCAAGGTTACTTGATGGGAAACTAGTTTCTTTCTATCCCTTGGTTTTACATGGTCATCATTATATTATTTTTCCATTGTTTTTGTAATGTATTTTGTGCATGCATTTGGGGTATTTTTCAGATAGTACAGGTAGTCCTTGTGTAACGACCACTTGTTTAGCAACTGAAGTTGTGATGGCTTTGAATGAATTGTACTTATGACTGACAATCAGTCACATTTAACAATGGTTGCAGCATCCTGCAATCATGTGACCACCATTTGTGACCTTCCCTGCTGGCTTCCCCCAAGCAAAGTCATGGGGAAGCCAGCAGGGAAAAGTCACATTCCAGTAAGCCATTCACAGGTTTCCCTGCCCAGCAGCTGCCACTCCCAGTGCTGCTATGCCTTGCAGGCTACCGTACCCCCTCCTCTGGCTGGCAGCAGCCACCTACTTGCCTGACAGCCTGCTTGTAAACCACGTGGGACTCAATTAATGACTAACAATCTTTGTTTAGTTTTAATCTTTGTTTATAGGCAGCAGGAGGTGCTGGGATTGCCTTTACTAAGCTATGCAGTCATGTGATGTCTCACTTATAACTGTTTCCCTTAGTGATGGAAACTCTGGTCCCAATTATTCCCATTAAGTGAGGACTATCATTATATCAAGTGATAGCCTCTACATCACCAGTGTCAAACTTGATTGTTACGTATCATGACTTTTTTGCCTTTGTGGAGCCGGGGTGGGCGTGGCCTGCACATGATGCACCCGGCCCGTGGGCCGCCAGTTTGACACCCGTGCTCTATATATCATGAAACAGGAAGAAATAGTAATGTAGAAAAAAGGTAGAAATGAAATGCTATGGCATAAATCATAAAACATGATATTTCGAAATTGTACATAGAGAAATAAAACAGGATAACATGTAGGCTTTCATTCTAGGGGAAACTTATTAATAAGTATTTGTTAAACCTGAAAATTAGGTAATCTGTATTGATTAGTTTTGTTACTATATTGCTCAGGTGGATTTACTCAGGAAAATATTTCAGAAGTAAGATGCTGATATCCTCATCTGGAATCTTGGCTTTAAACTTCTGACTGCTGGACCTTTGTGGATTTTGTTTTGATTGAGTTTGTTTATTTTAGGTGAAATAGTGGCTAATGAAGTCTGAATGAAAATCTTGCCTAACCCCTTTTCTCCAGAGTATATAGAAATAAGGTAGACAAAGATTTTGCAAAGTATAAGTCTGAATTAAAAAGACTTCATTTTTAAATTTTGTATTTAAACCAATGTTCTAATATATCAAATATATTATTCTTTAATAGGCAATTCTTTAATCTACCAAAATGGTTTTAAAGAAGAAGAAAGAAATCCAGGTCGATAGCTTTGTTCTTGAATACCAACAGCTTGAAAGACTTCGCTGTAAGTATAATTAAGTTGCTTAATTTGTCTCTGTAGATATATTTTAGTGGTGCTATAATGATTTTTTAAAAACTAATTTCCCTTGAGGGTGCATTTTGAATTAAAGATGAGAATATCAGCCCTTTTATGTCTACATGTCTATATGCTTTTTCTACCCCAATTTGAAAAAAGGTTTTTCCTCAGTGAAAAGCAAATTAGAGAAATTATAAAATGTGTGATGTTAAAAAAATGTTCTATATTCAAGATGTGCTTGAAATGCCCTTCCGACTTTCTGGTTTTCTGAAGCAGGTTGGTCATTCAGCTTTGAATGGGCTATTTATATTAGTAATGAACAAGTCTCGCTCAATATTAAGTTCTATTAACTTAAGTTCTATTTCTTAAGGGTAACATTTGGGCAATCAATTCTGGTCTATCTGAATTGAAGTGCTGTTTGCAGAGCAGTGATGTCACAGGGGGCATACAAGCTCAACAATACCTATGCTGTTGTTATCTGGATCACTTATATCTTTTAAGTGGTTTTCAGGTGCATCCTCAACATTAATAGCAGTGATCAGTTATTTGATTTGTGCTGAATTCTACACTGTTCAGGTGGGTTTATTCTCAAGAAAATGTTCAGGAAAATAAGGTCATGAAAAGGTATACTGTTTGAATGCAGCCCTGTATAAGGGAGGAGGTAGGAAATAGCTTTTGTCATGTAGACTATTGGACTATTAAAACATTTTTGCTTTCTAAATGTGCAGCTTTTGCAGATGTTGAAGGACAAAACCTGGCTTCTCTATTATTGCAGTGTGCACAGTTGACGGATGGCATTCAGCAAATTAATTTGATCAAACAGGTTTGATTTTAATTATACTATATGGAATAATATGGAATTAGGTTAAATGCATGCTATATAGTCTTATTTACATACAAATAAAAAATGAGCACAGTTGTGCGCATGAATTTCACTTTGGCCATGTTCTTTATCCTTCCTACAAATGAGAAAATCAAATTGTTATTCTTTAACATTTATTTGATGCTACATCATGTATTTGTTTAATTTGAGGGCTACATCCAGCATTGCATGACTAGACTTTGCTGATGACATAGAGCATCCTGCTGGTTTTTGATCTCAGTATTGACTTAAGAATCTTCCCAGTCTTTAATCTGGAATGCACATTGGTGGTGCCAGGAAGTGAGAGGAATCTGTTTTTTATTCTTTGTTGTTCACCACTGTTGGATCCAATTATTACTCTACAATTTAAAATAGAGTGATGGATACAAATGTTATGTTTTATTCCAAACATGGTCTAGAATGGGTTTGAGTCAAGTAGTTAACAATATAGGAGGTTCTGTTTCCTTGGTGGAGAGGATATGATGTATTTTAATATTATTTGCTGTGAACTGCCTAGGATGTGAGATAGACAGCCATATTAGCCCAGTAAGTAAGTACGTAAGTAAGTAAGTAAGTAAGTAAGTAAGTAAGTAAGTAAGTAAGTAAGTAAGTAAGTAAGTAAGTTATTTTCTATACTGGTTAGCAGCTAATTTCATACTAGAGATGTTTAATAGAATTACCTATACGCCTGAAAATGCAAGGCATTTGATTCATGAATTGCAAGAATAAAAGTCAAAAAGGAGCAGTAGTTCATCTTTTAAGATTATCCAAATCATTATGTAGTCTGACCTTCCCCAGCCTGGCACTTTCCAAGTGTGTTGGAACTATAGCTTCCATAGTAGTCACTGTTGAAATTGTTGCTTTAGCAAAGTTGAAGGATATCTAGTTGGGAAAGGCTGATAAATCTGAATAGCAAAATCAAATTTGTTAATTTGTGTGAATTATAGTGACTGGGTGGAAAAGATGAAACCAGTAAGAAACATAAGGTTATTTTCATGCTTGGAATAATTCTGATAAAAGTGTTAAATTAATATTAAGAATGTAAAAAGTAAAAGATTATATCCTGACTTAAAATGTTCAATAAAGATTAAGAATGCTCAGTAGTATCCAAGGGGTTGGGAGACAGATGGAAATTTACACAGAAGGGATTAAAAATAAATATTCTGAAATGGTTCTGAAATAAATAAGCTGATTGGGTAGAACAGTGACCTGGAGTTTCCCATAGTCTAATGTTTTGTTGCAGATTATGTTTGTATTATACATTCTGTTTTGCATTCTGTTATACATACTGTGCTTCTTAATGACTTTTACATAAACCTGATATGTACATTACACACAAATACCTATGTATATTTTGAAAAAAACGCAAGTTACATTATTTTTATTTTTGTCATCTGTAGATTGTGCCTTTACTGGAGAAGATGGACTCTAAGTCTTCATGTAATAACATGGTTAAAAGTTGTTTAGATATTTTGGGGATAACATTCTTATCTTTGGATATAAAGAACCCTTTGAAAAAAGTCCTAGCAAGGTATTAGTCAAATGTTATACTAAGAAAGTGCTTAATGTTTCTGTGATGGTCTTCAGGGGAACATGGATATTGAGAAAATGAATGATATAAATGGTGGTGGACTTTGTATGACATAAAAGATTTTGTATGAGATATAAATTTTAGAAATGATTAAAATATTAGTCATATTCATTGAGATGTTCTAAGTATTCTTGACTTTATAATCCTATTCTTTACCTTCAGTCTTTATTGATATGTATTGAAATGTACTCACTAAATCTTAAAGATAAAGATATTACATGTGATGTAGTAATATAAACCTTAATTAAAGAATTTTGTGATATTCAGCAAATTACGAATGAAGGTGAATATACCTGTCCTAGGATAATGTTGCAGGATCCAATCTGGGTCAGTCACCGGGACCAGAGGTTTTTGTCTTCTGAGCTTTTGGACTCATGCTAGAGTCCATCTTTAGGGAATGTCTCTCTAGCTAGCAAATTGCTTGCCTTCAGATAAATTACTGATTATATTTCCAAATCCTTTAATATTTACGTTTTTGGGGAAAGTGTAATGGACTGTGTAATTTCAAAGATGCAAGACAGTAAACATTTGATGAAATGAAATGAAATGTTTGACTGAAGATCTGCTTTTTCTGTATATGTTCCATTTTCCTTTGATTTCTTTTGAAGTCTCGTATCGAAACCAGTACAAAGAATAGTGCTGAAGAGATTGTGGTGCTCAGACAGTCATATTTGTATGGTTTTTAACTTAAAACTTTTAGTATTTACATTTTAATGTGGCAATGCTTTTTTTTTTCTACAGTTGCCTGAATGACCTTCCAGAACTGCTTATAGCAGAAGCTACAGATAGTTTTGTTGTCTGCCTTAAAGAAGAATTAGCAACTACAAACTTCTCCTGCATTAGAAAAACTATAGATAATCTTGCTTCTTGTGTGGAACTTATAAATATAGGTATGATTCATTTTTAAAATATGTTATATGTTAAAAAATATTTTTTGATTAGTCAGTATAAGATGCTAAAATGTATATTTGAATTTTTCAGGTAAATCAAGTGTGACTATACTATTCAAAGAAGGTAAATGCTTGGTACCTCTTCTTGGGTTGGAATGTTCTGTTAATGAGAGAAAAATATGAGATGAAAATGCTTCATACCAGTCTCTATAGGAAGCATTTTTCTGTTGCTAAGTAGGTCGATAATTAAAAGCATTTTCTATATCTTGAGACATTACAGTTTTTAAATAAAGACAGGTTCTTGACTGGAAGAATTTCCTTTCTGAAAATCAGTTGTCTGTCTTCCTGTACCAGTTCTAGAGTTCTCAAATTCTGTAGGGAGGCTCAGGTGGAGATTGTGGGTGGAAGGAAAATATGTATAAGAGGAAATGCTATTGCATGATCTATATCTGCTTATATAACATTGGATTTTATCTCTTCATAATGGGTAGATTTATAGTAACAGGCGGTCTTTCAGATATTCAGATGCTGTATAACTGTCCTACTACAGGTAGTCCTTGCTTAATAACCATTTGTTCAATGACTGTTCAAAGTTAAGATGGCACTAAAAAAGGAGACTTATGACTGGTCCTCAAAATTGTGGCTGTTGCAGCATCCCTGCAGTCATATGATCGTGATTTGGGCACTTGGCAACCAGGACATACTTACAGTGGTTGCAGCATCCAACACTCATGTGATCACCTTTTGAGGGCTTCACAGCTGGCTTCCGACAAGCAAAGTCAATAGAGAAGCCAGAAGAAGTTGCAAGTCATGATCACATGATGTTACGCTTAATGAACTGTGATGATTTGCATAACCACTGCTAGGTGGAATTGATATTGTAAGTCAGCACAGTTCTGTGATGTTTTCTGTAACTGTGCTCCATAGCAACAGAGTTCCAGGTCCCAATAGCAGTTGGTAAGTGAGGATTATCTGTATATACAGTACTTGAGCAATATGCAGAACACGTCACTGAGTTCAGTATGGATATTACAGTTGAAGGTTAAGGATGAGGATATTGAAAGCTCTCTCAATTCTCAATTCTAATTTATATGGTTTTTTTAACTATATTTCCATAGCTCTTCAATTCCTATTGAAATCTGTACTTAAAATACAAGAAGAAAATCGGTAAGTGCCAGTACTCAAGCTACAATGTGGAGAGAGTGTGAAAAATGTAAAATGCAAACTTAAAAATTATTTGGGAGAATACCTTCTTTTAGATTTTTTAAAAAAAATTCTTAAAGCCAATGAGCTGTAGCAATCTGAAATTTATATACAGCATATTCCTCAAGTTAAAATTGTGCTTGGTTTGGTTTAGTGGTATAAAGTTTATCAAAACAGTTTTGAAATTTAAGTGATAACATTTTTGAATTCTGGTATTTAACCGATTTAGACATTCTGCATATTCTTCCCAATAATTTTGGACTTTTATTCAAGGTTGGGAAAGTTTGCTCCCAAAATCTACTTTGGTGGTTAAAAGATCCTCAGAAGCAGATTTGAAACAGTAATTTGTTTTATATATATCTTTTTAAAGGAAATTCAGTGGAAATCACATTGCTCAAACTCGGCTGATGCATGATTTGCTTATGGGAATTAAAGTTTCCATGACATTGATCCAGAAAGTTCTGGAAAATATACAGAGATGTTTTTGGAAGAAATTGGATTCTCCCATTTGGCAATGTATGTGTGGACTTCTGAACAGCTTTATATGCTTCTTAAATAATGGTAAATAGTTCTAATAATGTAAGTTTTTAAAGCTATTTTATTGTTTATTGGTCATTGGACATTAATAAAAAATCTGGAGAATGTGAGATACTTATTTAATGATTTTCACCCCCTCATTTAAAATTTTCTCCATAAGTTTATTTCAAAAGAGAGAGAAAGCTAAACTCGGGAATAAGAATCGTTATACTAAAATAATGTCACTCTTGCTTATTTTTTTTTTTAACTTGGATTAGATTTAAAAATTTCTATGAATGCAATTCTACTTGCAAAAAGGATACATACCTTACGTACCAACTATCTTTTTAGTGACTGTTCAAAGTTATAATGGTTATAATAAAATACACCTTTGAAACCAATCTTCATAACTAGCAGAATTAATGGAGAATGCAGATGTGAAATTGCACGTTGCTGTCATGTGATGTCTCATTTAACGACCACTGTGATTGCTTAACAATGGAAGTGATGTCATAAGTCTGGCACGGTCGTGTGCTTTTTTGCTTAGTGACTGCAGTGCTTAGTGACAGAATTGTCAGTCTAAGTTGTGATCAGTAAATAAGGAGTACCTGCAATTACTGTATTTCCTCCAGCTTATGTAAAACCCTTTGAAAATCTGCTCTGCCTGTTTGGAGGAGCATATGATGCCATTCATTTACTGTATTCATGTTGTGTATTTATTTTCATTTTCTATATTGTTATATTGTGTTTTTAACACTGCCAACCAAAGTGATTTGTACAAGATGTAGAGCAATAGGCATCAAGTTGAATGAATGAATGATATAGACCAAAACAAAAGATGGTCTGAGAAGCTGCAGGAGAGCGAGTAGTTGTTAAAAATTCTTTCTTTCTGTATGTAATAGCATATTATGATTTGTAGTCTTATGAAAATGGAACAACTATTTTATTTATAGAAAGGCTACTTTTGGTTCTAGTTGTTATTTAATCAAAAGTCATATTAATGGCTGGGTTCATGTAGCGTATTAAGTCATATATTTTATATACTAGTTTATTGAAGAAAACACAATTATGTGTTTTTTTACAGTTATAATTTTGATCATGATTTCTACAACATGCCAAGCTAGAAACAAATAATAATCTGGTATAATTTTATCGGCAATTGAGGTCACTGCATGTAATGTTGATGATTTTCTTTGGTATGATTATGAGAATTAGCATGTTAGATGCAATAGAAAAAATATAGTAGGAATTACCTTATTATTTCAGAAAAACAGAATGGTACTCAAGTACTTTAAACGCCATTTATAATTCTAGTATCTTTTTCTTTTATTTAGAAGACCTTCTGCAAACAGTCCAGACTTCAGCGGGATTAGCTGTTGTTCTTTTTATTAAGACTATGTTTGAACCTGTTGAGAGGTTACCTTGCTTGGTTAGTGTGTTTCTTTTGAAAAAAGTAAAAATATGTATGAAATTAATTTTGAATGTGTATTTGAAACATTAAGCTAATTGAAGAAAGAGAAGTAACTGAAAGAGTAGCCATTTCCATATTAGTTAAAAGTTTCATGTTTTATGTAAATTCTGCTACAGTGCAATAAGATAACATTTAACTATAAGCCGCTTTGGGACAAGATAAAATTTACTTGGAAGTTAATCCCAGTGAATTCACAGGGACAATTATCAGTTGATTTTTTTAAAAATGCAACTATAATCTTGGTCCCACAGATTTACTCAACCTATAGATCTGAATTTTGACAATGAGTAAATGCAATCCTATACAGATTTGGGGATAGCCTATAATGCACCTTGAAAAGGCATGTGTTTGGGGAGTAAAAATTGAGACAAATAGCAATCATAAATACTATATAGAACAGGACAGCTTTGGAAACATACAGCATATACTATTTGAAATTTAGCTTCATAATTTCCATTCGGTGTCAGCTGTATAAGAAATAACTTTTGCATTTTGCCAGTTTTGTTGTAAATTCTTGCCTTCCAGTGATCTGGTAAACCATAGTTTTTGAGTTTTTTTCTCTTATATTATAGTTATATTCCATTGCTTTTTTTGCAGATCAGTGACTTGATTTGTGGCGTATTAAATTGTTCTGATGTGCCAAAGTGGTTTGTGGTCAGCTGTGGTGGTCTTTGTACTGCTGAACTTTCTGACTCAGTCCTCCTTTTTCTTTGCCATGGAGCACTTGCTATGTTAGATTGGAAAGATCACAGCATGGAAGAGAATGCAGAGAAACTACTCTTGGATATAGCCTCTGTTTTGTTGACCTTAAGCACACGGTAAAATCTATTTTTTATAGTTTTAATAATATAAATGAAACTCAGATTCTTCATTGACAAGGCTCAACTTGCACTGTAAATCCTATGAATAATGAAATACAACATTAAATAGAATATTTAGAGCCAGTGTGAATTTAGTAGTTGAAGTTCTGGTCTAGAAACCAGAACTCTGTGGGTTCTAGACTGGCTTTGGCATGAAAGCTGGCTAGAGAGAGCGTCACACTCTCTCAGCCCTACCCACCGCATAGAATTGTTATTGTAGAGAAAATAGGCAGAAATTATTTGTAAATGCCTCCCTATGGCTACAGTCTTGTGTCTGCTTATCTGGAATTAAGCACTGTTAACTTCATGGGAAAATGGTTTTGTCTAAGACAATGAGGCTGATTTGGCCTATTGTTTTCCTTTCTGCCACTTCTTTTCTACAGAGTTCCCTAATCTTCTGAAGTACTTTAGGCAGTCAGAGGGTAAGGGGAGAAGAGAGGGAGAGCTGTATCTACACATTGATATTTTTCATTAACAGCTGTATACAATATAATGCCCCAGCCATGATAGAAAAGAGACTTGCATAAGCATTTTTAAATTTCATCTTCAGCCAGAGTTGAGCTTGAAACTAGTCTGAAACCAATTTGAAGTTATTTTCAGACTGGATAGTTTGCTAAACTGGGGGAAATTTTAGAAATATGTAGAATCATATGCTAAAGGAAAACCTTAGAAAAATATATACACCATTTATTATATTTTTTTCAAACATATTTGTCCTGATCTTCTGTTAGAAAAGCTGTCAGAATATGGGCATCTACATTGGGGGCAAGGGAGGAGTCAGTTGGTCTTCCAGATTTCAGCTCTTTTTTTTTTTTTAAAGTGTCAAATTCTAGTCTTTCTAAACAAGATAAGGTGACAAAGGGTAGGTTATGTCAAAGCAGTAGTGCAGTATTATGCAATCTCTTGCCAGTTGAATTTTTAAATGGATAAATGAGTGGGCAGACAGGTTAAAGCTGGCTCTAACAAAGCAATACATTAAGGACTTAGAGAGTTTTGTTTATGTGTATAGAGTATTAAGCAAAACAAACTTTGCATTTCTGTTTCTTTCTGGATGGGCCCTTTTTCTTATTCTAAGCTGGGTTCTGCATTAATGACCAACTATGTCTTCAGGGAAACACCCAGCTATTGTAGTGCCATAAAAACAGTAAAACTATTACTGTTACATGAGCACAATGATATTGGATTTTTGTAGAAAATATCATGTAGTTGGTCAGAAGGTTTTTTTTTTCTCAAGCTGTGTAAAGGACTTTATAGTAAATATGCCAAAGTCTCTTTTCTTTCACCTGTAAAACACAAAATGGGTGGCACTATATAGTTAAATGAAATCAAAAAGTATTTTCTTTAGCTTTATTGTCACTTACTTTGTAGAGGCACTTAAGATGGTCCAACGATTGTTTGAACTCCCTTTTTTTTTTACTTACAAGGAGCACCTTTACCAACTTACATTAAGCATCAGTTTGTTTTCCTTCATCCAGTTTATAGAAGATACCAGGCATTGTTTTTATGTTTTTAACAGTGTAAATTAGATTCACATCTCCCATTACAGTTTTCCCCACCACTTAGAAATATTTCTTCATCCAAAGAGCAGCTTGCGTATATTCTAAAATATATAACCCAGAAAGAGAAAGAAATTGTGAAGAAAAAAAAGATCAAACATTGAGCACAGCTAAAAAATAATTAAAGTATGAAGAAATAGTTTTATTATAAATCAAAAGCATTCACATAAATGTAAATAAGAGGTGGAATAAGGAGGGAAAAATACTACATCTGTGACACTTGACACTTGAGCATTAATACTTAGTTTGTTTTAAAATATGTTCATGTATTTCTATTATAGTTTACTCTGTTTCTCTAAGGTTAAAAGAGTCTGTAATGGCAGCATCTCTATCCAGAATTCTAGCTATTTGGACCAATGTAGCAATGGATTGTCTTCAATCAAGTTCTAAAACTCTGAAGTTCAATCTCAATGGAAACTCGGAAACCATTGGTAAAATGTTGGACTATGTGTACGCACATTGGGAACATCCATTAGATGCAGTTAGGCACCAGACCAAGCTAATATTTAAAAATCTACTTCAAATACATCAGACTGCTGTGAAAGAATCCATAATAAAACCAGACCCTTTCTTCTCAGAATTAACTGAAAGCCTGCTAGGTTTAGAATGGCATGTTAAAGGCAAATACTCATCACTTGGATATCTTGTGGAGTGTATTGGCATTGAAAATATTTTGGAAATTGACAGAACAATTCCTGTACAAATCTTGGGTGTAATGAATGATCAGTCTTTTGCACCTTATGCAAGTGATTTATTGGAAATCATGTTTGTGAATCACAAGAGGCATCTTATATCCACTTTGGAAAGAAACACTTGGATTGATAGTTGGCATGAGACATGGGTTTCTCCTCTGCTTTTGATTTTATGTGATGGAAATCCAGAACAAGCCACCTATGTAACAGATTATTACTTACCAAAATTGCTAAAATGTAGCCCAGAAAGTTTGAACTACATGATTAAAATCCTTCAAATTTCAACGGAGTCTAACGTTGGTAAGACCTTTTATCTCATACTGAACATGTTGTAGTGTAATGTATCCATAAATAGGCTGAGTTTGGGGCGATAGTGTTTTTTTTTAATTTATTTTTTGAAGGGAATTTGGGTGAGAATAGAATTCCAAGTTCTTAGATACTTAAAGGATAAGTAAATATGGCTCTTGGCGACTGGGAACATACTTTCGAATTTCTATTCTGAAATCTTCTTTCAATTAATAATACAAATTTTATTTTGTTTATTACAAACTAAGTAATGTTGGTCATTTCCCCATTGCATTTGTTTTCTTCATAAACATTATTAAAGATAACCATATTTTCCCCTAACCTTAATAAAAACATGATTTTATTGTTTTTATTGAAAGTTTGACTTTCATATTATGAAGGACTTTCATATTATTTCATAGAATGTCTTCCAGTCATTAAGAGTAGCCATGTCTTTGGTCAAATTCAAATGATTGCTTTATATGCTGTTCCTTTCCAACAAAGCATTTTTATATTTATATGGCCTTAATATTTAAATGCCACAATAGTGCTTGTAATATGGAGTCACATCTGTGTGTATCATAAAAATTAAGCTAGACTAATCTGTTTGGTGGATATGATTTTTATGGGCATGCTGAGCTGAGAAGGAAATGAGTGACTACCATTATCTTTGTTAATTGGAATTTATGTATTTTATTAAGGATCTTTCAAAACCAGAGGAGCTCTTGGAGCCCTGATGGCATGCTTGAGAACGGCCAGGGCTCATGGGCACTTGCAGTTTGCAATCATACTACAAGACGGCCTTGTGCCTGTGAGCTGTATAAAACAAGGTTTGGTTCACCAACACGATGAGGTACCTGTCTCAATGTTTTAAATGTTAGAGTTAATATTTCAGAGAAACCAGATAATTAAAAACTTGCTTCTAATTTTAAAGGTCCGAATAGATGCTTTGGGTTTACTATGTGAAAGTCACCGTAGCACAGAAGTAATTTCCATAGAAGAAATGCAACTGATACAGTTTTTTATTAGATACAACTTGAACAACCAATCAGCAGCAGTGAGGCAGCAGATTTGTTCCTTACTGAAAAAGGTAATTTTAAAATGTGAATGTAAAACATACCCTTGTTTCTCAAAATGCTATAAGGAAATGCAATACAAATGAAATTCCATGAAGTCTTTATGGATTTTTTAAATATGTAAACTAATTTGTAATGCCATTTTTTTTAATCTTTTTAATTGAATTCTATTTTGTTCTTTTTTTAAAAAAAAGCTGTTCTGCCGGATATATGAAAGCTCCCAGACAATTCATAAAATGCAGCAATTGAGGTCTAAACAAGGTCTAATTAATCAATCACTTATATGGGATCCACTTACAACTTTGCAACAGTATCAAGTAGGTTTTGTAAATTGCTCTAATCTAAATAATATTTTTGTGTAAATGTCAAATATTTCAGTAGCCACAGAAGAGGAAAGTAAAATAAGCAGTTGATTTTCTGTGATTTATAAAATTAAGGTATGAGATAGAAAAAAAGTCATGTAAAATTATCTTACTCTAACATAAAGGAAATGAACTTAATTCAATATTGACTATGCTTTCCTTTTAAAATATTTCATAATGTGTTCTGTCCTAAGCTGGGTCTTATGCTACATGTACAAAACTAACCAATCTGGCATTTGAGCTTTCACAGGCCTGAAGAGACAGGATAGAATCAATCAACTATATTGCTGGAGTAGATTTGAACCATTAAACAATATGTATTATGTGCACATTGAAATTGAAAAGTATAGAAATTTCTTGTCTATGAATGTGATGTTTTTAGTAAGTTTTTATTGTTCATTTTTATTCCTGGAAAGTGATACTAATTCTTGTACTCTTTTCTTGAAATGAAATCTGGGTGCTCACAGCTGAAATATAGATTGGTATTGATAGAATATACACATAATGCAGGACAGGCAATCAGCTTGTTAGTTATGCTGTGATATCCTAGAAGGCTCTATGGTGCATGCGAACTGAAGCTTTATTTAGGGCTAGCACCAAAAATTGCTGAATTATATCAAGCCTTAAAAGATAAAAATAGATGTGTAATATACCATCCAAAATATTTGTGTATGTTCTAATAGAAAGCATGTGTCATTGATCTGAGGAAATTATTCAACAAAAAATGTGCTTCTGTGTCAGGACCAACTCCGTGTTAGTACAAGGTAAAAAGAAAGAAACTGACTAGAGGTGACCATCAAACATTATGATAGCCTCAGTAAAGCACTTCTGGCTACTGTAAAATGTTGCAGAAGCCGTTCCCCCATTCAGTCATGTGACCACATTTTGGGCACTTGTCAACTGGCTTGCATTTACAATCAATTGCAAAGCACCCCCATGATCATGTGATTGCCATTTGCAATCTTCTCTGCCGGCTTCTCTAGAAAATCAAAGGGGAAGCCGGCAGGGAAGGTTGCAAGAGTGGGGAGGGCAGGACAGAAGGAAGCTGAAACCAACCTCTCACAGATTTTTTCCTCCATGCATGGAGGGAAGCTGAAATCCTTTGGTGGGCTGCAGGAACATTTGAAAGTGAAAGAGCTGAAGCAGGCAGCATTTCATTCTGTCCATTTAATGACCTGGGAGATCACTTAATGATTGCAACCAGGAATGTTGGGATTGTTGTTGAGTGCAGGAGTCATGTGGGTGTCTCGCTTAACAACCCCTTTACTCAACAACCAAGATTCCATTTACAATTTTGGTTGTAAGTTGCAGAGTCCCTGTAGACTCTGCAATTTCATCTTTTCTGCTCTGTTTATTCAGGCTTTTTGAAAAGAAAAGAACAAAATATATAGGTACTCCATATAGATGGCTAATTTGAGTGAATGGATTTCAAAATCAGTTTTGCAAAATTTACCTTTTGTGCAGGAATTTACATGTCAGTTTTTCTAAATTGGTGAAGACTAAGAAAGAATTCATCTTTCTAATGCTTAAGCTTTCTAGTTAGCTAGTTCTAAAATCAAGATTTAAACAATCCATCTTTCGAGGGCCAGGTAGAACCTTCAGGTTATCAGAATGAGACAGCTGAGTAGAGAAGCTAATTTTATCTTAGACTAGGAAAGGTTAAAATATATAAGCTGTATTGTTCACTCGATGGCTGAGTTCATAAAACTTGCTTACAACATTAATGATGAGAGCAGCATTTTATACATACCTGCTAATCTACTGTAGCTATTACTAGGCTAGGAAAATAGTGGTCAACCCATCTTCCCCAAGGCATACGTTGTTGAAATCAGCTGTGGGATAGTGTCTAAGATACTTATTCCTCCAAGAAAAAGTGATGGAGCTGTGGAATTTCTAAGAGTAGGGCACTGCACTGAAGAATTTACATAATTTAGCAGCTGCAGAATGTACCTCTCAAACTCTGATGAGATGGGGTGCCTTAACTGTGCCCACTATTGCTTGCTCTGCCAGTGGACTCAATGAAGGCTTGTCCACATTCTGCTGACACAAAGGCTGATAAGAGAACCACGGAAGACTCATGGATAATTTGTATTCTCCAGAATGGCAGGCCTTGACCTAGTTAGTGTGTTATAGGATTAGAGGATAAGGAGGGATGATTTGGTTGATGTGTGAGTGAACCAGGACACTAAGAATTTTTCAAACATAGATTTCAAATATATGGTATTATTAGGCATAAGCAACCAGATCCACTCATGAATAGCCTCAGGCTGAAACTTCATTGTTTATCAACTATGTTACAAGAATCTCAGCAGACTGCTTGCCTTCTCCTGGGAGCACCCGATAAGACTTCATGAATTTTGGGGGGAGGTCATGCTTATGCCATTTGCAGTTTACAATGACTTCAATCTTGGCTCACTCGGCCCCTCTCTCCAGGCTATCTGAAAGTTTTCCCAAAATAGTCTACATATATGCATAGATTAAAAACATGTACTCCTCTTTCCAAAGGAAAATTGTATTTGATCATTATCGCAGGTAAAAATGTAATTACTGCTTTATCTTTAGGATTTCATCTCTTCCATCTGCAGTATACTTTTTAAATCCTTGTTTCCTGGTTCATCCCATTCAAGCAGATTTACTGCACTGACTCTTTTGGGAACAATAGCTGATATATTTCCTAATTCAGAAGGTAGGTGACCTTAAAGAACAGAATCATATTAAAATGATTTTCCAGGAAATACTAAAGTTAATGTAAGTTTTAAAATATTTTTTCATACCAAAAATAAAATTGTTAAAGGATAAGAACATTTTTATATTAGATCAGCGGCTCCCAACCTTTTCTATATCCCTCACCCCTAGAACGCTTCTGATACATTCTCGCACCCCTTACAAAAGTTTGAAATAACAGCAACGAATTATGCATATACACTATAATTTTGGAAACCCAAGTTTTCGCACCCCCTGCAATATCATCTTGCACCCCCAGGGGGTGCAAGCACCCCTGGTTGGGAACCCATGTATTAGATGATAAGAACTGTGTTTGGATGATATAATGTTACCATCTGTAGTTACAAACATGCTGGAGGGTCCCTTCCTTAAATAGCATAGCTGTTATGGTTTCAGTTGCTCTTTTATCCACTTAAAAGTGATGACTGCTTTCATCAGAAACAAACAAAGAAGCTATTGTTTGTTTTATGGCTCTCTTTTTGACTTGACATGCTTCAGTTAGAGAAACAAAGTACATGCTTAGATCCCATTCAGAACAAGGAGTCTACAGATATATTTCCACTAAGGTATATGAGTAGTCCTTGGCTTACATTTAAAAATGACTGTTTAAATTTTCAGTGGTGCTGAAAAAAAATGGATGTACGACCAGTCTTCAAAGTTCAGTTATTACAGCATGTGATCATGATCCAGGTGCTCTCATGACCAACTTACAATTATGATTTTGCAGAGAGGTGCAATCACATGATAAGCCATTTATGACCTTCCCTGAAAGATAGATAACAATCTACTTCCCTGTCCATGGTTTGAGATGGTGTGAGATGGTTTGAGAGAGGAGTGAAGGAATCCATTTATGTCAAAGTGGAAAATCCTTCCCTCAGTTAAGTGGAGGCCTCAGACACAATCTTTCCCCTATTTTTTATGCTGCTCAGGCATCAGTCCCCAGGATGATAAAGACCACAGGTTCAGCAGGGAGGCCACACTTAATGACCCACTTAGGAGAAAGGATTTAGGAGCAACTACTCTTAGCAACTCACCTAATGAACCTATTCAAATTAGTTGAGAAATGAAAACCACCCTGGAGGCTATAAATGGATTCCCCTAACAACTTACTCAGATTGAAGAAACTACTTGGATAAGAACGAAAAGTTTCAAACCAAAAAGAAAAGAAGTCCAGTTGCCATGACTCAACTTCTGGACAACTCTAGCTGGGTGACTGTGAATCTTCAATGACAGCCTAGTTTTAGGCTTTTCCTTAACTGTTAGTTAGGCATCTACCTGAAAGAGGAAAACAGATGGCTTCATACAGGCTAAGATCTTTCTGCAATAAATACGTATTGATTTCAGTATCAGCAGCTGATATTAAAAAAATGAACATGCAAGTCTGAACATGCATATGTAGCTGTGGTTACAGATGTCAAGTAAGCAACACTAATTCTGGTGAAGTGTGTACATGGAAAGACTCTGAAGATGGTTATAATTCTTATATTAGGCTCCTTTGAAAGCAGAAACGGTATAACAATGAGATATTGTTCTGATGTTGCTAATTATTGATAATGATATCATGTGGTGTTTCCCTACTTCATAAGAAAGCTTTTTCTCACCATAGTCGATCATATAATAATGTAAATTTAGGGTTTTTAATATGGTAAGTAATTCCAGGTAATAAGATCCATTGGGGATATTGCTCATGGTTGATTGTTGTTTTTTCCCAGCCATGCTCCAAATCAGCTGTCTTTGTAAATATTTTCATTTTTAATAGGCCAAAGTCAAGAATTATTCCAAATAACCCAAGAAGTTGACAGTTCTCATGCCGAAAGTTTGTTGCACTGTTTTGCCAGCACTTTTAACGAAGTAAAGACCTTGGCATTTGATCTGCTAATGAAACTTCATCCTTTCTTGCCTTATTTTCAGGTACAGGGACAGCTCACAAATTTATTTATTTATTATTTATTATGAAATTTATGTGGTCATCCAATTCACTCATGGTGACGAGATACTGACAGTTTCAAAATTACCACACATAAAATCCCTCTAGCACTGATTAGACATTGTTTAACTATGTTAATCAGAAGTCAAGATTTCTGTTTGTATATCCAGATGACTGAGCAGGTTACAGCTTAGAATCACCAGCTAGTATTTAAAACTTTGTTTTTTTCTCTCTGCATATTTCAGGATCCTGAAAAACTACAGCCATTGTTTCAGGTAGCTATGCAGCTCAGCCAAAGTTCCAAGCCATATGATTGTGTGACTGCTTCCTATTTACTGAACTTCTTAATACATCAAAAAGGATTGTTGAAGATTTTTTCAGAAAATTATCAACCTCTGGGCATGTTTCAGCCAAATGAAGATCTACTTGCCGACTCATTAGAGAAGAACACTTTATTCGGTCATTATTATACATTCTGTAGTTTAAAGTTTCCATCCTGTATTGAAAGATGATCCCATTATGTCCAGAGAAAGTCTTCATATTCAGATGTAATATGTTTCTGTTTTAACCTAAACTTTGTCCTTGTGTTTTCAATCTTAGGTACCAACTCGTTCATGTATGAACTCTTAGAAGCTTTCTGTATATTTGCTTTTTTGAAATTTTTATTGACCTGGGAATTTTCATCTAAACTTATAAGGCATAAAAATATCTGCAACAATCTGTCTCTCTAATGGCCTAACCCCCAATTCTCTGGCCTTCATATCCAGTCATGTGTTCAGAATCAAATACCACTTTACATATTTAGACTTTGAAAACTTGCTACAACAAATTACACTGATTTTACAGACATTTGGTCTGACAACATACAACTTTAGCCATTTTTCATTTTTATTTTCTGTCTGTATATTCTCTAGTCAATTCATATATCCTATTAAAACACTGATTCCTGTAACCTGTAACTGGGCAAATCGGTGCACCATAGGGCAAAGCTTTTTAAACCAAATGGGCTAATTTACAGAATGCGTCCGATCTATGACTCCAATGGAATTGAAATCTGTTAAATTTTATAAAACATTTTATGACATAAACATTATCATAAAACAGATTATTACATAATACAAAATGTCATAAAGCATTTCTTGTGCTGATGTTTGATTGTGCTATACTGTTCAACATGGGTTATTTTCAAGACAGATACCTCTCTGAATGAATCCCAACTTTTCCAGGGAAGGCAATACATTAGAAGCTCTGCCATTGTTGACCCAAGGAGTCATGCTGGTTTAGTTTTATCTCTATAAGTGGCTCTATTGTCAATTTTTTGCTTTTGTGTGATTTGCTTGTCTGTTTAATATAAAACTAGGATTTGGTATTTACAAAGACTTATACCCTTCTGTCCTTTTATTTACCTATAGTTATCAAGTACTTGTTGGAAAATCTTGAAAGAGAAATATTGCAAGCTGAGAAGTCTTTACTCCATGCAGCTGCTTCATTCCCAATGTATGGCAGAGTACACTGTATAACTGGGGCTTTGTGTCAATTAAAGTGAGTAATATCATTGAATATTGATGTGAATTGCAATCACATTAATTGATTTCTTTGTTGCTGTAGAGTAAGCTGAAGGAGTGCTTGGTCTTGAAATGGTGGGCTGGCAACAGTCCTTGGAAAAAGTAGGGGGAATGAGAACAAATGCTATATGAAATTAAATTTTAATTAGAATGTAAGTCAGTTTCATTCAGTGTAATTATTTTCCACATGTTATGCATTTTGCCTTTCTGCCACAATAAGTAAAGTTTGTGGGTAAAATTTGGAGAGATTCTTGTGGGCAGATCTAGAATTTGTAGGGCCTGCATAGCCTCTCAGTGACTCCTGTAATAGAAGTTTGCTTGGGCAAACTACTAAAAAAATATGCTCTTGATTTGAACTCAAATATGCTCTTGATTTGAGCTTAGTTCCATTAAGTATGTGGTTTTCATGGCAACACTGTGTAAATAGTTTTTATTGCCTTCTGGAATGCTTTCCAATTTTCCAGTTGAGACTGTGGCCTGGATTCCCATGGTGGTCTTGTATTAAAGATATAACCAGACTGAACTACATGAATCTTTTGAAGAGTATTCTATGTTGCTTCCTCAGTGAAAAACAGTTGCATCTAATCGGATTAATCCTGTTAACCTAGGATGTAACCACGAGTTTCAATAGTGCCAAAAGGAAATATAGATGAAATATGGGAATGCTTTACTAGGACGAGGGGAAATTTAGATTGTACTTCAGATAATAAGACACCTTGAGTAGATACTGAGAAGTATCCTTTTTAGTATATCTCTTTGTGTTTTAGGATTCCAGTGATTCATCTATTTATATAACCTTCTTCATTGAGAGGAAATATGAGATGTAATAAATTGTAATATAATCTTGCATGCAGTAAAATAATTCTATGGTTTTAAGCTGTAATTCGTATGTGATGAGTTTATATTGAATAAGCATTAATTTATCATATTTATTTTATTTTTAAACTTGTAATTAATTTTAGGGTGACTTGATTCACAGTGAATTTCTTTGTTTTTTGTTCAATTGTTCTTTGTTCAATTTATTTGTTACAGTCATATGACATTGACCAGTGAATGGAAGGAAATAGTGAGAAAACTTATTCTGATGTCTTACAAACTTTCTGCTGTAGTATCTCCTGTAGTTCAGAGTTCATCTCCAGAAGGTCTTATTCCAATGGATACTGACTTGGGTAATGCAAGAATATTCCTAAGATTCCTGACTTTTTTAATGCACTAACTTCAATGAATTTTATGTATTTTGTTTATCAAACTTGATGTCTCTTTGCTGAATCAAATAGTTTCATTTTCTGAGCCCCCCAGAACTGTGCATTCCAGTATTCTCTATATATATGTTGGTTCTGGTCAATATGATGCTGTATTTTCAATGTCATTGTAAAATTGAGATATGAATGCTTATTATTTCTCAAGAACATGCAGCTATTGAGTATAGGGCCAGTATATGTCTCAGAGTGCAAGACTATAAGAGGAATAGAATAGAACAGAACAGAACAGCTGGAAGGGACCTTGGAAGCCTTCTAGTCCAGCCCCCTGCTCAAGCAGGAGAACCTATACTATCTCAGACAAGTGACTGTCTAGCCTCTTTTTAAAAATCTCCAGTGATGGAACGCCCACGATTTCTGGGGGGAAGCTATTCCACTGGTTAATTGTCCTCACTGTCAGGAAGTTTCTCCTTAATTCCAGGTTGCTTTTCTCTTTGATCAGTTTTCAACCATTGCTTCTTGTCCTGTCCTCTAGTGCTTGGAGAATAATTTGACCCCCTCTTCTTTGTGGCAGCCCCTCAAATACTGGAATACTGCTATCATGTCTCCCCTATTTTTTTTAGACTAGCCAAACCCAAGTCCTGCAGCCGTTCTTCGTATGTTTTAGTCTCCAGGCCTTTGATCATCTTAGTTGCTCTTCTCTGAATTCTTTCCAAACTCTCAACATCTTTTTTGTAATATGGTGACCAAAATTGGCTGCAGTATTCCAGGTGTGGTCTTACTAGGGTTTTATAAAATGGTAGTAATACCTCGCGTGATCTTGATTCTATGCCTCTGTTTATACAAGCCAGGATTGTATTAGCTTTTGTGGCTGCTGCTGCACACTGCTGGCTCATGGTTAAGTGATCGTCCACTAAAACTCCAAGGTCCCTCTCACAGTTACTGTTTTTAAGCCAGGTCTCGCCCAGTCTGTACTTGTACCTTTGATTTTTCCTGCCTAAATGTAAAACTTTGTTTTTCTCCACATTGAAACTCATTTTGTTGGATAGGGCCCATTGTTCAAGTCTGTCAAGATCTTTTTGGATCCTGAGTTTGTCTTCTGGGGTGTTGGCTTCTCCTGCCAGTTTGGTGTCATCTGCAAATTTGATGAGTTCCCCTTCAATTCCCTCATCTAAATCATTGATGAAGATATTGAAGAGTACTGGGCCTAAAACGGAACCTTGTGGTATGAGCATTGCCTGGAAAGAGTTCGAATCTACTTTTGTTTGCTGGAAGTTTCATGACACTAACATAGCTGAGGACTTATTTGCTATGTAGCTGATTAATAATAGTGATTTATAACTTTTTGCCCTAAGCATCCATATAATTAGCAGAAATAGAACTGTAGGCTACTCAAAGTCTGTTGTGACCGAAGTAGCCTAGAAATCCCATAGATATATGCATACTTACATCCATTAAAAAAATGAATAAGTCCTTCTCTCTATTTGATACAGCTATATGCAAAAATTTGGCATCCTTGATTATATTGTATGTTTCAGAGAATCTCTTAAGTCAAGAAGTTTCAAACTTTTTCAGACTTCAGAATTTGTAAACAAAAATTCTTGGGACACCTGATCAAGAGACAAAGTTCTAGTGACAGATAGTTGGCTGCATTCAAATGAACATTTGTTGCCACATCAAGGTTCTGCAGAACAATTTGAAAAACCCTTTCTTAAAGCATCTGATTATACATTTTGCGGTAAATGTACTCATCCCACATACTGTGTTCACATACCATCCATACTCTCACAATTTCTCTTGATTCTTCAGCCCCCAAACATCTTCCTATGTGGACCGAGGAAATAATAACATTGAGGCTAGTAGATGGCTGTGACAAATTGCTATTTCATTTTAGATGAGGAGAATGATGTTTATTAGGAGTGATGGGCTGAAGAGTTTATTAGCATGTGTTCAGTCTTTGATTTGGTTTGGTCAAAAAACTTGATTTATTTGGTTTAAAGTTAAAAAAAGACAAAGATTTCCTTGTCAGTCATACCCACTCTAAGGCATGGCGCTCATCTCTGTTGGCCAAGGGAGCTGTGTTGTTTGAAAACAATTTCCATGGTCATGTGGCCAGCATGGCTCTATGCCAAAGTCATATGGAATGCTGTTACCTTCCCAGCGAAGTGGTACCTATTAATCTATTTGCATTTGCGTGCTTTCGAACTGCTAGGTGGGCAGGAGCCAGTTGAGTTTAAAGGAAGGGATTTAAAGGAAGTTTAAAAGAAGGGGACATAAATCCAAAACTTACAACTTGTTTTCCAGAAAAATCCATGCAAGCCATTGGAGTGAAATCATTACTAGCTATGTGTTTGAAAACTGAACTGGATTAGTTTCATGTTTTGTATTTATAGGATAACATAAAAGCATACATAATGTTTATCTGGTATAGACAGTGCCTTGATCAAATTTAAGCATGGCCAAGATAGAAAGTTGATAGGCCCACATGTGGTTGACATTCACATTTCCAAACATATACAGAAGAAGAGGAATGGAAACCAGGATTGGCAAATCCTTTCCAATTTTTCTCTTACACATTCATTTCTTTAATTATTTCTGCTCCATCATGACTGAGAGGCCATTCCTTCCTTAAAGTTGCCATGCCTTTTCTTTGATGAAGTAAGCAATGGATAGGGACACACCTGTTTTTTTCTTTCTCTTTCTCAAGCAGTTTGGGAACAGGACAAATGGTTCTCACCTAAAGACTGTATTGAACTTTTATGAGAAGTTTTAAAGTTAAGCAGAAGGCTGCCAAATATTAGTCTCAGAGCTATCTATAAACCTGTGGCTCCAAATGGTCTGCCCAAAGCATATGTAAAATGCATGTCTGCTGGTGGTGCATATAAGTAACAATAACCTACTGTTTTTAACTAGAAAAATGGGTCTGGCCTTGAGAAAATTTAATTAAAACCAAGAGAGAGAAAGGGTGACAAAAGCAGGGAAAAATTTGGAGTAGATCATTGTATGGATTTAGACTGGGATCACAGAGTGCAGGGTTACATGGCCTGTAGTTTCCAGATCTTTCATATTACATTCCTACAGTTTCTTCCATCAATCGAGCTGGCTGTTTCTGAAGAAGTAGAAGTGTAACATGTGTGGAGGAGCATAATGCTTCCATTTGAAGTGTAATAAATTATGGCTAGGTGAAGGTGAAAAAATGGGACTGATCATTAGGGTCAAAGGAGAGAGTGACAATGTTAATTTTAGAGCAAAAGAATAAGAGATCAGGAACTTTAAGGAAACTGCATTGATTGAATTAGAAGAGTTATATTACATAACCCTAACAAGAACTTCACACAGTGGTGAGGCAATCCTGATAGGTTGACTTTATGTAGTCATTATATATTTTAAAGTAAATTTTCTGTTTGCTCACAGAAACATCAGAGAGATTGCAGTCTATTCTACTTGAGATACAGCCATGTGATACAAATGATTACTTCACAGAAGCAAAATTGTTAAAAGAATATTACGGACCAGACTGTGGTGATGGGAGAGCTCCAAACATTTGTACTGAAATTAAAGGTAATTAAGGATGAAACAAGTTTGTGTCAAGGAAGATTATGATGAAGATTAGAGGATAATCTTGGAATTTTTATTCCAATAACTGTTATTCACAAAAGCCAAGGCTAGCTTTCTCAAATTTATTTATTTGAATCCAACTGATCTTCTTTAATCTGAGCTTAGTCTGTTGCCATAGCTATTCCAGAGAAATGTCATTGGGGACTGCTGGTTGCTTGCTGCTTCTTCTGTTCTCTTTTTTTTCTCAGCATAATTGTAAACTGTTTGGATTCAGTGCCTTTTAAAGCATTAGATGCCTAATAAATGTTGATTACTATTAAAGGAAGCTGAGAAAATTTGGCCTGAGAAAATTACCTACTTATACTAACAGTAGTAAATCTCAAAATGATTATTCTTATTATAAAAGTTTAATATTGGAGTCATCCAAATGAGTGCTGGAGATAACGGTAGTCCTCAGTTAACAACCACCATTCAGTGTCTGCTCAGAGTTGTAATGATATAGAATGAGTGTTGAATTCTTACGGCTGGTCCCTGAAGTTCTGGTTGTCCCACATTCTCCACAGTCACATGATTACAATCGGGATAATTGGCAACTGATTTGCACTTAAGACTGTGGGGTGTGGTGTCCCACAGTCATATGATTTAGGGAAGCCAGCAGAGAAAGTAGCAAGCTACTCGGGTAAAAATCTCCTTTGCCTGGAAGCAGCCATCTCAAGTCTCGTGGTGCTTATACCACATTGGCCTCTTCCACATGCTCTCGCTCACTGCACAGCAGCCATCGCAAGCCTTGCTACATTCATGCTGGGCTGTACTGGCCTCTCATTCACCCTCTCCTGCTCTGCTGCAGCCACTTATTTTTATTTTGAATTACAGTGGATGTGATTTGTAGGAAAGCTTGATTGTTGTGAGGAGAAGTATGATACTTTCCTAGGGGTGCAAATCAAGCTCCTTTCCATGTTGCGCTAATGTTTCTGAGACATATCTAATGCCTCCACTTTTATGTTAACAATGCAAGTATTTATCTTTTTTGCATTATCTTGGAGCCTCATGGAATTAGATTGGTGTTGGAGCGTTATAGAATCTCAGAATTGGAATAGAAGAGATTCAGATGCATCCATTCTATTCTGGAGAAGTTATAAATTATTGTTATATTTTATTGCACAGACTAGCTGATGCATATAGATCATTGGTATATTAAATAGAATTGTAAATTTTTTTTAGGTGTTTTCTAAAAGTTTAGATAAGATTGTAGAATAGTTTTTTCTTGTTATTGGTGTTCTGGTGATTCTAATTCTTTGGCATTCGGGCGGTCTGAACTCATCCTATATCTCACCTTTATTTCTGTTTTGAATAAAAGAGTAGAATGTCATCTTATTTCTCCTAAGTTTATTATTTACAAGAAGCCACTGACCATGAATATCCAGAGATTTGAGGTATTTTGTCAATAATATTGTGATGGGAATGAACATGAAAGGCCTAAAAACACTAATACAATTGTTTGATTTTTTCTTCCCAGGAAATAAAAAGTTGAAATCTAATGCTCTGCAAGCTTTTATCTTATCTTTGCAGCCAAAAAAGTTGTAGATCTAGTATGCATAATACTGCATGCATCTCTCTGAGCTCCCTGTCAATATTAGTCAGAATAGTGACATGGAACAGCTGAACTGTTTAATGAACTATATTCTTGTGCATGTGTTGAATGTTTCCAGTAGAAATGAATAGTTGAATATTGGGGAACTTCTAGGTGAATAAGGACTGTTTGAAGAGGTATCCATGAGCAATGGAGACAACCACTGCTGTAAAGAATCTATCCAGAGAAAGAAAGGGAGATTACATTCTAAATGGCAGCTCCTCACGAAAGAAACAAACAATAGTCTCCCATGGATTGAGTGCCAGGAGCCAATTGAGCAGCAGTGAGCCTTTTATACAGAAACTAAGCCAGCTAAACTCACTTTCTAATCACATTCAGAAATGTTCAATTTAATACTTTATATATATTAAAGACTTTTAAAATAGTGAGCTTACCTTGGCACCTGGGGAGTTTTATTTCTTCAACTTTAAGGAATTTTAAACAGAGATTTAAGATAAATTGTAAAATAATATACAATTGGAAAAAAAGCATTAAAAAGATTGATTTCAGAAAGTTTTAAATGAACTAGGAGACCAGAGAGATTTGGAATGTTGGCTATTTTTGCTGTAAGATTTGAAAAACAATAATTAAATAATATACCATGGGAAGTGACTGAAGCAGAACTAAACTGGTATTAACTGAGGCTTGTTGAAGGTTGCAAATGGACACTAGAGGGAACTAAAGCACTAGGTAGAAAAGAGTTAAAATGGCTAAGCTGACTATAACCTTTACTTGTCATAAAGAATCCTTCAAAATGGACTGAGGCATTAATAATATCTCAGATTGGTATAGATGCCAGTAGTTAAACTTCTAGAAGCAAATGTGGATAGTTAAAGTGACTTGCGTTGTTTGTTTGTGTCTGTGTGAGACCTGATCGGGTTCTAGCGGTAGTTAATTTTTCTTTGAGTGAGGGGATTGTTCTTTTACCTCTTACAGAGGCCTTGGTTCACCCCCTTTTCAAGAAGCCATTGCTAGACCCCAATATACTGGACGACTTTCATCCAGTAACTAACCTTTCCTTTTTGGGAAGTTGGTTGAGAAGGTGATTATTCAATAGCTTCAAAAGGCCTTGGATGAAGCAGATTACCTATATCTTTTTCAATCAAGATTCAGACCCAGATGTGGAATAAAAACAGCATTGGTTGCATCTTGGATGATTCCGGGCATGTGAGATGGGGGTTATGCATCAATCCTTCCTGTATTTGACTTCTCAGCAGCATTTGATACCATTGAACAGGATATCCGCCATTGAACAGGATATCCGTCATTGACTTGGAGGATTAGGGATGGGTAGCATAGTGTTGTACTAGATTGCTTCCTTTCTTCAGGGTTGATTCAGTTAGTGGTGATTGAGGAGGAGAGGTCCCGCCCTTAAGTCACAACTAAGTGGGGTGCCACAGGTGCTCTCCTCTCTCCTATTTGGTGCTCTCCCTTTTCCTATTCCTATTCATCCTCTCTCCTAAGTGAGGCCGCTTGGTGAGTTCATCCATTGCCTTAGGGTGAAATCTCATTATGCTGATGATACCCAACTATACATCTCTGTCCCATGTGAATTAATCAGTGATATGAAATTTTATCTGGGTACCTGGAGGCTGTGATAATCTAAATGGAGGACAACAAGCTTTGGCTGAATTCTGGTCAGACTGATTGGGTTTTGAGGCTTACTGATTCTAGGACTATGCCATCTTTGGTGCTGGATGGAGTGGCACTGCCCTAGGCAGACTCGGTGTGCAATCTGGGTTTTTTTCCTAGAGTCATGACCCAAGAGCAGGTGGTAGCATTGGCTAGGAATTCCTTTGCACAGTTTCACCCCTTCTTGAATTGGAAGCTCTACTCACAATCACTAATCATTTCCAGATGCACTTTACATGGGGGTTGCCCTTGAAGAGTATAAGTAATCCTCTACCTACAACCTCTGCTGATTTTATGACCTTTCTGCTGTGGTTTTTAAGTGAGTCACAAAAGTGAAGTGAAGTCATTAAGCAAATCTGGCACACACACACACACACCATTGACTTTGCTTGTTGGAAGCCAATTGGGAAAGTCACAAATTGTGAAGATGTGAACATGGGATTCTGCAATTGTCATAAGTAGGAGCCATTTGCAAAGCATCTGAATTGTAATTGTGTGACAGAGGGTGATGCAACGGTTGTAACTCTGAGGGTGTTTCCCCCCCCCCATGTGGGTTGTAGATTTAATTTTGTAAATAGTATTTTTCATTTTTAATAATGCTTTCTTTATATTTTATAATAACTTTTATATATTTGTCATTTTATTGATTGTTGTATGCTACCCAAAGTCACTTTTTATGAGATGGGCAGCTGTATAATTATGATAAAAATGTATTTTTTACCCAAGTTGTGTGATACATTCTATTAATTATTAGTAGAGTAGTATGACATTGTGAGGGAAGTCTAAAAGAAGTCCTGTTTGAAGGATAAAAATCTGCTGCATTTTATTTATTTTATTGACTAATGGGCCAGGCAGGATATTTAAAATGTAGATCCGTTTTGGGAAATGTTCTTTATGTTGCTGTTCACATTAAGAACATGGAGTAGTTGAATTCCACAGATTTATCAGAATCTGCATTCCAAACAAATAAAACAGTAAAAAGAGGGAACAGCTTGTAAAAGGATTCAATTTTGCCATCTTCCCTGTTTAATCATAGGAATTCATGTTTATACACATAGATTTTAACAGTTATTAGTAATAAAAATAATGATCTTTCAGTAGTTGAAAATCAGGAGGAGTTTGATAGTATCTTTTTTTTATAAATTACATTAAAAGGCCTAAGGTTGTAGTATTATGAATCTGATGAAGTAAACTGCAGCTCACAAAAACTTACACTTTTAAATAAAACTTGTTAGAAAAGGTGCTACCAGACGCCTGATATTTTGCTACCATAAGCTAACAGGGCTGTCCTACAGAGCTAGTCTATTTTATCATTTGTATACTGTGGGTCAATATATTTTTCCTAATTAAACATGACACTCCATGCATTAGGTCTGTCTCTGTACATTGCAGATTTTTGACACAATGTGCTGATGCACAACAGATGTGATGCACAACAGATGTGACACACTTTTGGTAAGGAAAGAGGAGGGAGTGGGTTTGATTAGGGTAGTCCAGGTTTGCAGATGTTTGATTTATAGAAATAAATTGAGTGGTGGGAGGCATTTATTTAGCTTATGCTGCTGAACCATATGGGTCAGTTACAAAGTGAATACAAGATTTTATGACTTCATTGCTATTTTCGGTTTTCTCTGCACATGGATGTTGAAGAGAATGAAAACTGACTCTATATTCAGTATCAGGACTTTGTCCGTGCAATGCCAAATAGAGGAAGCATAGATCAATCATCTGGTCAAAGCTAACATTTCAGCAGCATAACAATCAATACATAATGAGCATTTGTAGTGTGAGATCATATACCATCAAAAAACAGAACTACATTTCATAACTTGCCACTAAATGTTCAGAGGATGTTGCTTGAAGGTTAATGTGTGTTCACTTGAGATGGTTATAAATCCTGTTTCTTGAAAATATGCCTGGGTTTTGAAACACAGAAGTTTTCTTATACCAAGTCACCTAAAAGAAATATCTACACCAGAGTTCCATAATTTGATGCCAAAAGATCACTAGATTAATTGTTTTAAGGGCCAAAATTTTGCAAGGTTTTAGATGCACTGCTTCTGAGCTGCAGCCCAAGCTGTAATCTCTTAATTGTTTTCTAGGCTAGTTACTTTCTATTTCTTGAATATTCGAACCTGTCATTTCTAATTCTAATTCTACTTGGCTGGTTTTGTCAACTTTATTCATTTAAACGCCAAGACTGAGTTTGTTCTGTGCAAACTTACATTTTATTATTTGGTTGAATTAAATTATTTAGTTGTTTTGACAATGTATTTAATCTTACTTATTTCATGGATAATGTTGATTTACCCTTATTGCTCAAAGATTACATTGCTAAATACTCTTGGTGGAATGATTTTTAAAAGATTGTTAGAGCTGTTGTAAGACGTTTTGCTTTGTGTCTTATTTTTTTAAGGTAAAGAACAACATACAAGTGATGTCACAGCTCAAATGGTGTTGGTATGTTGCTGGCGAAGCATGAAGGAGGTTTCATTACTTCTGGGAAAGTTATGTCAGCTTCTACCTGTACAGATTCTTCCTAGTTGTTCAGATGCACTGATAACAGTGGATCAGGTAGGGTATCCTAAGATGTTATGATTTGTTCATCCAGAGAATTTCAGTGTTTACTGGATGAATTATTGGAATCATTTATCCTTTCACAGTTCTATAGTTCCCTGACTGGCATGTTCCAAATAATAACAATATCTTGATGAAAAATAGATAGGAAGAATTGTTTGGGGAAAATATTAACAGCAGTGTGCTTATTCTAAAATGGGGATCTTTTTAATTTTTTCCTTTCTCTTAATTTGACGTTCTTAATTAGTTCAAAGAACTTATTTAAGCAATGTTCTAGGGCAGCTCATGAATACTTACAGTAAGAGAAATAGTGTTGAAGTAAGAATATTATAGCAGTGCAAATTCTGACATTCTAATTCAGTATATTTTACTTTATTACCAAATATGGAATTCTCTTGGAAGAGGTTTTTTTAAAAAACAAAAAAACAAAAAACTAACAACCCATGCCCCATTGGGTCATCATTTCAGAGATTTTTTTTCTTAACAGAGAATGACCATGATAGGCAAAAAGGCAGTGGGAGCAGAAGCAATTTCCAGTTTCCTGCCTGCTCCTCCATTGAGTTTCCTTGTAGGAAGCGAGCAGGGGACCTTTGAAATCCTGCCTGCTGCATAAGTTGGTGGAGTGTGCGGAGGGGGTGATGCAGACTAGGAAGGATGCAAAGGTCTTCCCTTCCCCTCTCCTCTCCTCCCCACTGGTAAGTGGCTGCTGCTGAATTGGAGAGGAACAGGGAGATTGCAAGACTGGTTTTGGAAACTCAGATAACATTTAAAATGAAGATCACATGTCTGCATCAGCAGCATAGCAGCAACCAGTAGCACTGAAGCAGCCACAACTGTAGAAGTCATGGGTTCCAAATTTTGGACACATTCTGTAAGTTAGACCATTTGAGGTACCTTGGTTCAAAACCTTTTGCCCTATGATGTACCATTTCACCCAGTTAAAAGTCATGATGAGTGTTTTAATAGAATATAGATGCTTTCCTCTGTGTTCCAGCCGTATAGTCTTAGGAATCAACTTAGGATAGTGCTTATATGTATATATTAGAGTTCATTTACTTCTGCATTTATGTTTTCCATTTGGCAAGCAGAAAGGTGAGATTTGATGAAATTACCATTTCAAGTAAAGCTTTTATGGTCTGTAATTTTGGATAACAAACACATTGATTGATTGAGGATATCATATTCTCTGTAGGCTAGATGACAGAATTATGCTCACTCAGACCTGTTTTTAAACCTCTCCCCTCCCAATTTTTTAAGACCATGAAGGCAAGCACACCATCTGGGACTGTTCAAGAGAATGGACTGCAGTGTTTACAAGAAATTGGCTTACCACAAGTATTTCATTTGGAAATATTTTGGATTTATTAGATTTCTGTTTTTAATTGATGACCCTTTCCCTTTCCCATATGGTTTTAACCAGTCAGTTTCCAGCCTTAGAGACTGATATACGTGATATAGATTTTTTCCCCTTTTTTGTGTGGGAAGTTTATGATGAGAGTTCAAAAATAAAACTCTAGTTCTTCAAAATGATGATACCATTTTAGACTGAAGAAGTATTGATGTGCTGAATATAGAGTTTTGGAAATAATTCTAACATGTTTATTTACACATTGTCTCAAACAGATGTTTTCAGCTGTCTCATAGCTGTATGCGCAGTCTTGCAACATTTTGGAAGTGCAGAGAAATGACCACCAATATACCATTAAGCTCCTTTTCTGTTCCAAGTCAAACAGAAATTGGTTTTAAAGAGTTACGTTCACCTTTTAAAGCCAATGCCATGCATTTTGCCTGAAAACGTAGCCATAAATATTGCTGTTTGGTCAACAGCATTTGTTTTTGGAAATCTCTTTCATTTCTTAACACTTTATCATGCTATAACCTTGATTACTGCTTGCAGATAATAAATCTGAATAATTATAAATAAAACAATCCTAATAATGTTGAATATTTTTTGTCCATTCAGTTATATGCATTGAATGTATGGTTACATAGATCTTATTTAACTCTGTTCCCGAGTTCATTTCACAAGACAACTGCATATGCAAATTCTTCTGGTATAGAAACGCATAGCATAATTCCTTTGCATGAGCGATCAGAAAACAGAGAATATTAAAATTTGGTAATTTGAATGTTCAAATATTTGAAATTCTATATAAGGTTACAATGTTTGTATATATATAAAGTAATGATTCATGAAATACATTTAGTCTCTTGTGAACTTTTCAAGGTGCATATTAATCCCCTGGACAGCTTCTTCCCAACTCTTAACATCTTGCTTCCATGTATACCACATTATATTTTGTTTTCTCTCCAGCACTATAGTATGTGATCTGTAGAGAAGCTTTATGTTTTGGAATTGTGGTTATGTGACTATGGAGGTAGAAATGCAATCATCTTAATTTACTTGCTGTAAATATTGGTAAGAGCTAGTTTGTTGTAATGATGCCTTAACTACCATCAATTAGCACTGGGCTAGAATTCAGGAGATTGTGAATTTTTTTTACAGTGTTCTCTAAAGGGAACCAGCCTGTTAATAGAGTGATAATCAAAGTAATATTCTGAAATAAGCCTTGTTTATTTGATTAAGGCTTCCTCTATTAGAGCCAATTTGATGTAGTGGTTAAGGCATCAGGTTAGAAACCAGGAGACTGTGAGTTCTAGTCCCACCGTAAGCACAAAATGTGCTGGAAGACCTTGAATTAGTCACTCTGTTTCAGCCATGGAAAGGAGGCAGTGGCAAACCACTTCCAAAAACCTCACCAAGAAAACTTCAGGGATCTATCCATTAGTCATCAGGAGTCAAAAACTGACTCAAAGGAACATATTTACACTAATATTGTTTATACAAGGCTCTACCTATATTGCATCTGTGCATAATATGTTGCTGCTGTTTGCAGCAAGAGTACTAAGAGACAATGAAAGGGAAAACTTTCAGTGAACTTGTGTAATAACATAAGGACATAGTCCATTCCTAAATTATTGCATTACAATAACATTTCAACATTTATAGCATTACTACGGCTACTGTTAGGTTTTTAAAATTCAAATTATATATATTCCAATTTCCCTTAAAACAATTGTTAATGTAATTAATTTAAAATGAATGGAAACAACATTACTAAAACAGAGGTATACAAATTTATTGTGTCTTTCTTAGCTGAGCTACTTTACACTGAAGAAAGGTGATAAACACTTAAAGGCTACTCTTTGTGGAATATTCTATTTATAATATTTATAAAATAATAAATAAATAAATAAATATTAAGGCAAGAATCCTTTTTTTTATTGCCTGTTCATTTGTGAAGGAATGTTTGATTTTTTTTTTTATGTGGAGAAACATCAAATTTGATCTCACCACCTGTCTGAAGTGGCACATTTTAGCTATAGAAATCATACTGGCATTTGTCAGTGGTAGTTCTAAATTTCTCCCATGAGCTATCCCAAATGTACTTTTGAAAAGTTCAGTTCAGAATTGAAGAAGCTTCTTGGATGAGAAGAGAAACAAAGTCTGTTTGCCTTTTGAAAAGCACCTTTGGGACAATTATGACCTGGATTATTGAGAATCTCCATAGACATTATTCTATGAACTTATATTCTTTTTTCCCCTCACATACACTTCTAAAGTCTGAGTAGGGTGAATAATGTATGTATGTATGTATGTATGTATGTATGATTAATCATTTACCTGTATTCATAGTTCATTTGTCAAAAGTGTTTCTGTATACATGGCATACATTTTTCTCTTTCCTCCCCCCTGCCAGGTAAAAGATATTGGGGAATATTTCAAGAATCATCTCTTAAAGTCAAGACATAGAGGAGCATTTGAGCTAGCTTATGCTGGCTTTGTAAAACTTACTGAAGTATTCTCAAGGTAAAGTGTTCTATCTGTTATGAACTCCTTTATTTTTAATACTTATCTGAAAGTAGCCATTGCTTATCTGGATTTATTGTCCTTTTTGCAGAAATTTTGAGGACAAATTTGGTGCATTTTACCTGCACCAAATAATGTCTTCTTTAACCAAAGTACCTCCTCACCTTCTATTTTCTCCAAGGTAAATGTCATCTATAGAGTCAACCAAGCCTTCAGAGTGATGGCTTTTCTCCCATGAAACCAGTTGTCCCCTGATATCTAGACTGTTCCCCCATTGTTGTGCTTCCAAAGACTTTGAAGAGATAGTCCTCATCTGAGAACAAAGAGGATTGAGCTATTAGGAAATGTTGTTTCAAATACTATGATTTTATTTTAATGCTTTTGTTGCTTGGTGCAGAGCCATTTTGAACTCTGTGGTCTTCAGCTTATAGTAAGTGAAAGAATAAATGATAATTGAAGCAAAAAGCAAGTGGTCTTTCTGTATACTTTGAAAGCCAAAAATATATCTGTAAGGGACAGATTTTAACTCCCATTGTGAATTAAATTTAACAGCTTAATATCACATTTTACATCAGTTGTATCTTCCAAGATAATCTCACCTAAGCCATACTGGAATAGTGTAACAGATATAACTATGGCTTATGTAACTAGATGGCTCATGCACGGCTGCTTCACAAGACACAGTTGTGCAAAATATGGAGACCCAATTTGGTGTAGTGATTAAAGTGCTGGTCTAGAAACCAGGAGACTGAATTCTAGCTGGCTGGGTAGTCACACACTCAGCTCAACATATCACACAGAGTTGTTGTGGAGAAAATGTAGCAGGAGGGAGTATTATGAATGTTTGCCTCCTTGAGTTACTTAATAAGTAATAAAGGTGGGATAAATAAATAAAATTTAATTATTTGTTTGTTTGTAAATAAATAAAATAAATCTTCTCTTTGTCACCACTGCAACTTAGCAATCAGGGACAGCTAATGATCAAAAACCCCTGTTATAAATTTGCTCTTTCAGGAAGTGGAGCTGGAGATAGAACAGAACAGAATAACAGAGTTGGAAGAGACCTTGGAGGTCTTCTAGTCCAGGGGTGTCAAATTCGCAACATCACGTGACGTGTCGTGACGTATCGCACCTTTTTTCCATTGCTGGCAATGGGGTGGGCACAGTTTCGGCATGACGCATCTGGCCCTAGGGCCGGCAGTTTGACACCCCTGTTCTAGTCCAACCCCCTGCTTAAGCAGGAAACCTTATATCATTTTAGACAAATTGTTGTTCAATCTCTTCTTAAAAACTTCCAATGTTGCTTCGTAACTTCTGAAGGCAAGTTGTTCCACTGATTAATTGTTCTAACTGTCAGGAAATTTCTCCTTAGTTTTAGATTGCTTCTCTCCTTGATTGTTTTCCATTCATTGCTTCTTGTCCTCCCTTCAGGTGCTTGGAGAAGAGGTTGACTCCCTCTTCTTTGTAGCAGCCTCCTATCATGTCACCCCTAGTCCTTCTTTTTATTAAACTAGAGTGACATACCCAATTCCAGCAACCATTCTTTATATGTTTTAGCCTCTAGTTTCCTAATCATCTTTGTTACTCTTCTCTGCACTCTTTCTAGAGTCTTAACATCTTTTTTATATCTGGCAACCAAACGTGGATGCAGTATTCCAAGTGTAGCCTTACCAAGGCATTATAAAGTGGTATTAACACGTCACGTGATCTTGATTCTATCCCTCTGCAGCCTAGAACTGTGTTGCTTTTTTTTGGCAGCTGCAGCACACTGCTGGCTCATATTTAAGTGATTGTCCACTAGGACTCCATGATCCCTATCACAGTTACTATTATTGAGCAAGGTACCACCTATACTATACCTGTGCATTTGGTTTTTCTTGCCTAAATGTATACCCTTACTTTTTTTACCATTGAATTTCATTTTGTTAGATAGCGCCCAATGTTCAAGTCTGTCCAGATCCTCCTGTATCTTAAGCCTATCTTCTGGAATGTTGGCTATTCCTACCAGCTTGGTGTCGTCTGCAAATTTGATGAGTTCCCCATCTATCCCCTCGTCCAAATCGTTGATGAAGATGTTGAAGAGCACTGGGCCCAGGACAGAGCCCTGGGGCATCCCACTACACACTTCCCTCCATGTAGATGCGGTTCCATTGAGGACCACACACTGAGTATGGCCGGTCAGCCAGCTACGAATCCATCTGGTGGTGATGCTGTCTAACCCGCATTTTTCTATCTTATCAAGTAGTAGGTTGTGGTCTACTTAATCAATGCCTTACTCAAGTCCAAGTAAATTATATCCACAGCATTCCTCTGGTCCATTAAATTTGTCACTTTGTCAAAGAATGCAATAAAATTTGCCTGGCATGATCTGTTTTTGACAAATCCATGTTGGCTTTTGGTTATGACTTTGTTTGCCTCTAGGTGTTCGCTGATTCATTGCTTGTTTATCTTTTCCAGAATCTTCCCAGCTATTGAGGTCAGGCTGATAGATCTGTAGTTTCCTCGATCTATTTTTTTCCTTTTTTGAAGATGGGAACTACACCAGCTGTTTTCCAGTCCTCTGGTAGTTCCCTGGTGCTCCAGGATCTTTGACAGATATAGTTCAGTGGTTCTGAGATCACATCTGTTCCTTCAGAACCTTGGGGTGTAATTCATCTGATCCTGGTGATTTGAACTCCTCTAGGGTGGACAGGTGCTCACTTACCATTTTCCTGCCTATTTTAACTTGTATTCCTAATCTGTTTTTATGGTACCGTTTTTGATAGGTTGGACTGTTTTTTCCTTTTGTGTAAAGACAGATGCAAAAACAAGTTAAGCAGCTCTGCTTTCTTCCTGTTGCTTGTCACCTTTTTGCCACTTTCTCCCATTAATGGACCAATTGTTTCCTTGACTTTTTTCTTGTTGAAAGAAGCTATTTTTTTGTTATTTTTGACTTTAGTTCATTTTGAGCCTTAGCTTTCCTCACTTCATCTTTGTGGGCTCGGGCTATTTGTTGATATTTTGCCTTAGTTATGTGCCCCTCTTTCCACTTTTTATACTTGTCCTTTTTGTCTTTCAATTTATCAGAGAGTTCTTTATGCAGCCATGCTGGTTTCTTTTGAGAATTGTTATTTTTCTTCTTCATTGATATTGTGCTAGACTTACTGGGCTTTTATAATCTTAGTTTTCAAAGTTTTCCAAGCTTTTCCTCTTGAGGATTCTCATCCATAAAATCCTTCCCAAGCTCTAAGTTTATTGAAATTAGCTCTCTTAAAGTCTTAAGATTCTAGTTTGACTTTGTTCTATTGCTTGTGCTTGCACAATGTTGAATTCCAATATTGCATGATCACTCCCCCCCCAAGGTACCTGTGACTTCAGCACCTTCTATCATTTCATCTCTGTTAGTGAGAATTAAGCCAATATGGCTGATCCCCTAGTTACCTTTTCTACTTTTTGGGAGACAGAGTTGTCTGCTAGGTTTGTCAGCAACCTGTTTGGTCTTCCACTTGGTGCAGAGTTTGTCTGCATATGATTATTTCTTGGCTCAAGATGCAATTAGGGGGCATTTGTGTCTTTGTACTCTACTTTGTGCAAGATTCACTCTGATAGTTTTCTAAGGGGGAGATAGTGTTAGAGGATATAAAGTTAAATATATCAGTGAGGTATTGCAGAAGGAGAGTATTGTTGGTGTAGAATAGAATTAGACTTTGATATTTCTTTGGTTAACCAGTATATTTCAAATGTAATTTGAATTTGTAATTCAAATGTAATTTCAATATGTACCATTATATTTCAAATAATTACACAGCAAAGTTTAAATTGAAGCAAGGAGTCTACTAAATTATTTTTAGCCTGCTATACTTGGGTGGGGTGGAAGGATGCAGATTGTGTGAAACATTTATTGTATTCATTGAAAATGATCAGAGAAAGTATTTCGAATATGTAGGCGACTAAATTTTCCTCTTGCCAATTAAAATAGTCTGAGAAACCACAATGAGTATTTGCTGAATTGGAACCACAATGATTTATACATCAGCAAACTATGTTTTCAAGAGAGGTTTTGCAGATTATATAAACGAGTTGCTTATTAAATCTGATATGGGCTTGGACTCTTAAGTTGGGTAAAGTCATGCTTGGATCTGTGACTAGCATGTTATTTTTAAAGATTTTTAGGGAAACTTGTTTCCCATGGAAATAATTTTTCAGCCAGTCTAGAGTGTTGCACAGTTGCCAAATTAAAGGGAGTAGTCTTTTTTTTGTTTTTAAAGTCAATAGTTCTTAATATTTTTATTACTTCAGGATAACCAAAATTTTGCTTGCACCAAAATGTGCAAGTTAATGGATAACTGAACAAGATTAAATTACTTCTGGCATTATCAAAGCACTACCATGTTCCATGTTCCAATTCAGCAAATACTCATGTTAGGGGTCTGTCAGATTTCATTCCAGTATATTTTTGTCTTTCTGTTAATCTCAGCAGAAGTTAAACTGTTTGTTCAAAGATAAGTGCAGCAACTTATTTTCAACTGTGTGGTAGTTTGGTTGTATTTTCTTTCATGTTACATTCTTTGGGAATTCTGGTTGCCATTTCTGCAGATTTTTCAAAGAAACAGTTGAAATGTAAAGTCTCAAGATAGAGGAGAACTCAGCAGGAATGTTAGTAGAATGTTGTTAGTTGATATCACATAGCTCTGGTTTATTTAAAATCCAGGAGAAGTTCCACATGTATCTTTCTAGATTAAAAGAGTCCAAGCCCGTATCAGATTTAATGAGGAACTCATTTATATAATCTTATGTAACCTTATTTTAAAACATAGCTGATGAATAAATCATTGTGAACAGCAATATTCAAAGTAAATTAAGCAATAAACCAAAACTGTTAATTACGGCAGCAATAATTACTTTTTAAAGGTCATCTGAAAAAAATCAGTTTTCATAAATTTTATTCATGTTAGTAATGTAAAGATAAGACAAAAAGGCAAGAAAAAATACTTCTTAATGGACATTTCTTATTAGTGTATAGTTGGTTGGTTCCTGAGATGGCGTTGACTACTTTCTCCCATTAGTCTAGTTATTATGATATGTACTGCCTATTTATGAGTTTTACAGTTTTATCAATAACTGGTTCCCCATCCATATTTGAAGAAATATCTGAAAAAATAATAGATTTGGGTCAAAGTCTGCACTGAAACATAGAAAATATAGCTCATTTTTCATCTTCTCCCTCTTCATTTTGCTGACTTAAATCAAACACTCTTTTATTGGTCCCACACTCATCACCAGGATTTTTTCCCCCATGGCTTCTTAAAGGAATTTAAATTTTATTTGGGCAGAATATTGACATGTAAAGAACTTCTGGCTGAAGTTGGAGCACTATTTTAAGCTCTTTTAAATAATTGTATTTTAATTATTACTATTTTTTTCTGCCAAAGTACTGTATTGAGTACTTTCCATGTAAGAGAGGAGTAATAAGTCCCATGCACAGATATAAATTATATTTCTGTTTTTCTAGTATTTCAAGAGGTCTATTGATTCATGTACTCTCCAGTAAGTTAAAGATTGATAAAAAGCAAAAATTGTGTAATACAAACTGTTTGGGGGAACTTAGAAAAGAGCAGTAATAAGGCAGTGCTGCCACTTTCTGTAGAAAATTAATTTATTGCCACAATCTATTTTTCAGGAAGACAGGCTAAGTCCAACATTGTAGAGAAACGCATAAATAACCTTGAAAAAGTATGCAGAAGCCCTTAAGACAAAAGATTAGCTTTGGATAGTGAGATAGGTGGCATATACATTTAATAAATAAATAGAAATTTATAAACTGCCTTGATTATGTTTGATATAAGATGGGGAAGAAAAACATTGTGAGTCTTTAAGGTTCCGTTGTTATCCACAAGCAATGTTTCTTATCCTTGGCAACTTTAAGATGCATGGACTTTAACCGTCAGAATTTCCCATCTAGTATGCTTACATAGGAATTCTGGGAGTTGAAGTCCATACATCTTAATAAAGTTGAGAAACACTGGGGTAATGGAAGGAAGGAAGCACACAGGAAAATATATAATGAACATGAAGACCTGGATCTTCCCACACAAGGATTAGACTAGCATGAGGGTGTAAGTGGGAGTCTGTTTGGTCTGGTGTCGGGTGTGGGGGGAGAATGGTGGTTTTGTTTTAACTCTGTTTTTACTCATGGTTGTGAGCTGCCTAGGATCATTATATGAGATAGGTAGCCATATATGTTCTGTAAGTAAATAAATGACAAATTATTAAAGAGAGATCCAGAGATGCTCAATTGAAAGATTTCCATTGGAAGAAAACATAGGAGCAGTTAAACTTTACAGAATGAAGGCGTATTTTCAGTGTGATTATGTATTGCTGCATATTACAGCATAGTTATGAGGGACTCCCTTCTCTTGTATTAGGAAAGGATGACATTTGGCCATTCCAAAATACACTGCCCTGAATTTTTAGATTTTACCAATTAGCTATTAAAGAAAAATATCTATTGTAAGAGAATAGCAACTATGGGGACAAAATTGCTGTCACCTAATGCTCTTTAATAATGCAGATTTATAAAAATAAGAAACATCATGTTGGGCAATGCCAAAGGAATTCTTGTCTGGTGTATTTGAAATAATCCTTTTTGAAAACTAATGATTTTCCTTCACTTATCCAATTCTTCCAAAATATTAGATCTTCTGCATCAAAATATTAAACATTTTGTAGCACATTTCTTCAGTTTTGCTTTCTAGCATTCCCTATTCTTAATAGGTTTGTTTTCCTACTCTTAATAGGTGTAATAATGAAGATTTACACAAATTGCCACAGCAATGGTTATACAGTGTCCTGGAAGAAATTAAATCTAGTGATCCTTCATCTAAACTGTGTGTCACCAGACGCAGTGCTGGAATTCCTTTCTATATACAGGTACCATATGTATTTGATCTTGATATGATCACAATTTCTGGACTGAATCATTTGAGAAGCGCACAGTGTATTGTTAGTTAAATACTAAGAAATGTTTGGTTGGATTATTCTAATCTAATGGTATTAGAATTTCTTCCAATTCTCTTGGTACTTTGCAAAGACCTGTAAAGCTTAACTGGACTAACAAGCCTTTTTGAGTTGTTATTAGTAATATTTTAGATGAAATACAGTTATATCTTTCTGCCCACAAAATGGGCATCTTTTGTCAAATACTGTACTTGCTTTGAAGTCCTACATATTGTTTACAAATATGATTTAGGAGAACGACTTGAATTCAAGACTAATGCCTAATACAATTCTACTGGGGATTTAAAACAATAGCAAATGTACAACTTGATAACTACATACATACCGTTCACTTCCAATTAAAGATTTTTGAAACACAAATAAAATTTAAAAAATCTTCAGAGAACACAAAACTATAATTGATTCTGATAATTATAGTTATGGACTTAAGTGATCTATATGGATTAGATTATATTAGATAACCTTTATTGTCATTTTTTCCTGTGGGCACAATGGCACACATTAAAAATGAAATTTAATTGCTTCCTCTCACATACAACATATGTATAGACCCTTACATATAAGTAACATATAAATGTTAATCACTGTCCATCTTGAATACATAACGAAAGGAGGAAGCTATATGGAGACTAAAGAATGAAATGCAAATTAAATGAAATACAAAATATTATATATGCTACAATACAAAATAAAAGAACAAAGAATCTAGAAGGAAGGCTTGGTCATGATGAGAAGATACTTTTAATATTCAACCCTCACACTTTAGTTAAATCCAACACATATGTTCATATAAATATATTGCAGAGTCCAAAAGGAGGGTGTTTCCGCAAAGCTGCTGTTATAGGATTACGGCCCTTCTGAAGCATATTTGGTATAGTGTATGCAAAAAGAGAAGAGAAGATCCCTTTAGCATTGTATCAGTCTTACATTTTCTATGTTCCAAGTCTGTTTTAAAGATAATCATAACACTGAAGATAGAAGAAATTCAGAATTATATTGGAGAGTTGCTCTTAGGTTATTATCATTTTATTTGCTCATGGATTTTGGAAACTTGTTCTCTGAAATGGGACAGAATACAAAATAGTATCAAAGATGCTGAAATGAAAAGCACATGTGAACACATACACAAAGACTAATTTGTAGCTTCTCTCATAGTGTACTTGCCTGCTCCTTCCAATCTTTGGTTTTCCATTTAGTATTTGAGTCAATTACTATTTTGATGCCACTTTTATGGCTGAAATGTTGAACAGTCTCTACTTGCTATATTTTCTCATTCATCTCAGTAAACAACATGAGCATTTATGGAGTTGGTGATACATTTTTTTCTTACAATTTTCTACTTCCTTTATCCTAAATATAATAGATTTAAAGAACTTTTAATTTTTTAATGAATTGCTTCAATTTCCTAAAAAGATACTGTATGAGAATTCTGCATAAGCATGACACTGAAATGCAAATCACAATTCTGCATTTTGCTTGATTGAAATGTTTAAATGTTCTTTTTTTACTTCTTGATACTTGAAGCTTATCTTTGGTATTTCCAAGTTGTCATGTTTAAATGTAATAAAAGTGAGAAATGTATATTACAGTATATCATTTTATTTTATTTCTTTTTTTTATTCCAGGCCTTATTAGCTTCAGAACCAAAGAAAGGTAAAGCAAGTCTACTAAAAATGACCATGAAAAGTTTGATAAACTTGGCTTTACCTTCAGATATGCTCGCAAGTATAATTTCTCAGGTAATCTCTCTATCTTTATATCTCTTTCTCTGTTAATTCAAAGGACAAGGCTGTGAGCAGAATTTAAATTTGATATGATTCCTTCTTCTATGCTTAGAATTTCTCATCTTCTATCCAATTTTAATTAAATTGAGGGCAGACTTTTGGGAGCCAAATCTAAATACCAAGGGCCTTAAATTACAAGTCCTGTGGAATGATTGTGAGATATAGGAGGGTACTGATTAGGACTTGTACCCCATTTGTATTTGGGTTTTTTTTGTAATAAAGTTGGCATACATAATTTTGTGATACATTTCAACTAAAGTTCTTATGTTAACTCCCCCCCCCCCCCAGGTTCATGCATTAAATATCTTGAGAGCTTTATTCAAGGATACCCGCTTAGGTGAAAATATCATTCCTTATGTGGCAGATGGAATGCAAGCAGCAATATTAGGTTTTACTTCTTCTGTCTGGGCAGTAAGTTGATCCTTTACTTGTAGTATATTAAGTTTGAAAGCATTGTATTAATGGTGACCAGACCAGGGATTATGGTTTTCTATAACTTTATAATGTCTGATTTTTTTAATAAATTATTTTTTATAAATTAGATAGAAGGTATGCTGAGTATAGAGCTAACCTGCTTTCATAGAACACATGCTATGAAACGTATAAAACCACTAAAATTGGCTATTATATCCACTAACTTTTCATTTGATTTTTATTTAGTATTTTTACACTAAAGGCTAAACATTTATTTGACTGAAAAAAATGACTTCCATTATCTTATGACAGAGAATACAGCTTCTAAGTGATATGTTGAAATTAAAATCCAGGTACTTTTAAAAAAATGTTATATCTTCAAATGTTACTTAGCCAATTAAAACAGTAATTGTAGCCAGTAGTAGTCTCCTGGTCTAAAATAAGATAATATTTTTTTGACTGGTTTCACTGGCATTTCAGAATCATATTAAGTTGCATGCAGGCCATAAACATTTCTCTGTTTCACATATTCTGTATATTCACAGACATGTACACTACTTATACATAGCTCTGTGTCGATAGAGAAAGGAGCTGCCTACTTCTCTATGCATGTAAAATAATGCAAATGAACTCGCAATTCAAGAAGAAATGTGCCATCTTTTCTATGAACAGATTTATGTTTTTCTCAGTTAATTCAGAAAGGGGTTGTACTGTTAAACATAGACAAAAATGCAGTATGGCCATGGAGAAAGGGAGCAGTCTCTTCCTTGCTAGATTTGAGTGCTGTTCTCTGAAAGTGCAGGATAGAACTTCCAGTGAGTTCTTGCAGGTATTCATATGGAGACTACATGGCCAGATGTTTTCATGTATGGTATAAATGAGATCACATTATTTATATTTTTAAACTATCTTATTCATAATCTTTATTCTGCAATTTACTTCACATGGGACTATTATGCACTATAGGTTGCTGAAAGCATCAGACCCCTAATGTCAACAATTTATTAAAAACAGATGGAAATATAGTGGATCAGTATGCCAAGATATTTTAGGGAGTTATTAAAATATAGTCATAAATGTTGTGCTTTACCATAAGCCATTAATAAGATGAAAATGCATACAACTGAAATTACAGTTAAGAAGTTTATAAACCTAACCCTAACCCTAACAAACACAAAACCCCCAGATTATCGATCAAATAAGAAATCTGACAAATGAATCAGAGACTGTTCTAAACATAAAATATATTCAGTTATAAAAATTAACCAGAAAATGCCACTGCTTTAAACATATGCCCAAGGAAGCCTTTCCACAGCCATAAGGATTGTCTTACTATTAGAGCAAAGAAATGTTTATATTGTTTTACTATTAGAGCAAGGAAGTGGAATTTCTGAAATCAATCCAGTACTTGTTTTCAGGAGGATTGAGATTAAATATTTTATATGAACTGCTGGACAAATTTTAGAAAATAACAAGTAATGAGCAATATCCTCTTCAGCACTCTTAACCATAAGGGCATTGACAAAGATTACAAATAATTTATACATCTTGTACAGCTGAAGGCACTTGCTGCCTTCTTAATTATATCAAGAAATTCCTGTAAAGGGAGAAATACTTTTAATATAATTTTTACATTCAAATTTGTTTTGCATTACACTATTGCCATATAGCAGTCTTTTCATTAGACAGTGTAGGCTACTTTGGATAGCTGTATCACCTAGCTGAATTTTATATAATTGTTTTTTTCTGTAAAATGATTTAAAATGAAAAAAGGCTAATATAAAAAACAAACTTTGAGAGCCCAGACCTCGAAAACATGTTGTACTTTTCTTGCACACGTCCTTCATATCTGAAGACAATTCAGATAGTCTTATTATCTCAAGGTGATTGTAATTTGAGAACAAAATTAAACATTTTCATAGAGAAACTTGATTTGATTAGAAGTATGCCTATTTCAGAATAGAGAGAATAAGGCAATATATTAAAATTGGTCTTAACTATGTATTATAAAGGGAGTCCTTGTCAACAAGATATGCATATCCTAGCTTTTAGCGCTATACAGAAATGGAGAACCATTCTTGCTTTAATTATTGAAGGACTGATTGCATTTAATACCTCCTTTAGTAACATCATTTACCTTCAATGTTTTATATTGAGCAAACTGACTGTCAGATGAGGCAAATACTACTACTGCTACTACTACTATTATTACTACTAAAGTTGGAAGGGACTTGGAGGTCTTCTAGTCCAATCCCCTGCTCAGGCAGGAAACCATATACCATTTCAGACAAATGGCTGTCCAGTCTCTTCTTAAAAACTTCCAGTGTTGGAGCATTCACAACTTCTGGAGGCAGGTTGTTCCACTGATTAATTGTTCTAACTGTCAGGAAATTTCTCCTTAGTTCTAGGTTGCTTCTCTCTTTGATCAGTTTCCATCCATTGTTTCTTGTCCTGCCTTCAGGTGCTTTGGCATAGATAACAATACATGGGCATTTGTTCAATGAATGAGGCAGTTGTCTTCAGTTATGTTCAGTTTGTAACTTTTAACATTTGCTTTTTTATATTTAGTTACTTACCTTCACAGTAATTATCCAAGGCCAGTTATAAACTACTCCTGCCAATCTGAGGGGTAAAACAATCACATTATCAATATTAAGCAATTAAGTCTTCTTTTACATAGTTGCACTGCAGAATGTGGCTTTCTTGTCAGATCTAAAATAGTATCATTTATAATACATCAGATACTGATACTACAAGTTACTGGGATATTAACAGGTTTGAAAACCATTTCAGGAAAATCTTGCATGTATATTAGAATTTTATTCTAATCAAATATTGCTGAATCAACAGTCCCAAAAGTAAATAAATGCAACATATAGTTTGGTTTTATTTTGTACTACCTGGCCTATAGTAAACAGTGAAGAAGTTTTAATATCCAGTCCAATATGAGTTAATTGTACTTTACTATAAACTTAAAACATCTATATGATTTCTTTTGTCATTGCCCCAAATGTTTGTAGTATTGCTAAAAGGTTCTTAAATTCTGATGAGAAGTTCTTATTCAATAGAGTTTTATTTGAGAAAAAATGAAATGAAATTGTACTGCTTTGATCTGCTATTTAAATGGAAAAAATCCAAAATTTTTCTCCCAAGGTCCTTTGATTGATCAGTGCCTTGACATTTTCCCTAGTTATCAGCTGAGCATTCAGTTGAATTGTTGTATTTTTCCCATTTTATTTGGAATTAAACAAAAAAAAATCCACAGGGTTTAAAGGAACTTTTACAAGTTAATTTATCTGAAGCCTTCATGACACATTAGAGGCCAGAGGACCATTCCAGGGCATCAGAAACAGATTTTCTTTTTTTTGATGGTCCCGAAACTTTGATCTTTTAACTACAGGGAAAGAGAAGCTTGTGATTCTGGATTACATATGTACTTTGATGTAAAAACCTCCATTCCCTTTTATAAAGATTTAATCTCTACTATTCACAATGAGTTGTAATGAGCAACCTGAGAGAGATCTACCCAGATGTATTATAAAGTAGTGATAAAATTGTAATATAAAACAGAATGAAATATAAATATTGTATTTTTGTATAAAAGATTATATTTTGTGGTAGAGCTCCATGCTCCAAATATTACAAAATCCAGTGTAGTAAGTGAAGAAATCAGACAACAGGAAATGTCTTCAGATAGCTAAGAACCCACAGGACAAAAAACTGTATACTATTCTTATTAGGCTCCTTCCTTCCTTCCTTCCTTCCTTCCTTCCTTCCTTCCTTCCTTCCTTCCTTCCTTCCTTCCTTCCTTCCTTCCTTCCTTCCTTCCTTCCTTCCTTCCTTCCTCCCTCCCTCCTTCCTTCCTTCCTTGCTTCCTTCCTTTCTTGCTTCCTTCCCTCCCTCCCTCCCTCATCAATCAATCAATAATCAATCAATCAATCAATCAATCAATCAATCAATCAATCATATTTCTGAACTGCCTACCTCCCTCAGAGAGGGTCTCTGGTTGATGTACAATATAATCAATATATAAAGAATGTATAAAATTAACATTAAATTATTAAAATTAATTTAAGATTTAAAAACTTAAAATTATAATTAAATTTAAATTATAAAATTCATAATGGGCATTTAGCATTAATTAATACAGGTGGAAGGTTTCTCATGGGGCCAGCCAGCCTCACAGTTGTGTGGTTCTTTGTGCCTCCCATGCAAGGCCACAGTACCAAGTTTGGACTCCTTTGCAGAAGGCCAGGAGATTGTACATCTATAATCTAGTACGTATTTAAAGAATAGTACTCAAAGGTAGGAGAATCATCGGGTATTCCGTGACAACTGGTCCAGATTAAGTAATCCCCCTTCCCCTGCTTGGGAGTTGAAAATTGCATCTTGAATTGTAATGTAAGTATATATTCAATGTGATATTACTTCTCCCACATGCTCATTCTAATTAAAAATGGGGATAAAGCCCATCTCCCTCATTTTCTAGATATCCATTGTCTAGGAAAGTGGATGATAATGATATTCTTAAAAATGTGTAGGGGCTGTGGGTTTCTTCCCCCTTGTTTCTTAAAATATGCTGTTGTGTTAGAATCCTTACTGTGTTGCTTGTTTATCAAGAATGTCAGGCACAAGAAATCAGGAACCAAGGTTGTTCGAAAGAGTACAAGTTTAATCCATGCTAGCTCACTATAAGAATCTGAATTATTAACAGTCAAGGCAAATTGGCGGTTGATAAGAGTCAATGGAATTCAAGGAGGTCTGGACTTACATCTCTTGTGGGCCAAAGTACTCCAAACTGGTGAAAGGCTTGACCCGTCCTTTGGGTCACTCTTCAGGATAAGATGGAGTGGCATATAAATTTTAACAAATAAACAAGCCTATTAGAAACTAAATACAAATATCTTAATATTTGCTGTGTTGCTTAATATATTAGGTGAGAAATTCATCTACGCTTCTCTTTAGCACTCTCATTACAAGAATATTTGGAGTTAAGAGAGGAAAAGATGAGAGCTCAAAGAAAAACAGGTATGTTCATTTCAGTAAGAAATACTTCTCTAAAATGTATCGTAGTTGAGAACAAATTTATAAACTTTTGATTATATATAAATTTATATGTGAAACATAATTTTAGCAAGCGGTATGGAGTCTTTTTTCAAAAATGATCCCAAGAATTACATACATTCTGATGTATTGATTATACTCTTTAATTACATCAGACAACAATTTTTTTCAGAAGTATTTCTTTCTCAAAAACTTTAGGTGAGTATGACAGATCCTTTCAAACTGAACACAAGTATAACTTCAGAATGTCTGTGTTACATAGGTATCTTAAGAAATATGAAATTAATTTTTAATGACTATAATATATTTAATTGCATAAAGTTTTCAAAATGCTGCATGAATTCAACAGAGCTAAAAATGTTTTTCTGCTGATTTTAGTTTGTATTTGGTGTTTGATGCATCTCACTGTAGTGTCCAGCAACAGTCAGTCAACATTGATGGATTCCAGTTGTCCCGTTACTGTTTTTCCATTATGGCAATGTCCTAGTGAAACTTTTCACTATGTTCATCACTGACTATATCTAGATTTTTGGGAAAGAAGGCCAAGCGTGAATGCAGAAAATGAATCTTCAATAACACATTGCACTTCATGGTCTTGTGTGGTATAAGAAGTTTGTTAATCAGCCGGATGTAGTTTGGTGCTCTGAAAATTGGTGCCAAGAAAATTCTCAATGACATGCTTGAATTGCTTTTCAGGCAATTTTCTCTGGCTCCACTAACAGACCTTCAAAGCACTTGCCATTGTTGACATATCTGATTTGTGGACCAACAAAAATGTTTTCCTTAATCTTGGCATCAGTTATTCTTGGAAACACCTGTCTCAAAAAACAGAAACTTTCATCTTTCACATTTATCATTTTTATCACAAGCATTTGGCTTATGTTGCATTCAAAAAATTATTATCTGAATCATTATCTGAAAAAAAAAATCCTCTGAATCTCCATCTGAAATCTATGTCTTCTTGGTCATTCTTGAACTTTTCACACAGCATTCTATTTATTGTCATACATGTTTTAGTTCCATTTTATATCAGTATTTATGTACTGATTTATCTATCAACTGATCTTCAATTCCACATTTTTGCAAAACATTGCTTAGTTCAAGCTTATTCACTTTATCATTTGCTTTTTCTGACCCAAGAAATGTACAGTGTATTTTCTTTCTTTTTTATACATTTCTCAGTGTCTTGCGGAAAATCAGAAATCTCAGCTGCTTATTTCCTGCCTAGCATATAGCCACACTATATGTTCCAGATTTGGCTCATTATTATCTCTCATGCAGAATTGTGCCAAACATTGCACACTTAACAAATACAGAATGTCTTTGAGAAATAACCAGAACCTACTGGAATGTATGAGCTCTTTATGTAACACAAATGCACTGACACGATTTTAAATTGATCTTTGACAATTAATTCTTTGCCTAAAATCACTGCTGAAGAAAACTTTATTGCTTTTCACCTCTGTATTTCAAAACCACTAGATGTCTCCCTTGATACATTTTTTAATAAAATAAATGCAGTGCACCTACAGCAACTATGTTTTGTTTGGTTTCCTTAGACAGCCTTTGTTTTCATCTTCATCTTGAATTTAGATTGCATTTTATATAGCTGGTTTGGTCACTTTAAATGTGGCAATAGTTTTGAATTGTGAAATCTGCAAGTAGGGACTGATTCATAAAAGTGAATTTTATTTCTGTAGATTAACTGTATATGCATCTCCATACATTTTTTTACTTAACTAATAGCAATGGCTTTCTCTTAAAAATACAGTTATATGGAAATCATCATCCAAACAAATAGAAACATCCAGGCTCTCTAACAGAGGAAACCTTATTCAAGTAGATATTATTTATTTCAGAATATTACTTTAATTATCATTCCATTAAGAGGTTGATTCCCTTTAGGGAATATTGATATAAATATTTTTTAACAAAGCAGAATACTAGAACTGTAAAATGTCTCCTGGACTTCTACAAGAATTCATGCCACTAGCCTATTTCTCATTGATATATAAAGGATGCCTTTCCAAACAATTGTAAATTGCAGATTTACTTAACATATTTTAAAATAGAGAAAACATGGGCTATTTAGTGTCCAACCCATGCTGAATTCAGAAATCCAAATAAAGCTATTGCCAACAAATGATAACATAAACATATCCATTGAAGGGGAACTCCTCATCTCCCTGTTTATTTGCTCTTCTTGTTAAGACTTTTCTTTCCAATTCCAATTTCTAATTCTTTTCAATCTTCCCACAGACTTCATTTCTAACCAGTTCCTGGTTATTCACCTTATTATCTATTCAATGGAATTCTTAAATTGTAGTATGCAGAACCTGACACAGTACTTAGTTGGGAGTTGTGCAATGTGGAAGACATCGGAACTAGCATTTCCCCTGAAATGGCTAATATTTTGGTTCTTGTCTTTTGGCAGATATCTCACACTGCTGATTTATAATTCCAGGCCTTTTCATATATCTTATTATGAAGTCAAGTTCATCTGTGTCTTGATTTTTCCCCTAAATTTGAGAACTTTGCATTTTTCTGTTATCTTTCCGTTTGGCACTTAACCTATGATAATTATTTTGGATTTTGTTTCCATCTTCTAGTCTATTTATTTAGATTACATATGCTTTACCTAGCTTAGGTACTGAATTTCTAAACCATTTTCTACGCCTTGATTAGTCAATTATTTTTTTAGATAGGTTTAAAACAAATGCTGGAAAATATATTTGTGCCCAAATATCTTCCACTCTCTTCTCTCCTATTTGTTCTATCATATTTTTATAATTAATTACTTTCTTCAAGCTCATTACCCCTGCAGTTTTGTTGGTCTTTTTTTAGCTCTTTCAACTTGGGATGGAGTTGGACATACTTTAATTTAATTCCTAATTCACATACCTTTCCTCCTTGTTTTTAAAGTATGTTAGAGACGAATATAAAGAGCAAATATGTTTGCTTGCTAGACACCAGCCAACACAACAACTAGTGTTTTCCAAAGCTAAAGAATCGCCTAATCAGGTTGATGTCTGGTAACAGTTTCACGTCTGATACTGTGAAGAAAGTCTCATCAATTTAGAAATTCATTTATTTCATCTCTTTTGAACCTTCATTTCCAAGCACTTATTTTGATACATATATGTAAATGAAATCCATATTCTTAACTTTATAAATCACTGGCAGTGCTATGTTGAAAAGATATAGAAGTTGAAGTTTAATCCCAGAAGATCCACACTTATTTCCCTAGTTGTTCTAAGAAAGCATCAGCTAGTCAAATGAGGCTGAAGTTATATTGTTTTAAAGCATAGAAGTCACAATGCTAAAAATTACATGGCCCATTATATGCTGAACTTCACTATCCATCGTGAACTTAGTCAGTTGAGGCTTTTGCATAATGCTTTTTAATATTCTAAAGAAGTTATAGGCTACTAGCCTTAATTATACTTAGGTCATATGTTGCCTTCTCTGCTGGTGGTAAAGAGAATACTGAGGGATGTTTCTACAACTATGAAGCTACTATATGTTTAAATAACACAGCTAAGCTTTATTTTTTTAACATTAGAAAAATAATGCTATCAGTCTCCTGCATTAACAAATGACTGTATCTGGAGTGTTTTTTTTTCAATCCTTTGCACTACCTGATGTATTTACCTCCTTCATCATTAAGAAGTGCTGGCTTTTCACAGTGACTTTACTTATGCCTAAATACACAAAGGTATCATAAATAGCAAACTAACAGATACTGGGAGAGTAGGGTATAAAAGAGATCAAAGCCAACAGACCATGCAGTCATTTCAGAATCTTGGCTGGCTGCTCTTGTAAATAGGAGAGCTTCTAAAGCAGAAAGCATTACTGTATTTATATATGCCTTGACTGACAGCTCAGTTATTAATTTTATAGAAACACAGGCAAGGTAAGCCCTTAGGAATGTTTGCTCTATCGGTTTCTGTCTGAAAGAAAATGGAAGCCAAGGTACAATAGCTTGTTCTCTGTTTCCCCAAAGTATTTATTTTAGACCTATGCAGTATAAAGGGAGTGTTTTCCTAAGTCAATGAACTTAAGCAGTGTTGTTTGCTTTCTGGTAGTTAAGCATGTTGCCTTGCTGTTTCTTGGAAAACAAACACTACATTCATCGGTCTTTGGTCTTTTTTCATTTTACTGATATTGAATTATTCTAGATTCTCAGACATTCTTTTTCTTGGCTTAATAAATTTGAATTATGTCTGTGAATAATTCACAAAAATAATCTGTAACTAAAGTGACAATGTAGAAATGGTGCCTGAATTGTTTTCTCTGTTGTCCCACAACAGAATCCTAACTATTACAGGTAGTCCTTGTCTTACAACCATTCATTTAGTGACTGTTCAAAGTTACAACGGCACTGAAAAAAGTGACTTAGGACCGGTTTACACACTTACTGTATGACCGTGGCAGCATTATCATGCTCATGCATTCCAATTTGGGCGCTTGGCAACTGGTATGTATTTATGACAGTTGCACTGCTCTGAAGTCATGTGATCACCATTTATAAGCCACCCAGCTGGCTTCCAACAAGCAAAGTCAATGGGGGAAGCCAGATTTGCTTAACAACCATATGAGTCACTTCACAACTGCAGTGATTTGTTTAACAACTGTGGCAAAAAGGTTGTAAAATGAGGCACAACTCACTTAACAATTGTCTTGCTTAGTAATGGAAATTTTGGGCTCAATTGTGATCATAAATCGAGGACTACCTGTATTACTCTGCCACTGTATTACTGCCATATTGCAGTCTGTCTCAAATTTTTGTTGTTTTTTAATTGTGCTTAAATTGGTATGGACTGGAATATCTCCTACAATCACTAATCTTTGCAAAGGTATAGCTGATAATTTTTTTTCGCAATATCTATTTAAACAATTAAGCTGGATATATTGTTCCACAATAAGGTCCTATCTTTGTATCAGCACACTTTTGCATTTTGTTTTAGCTTGTACTCGAATGCCTTTAAAATATATATTTTTATAGCCACTGTACATATTTATTATATTTTAATCCTACCTTTATTACTTTATAAATAACTCAAGGTGACGAAGATATAAAATAAACCTTCCTCCTATTTTCCTCCCAACAACAACCCTGTGAAATAGGTTGGGCTGAGAGAAAGTGACTAGCCCAAAATCACCCAGCTGGCTTTTATGCCTAAGAAGATGGGACTAGAACTCACAGTCTCCGGGTTTCTAGGCTTGTACCTTATGTCCTACACCAAACTGGCTTCTTCCAAAAATTCAGTGTTTTTTAAAACAAAAATGTTGCATGCTTGTTTGTTAAAGTATAATTCTCTTAACTACTTGAAAAAATTTTATGATATAATTCCTGCTGAGAATGCTTTTCCAAAGAAGACTTGTGTAGGTCTAGCACCAAGGAGAGACTGTTTCTCAACTTCCTTTAAGATGTTTGAATGGTTTATTTTGCCCTTACCCACTACTCGTAGTTTTTCCCCCCATTCTGCTAGTTACCTTATAACTTTTATTGTTCCATGTAAACTATAAATAAAACATTAGCATAAGAGTAGGATAAAATAATGTATAAAATATAGATGAAAGCTCACATGGACCTTCATTTTAGGTCTTGCATTTTCAGAGAAGTCAGTTTATATTTTGCTTGGTCAGATTAATATGAATGATTAATTTGGTCTATTTGAGTTTGTAGTTGTACTTTTGTAATCCAGTAAATCATAATATAAAGCGTAGTTGATATTAAAGACCAAATATTCAAAATTGCATTGTAACTTTATTGATACGTAATATCTTAAAATAGTATTTATATAGATTTGAAAATACACAAATGGATTTAAGATATACTACTACATGTAGAAAGCGTAAAATAAAATAATCAAAGGTATCATCTTTTTAGTGACTTTATCAGTTTGTAAGCACATCTGATATTAGCATTTGCCAAAACAACTCGAGTATTTTTTTCATTTATGACTGCTTCTACTTTGGCATCTTAATAAATAAATTTTGTTCTTAAAATTCAGCAAAATTCCGGACAGCTTACATAAAGTGGAAACTTTCCATAGTTATTGTTTATTGTTATTTATCATCACTGTGCCAGAGATTCTACAGTTCCATGATTCCTTGGGTCTAGTTGGAGCAGATTAACAGGAATTTGCTTGGATTTTCATGTTCCGTAAAGAAGCTTGCAATTTACAAAACACTTTTCTTTCTTTGGACATTTTCCCATTAAATTCTTAACAGAATATACTTTTCCTTTACTTTTGGATTAAAGCCATGTTTCAGCTTTCCATTACATTTTCAAAAGTTTATTCCCTTCCTTTTTAGTAAAAAAAATATGCTTTTATTGAAATATTGATAAGTAATGACCTACAGATGCTGTGGAGATTAATATTTCTGAAGAAAGCAGCTTTTGTAATTTTCTTCTCTAATATGACTTTTTAGTGCACTGCTTTCAAGGTACAATATTCTTTTCAAGAATGCTCTGGCTTCTTAATTCCTGATATTTATTTACTTATTAAGTTTATATGGCCATCCAGGCAGGACTCTGGATGACTAACAGTTAAAAACAGAATACAAATACAGTAATAAAACAACAACTTTAAAAACAATAAACTTGGCTGCTATGTTATTTTATGTTAACACAGTCAAGACCCAGAAACAGTCTTGTTTGTACTATTAGGATTTCGGGCTTGATGGCAAAGCCAAAGCCAGCAGGGTTGGGACAAAACTATTCTCTAGTCTAGAGGAATGATTTTCTGGAGAGCAACTACCATATCACATTTTGTTGCATTCCTTAGAAGTAATAGATGTTTTACTGAGAAAGTGCAACTCTTCAGAAAAGGAGTAATTTTAATTGTATTGAATATGGCACAAAACATGTAAAGTCTGAATTCATTTTAATTTTTTAAGCTTGTGTAAAATAAACATTAAAATTAATTAGATATATATTGTGGTTTCATGCTGGCTAGGAAGATAACCAAAATAATTCAAAGAAGTGTTCTTTGTTTTTGTGAAATCAAACTTTATTCCCTCCATTAAATATGATAATTTTTGTAACAAGAATAACTTGGATTAGAATTTTAAAAATTGCATATGCAAGCAGCAAATACTGATGTCGGCAATAAAAAGTACTTGCTGATTTTTTTCCTTATAGCAGCATATAATACAATACAGTAGAGTACAGTACAGTGCAACACAACACAACACAACAACATAACATAACATAACATAACATAACATAACATAACATAACATAACATAACATAACATAACATAACATAACATAACATAACATAACATAACATAACATAACATAATATAATATAATATAATAGGTTTATACAGCCCAGAGTTTTTTTCAGAGTTTCTTTTAATTAAAGACCTTAAAGATTGAAATGGGGTCTGAGCTATGATTATAAAATTGAACCCTAGTTTAGGTAGAATTTTGTTTAATAAATTAAATGTGTTCAGACTTTTTCTTTTTATTCCAGCCCTTTACCACTGATGCCATTTCAGATTTCCATATGTTTGAATGCTTTCCTAATTGTAGCCTTTGTTGCTGTTCGCCACTATTGCCTGAGAAAATTTTCCACTTTTTCTATTCTTGAAGCCTGCTTGAATTTAAACCAGATATTGTCAGTTGAGAGGAAGTTAAATATAATGATCAGGAACATTACACTCCCTATGTAATCAGCCATGAAATTGCTAGATGCCAAGCAATTTGAAAATATCTAAATATCTATATAAATAAATATACAATGTTTGTTCATGCTTTTCTTAACTAAATTTCCATGAATTCAATACAAAATGGAATAATAAATTAATGTATAATTCTTTGAGCTTCATCTTGGGCAGTGGGGGAGCCTAATTGAATGAAAATAAGAATTTCCTGCTGCTGGTATACCTATGAAGAATTTCATTTGAAGGTTTAATTTTTCTGTTTTAAATGCACTATTTAAAATACTATATTAAAACTCCTTTCATTTTCCCTTTGTGGAAAAACACTCATAATTATCTTTCTAATTTTACTTCAAAACACTGAGAGTTAATGAAGGCATAGGTTTGATATGCTAATTTATTGAGCATGAGGATAATTGTTAAGCAAACACCAATGTTAGGTCATTATAACTAACACGTAAAACAGTTGTATTTTGCAGTCTGATTCACACTCACATATAGCACCCACTGCTCACCTGCCCACACTTTTACCTGCCTATGGCACTTAACTACATGCCCACCTGCCCGCCGGTAGAACCCACCTGCATGCCTGCTCATTGTACCCACCCACCACATTCTCACCCACCTGCATTGCATAGCAATTAATTGCCCACCTGTAGCTCTTGTCCATGGGCCAGGTTATGAGCCACCTGAAAAGGAAAGGCTTCTAGTGATTGTGACTTGTAACTTCCTGCCAGCTTCCCATTGACTTTGCTTTTTGGAAGCCAGCAGGAAGTAGCAAATTACATTTGGTCCTTGCTTCATGAGCCATCGTCCTCATTTAATGACAGCAATGGGAACTGCAAGAATTTCAATTTCTAAACCTCATGGTCATGTGATGTTTTACAATTGCATTGCTTAGCAATAGAAATTCTGGTCCCAATTACCATTGTTACCCAAGGACCTGTTCAGTGACCATTCAAAGTCATGAGGGTGCTGAAAAAATGGACCTGTGACTGATCCTTGAGCTTATGACAGTCGCAGTGTCCCTGTGGTAATGTAACAATTCAAAACTGCCTGCAGTTAATATAGCCTTCTACGCTGCCCCCCCCCCGTGCTTTTCGTTGTCGTCTTCAACTATCTCCCCTCTTCTGGACTTAACATCCCAGCCATACATAAAGATGCCACAGAAATGTCCTGCAAGCTGATGGATGACAGCTGCAGGTGGGCAGGTATATGCTGTTGCCCATCGAGAAGGAAAGGGCCCTGCCATCCAAGGCGATTCTTTGCCCTGTACTTTGTCACCTACTGGGACAGTCACACCACTGGGATAGTCCTTTGCCATGGCAATGGGGCTTCTTGCCATGCTGAGACATATTTTTTCTGCCCCCCCCTAATTGCATACCAATAACATCAGGGTGAGGTAAGAGGGCTGCTCAAGGAGGCATGGTTTTTGAAAGACTGTTTGTGTTGCTGTGGAATTGTGGGCAAGATGGGCCTGGGCGAGTGATATGAGGCACTTCTCATTCAGCAAACCACTGAAGGTAATGGGCTCCAAAGCAGTCACTTTTCTGGGGCTTGGTGCATTGCAGCTGTGAGGCTGCTTGCTGTGCCACTGCTCTAGAACTTCTTACTGGAGCTGCTTGCCATGCTAAGGCTCTAGGGCTCAGGACTGTTTGCCACACCACTGTGGGACTTCTTGTTGCTTAAGGTGGCACTCCTTGGTGGTTTCAAGCCCAGCAGAATTGAAGGAAAAGTAGTCTCTTGTGTTGGAAAAACCAAGGTTTAGGGCTTAGATTGGGGTGGTCCTCGCCTAATGATTGTTTGGGATTTGTTTTTACATTGGCAACAAGGACTGCCAGAATGACAGTCACTTATTGGGGTGGTCATAAGATGTTTCACTTAATTACATCTTTGTTTAGCAATGGAGTTGCTTTTCCCTATTAAAGTTGTTAAGTGAGGACTTCCTATAATGTCTTTCAGCTGTTTGCACATTTTCAAATGTTGCTGTCCATTTTGCCCTTTTTTGTAAACCACTTCCCAAGGCATACAAATTCAACTCCTTGCTCCCATTTTTTGCCAAGATTTTCTCCGTTTTCCTGTCAGACCCAGCTATCTTCATTTTTGAATATATTCATTTTCAGAACTATACTATTCATTGTATCATATAATCTTTCATTTGCTATTTAGTTCACAACCAATACAGAATCGCATTGTTTATACTTTTCTCCATAAATACATGAAGAGGAGTACCAAATCCTTGCCTTTCTACTTTCCCAATGTATAAACGGTGTCTAAGTGTTCCATTTATTTTCTTGATTGTTTAACTTCCATTATGTTCCTACTCCATTCAGCAATTCAATTTTTATCTTCTTATTCCAAAGTACATGTAATTCAAGGCTATTTACTTTATCACTTTCAAGCCTATTCACTTTCTTTAAATCAACAAACAATTAACGTTCCTTTTCACTGCTTTATATTATTCAATGATCTGCTGAAAAACCACAATTTGACCTGTACACCTCTTGCTGGGCACAAAGTTTCAACGTGCTTCCCCAATTTGTTCATTGTTATTTCTCATGCACTTTCAATTAAAATTATGCTAAGTATCTCCCCTGGCACACTTAACAAATTAATCTCTTTCTAGTTTTCATTCATTCTTTACTGCAGTGCTCATCCAGTTCTCAGGCACAGATGGAGTGTTCACACACACATTAAACAAATTGCACAGCCATTACATTTCTCCAGTAACACCATCTACACTACAGCTCACTGTTTTTCAATCTTGGCAACTTTTAAGATGTGTGGATTTCAACTCCTAGAATTTCCCAGCCACTATGCTACAACTTTTTCTTTTTTATGAAACAATTTAGATTTATTAAGCTTTGGCCAAAGTTTTAAATCAGCTTCTCAGATGGTGTAGATGTTCTAAAGCATTATATTGCAAGGAATAACTGTAGTAGAAAGAAATGTACTTTGCATATGTAAAATTATCGTGTTGAAGGATTGAATGGAATTGAATTTCTGTGCGTAGGAAGCTTTTGTATGGGGGAAGTATTCAGTACTGCCATGTTCCATATTCCATTTGCTATCAATTATTTTCAATCCAATAATAGTTCTACTACTTTGTTCTACCACTTCAGTTGTTGCTTTATTAAACTTAATGGAGGGGAGCTTCCTCTAAAAGCTGAAGCATTAAAATCATAAACTCTGATCAAAGTGCATTACATAGTGGACTGCAGATCCCCTAACTCTAGATTGCTGTAACTCATCAATAGGTGAGATGATTTGGAATGATGAGTTACATTCCACAATTGTGTTAAATGAGTTTTTCAATGAAATAAATGCCTAATATAAGAGATTCTTCAATGTTACTTTTTTAATTATTTCATATAATATTTTTAATAGTTTATACATATTTTGTAGCGTCTTTCACATGTTTTGAGTAACATGAACTTTTGAATTGTTTAGATTGTACCAAATTGCCTATAAATCTAGAAGACAAAGTCTTGAAAATAGTGCATTGTTATAAACTACTGATTTTCTTATATTCTTCTACAGAATGACAGGGAGGGAGTTCTTTACTCGATTTCCAAGTCTTTATCCATTTTTGCTCAGTCAATTGGAACAAATAACCGATATAGCAGACAGGTAAGAAAACTCATTGTTATGTATCACAACAAATTGTTAGAAGTGGAAAATGGGTTGATAGGATAAGATTCGCTGGGCATGCTTCAAAAATTATTTGGAAAAAGTACTTCAGACCTGGCATGACCATGTTACTTCTCTGTTGTTCATAAAAAAGGCTTTTTGTTTTTTTAGGCATCCTTGTTAGCCTGAATAAAAGTGTGGTTTCTTTAAGCAGTATTTATTACAGCTGATGATATTTTTGTCTGGAAGCCTGAAAAATGTAGGTTGCCTTAATGAATAGTTCTGAAGTATTTTTTCCCTTATCAATTTTTAAATTGCTCACAACTCTTTTGAAGACTTTTTAAAGCAATTAATTGTTCTCTTCATTCTTATGTATTTTTTGAACATAAGAGGATGACATTCTGCATTAAAATGATTTTAAGATTAATTTTAAATTCAGTTTTATTGTAAAATATTAAGACAAAATTCACACTGATATATTTTTTTACCTGTGATTTTGAGATTCAGCTTTCCTATAGAGAAAAAAGTAGTTTTTTTAAATATGTTCTCTTATTGCAATGTAATTGGGTTGTATGCTTGTGTGCATTTTAAAAGATGTAAAAGTAAATAAATTTGGTCCATGTCTATGAAATACTATAAACATCTGGCCCTTTATCTGTATGAACATTTAATTGAAAAAGCAAGATTATAATTTAGACAAACTTTGTATATTTTTATGTAGTAAAACTAAAGAGTTGAAGCTTCACCCAAGCTTATTTCTCTTGCTTTTGGTCTTGAGTAAGCTGTATCCATCACCAATGGATGGCACATATTCTGCCCTTAGCATGGCTTCCTTTGTTCCTCTTATTTTGAGGTAAGTTGCATTTTTAATGCTTAGTTTTCCTTGAGAAAGTTCCCAATTAATTTTATTATGCAAAGTATTATTAGTTTAAAATACTTTTTTCATTCATTCCTTTACAACATTTATTTTTTTAGTAAATGTTAAGTATAATGTAGCACATGTATGGAGATTCTCAGTCATCCAGGTCATGATTATCCCAAAGGTGCTTTTTCAAAAGGCTAAAGTGAGAGAAGATTCATTCTCCTGAGAGGCTAAACGAAGGGTGATTTTCAGTGGTGGAATTCAAATATGGGAACAACCGGTTCTCTGTGTGGATGCTGCTTCCAGAAGTCCATTCTGGGCCTGGGCAACAAAAAAATAGCTACCGGTTCTGCCGAACTGGTGTGAACTGGCTGAATCCTACCACTGAGGATTTTACAGTAAAGTACTGTAAAGTACCTTTACAATAAAGTACCTGCCTGTTCAATTACTTTATGGACAGCAATGATGGGTATGAAGATCCAGTTGTATGGTCTTCCCATTGCCTTTCAAGAAAAGAAATGGTCAAAATCTAGCTTAGTTCAGTAGGAAACCCTGAGGGTCTGATTTTCTATCTGTATTCTTACATATTTAAAACACAGGATATACCATTTCTAATTAGATTTTGAATACTTTCATTTCAACACATGGAATTTTTAATTTAGCAAAAATCGAATTAAAAATTTGCTGTGTTCTAAATGAATTATGCATAAATCATTTTAGTCACAAGTCTCAGTAATTTGTGTGGTAAGATCACTTGGTTCTCCTTATTAAATGAGACAACTCTTATTCACTGTGATACTAAAATTGCATGTTAATCTAGTAGATACCATATATAAGCACATTTACCATAATGTAAATATCACATGATTCTTTTTTAAGTTTGTAACATTTTATTAGATTATAGAATACAATTCAAAAATACAAAAGCAAATAATAGGACACAGTGGGGAGGGAAAGGGGAAAGAAAGAAAATCTCTAGCACATGGAACACTATATGCCTTTACTTGCATTTGTTAGCAGTTTGGGTCTGTTTTTACTACATGTGGATTTCTATCTCCTCTGTTAAATGCTGGCTAATTCTGATTTACCATGCATTTATTTTGATTGATTCATTGTTTGCTATAGGTTTTGCTTTAGGCATTATGCCATCAACAAAAGATATGGGTCTTAGTTCCATTGTATAATGGATGGGCTGTAGTTTTTAAATAGGGCTCAACTTTAATTGGTTTAAAAAGCAAACATTTAAATTAATGTATTGGTTATTGCTAATTTTAATCAATAGAAGGAAGAGCTTATTAATTGCATATTAGAAAAAAAATCCCAACAATAAGAGCGACTCAGAATAATGTTGGCTCCTGTTAGTTGGATGGTGTTCAAGTGGGGCTCCATAGTCATTTATTGTGGTTACTTTAATTTGGAATCCTGTATGGAGAAGGGTGTTGAAATAGCCCCTTCGAATTCCATGAAGCAATAATTTTATTCACTCCTTCATTTGTTCATTCATTCAATTAATTTCTGATTAATTTCAGTCACAGAGTAACTCGGGGCAGTGTACAAGGAGATTAAAAACATATCAAAATAACAAGGAAGATCCAAAAGATCAAGCAATTGCTTAAGAGAGAAAGAATGGCAAATAAAGAATGGCAATTAGAAATATAGAATGGCCAAAACAATTGGGAATAAACGATATTTAAAAAATACTGTTCCCCACTGAATATTATGAATCATTAAATCCTAGAGTTGGAAGGGATCAAGAAAGGCTTCTACTTCAATATCCATCCCAGGATAGGAATCCTCAGACCATTCCAGACATATTGCTGTCTAATCATTTATTGAAAACCTCCGGTGATGGAGCTGTTCCATCACTTAATAGCTCTTGTAGTCAGGACATTTCTCCTTATTTCAAGATTGGCTCTCTCCCTGTTGACTTCCACTTACTAGCTTTGTCTTTCCCTCAAGTACTATGAGAATTTTTCCATCCCCTCTACCCTGTAAAACATTCCATCATATATTGGAAGACTGCTATCATGTCCCTGCTTAGCTTTTCTCTTCTTTAAGCTAAACATATCAGCTTCCTTTAACTAATCTTTGTATGATGTAGTCTACAAACTAGAGTTCCTTGTTGTCCTTTTATTGTGTTGACTAGAACTAGACACAGAACTGCAGTGTAACTTAGAGTGGTACTATCACTTCTCATTATTTTGATATCATGTTTCTCATTCTGTATATGAGAATCCTAACAGTCCCAAATGTTTAGGGTAATCTGTGTGGCTGTCAAAGGGAATACCTGCTACAATCTTTTTTTTTAGCATAATGGTAGCATTGGAAAAGGGGCTAAAATATACTTTCTCCTGCCAGGAAGAAGGTGACATGCATCACTAAGTCATAATCTATAGCTTATACCACACACTAGCTCATTCATAAATTGCATTAAGAAAGAATGGAAAAAATATTTTGAAAGGGCAACTTGGCATTAATTCTAATTTGCAATATTTGATTAAAAGTAATACAAAAGTAACATTGCAAAACTGTTAATTTTCAGCCTTACGGGGTTTTAAAATACGTAAAGGAAATAATTAAATGAAGTTAATAAATGCTTAGTAATTTGTCAATTTAAAACCATGACTTTTTGCTTTTAAAGCAAGTTAAGATGTTTTATCTAAATAGTTTTTAGGGGTGGCAGAGCCAATATTTAATGAAGGGGCTTGAAACTAGATGATGTTATGCTTGAAACATTGAGTTTTCATCTTTTCAACTTGGTCAATATTGATAGAAATATAAATATGGACTGTGGGTTTGGGTGTTGTATTTTGATTAGGTATTTGTTTGCGGAGGCAGCTCATATCTCACCTTGAGAAATGTGCAGATAGCATCACCCTTGACTTCTGCTTGATTTTCTTTAAAAATAGAAAGTAAATTAAGATTGTGCCAGGTAGAATAGGTAATTTGTTTCTGAGTCAGGTGCAACTATGTATGTATGTACGGTATGTATGTATGTATGTATACAAAAATATTCCAATGGTAATTTTGTGACTGTTGCATATTGTTTTAGCTCATTACAGAGAGTCAGAAATGAGTGATCCCATTTACAATTGACTTGAAAACTAATGGGGTTAGTTAGGGGAAGGGGAAAGTTATAACAGTGGAGAGTGCCAAGTCAGATTCCTTGGGATTTAATCTTAAAAGATGGATCTGTTTGCAAGCTCCATGTTCTCTTAACAAAATGTGCTACACATGTTTAAGATTCTCAATCAGTAAGAGCAATTACAAGGCTTTTAATCAGGAGTAAATAACATGTTCTCTGTGTTTATTGCTTAACATTAAAGAATTCTTATGAGCTAATGGGAAACAAAATGTAGACTATGTGATCTTCCACTGAGGAAGAATCAACCTCATCTAGTCCATTCCACTGTTTATTAAACCTTTATTTCTATTGGGAAAAATGAATTATCACTAAATTTGACTATCCTGTTGAATCAACTTCACTGTTGCCCATTGCTTTGGATCTGTATATCTGGGGTTTTCCTCAGTGGAAAAGATTGGTCATCCTAAATAATGGTTTTCCTAAAGTCACCTATTACTGAGTAAGGTTCTCATGTACTTTATATTTCTATTGTTGACATCAGTAAAATGGCTGAAACAAGAAAGCAGTTGCTTTCGTTTGTTTTATATTAGTTTTCAAATAGTTTCAAGTTGGCAGAATTATCCTTTATTATGAAGAAAACCAATGGTAATTAAAGAAAAAATGTAATAAATTCCATGTGGCTTTAAAAAATTGCAAAACAAAACTAATTGAACTCATATCAGGAACGTTTGCTGGAATTGGGTATGTCTAGTTTAATGAAAAGAAGGACTAGGGGTGACATGATAGCAGTATTCCAATATCTCAGGGGTTGCCACAAAGAAGAAGGAGTCAAGCTATTCTCCAAGGCGCCTGAGGGCAGGACAAGAAGTAATGGATGGAAACTAGTCAAGGAGAGAAGCAACCTGGAACTGAGGAGAAACTTCCTGACAGTTAGAACAATTAACCAGTGGAACAACCTGCCTCCAGAAGCGGTGAATGCTCCAACACTGGAAGTTTTAAGAAGAGACTGGACAGCCACATGTCCGAAATGGTATAGGGTTTCCTGCCTGAGCAGGGGGTTGGACTCGATGACCTCCAAGGTCCCTTCCAACTTTATTATTATTATTATTATTATTATTATTATTATTATTATTATTATTATTATTATTATTATTATTATTATTATTATTATTATTATTATTATTATTATTATTATTATTATTATTATTATTATTATATTGGGATGGAGAAATGAGCTCTGTGAAATGCAATAAACATCTAGTTCAGTGTTTCCCAATTTCAACAACTTTAAGGTGGGTAGACCAACTCCCAGAATTTCACAGCCACACCAGGCTTTTTTGTAGGTCCTTAAGCTAAGAATAGAATGCTGGCTGGGCAGCAGATTGTCAGGCCCAAGCCTCAGCTGAGCCTCAGCTGAGCTCCTGGAATAAAGGAGTGGGGCAGAGGGATGGGGGCAGAGTGTTTGGAATGGCAGTGGCAACAGGCTATTAGTGGCATCCTTGCTTGTGAACTGGCACCATCCTCCTTGGCTTGCAGACCTGCCAGTCATGCTTGCAGAGTTGGAAGGGAACTAGATTTGGCCCTTCAGAGAAAAAGCTTGTCACCCTTGACCAAAGGGATTGTATTGACTCTGGCTTTACTAAATGAGATTTTGAAGTGTTGGTGTGTTCCAGCAATTTTCTAGGTTCAAAGGCAGTGAGAAATTTAGTTCTGCCTTCTCTCTCTCTCTCTTTTCTCTAGTAAACCCTGTACCCTATTACAGATTCCTGTATTATAAATTTGTACTATCTAAATAAGAATATAAGAGATGCTTTGGATCAGAGGATTTCCTCATCTGGACCAGGATTCTCCAGCTGGTTGGAAAACCATAAGTAAGACTTGTAGAGTGAGTGAGCTTTACAATTAGATAGATAAGCAAAATGTCATTTTCCCATTTGTGTTGTCCAGCAGGAAATATGGAGATGCCTACTGCTTCTAAAGGTAGAGACTATATTCCAATCAGTAGTTAATTAATTATTACATGACATTCACCTGATTTTATCAGGTTGATAGTATATTCTGAATAAGGAAAATTAAACTGAAAATTGTAAATTACAGAGATATGGATAGAGAAATTTTTTTGCTGTGCATTTCATCTATATAGTATATTGTTTTGATCATGTATTATGTAGACATCTTAGGAGAAGCAACATACTTCTTCAGCCAACAGAAGAATTCTTCAGGGCTACCAGGATTTCAGGGAAGTCTTATGTGGGCAATATGTTCATTTTTTTCATGCTCAGGCATGACATACTTTAAAGTTTATTCTAACAAAGCAAAGGTTAAATACAGACAACACAAACAGAGCATTTACTTCATTACAACATTTGTGCTTTTACCTCAAGAATTTCCAGGTGTTGCATGATAAAGCCTGCCTGATTTGCTTTGTTTATTCACTTTAAAAAGGCAAATCCCTTCAGAGTAATGTTAAGGGAAAAAGAAAAACTTCCAAGTCAGTTTCGGTGAAAAGAAAGATCATAGAGAGATTTCATTGTAATCCAGTCTTGTTAAGTCTAGATTTATTGTTGGTATTTTTTAACATGAAGGAATCATGGTTGCTACTAGCACCTTTTATTCTTTGGAGACTTTATTTGACAATTCAAACAATTTCCTATGTTTACTGTGAACTGCCAGAAGGAAATAGTATGTTTTACAGACAGGAACTCCAGAATCAGATATACTGTTGTTGAATGACTTCTTTGTGACTTTAATAACAAGGAAGCAAAAATAGGCAACCCAACCTGAAGTTTTATGACTTGTTTACATCTGCTGGAGTATTATGCAGTAACACCTTTCTTTCTTTCTTTCTTTCTTTCTTTCTTTCTTTCTTTCTTTCTTTCTTTCTTTCTTTCTTTCTTTCTTTCTTTCTTTCTTTCTTTCTTTCTTTCTTTCTTTCTTTCTTTCTTTCTTTCTTTCTTTCTTTCTTTCTTTCTTTCTTTCTTTCTTTCTTTCTACTTCTATGTCTGGTAATTTCTTTTTTCTTTTTTTTAAACAAGTTTTATTAGTATTTTTTGGTTTTACATCAAAGTGCTTTAGGAATCCGCGTGGAGATAGGGTGATCAATCATCCCCAAAAAAACCCCACAATATAATCAAACATAGATAGTTCAATAATTCCTTAAAAATTCCTTCTCTATTTCCCTCAGGCTATAACCTATTATTAATACATTTCTAAATAAAATTCAATCATTGTAAAAAGAATATCAATAGTAATTCACTTATATCAATCAAAATCCTGTTTTAAGTTTAACTATTTTACAATTACCATTTTCCACTTTAGCCTAAAATAAATACATAAGTTACATTTCGGGTCTCCCAATTTCCCATCAAACAATAATTATTTCTAAAATATACATATTATATCAACTATTATATTTTAATACTTCCCAACTATATTCTCTTTCCTGTACTCTATCAAGTATATATTTTCTATTTCAAATATATATTTTATAAATCTTAAAACCCCTTTTTAACTCCTTACCTAAAATTTAAATCCTATCAAAATCATTATACTTATAAAAAGAAAAAATATTATTCCACCAGACACCTTATTTCATTTCCAATCTGTATTCTATTTCTTCATCTATTTACTTTTTATTTACCACATATTAAATTTCCCAACCATAGTCAAATTACCTCCCAACCATAGTCAAATCCATAGTTTTCATCTCGATAGTATTAACTCAGTCAAAATCTCTAAAAGCCTTTTTAACCCATCAAATAAAGTTTTAACCATTTTTAATCCTAATTCTAGCTTTCTTTTTGTGCCAAGCAGGTTTCCACCAAAGAGCCTCTGAGTCATCAAATCTTAATATTTGGTTATCCATATGTCTCCACAATTGAGTCTGATCGTAATCCTCTTTTTTCCAGTGTTGTCTGCACTATATAGTCGGTCTTAATCAGTATAATAGTTATTCATTGTTTGTCCATGTTGTCAGTGTTTTTGATGCCTCGTTTTTGAAAGTCCATTCCTGTTGCTTTTAGGATTATAGGTGTTTTGGTTGGAATCTGCCTTTGGTCATCAAGATTCTCCATACTTTGCATCTGCGATATAATCTCTTCCTCTGTGTTGATTGGTTCCTCTTCAATAGATTGTAGATATATTTCCTCCATCTCATTGAATTGTGGTCGTTGCTTATCGGCCTCTTTAGGGTTAATCTGTTCTTCCTCTATTATTCCTTGATCTATAAATTGGTCAGTGAAAGTTTGAGAGTCAATTTTTAACTCTGGAACATCATCTTCCATGTCCATTCTAAATTGTTCTTTCAGTTCCAAAATGTTTTCTAGTAAAAGTCCATAGTCAAGCTATGGGTAGGATTCCATTTCAATAATAAAGTAGTCTTCCTCTGTTTTTCCTTGATCTATAAATTGGTCAGTCAAAGTTTGAGAGTCAATTTTTAACTCTGGATCATCTTCCATGTCCATTCTAAATTGTTCTTTCAGTTCCAAATTTTTTTCTAGTAAAAGTCCATAGTCAAGCTGTGGGTAAGATTCCATTTCAATAATAAAGTAGTCTTAATTTTTTAGTGAAGGTTCAGCTTAAAAGGTAAATACAACAATAAAAATTCTGTAGTAGAAATAGTATAAGGTATAGGATCCAAACAGAAATATAAAAAAACAAAAAAATCAGGCCAAATAGAGATTCTATAGTAGCAAAATTATAAAATGTAATATCCACACAAGAGTAAGAAAAAATAAAAAAAATCAAGCCAAACAAAGAGATAAAGGCAGAAAAAATCAAAACCAGTATTATAAGTATCCAATTTATAGTCCAAAATAGTAATAAAAAAAGGTGCCTTAAAGGTCAATTATTATCTTGTAATCCAAAAAAAGAAAAGTCCATTTTTCTAAGAAATATATTTTGTATTATAAAGTCAAAGTAAACTACTAGAAGAAAGCCAAGGAAAGCAAAAAAAATTGAAGCCTTTTAGCTGGTTTCAATACAGATAGGAATGTCTGGGCGTCACGCCAAGTTCAAGCAAAGTGAAAGCGATTTGCCATTTCAATCCACAAAACACCGCCCAGACAGCCGAATTTTTTTTTAAAAGAAACAGTAATGTTCCCTAAAGTCTTCCACTTAGACTAAAGACAAGCAGGCAAAGAGAAAAAAAATCCACCTTCACAATAAGGATTTTTTCAGAATCCCCGAAATCCAACAGCTCAAATAGTCAGTAAAAAATTAGTTATTTTTCTCAACGCTTGTTTTCCCAAGTATCTGAACGCTGCTTTCTGAAAGTAGGGAAATAATTCTAGAAGCTTTTCTCAGGAAGATAAATAGGGTATCAAGAGGGGAGGAAAGGTCTCACCCGGATCACCCACGGTGGCTCTTTTTGCTTAGATGTTGCTGTGACTTTCGGCTGAAGCAGCTAGATGATCGGCCATGTTAATGTCCGATCTTTTCCCCCGTTGGCCCAAAGGAGCTGTCTCGGACCGCAGAGGGAGCTACCGCTCCCTCCGCCATCAATGAGTGGCCTCCTCAACGGTGGTCGCCCCTCCAGGGTGACTTTCGACCCTATCCAGGGTCTACCGGTGGGGGGAAACCGGCCGGCAAAGAGAGCAAAACTCTTTGTGCGACCGCCTGCACTGCGACCAAAACCGGAAGTCTATGTCTGGTAATTTCTGACAAAGAATAGTTGAGGGGAATACAGGAGGAATCAAAAGGTGGAATTCCTTGCTGGAAAATAATGAAATGTATTTCTCCAATCCACTTCACTAAAGATTTGTATCTAGAGAGCTATATCCTTCCTCCCTTCCTTCCCTTGTAAGTTAATGAAATTAATATTCTAGCAGAGATGAAACAATTGTGCTTTAAAATGAATGAGTCTTTTTTGATCAGACAATACAATACGGATCAAAATATCCAGGATAGTTTTGCAACAGGTTGTCCCCTGATTAGTGCTGTACCCAACTGAGTTTACTTGTTGCTTATGCTGTTCTTGGTTTCTGTACTTTTTTTGGGCTCCAACTTTCATTTCATAGTCTCAGTGCCAACTATTCACGCTTATTTCTTTGAAATTTGGCACACTTCATCTTTCAGTAATAATCCAGCTTCCCTCTAAATTTTATCCAGTTCAGTGAGAAAGAGAGCAACCCTCCCCCCACAAAAAAGTTATGGATACTTAAAAAAAAAAAACCAAACAAATTTTAAATGTGTGTAGTAAGAAGAGCCCACATTCAGGTTTTTTTGGTCATTTAACTCTTGGGAAAAGATAAGGCTGCTTTAGGTAGTTGCATAGGGGCTCTGTGTTCACAAACTTGTATGCCTGGAATCACATTTTGGGAAATGAATCCAAAAGATTGCACAGCCCGACATCCCATATCTTCCTCTGCCTGACATTAAGAAGCAACTATTATTGTAAGCTGCTCAGAGTCACTGTATCAGTGAGATGGGTGGCATAACAAACAGACAATTGAAATTAGTACTTGATTGTGTCTAAAACAATTTCTAGTAAGGTGCAAATTTGTCTCTAGGTGTACAGGACCTGTTCATATGGCTATGGTAACTTCTTCTCTTGGGGGAAAGTCAAAATACATGCATGGAAAAAGAAGCTGTCTGCCTTCTTGGCCTGGTTATTTGTAGTCCTAGAAGGAAAAGAGTTTATAATTAATAAACTTAGTAAATTGAGGTTGGGGGAATAGAACTGAATGAGAAAGAAGTGGCATGGGGAAAAAAGGAAAAATATTCAGGCAGTGCCATATATTGTTTAATTTGATATTTGTGAGAGGCATTTCATAACATGGAATAAAGACCTGTTTTATATAGCTCTGTGTTTGCAGTATTAAGTACTTAATTTTAAATTATTTTAGTTTTGCCTTAACGCGTTACACTGTTATATTCACACCTGCATTTAATTTGCCATTATGTAATAAATAATTTTAGATTTCTAAATGCTTCTGCTTCTGCTTAAAAACATCTTTAATAAAACACACTAAATCAAGTTACTTGACGTGTGGTGACTATTTGATTATGTTAGTGAAATGAGACTAATGCAATTAAATACAGTGGAATGTAGCTCTAGAGTGGTTATGAAAAAAAAGCTCTCTGAATCATGCTTTTGGAAAGTACCTTTTGACAAAATATCTGGCAGTCACAAACATTGGCACTGTTCCCATTTTCCATTCTTTCTCCTGAACTGAAGCCAGATTCCTTTGGGAAATCATCATTTATAAATGATTGTGAAGAGAAAAAATGGCATTCTTGAGTGTATAGTTACTGCTAATTAGAAACTAAACATTAGCAATCATGTCAGAGTTAATTGTATTTGAAAAGAAACATTTACAAGAACCTGTTAAATATGAATAGAGATAATATAGCTTAAATATGGAAGCATTTTAAGATAAATTATATTGCACTGTTGTGGTAAAATGCTATTTATTTTAATTAATCCTTTTGCTAAGCTGCTCATTTTCTTTCCACGTGGTATGTACTTCTACAAATAAGCCAATAAATAAATTGGAAGAATGCCTACATTAAAGCAAGTGCAACACTGTGTTAACATTGTAACATGTACCTCATACTTTCGTCACTATTTTCTGATGTGTTTGTGTTGTAAGCAGATTTTTTTTTCTGCCTAAATCAATAGCATGTATCTCATATCAGTAAGGACCACATTTTCAGAAATTGTGTAGTACTGAACCTATAAATCTGCTGATTTGAAAATATGCCCAAAATAATGAGGTCCTCTAAATGAAATATGGTCCAACAATTAAAATGAAGATTGCCCATACAGATAGTCCTCAACGTATGACCACAATTGAGCTCAAAATTTATGTTGCTAAGTGAGAAATCTATTGAGTTTTGCCCCATTTTATGACCTTTCTTACCAAGTTTGTTAAATGAATCGCTTCAGTTGTTAAATTAGTAACATAGTTGTTAAGTGAATATGGCTTCCCCATTGATTTACTTGTCAGAAGGTCACAAAAGATGATCACATGATTCAGGGACATTGAAACTATCATAAATATGAACCACTTGTCAGGCATCCAAATGTAAATCACGTGACCATGGGGATGCTGTAACAGTGATAATTGTGAAAAAGGGTCATAAGTCACTTTTTTTCAGTCCATTGTAACTTCAAATGGTTACTAAACAAACTGTTGTAAGTCGAGGACTATCTGTATTATTATATAAATAAATTATTATATGGCAGAAAATAGGCTTTATGTAGAATGATAATAGCAGAGTTATTTTTTGTTCTATGCAGCCTGACACAGGGATTTGGTAGCAGCTCAACAGCAGGTACTGGCTACTGGGATTCTTGTTCTGTACCCATTTCACAGAAAACAAAATTCTTTTGACTATAAGGAAATCCTTAAAAATATCACTTAAAAGGGAGTTGTGTCTTTCCCTACCTCTAATTGATGTCATCCGCCTAGCTCACAGGTCGGCAACCTGCGGCTCTGCAGCCGCATGCGGCTCTTTCAGCCATCTCCTGTGGCTCCCAGTCCATGTGCAGTCCCCCCCACAAAAAAAATGGGACTAAAAAAGTTCAACCAATCAATTCAAACTTCTCACGGAAAAAAAACTTGTGAAGTCCAGCACGGACTGCTGGAAAGGTGAGTGGGCCCTTTTCTCCCTCCCCCCCACTCGGGCTCCCCTCCTCCGACCATGCCGCCGCCGTTTTTAAAGTAAACAGATCTTTATCGCAACTGCTAATTAAATGGCACTTCATTAGGCCGATGCCAATCCCAGCTCTTTCCCACTCTTGTCCTAAAAGTGCATCAGATGCATTTGCTTCCCTCACAAACAGCTGCTTTGAGACCCTTCTCTTCTCCGTGAAAATGTCACGTTGCTTCACGCGTGAGCTTTCTCGCTTCTGGAGAGGCGCATCAATTTAAAAAAAGAAAAGCCTGCATTCACAAGTTTGGTTTTGCAAGGTGCCACCCTGAAGGGTGACTGAGAAAAGCAGGGTGCAAAGAGCGGTTAGGGCCCTGCAGGGAGTGGCTGCAACCAGGGGCTGGACATGCATTTGCAGGGATCGTGGGGAGCAGGGCACAGAGCTCAGGGACTGGATCAGGTGCGTCCCAGCCATGATCCGTGGAATGGGCGGGGAGTTTTCTCATGTGCGGGCACAGGATGGGTGTCGGGGGCTGGAAGAGAAGTCTCAGTCCCCAAAGGAGACGCGGCAACTGTTTCTTAAGCGCCCCCGCTGGGGATCGCAGCCCGGAAGATGTGCGTCCCATTTCTCACCTGCTTGATCTGGCCGTCCACCAGGTTCTCCATGATGTGGGCTGCCAGGAGCGCGATGCCCAGCGTGACAAGGCAGACCGGGAAAGAGGGTTGCCAGAGCCCGGGGACTTGCAGTAGGCCAGGAGAAGGGAGCGAGCACCCGGCCACTCCGCCGTGCAAAGATGCCCAGCCTGGGAGAGAGCGCCGGGGGTGGTGACGGCGCCTCCTCCTCCTCCAAAGGGGCACCTCCTGGCTCCGAGGTGCGGAGGCAAGCCGCTCCGCTTTGCCCGATGCTTACTTTCGGTTTTCACCCGGCTGGCGCGCTTGCTTGGGAGGAGCTCAGCCTGGATCGGTTGGTGGGCTGGCCGCTCTTCTCCGGCCCGGCCCGCCGCCCCAGTTGGCATGCTTGCAGATCCCCCCCCAATAAATAAATAAATAAATAGAAAAGGCCAATTTTAAAGGTTGTCCAGCTAAAAGGGAGGAAAGAAGCTGGACTAGAGCGCCCTAGAAAGGCGAGCAGGCAGCGCTTCTGCACAGGCTGGTTGGGTTTCGGCAGGTTTCGCCTGCAATTAAGGCAGGGCGAGGTTTTTGCAAGCGAGGCTGAGGGGGGAGCTGCTTGTGGGGGCACGTGTCTGCTCACATACGTGCGAATGTGTTTCTTTTGCAGGGCGGCTGCTTTGCTGAAGGTTATATCTTCCTTCCTCTTCCTTCCTTCCTTTTCTTCCTGTTTTCTTTCTTTCTCTTTTTTCCTTCCTTCCTTCCTTCCTTCCTTCCTTCCTTCCTTCCTTCCTTCCTTCCTTCCTTCCTTCCTTCCTTCCTTCCTTCCTTCCTTCCTTCCTTCCTTCCTTCCTTCCCTCCCTCCCTCCCTCCCTCCCTCCCTCCCTCTTTCTTCTCTCTCTCTCTTTCTCTCTCTCTTCCTTCTCTCTCTCTCTCTCTCTCTCTCTCTCTCTCAATAAGCAAACAATCTGGGCTCTGACTGGCTACTCCGCGCTTCCTCCTCCTCCTCCTCCCCCCACACAAGTAAACTGCATGCAAAAATCCCACAAGATCTACCAGCAGTGTTTTCGCTCCTAAGTCAGCCTATGTCTGTGCACACGCACAGACTTAAACGGAGGCTTCCAAACCTGACACGCATACACATGTGGATGTCTGCAATTGGTCGTTGCAAAAAATAGGAAAAAAAGGGAAAGTGGGTGTGACTATTTAAAGACCTCCACTTTTCCTTTCCTTCCCCCTCTTTGGCAGTGTTGACTTCTGCTCCTCCAATCCTGGCTGCTCCTTGCGGTCCCTGCCTGCCAGCCACTGCATTCGACTTTTCTTTCATTTGCTTGGCGGGCTGGGGAGAGAGGCGTTCCCCCACTTCTTTCCACTCCCGCCGCGGCGATTTCTGAGAGCGGGGAGCAGCTGCCTGCTGGGCAAGCCCCGAAAGCTTTATTCCTCTCCCTGATCTTGCCTTTCTTGCTCGCCCTCTGATATAGGCGTCTGCTGGGTTTCCTCAACCTCCCCCCCCATTTTATTTTAATCCCCCCACCGCCTCCCTCTTTCGCAAAGTTGACATTCCGGGGACTCGGACCTCGCTTCGCTCCCGGAATCAATTGGCGAAGCTTGAAGGAGAGGCCGCCTGGTCCCACCTCCCGCAGAGCAGAACTGCTGCTTCCTTGCCCTCCCAGCGAAAGAACCCCAGAGAGCTGGAAGACGTCCTTTCTCCCACTTTCCGCTTCTCATCCTCTTTTCCGAGCACCCCTTCCAGAAATTCCTGGAAACTCCTCTCCATCTTCCCCCTTTCCCGCCGCCGGTTCTGGGTCTGTGGATTCCGGCCGGGTTTTCCTCCATCCGCCAGCCAAAGAGGAGGAACGGAGCATCCCTCCCAGAGCGAGCCAGAAGCCTCAATTCTGGCCTCCCGCAGCAGGCTGAGATAGCCGAGCCCGAGCGGCCGTCTGCTGCTGCCTCGGAAGATTTGCTGCAGCAGCTCCTTCTCCCCGTCGGCCTCCTCCTCCGCTCCCTCGGAACCTTCGCGCCAAAAGGCGGAAAGAAGAAAGTCCCAGAGAGGGAGAGCGCGGGGTGGGGGGAGAGCAGTCTTTTCTGAGGGGAGGAGAAGCCAGAGCTGGACAGGGGCAGGGCCGGTGCATGTCTCGCCTTAGGCTCCACTCTTCAATCAAGCCCCCTATTCCCCACGCGCGCGCACATGCGCGCGCACATTTTGCGGCTCCCAGTTTTTTCTTTTTTGAGGGAAACAGGTCCAAGTGGCTCTTTCACTGTTTCAGGTTGCCGACCCCTGGCCTAGCTGAACTTAGGTCAGCTGCCATGCCTTTTTAGAACTTGTCTTTATCATGGTGTCTTCTGTTTATTGCTAGGTAGGGTTTGTGATATAAGCCTTTTTCATAAGTTGACACCTTGAATGGGATTCGTTCTATATTAGTCAACAGTATATCTCTGTGGTGAAAAGCATAGGTTTCAGGTGAGTATAATTCACATAAGTAAAATACACAATTAAAATACAATTCAAGTAGTGCCACCTTGTGGCATGCTAAAAGTATGCAAACTGAAATCAACAAAAGCTCCAGTCTGTTCCAAATAAAGCTATTGTTATGATCCCCATAAGGTTTATTAAAAATGGTAAGTGCTATGTGTATAAACCATTTATGCATTTCACAAATCATTTTTGGATGGAATATATACATTTATGAGGGTTGCATAAATATTTTCTTGAGTATTTCATTATAAATACTGTTCTTGAGATACCTTGGGTATGCATGAGATCTGAAAAATTCTGCCTTTCTGTCTCCTGACTTCTAGATGTGGTAATTCTCCTGTGTACCGTTCACGTGAACTGGCTGGAAGAGCCCTTGTTCCCTTCGTTATGCTAAATTTGGTGCCACAGACAGTATCTTCTTTGTTAGCCGGCCTTCCAGATAGCACTGATCCTTATATACGGCAGAATGCAGTTCATGGAACGCTATTACAAGTGAGTTTTGCCTTTTTGCATAATGTAGCATCAGTGAAGTAAACACTTATTCACAAAAGAGTAATATCCAAATTGATAAAAACCTGTAACAGACTTATGATTAACTTTTAAAAATCAGGATGATTCCCATAAGATATTAAAAATGGGATACAGACTTTATTTCAATAATTGACCTTGCAAAAATTCCCAAAGATAATTCATGATTCTCAAATAAAACACGGAAGCACTTGATCATGAAGGTGGCTATTGGACTAACTAGCTAACCCTATCTCCCCCCTGCACTTCTTGCTCCCCCTCTGCTCATCTTTTTAATTTCATATTGTTGTAGTTCTACTGTTAATTTTCATTGTTTTACTCCTTTACTATTGTTATTTTTACATTTTTTTATCAAAAAAATTAATAAACAAATATACATGAACTGTAATTTAATAAATGAATCTTCAGTTTTAAATGCAGGTATTTTGTATCAAAATGACAATATAACTATAAACTTACTTTTAAGAAAAATAATTACAGCATACATCAAAGATTTATGAGTCATTTCAGTTTGTACTTTTTCTAAGTCAAGGTTGAGGGAAATCTCAGCTTTCATTTTTACTGAACAAGTAATTCCTAGTACTCCAAACCAGCATGGCCAATTGTGTGGGATATTGGGATCTGTAGTTCAGCAACCTTTGGACGCCATTGCTAAGTTATTATTGCAGGCTAACTCTGCCCATGTCCTGGAGTTCGATCCTGATCAGCTCAGGGTTGACTCAGCCTTCCATCCTTCCAAGGTTGGTAAAAGGAGGACCCAGATTGTTGGGGGCAATATGCTGATTCTGTAAACCACTTAGAAAGGGCTGTAAAGCACTATGAAGCATTATATAAGTCTACATGCTATTTCTATTTATCATGACATGACCCTGGACACTTTATATTACCTTTTTCTGAATTTCCTGAAGGTGTATATTCCAAATCTTTTCAGATATTCTGAAAATATTGCTTTGCTCTACATTGTAGAGTTGCATGAAGTATGATTGCAAAGTATATTATATAATTTGTAGATAGGATGTAATGCATATTAATGGTAGGGTTCTTACTTGGAATTGGAATTGAGTTAAGCCTAGATTTTATTTGTATTATATGATTATTTAAATTCCTTCTTGGCTACATATGTTTATGCTCTCATTCTCCTGTCTTTTGAAATTTTGCTTTTTATTTTTTGGCAGTAGCTTAGGAAAGCAGCAGCATTTTATGGTGTGTCTCTGTTCATATGGATTATTTTCCCCACAATAGTAAGGAATGGTTCTCATAGGAAACTTAATGTGTGAGGGCATGGAATAAAATAGAGGAGTTCAACTTTAATGTGTAAAGTTACTATTACAGCTTAGTTTGGGGTCTGCAGTATGAGGGACCAAGAGCTACACTTGGACATTGAAGGGGCAAAGTCTAAAAAATGGGTCAGAACCAGGATCATAACTGCTTTTGAAAAAATAACCAACTAAAAGTATGGAAAAATCAAATCATAATGATTAATTTCCTTCTCTGTCCTGTTGATAGGAAATTGTCTTACAGGCAAAACAATTTTTAAAAATGACATGCAAAAATAGCCAATCATATATGAAGATTGCTCGGTGTCTTAGGGTATCTGGCTGCATCCTCTGTGGACATTCCCCCCCCCCCATAATAATATGCATTTCGAGTAATAAGTTGTGTAGTAGAATTTTCAGTTAACTCCTTGGCCTTTTGAAATAAGAATATTGCTAATCATGTATTTTTGTTATTTGACTTGGCAAAAGTATTTGACTTGTAGTTTTTCATAGTTGATTTATAAAGGCTGTTATTATGAATGAATGTTATAATATCTAGAGATCAAAGCAGAAAAACTACTATCATTAAATATTTTTCATTGCCCCCTTCCTTGCAGTTGCTCTTCTTTATAGTTCAGTTTTATTGACCAAGATAAGCTTTCCTTTGAAGCTGAAAAAAAAAGTTCTAATGTCAAGTGGAGAGGAAAACATAAAAATTATGGCTATGTACCTTTTTATTGTCTTTGTTGTTAACTTTTTACATGGAGTCTTGTATCAACAGGTAGGTAAACTTTATATGTTGTCAGGTATTCTAGGTCTTTAATATTTAAGCAGCTACTGCACAAAAAGTATCACTGAATCATCCATTTTATGAATAAATCAAACTGGAATATGCATGTATTGAGGACGGTTTATAAATAATGTCATGATTATGTCCTAGGATGTTTTCCATCCCATGTGTCTCTGCTGTTTGTTTTGTAGGTGTGCTACAATAAAGCTAGGGAATTGATATTTTGTGCATTTTATAAAGATGGCCAGGTGTTGTGTGTAACATAGAGGGCTGCTATTAGCAACCTAACATGTGGGTATATGCTTTGCACAGTGGCAGAATATCACTGTCAGCAGACCAGCAAGGATGGTATCCCACATGGACTTGTGCATATGGGAAGGGAGTAAGTGCTACTGTGCAGCTAAATTACTTTTCTTTCCCAAATGGAAATGCTCAGTGTTCAACCTGGTTTTAGAAAATGATGAAGAACAAGAGACATTTAATAATAACATTTTTAAAGGAATCTTGGCTTTAGTCTTTTTTCAAGTTTGAAAGCCTTGGAAGCTCCCCCCCCCCTTTCTGATTTGCATTAGATGCGTGCAATTTATGTGCTACTTATCAAATGGGAAATGAGGTCACCTGCAATGAGATTACTTGATTTTCAGGTAGTTCTGGAAATGTAATAAAAATGCTGTGGAAATTTTAAAACAAATACTGTTTTAAATACTGTTATGTACTACAGTTAGCCTTAATATTTATTTCACTGTGTTAGCACAATACTCGTTAAAGCTGGCTTTGATTATGTAGTTAGCCTTCAGTTTGCCCTTAGATTTACCTTGGCTTAGGCGTTTGCAGTTTAAATGCCACTGTGAAAATGACTGGAAAACATTAACATTAATATGTTATTACAAGCTGACATGCTTAGCCTGATGGGAAGTAAAATTTATAAATAGACTTGTTCATATCCATATGGTAAAAATCTGATGAGTTATAGTAAATGTTATTATGTGGCTCATTTGTTTCCCAGAGTTTGAGTTTCATTAGAGGCTTTCTTTCTAGTAAGTTTATAATTTGAAAAGAAATGCATTAATAAATAACAGCAGAAGAACTTGCATTAACTAATTATTTGTTCAGACTGTAAACTTTGGTACAAGGATTATTCCCAGATGGACCATCAATAAAAATCTGGTAAGATTGTTCATGCTGTACCTAGAAGTGAGAAACAAGAGAATTATCAATTTAGTAAGCATCAGATATAACAGTGCTTACAAACAAAAGTCTGCCAAATTAGACAAATGTGTTGAAGCTCATCACTCTCCTTTAGCCTGTTCAGGGAGGTATTCCATTTATTTATTTAAATGATTCTTGTTTTCATCAAATGCTACATTTGATCAGATCCTGAGCATGAGCCAAATGCAACTATTGGGATTTCTTTAAAAAATATCATATTATGTGGTACTATCAGCTGCCTGAATTCAGGATAAAACAAAGTTTTGTTGTTTTCGTTTCACCTTTAGTAGTGCTGCATTTTTGTTTTGCAACTTACTGTGTATGTGGTATCCATTTCAGTTGCTGAAGCATGTGGGTGTCAAATTTTCTCTGTCGAAAATGTGTAATATAGAGTGATCTCGGTTCATTCACATAATTTTTTTCAACAATCACTGAGCTGAACAGAATTCTTTCAATCTTTAAGTTAGAAATTTGAATATTTATTTATATATTGTATCTAGTATACAAGCTAATGATATGCAAGCAGAGATTTTACAAGTGTAGTGGAACAGTATGTAATTTTTGTCTAATTTATAGAAAGTCAGTTTTTATATCTCATAAATTTCATCTGAAGTGTTAGTTGCTGCTTGGAATAGGAGGGCAGACAAAGCTTTGGATCAGATTTTTGCCCGTTCAACTTCTCCCCTCTGATGGATCCCATCATTCCCTCTGGTTCATAGAGGAGCTGAGGGAGATGAAAAGAGAGAAGAGACATCTAGACTAATGGTTCTCAACCTTTTCTTTGCCACAGACCTCCTTTAACTACCTTTTATGGCTACGGATCACAGACCCCCAAGACTTAACTCAAGATTTAAATCATAATGTTTCTTCAAGCCTTCGCAGATCACCTGTGACAATATCATGGCCCCCTCCAGGGGTCCGTGGACCACAGGTTGAGAATCATTGATCTAGGCCATTGCTGGCACTCAACAAAGGGTGAGAATGGAGTGTAGTAGCTCAATTCAACATGGATTAGACCCACTACAGGTAGTCCTTGACTTATGACCACAATTGTGCCCAACATTGTTGCTAAATGAGACAGTTGTTAAGTGAATTTTGCTCCATTTTACGACCTTTCTTGCCACATTTAATCAGAATAGAGCTGGAAAGGACCTTGGAGGTCTTCTAGTCCAGCTCCCTGCTCAAGCAGGAGTCCCTATATCATTTCAGACAAGTGACTGTCCAGTCTCTTCTTAAAAACCTGAAGCACCCATAATGTCTGAAGGCAAGCTGTTCCACTCGTTAATTGTCCTCACTGCTAGGATGTTTCTCCTTAATTGCAGGTTTGCTTCTCTCCTTGATTAGTTTCCATCCGTTGTTTATTGTCTTGCCTTCTGGTGCTTTGGAAAATAAATTGACCCCCTCCTCCTTGTGGCAGCCTCTCAAATACTGGAATACTGCTATCATGTCCCCCCCTAGTCCTTCTTTTCTCTAGACTGGCCATTCCCAAATCCTGCAACCGTTCTTCATATATTTTAGTTTCCAGGCCTTTACAACATCTTTTTTGTAATATGGTGACCAAAACTGGATACAGTATTCCAGATGTGGCCTTACTAAGGCTTTATAAAGCAATACTAATACTTCATGTGATTTTGATTCTATGCCTCTGTTTATACAACTAAGGATTGTATTAGCTTTTTTGGCGGCAGCTGCACACTGCTGACCATGTTTAAGTGATCGTCCACTAATACTCTAAGGTCCCTCTCACAGTTACTGTTTTTGTTAAGTGAATTACTGCACTTGTTAGTAACCTAGTTGTTAAATGAATCTGGCTTCTCCATTGACTTTGCTTGTCAGAAGGTTGCAAAATGTGATCACATGACCCCAGGACATTGCAGCCATCATAAATCTGAGTTAGTTACCAAATGTCTGATCAAAATAAGAATTTTGATTATGTGACCATGGGAATGCTGCAGCAGTCATAAGCGTGAAAAATAATCATGAATCACTTTTCTCATTGGTGTTGTAACTTTGAACAGACACTAAATGAACTGTTGTAAGTGGAGGATTATTATATTAAGTCCTTCCTTAGGGTGATAAGGGCAGTAAAGCATCAATAGTTTTAAAAAGTACAAATTTTATTTCATTCACTTCTTAGACTTGGCTTTGTGCTTATATTCCAATATAACAAAAATGTTAGTTATCTCTCATGCATGTTTTGAAATAATTTGTTATGGATTTTAAGAAAGCAAAAAGATACTTCTTCCACATGTACATATAGAAAATCTTATTTAGTAAATGTAAAATCAGTGTAGCTCTTTTTGGATTTAAATGTCTGTGTGCATTTATTTATTTTAGAAATGTTATATGGCCACCCAACTCTACAATAACGCTGGGCACAGGCAATAAAAAGAATTATACAGTTAAACTAAAGCAAAAAAATACCAAATGCTCTAAGAAAAACAACCATTAAGATAGTCGCACATGTCCAGCCACCCACTTGAACCCAAGACCAAAGTTTTCAGAGCTCTTTTGAACACAGCCAAAGTGGGGGCCAGATGCACCTGGGGCCCAGGATGTTTCAGAGGGGAGGTGCTGCTACAGAAAAGATTCACTTTCTGGCTTTCCTCAGATGCTACTGCTTAAAGGGTAAGAAGTCAGCTTTTAGCAGAACCATCTTCAGTTTGCCATTTCCCCCCTGGAAGTCCCAGAAAAGAGGTTGTTGTTATTGAAAACTCCATTTGTGGTAACGTTTCTTTGTATTTAGCCATTTGAATTTTTTCAAGCTTTCATGAGAAACTACAAATCCAAGTTTTCAAGTGGCTTTTTCTGTTTTTTCAGAAGATGACGATACCATCTAGAGTGTAACAATGAGACAACACTGTTGTTTTAAAAATCAAATCATAGCTTACTATAATTCAGAAAAATGTATTTGCTCTTTTTCCAAGTATACTGAGCAAACTTGAATCTTATTTACATGTCCAATAAGTTGGTATTTCATCTAAACATTTTTTTTTAAAGTGTCTAGGAAACATTGCTCTTGAAAACAGTTGCATTATAAAGAAAGTTTATGAGGTTTTTAATTTTGTGTGAACTCTTATGTTTCATAACTTTGAAATGAACTTTGAATCTTGCAGAATCACATACTTGTGATGGGTAGCCATATATTGTAAACTAAATAAATAAAATATAAAAGTAAATAAATAAGTTTGAAACAGTGCAGCCATGGAGGAGACAGAAGTTTAACAATAAAAACTATACTTTTAAGCCCTTATCTTGGATGTGATTTCTGCAATTCTCTCTCTAACCAGTGTATGGTATTATAAATCAAATTACCAAAATCAAATATATGCTTATGCTTTCTTCAAAAATCTGCAGATGGGAACAGATAACTTCCATTCTTACACTGTGCTCACGTTCTTTGAAAATTATTAACATTGCTGACTTTTAATATAGAAAGGACAACTAATTTGTTCTCTCTCTGTTCTTTTTTACTGAGATGTTACATTCCTTTAAGCACATTTGCACATTTACCATATACTGTACATAGAGAGGGTGGTCAAAAAAAAAAAAAGGATGTCCCAAATGCTTAATTGAATGCACCTGTATTTTTTATTTAGTTATACACATTCATGCCAAGTATGGGATTCAAGGGACCGTCATAGAAGAGATCAGTGTTTATATACGACTCTTATTATTTCCATATTCCATAGTAATTAAAAATATTACACTGCACATACCAAATAACGTTATAAATTTTTTCCTAAGATTGCTTATTTACACAAACTATACATGCATGCTGCCTCTCTGATAAGCACAGTATAATATAGGTTTTTCTTCCTTTTCTGGTGCAAATTACCTTATTGTAGATATGCTATAATGCTACCATTATAATTCCTATAAGGAAAAGTGACATGGTGAAAATAGTTCATTTAGTGACAGATATATTACTATAGGATACAGCAATGTACAGATCATGGTTCAGTGATGAAGGAAGTATCTTTACATTTAATCAGTGTCAACTTGTTTCTGTAGATGTTTGGAAGGTTATTATCCAAGTGGCTAAGTTTTTCTCGCTAAACAATTATCTTTTTTAGCAAAATCCAAATTCAGGGGAGGAGATATTTGAAAAATATTGCAACAATAGTCTGCAACTTTTTTTCTTTTTCTTTTAAATATAGGTCCTTCACTTGCTACAATCTTATTTGGAATCTAAACAGAGGGCTAATTCAGATTTTCATCAGGGTTTGAGCAACATTATCACTAATGTATGTGGCAAGCTATGGTTGGCAAATAGGTAAGTCAAAAATGGAATAAATTTATTTATAGTCACAACAATAAAAATAAAAGCAAATATGAAATGCACAGTAAAACAAATAGTAATAAAATGAGGGTACCACATAATTGCTAATAACTAGGCAACGTGTTCACTCATGCCCTGGTCATCTCCTGTTTGGACTATTGCAATGAGCTCTACATGGGACTACCCTTGAGAAGTATTGGGAAGCTTCAGCTGGTATAGAATGTGGTCACGTAAGCAATCTTGGGTATCCAAGAAATGATGCATGTAATACCTCTGTTACATGAGCTGCATTGGGTGCCTGTTTGCTTCCAGGTACAGTTCAAGGTGTTGGTTATGACCTTTAAAGCTCGACATGGCATGGGGTTATCAGATTACCTATGGAACCAGTTTCACCCAATAATAACAGCCCGTCACACCCAGTCAGGTAGGGAGGGTATGTTGCAGAACCCATCATTTAAACTTCAACTAGTGAGCTCCAGGAAGAGAGCCTTCTTTGCTGTTGCTCTTGCCTTTTGGAATATTCTCCCTCCTAGAGGGGAGGTAGGCCATTCTGACTTTCGGAAATGTCCTGGTTCTGCCATCTTACTAGGGACTCGCAGATGAGTATAGCCAGGTGGCCCTTACCCTGCCTTTTAATTAACTTTAAATGTTGGATTGTAATGATCTTTGCCTCTTATCTAAATTTTACAGTTTTTATGTTTTAATATTTTACTTGTACACTGCCCAGAGTCCTTCTCTGAGGCAGATGAGTGGTTTCTAAATTTGATGAATAAAATAATAATAATAATAACAACAACAACAACAACAAACAAACTTTCTTAGTGGTTGCCTCTACTGGATCTTATACCAGGAAGCCTATAGCCTTTTGGTGAGACAACTAAAATTTCTGATAAATGAGTAACTCTATATTGCCAATTATGTGGAATTACACTGGGGTTGAGATTTGGCTTTTATTTTAATAAGAGGCAAAACATCACTTAGAATATAAATCTGTGATGCTTTAGCTGAACACAGTGAATTAGAGCAGCTCATTTCAATCTTTTTCAAATCTGGCACCTATTTTTAGTCCACATATATTTTTCTCTGGAAAGAGCTTTAAAAAAAAAAGTGTATATTTTTATCAATAACAGAGACCACTTTCTCTGAGGAATAAAATTTGCAGTAATACCAGCTGTGTAGACAAAATATATATGTCTTTAATCCCAAGGTATTTGAAGCCTAAATCTTTCCAAAAGAAAATTTGCTTCATAAATTTAAAATCAGTACATAAACATTAGTCAGACTCTATATATTTCCAAGAACTAAATCAACATTTCCTTATATACTTAAGACAATAAAAAATGAACAACAGCTGATAGCTAGTTTTTCAAAAATAATTACAAAAATATATATTACTTACAATCAATTTTTCATAAATAATTAAAATTTATTTGTAAACTAGTCCTATCACATTTCATTAAAAGCAAGAAATTCAAAGTAATATTCAAATATATATAAATATAGGACATCAGATTGAGGCAGTGTGGTTGTATAAATGATATAGGGCAATAGGGTTTTCATCAGTATGAAAATGTCATCACTTTAACAGAGGAGAAGATTTAATAACAATGTATCCTATATTTGGAGTGATTTTGTGTTTGCTTGGAGTCCATTGTTGAGCCAGTTGTCCACATTTTACTCCGTTGCTGCCTTTATGATAACTAATATATAGTCCTTGTGTATCTACTTCTTACTGATGCACTGGATGGCCAGAAATTTAAATTCTTCATTTTTATTTAGGTTGTCCTCATTCTGCTCCATTCCTGTTGTCATTAGAAAATTTGGACTTTAAAGATCAAAAGGATAATTCAACTGTACTAGAGCAATTTATCCAGTCTCCTTTTGTTATATTGTTTAATTTACTTGCATTATATGGATTATTACTCTCTTCTGATTTTGGGGGCTGGCGGTGGTTGTCTTTGATTATAAATATGAAGTAAGGAAAGATAGTCCTTCACTTCCCACCACAATTGAGCCAAAATTTCTGTTGCTCAGCAAGACAGTTGTTAAGTGAGGTTTGCTCCATTTTATGACTTTTCCTGCCACAGATGTTAAGAGAATTACTGCATTAGTAATTCATTTGTTAAGTGAATCTGGCTTCCCCATTGACTTGGTTCAGTGTAGCCCAGGGGTCTTCAAACTTGGCTCTTTTATGACTTGTGGACTTCAACTCCCAGAATTCCTCAGCCAGCGTGCCATACTGAACCAAATACTTGATGACTTCAAATTATTCTCACAGCTCCACAAGGATACCAAAACTGGATCTTCTGAACACAACTGTGATCTGGTCCTGACATATATGTATGTCTGGTACTTCACTCCACTTACGTGGTAACCTTGCATGGTAATGATAAATAAGAACAACAAAGGACTGTTGCAGGAAGGTTGTTGGAGAGCACTGTGCTTTAAGCAGAGGTTTTTGTTTATCTTAGGTGTTTAGACATATATTTCTTAATTTTGTAATAAAAATAAAACCAGAAACATAGTAGCATATAAATAATAATCCTTGCCAACTCACATATACTTGTTTCTGCATTAAGGATTGAGGCCAGACAGGACAGAACAAAGCAAGAAGAAGAAAAATAAAATATTAAAGTGTAAGTCATTTAAATTTTTCTATTGACTTTGTTTCTAGGCAAAATCCTTGTCTGGTGACTAGAGCAGCATATCTTGATGTCCTTGTTCTGTTGAATAATTATCTGGGGAAGGCAAAAATTAAAGGTAAGCATGAGCTAATGCATCACTTTCCTGCCAGTAAAAAAACAAAAATGACAATCTTTAAGACTGAACTGAGAATGAAGGAATATATTTTATGACGCTTTGAATTGTCAGGTTTAAAAACACTAGCAATCTCCTTCTAATGTGAAGAAAGGCAGAGTCTTCTAGAGTTTAATAGAGATAAAGCTTTCCAAGGCTCAAATTATTATAAAAATGGGGATGAGGAGATAAATATGCTCAAGTGGCTGTATTAGAAAAGTATCCACATTTTGCATATAATTACTCATTTCACTCACTTAAAGTGAAATTACTCATTTCACTTACTTATATAGATGGTCCAAATAACAGACCATCTATCAGCTAGAACATGCTATGATAATAAGGAAAATTCAGCAACTGTTGATGGGACTGAGGCTTCCTTGCACTTTGTATATAGCTTCCATTGGTCTGGTTTCCAATGGCATTTCTTTTGCATATGATTTGGTTCTTAATGACTTGGTTCCTTATTATTATTTTTTCAAAAGCATCTTTTGACAGTATTTCTGGCTTTGTCATCTCTGTGTATGTGATTAGTTCATTTTTAAGCTACATTCCACAGTTGTTAGTTTTAGCTTCATTTCACAGTCCATAAATAACTACATAGATAACTTCATAAATAACTGAGATACTAGGTATATCCCACTGTTTTCTTCTTTCTACTCTTCCACATTGGACCCCTGCTCTTTTTTTTAATATATTTTATTAATTTTTTACAATAACAATATTTAGTGCTTAGTGAACAATGTGTTGTCTGGGTTCATATATTTAAAAACAATAATAATTATTTTCTATAATTGATCAATATGTTAGTTGATAATATATTTTCTTGATCCTCTCTTCTTCCAGTAATATTCTCCTTTTGTCTACATTAAACAAATATAATTCTTAATACTTTCAATACATACAGAGTTGGGTATAAACATTTTTCTAGTATTTGTACATATAACAATAACATCAACATCTTTTCTAATCAGCTTATGTTTCAATTGTATTTATAGAAGTCATTAAGTCATTATATGTCCTGTTTTTAAATTTTTTATTTAAGCTTAATTTCCCCTCAGTATTGAAACCACTCTTATCAGTCATAATTTTCTCAAAATTCATTATCTTTGAATATCCAAACTTTTCATTCAAATACACTGTCTCAATATTTTTACATTTCATATATTATAAAAGTATTATACTACTTATATATCTTATCCCTCTTACGGTAGGGCCCCTTTATGTCCAAGCTTTATTTATTCTTTTAACCATGTTCAAACAAGTATTTAATCATATAGTACACCATATAGCAATCTTACTATAGGGCCTCTTTATACCCAAGGGCCTCTTTATACCCAAACTTTATACTTTTTAACCATATTCAAACAAGTGTTTAGTCATATAGTATTCCATCTGGTAAGTTGAATCACATCTCTTAAATCTAATTCTAATCTTCTTCTTTTGCCAGATCGCTTTCCAAATCAGTAGGTTTAGCTTGCCAGGTTGTATTTTTGTAGATATTGTTGGGGATAAAAAAGACAAATCAAGTAGAATATTAATTTTTTGTCTCCCACGCTTTAATGATTCTCCTGACAGCTCTTTAATCCATTTTATTAAATCATCTTTTTTGTCCTCAAGTTTGTTTTGAAGTCCTGGACTTTATTTCCTTTGTTGTAGCAAAATTTTGCAGATTTTCTTTTGTTTGTATTAAGTTGTAGTTCTCTTCATTTGTAGCTTCCATATTTAAGTCATTTTTCTCTGATTTGTATTCTATTGTCTGATTTATTAGTTCATTCTTGACCGTCATTTTTTGAGCGTTAATTGTGAGTTTAGGTTAGAGATATGTTCATTTATGTTATCAAAGTTATTTTTAATCTCATCATGATTTAAGACAATTGTCATTTGAATCTGTCGCAGCATTGCATATATTTTCTGCTGGAATGTATTTGCTTTGTCTTGAGTCATTATTCTTGCAGTTCTCTGATGTTCCACACTGGGGTCTTCAGCAGGAGGTGTTAGGTGTGGTTTTTTGTCACTTTTAGATAAATACACAACAGCCATTTTGTCTCCCTCTAAGTAGTTTTTCACCGGTACCATAGTTTCTTTAATTAGCTTTATCAAACCAGCTCATCTTGAAATCCAAACAACCAAATCTTGTGTAGTTCTTATCTTTATATATGGTTTTTGTAATCAATATGTTTCCAATTATCAAAACACCACTGAAAACAGTATTTTGTAACAGTTCTTCTTTTCAGGGGTCTTATGATTATCAGCCAGCCAAGATTTCAGTCCAAAGTGTTTAACCACTTGAAAGCTTTCCAGTAACTTCCCCTTTAGAAAATTAACCAAAGGCCAAGGTTTTTCTTTCTCTGCAAACAGTCTTTAATTTAAAAATACAGGTCAGTGTGTTTATAATCCCAGAAGGTCAGCTGTTTCTAAACATATATAATTTCACTCTGTAATAGATAGCCAAATGCTTTGTTCCCAGCTGTGTTTTGCTATTTCTGGGCATCTTGCCAAATTCTGAGTCAATGCAGCTATAGTTTTCTCTAATCCTCCACTAGGTGTCAGTAGCTGTTCATTTTCCAGCTTTTAAAGCAAAGAGTTGTAGTAGTAGTAGTAGTTGTTATTATTATTGTTGTTATTATTATTATTATTATTATTATTATTATTATTATTTTATAATTTCATCAATACTTTGTTTCAGGTATGGAATTTTAACAGTTTTCTTAGTTTTCAAATTTATCCAGACTGTAGTATTTTTAACCTCATTTCAATATATTTTTGTTCCCCATAAGAGTTTAATTCGCTGCTTCTGTCTATGGGAGGATGGGGGTATAGTCTCCTCCCTTCTCACTTTGGGAGGATTTTTGCTTCTTGGGAATCTTTTCCAGGAAATCAGATACAAAATAGGAGAGAGAAGATCGAATTCCTCACCCAGTTTCAAGCACACTGTTCACTGTTGTTCTGGTTAGTGCCTTTGGACTTCGGCTGCTAATAGCTTGGGCTGGTCAGTGAGGTGTGGCCAGGCTTTCTCCTGTCGGGTTAGAGGGCTTCCCCTGGATCGAGCGAGATGACTGCCATCATTCCATGATTATCGGGGCGCCCCTCTTTCTTCATCACCTCTCCAGGGCGACTTTAGACCCATTTAGGTTCCCCTGGCAGGGCGAAACTAGCCATGGGGTGTGGAGCTCCGCAATCCCTCGGCTGTGTGCTATGGTGCAAAACCGGAAGTCCCACATTGGACCCCTGTTCTTGTTCATCAGGGAGATAACTGTTATGGAAGTAGCCTTCTACAGAATATACTACTGTGTAGCTTGTGCTCTCTGAAATGAATTCTTCCAAAACAAAAACATTCTCAACCTAGAACCAACATATTACTCCTTTATGTTTATTTTTTATTTTTTTTGTAGAGAGAATCAAACAATTGAAAACCATCTTCTGAAGATTATATTTTGTCCTATTTGCTTTTCATATTCACGATAATGTATCAATGATCTTCCTGGTATATAATAACTAACATGGAAAAGACTTTTTAAGAAAAAAAATGAGTTCTTGATGGGACAGATATTCCCTATTACTAGAAATAGCTTAATCAGCACAAAATGAAATGCAGCATTAACAATTCTGTAGCTGATTAAATATGGACAATTTCTAATTAGTTACAATGTTCATAGATAACCTACAAGCTATTACTTTTTCCAGAATATGACTCCCTTGCTTTTGTACCTTTCTATCATTGGCTGTTCCTAAATATTTTGCTTTAAATTCTACCATAGCAAATTTATTTTGCAATGTTAGATCAGTACAAAAAACTTTTTGTGCCATTATTAAATTTAGGCCAGTTTGGAATCTTATGATTATAACTACACTGCAATTTCCAGTGGCAAGTATGATGTCCATAAATAGTGTGCAGAGATGGTTATGGAAAGGCACAGTTTATAACCCTTTTAGAAATAAATGCTACTCAAGAAATCCAGAGATAATTGTTATTACGCAAAACCTGTAGCAGTATTATACTATTATACTATCTAGCCTAATAATGTATCCATTAGCAGATGGCAGTGTGCCCAGTTGAAGTGATGAAGGAGAACTCACTGGCTCATATTTCCTTAAGATGCAGCTGTGGGTAGCTATGGAGACAGTTTGGGGAATGGAAGACTGCAGTTGCATCAAAATAATCCCAGCCAACTTGATACCTCTAATTGGACATTACTTTAATTATATCAATACAGTGAGCACCATTTGTATATTTTTTTCTGCTAGTGCCTAATTCATTTTAGAAAATTTTAGAAAAATACTTCAGTATGTGTTATGAGAACCAGAGCAGGATTTTAAAATGTATTCCCTTCCCTTGTTTATATAGCATTATATATATATATATATATATATCCCCGGGGTTTTAGGGGATAACCGCTATCAGAATGCTAGGTTCAATGTGCTGTTCCTCCTCTGCCATGCTATGAGTCTGTCTTTTCCAAATGCCTCTTAAGTGGGATAGTACAATTCTTTTCCCAACAACTATGAAGATAATAGAAAAGACTGTATTTACTAAATTTCACCTCTCCCTAGACCAAGGAAGATTGAATAAGCTAAAACAACTGAAATGTTGAAGTAGCCCAAAGATTCTTGTGGAATCAAATAAGAGATAAATGATTGTCCAGTGAAATTCAGCTTTTAGCCAATAAAGAATGGTCATTTTTTATAATAATGTATATTAACTAATGTTTAGCAATATTAAACGCATTAAACCTATCTACATTATATTTGTGCCTGTGTGTTTTAACTGCATTTATTAGCCAGCCAACCAAATCCCCTATAATGTCTTTTGAAATACTCATTTTTCAAATGTTTCCAGATGCATTGTCTTCATCAGAAGCAAAAATCATGACTTTTTCGTATAATTGAAAGTCCTATTTCCCCCCCCCCCAAATGTGAAGAGAATGGGGTTTTGCTTATGTGGTTTATGTGACAACAGTTTAAAAAAAGAGATGACATTTTAGGTTGATTTGTTTCATTTTTAATATTCAAATTAAACCTTCAACTATAAATACATATTATCTTTAAAAGCAATGTCACTATTGTAAGAATACACACACACACAGGTAATCCTCAATTTATGACCACAATTGAGCCCAAAGTTTCTGTTGTTAAGTGAGACATTTGTTTTGCCCCATTTGTTTTGCCCCATTTTACAATCTTTCTTGCCAGTTAAAGGAATCACTGCAGTGGTTAAGTTAGTAACACAGCTGTTAAGAGAATCTGGCTTCCCCATTGACTTTGCTCATCAGAAATACACAAAAGTTGATCACATGACCTCGGGACATTGCAACCATTATAAATATGAGTCAGTTTCCAAACATCTACATTGTGATCATATGACCATGTGGATGCTACAACAGTTGTAAGTGTGAAAAAGGGTCATAACTCATTTTTTCCAGGGTCATTGTAATTTTGAACAGTCACTAAATGAACTGTTGTAAGTTGAAGAGTACCTGTATATACACATACACATACACATACATACACAAGAATATGTGTGTAATATTTCTTGTAATATTTATTATTCTTGGCAGAAAAGGACATTAAAAGCTATGCATTTTAATGAAAGAACATATATATATGTGTGTGTTTGTGTATGTGTGTTTGTATGTGTGTGTGTGTATATATATATTTTAATTAAAGTGCATAGCTTTTAATAATCATTTTTTTGTCAAGCATAATAAATATTTTTATCTTAACCCAAATACATTTTAGGCTAGCGACCCTCAACCTTTTGGGCATCAGGGACCAGTTCTGTGGAGAGAGGTTTTTCCGTGAACTGGAGGGGATGTGCTTCCTTCATCCCATGGATGGGGCTTCACTTGTTTACATGGCCTGGTTTTTGGCATGCCATGGACCAGTGCCGGTCCATGGACTGGGGGTTTGGGACCCTGTTTTAGGTCCTTTGATTGAAAATGAGAGTGAACAAAGAAACAAACAGCTGAAAGTTCAAAAGATACATCAGTCTGAGTTGTAGTTCATTTTAATAATATATTTGTATTATTTGCTGTAAAAGGAAGCCATTGTAGATACAGTTGAATCGACAAACCTACAAAAAATAATTAAAACAGCTGTTGTGTAAATTTTCTAATTGTAAATATGTGATTTAAATAAATATTAAAGTTAGTAGAATGAAATATCTAACTTCGTTTACTAAAATCTATTTAACAGTTGCCTAAAAAAGATTATAAAAATATTGACATTGTAGAATAGCTTATGTGACCTGTGGTTAATTTTAACAAAATTCATCAGAACAAACTGGACACAGGTTTTTCCTCCAACATCATACTATATATTTTGGGTCCATTAATTTTTATTAGTGATAGTAAACTAAATTATTAGTGTGGCCAGCAGTTGCAAAAAGGCAACTTTTTTGTCTATTTGACTGTGCGGTCTGCTGATCAGGGTATTTTGTTCGGTGTCAGTGTAGTTCAATCTCAAGAGTCAATGTAGACTTGTAGAACCCTACCGGGTATAACTGGTGTTCAGTAAATCATCCTTGACCATGGAAGCAGGGTTGTAAGGGTCCTTCTTAAGTTTTTCTTTTATGTCTTTTTATGCCTGCATATATATTGATTATTTTGAAATAACCACTTTTATGCTCATTCTCAATCAACAGCACTGAAAAGTCACTTAAATGCCGTAGTGATAAATTATTTTGGTCAGTAACAGACTATGATCAGTGATTCTCTGTGATGCAACAGGTCCCTTTGGTCTATAGTACAATCATGAGAGACAAAAGTAACATCCTCTAAATCTTGTTCTTCATTAGGTTCTAGATCACCCTGATTGCTATTTTCTATTCTTGCAGGGCCAACATTCTCATCTCTGTAGTTCTGAACAAAATTACATTTGGGATCTTTGATACTTTCTGTTCTTGTTGTTTTCCCAACTTCCATGTTTTTGTACGAAAATTAAGTATTCTCACCACTGGTGTTTGGCACTGTCATCTTAAACTTGATCTGGGCTGATTCTTTTGTTTAATGTTGTTTAATGTTGTTTTTTTATTGAACTCAAAACCTTGAAGTAGATTCAAGTCTTGCTGTATTGGTATTCAATAATTCATGTTTTTGATGTTATGTTTGGCATAGAATAGAATAGAATAGAATAGAATAGAATAGAATAGAATAGAATAGAATAGAATAGAATAGAATAGAATAGAATAACAGAGTTGGAAGGGACCTTGGAGGTCTTCTAGTCCAACCCCCTGCTCAGGCAGGAAACCCTATACCATTTCAGACAAATGATTGTCCAATCTCTTCTTAAAAACTTCCAGTGTTGGAGCATTCACAACTTCTGGAGGCAAGTTGTTCCACTGATTAATTGTTCTAACTGTCACGAACAATTAGCATATTCTGGAAACCTAGCAAACTGTGGCTTATTTAATGAACCATGGTGAAAAACAAACATGGCTTAGCATAACAAAGGAATCTAGCTGTTGTTTTGAGTGGTGATTTCATTTTTGTTTGATGCAATTAAATAACTAAAGAATTAGTGTAGAAGGTATGTGAATGTATGACATTCCTGGGAGAAGCAGATATGTACTGTACCTTCACCCAAGGAAAAGCTATTTCCCACCTAAGGCACCTCAGGCTTTGCTCCTGCTACAGTGGTGACTGAATTCTTAAGTATGCTGGCTATGGCTGCTCAGCTACCTGCACACTGACTCCCCTCACCTCCACTGGTCATGAAGGAAGTCTTGAATTAAGGTCCTTCCCTCTGTTCACCACAAGAACTTGTATCTGCTACTCTCTGGCATGGTGTCAGCATGCAGCTTGCCAAGGACTTGGAAACCACCACTCTGTCCAGACTCTTTCCCTGTGTCTATGGCCATGGGAGCAATGAGTTACCATGAAAAGCCTCAAAAGGATGTGGACAAGTGGGTGGGTGGTCAAAATATTAGGGTTTCTCAGTGGCAGCTACACCACTGGCCTTGTACCAAGGCAGCAGCTATTTCTTTTATACTCTGCACCCATTCTTTCTTTTTTGGTAGCTCCATCATCTGTACACTGTGTTATCCACATGGGATTTCCATGGAACACAGATCTACTGTAAATATTCAGGGTTTTTTTAACAACAATCTTTGAATAGAAGATCAAAGCTAAATCATTCAAATGTTTCTCATATCTAAGGCTTATTTTAAAGCTTTATTTTCTAAGCTCCATCTTGTGCAATCCATTTCTGTATCCTGTTTACAAAGAACCTTTGTACAGAACTGCACACTTCTGTTGTTTCTCAAAATTATCTAAATATATAATACTGTTTTAAAACTTGAACAGGAACCTAATTTAGAATTTTTTTTCTGAAGTTTAAAAGGAAAAGCAAAGTGAAGGTAACTTAAGCAGCGTGGCAGAAAGTTGCTAAACCAAGCTCCTATGCCTTTTTTCTGAGTTCAAAATGACCCTTTCTCAAAGAAGTTTAAACCCCCACTAGAAGAGAAAAGAATAGCTATATTTTCCCAAGTAGAGCTAATAAGAACAAGGATGGAGAAACAGTTTTTAGGAAGCTATGGATAAGTGGTTATCCCAAATCAGCTTGGAGCTAGTGTCCTTTTAGCCTTTGAGGGAAAATAGAGTAAAAGTTACTTATAGACCTTAATACATTCCATATAGCTTAGCTTTTAGATAGCTTTGAAAAATAGGAAAGGAAGAAGACAAGATAGGAGGAGTTGTGGTAGACAGATGTCCCCATATATTTCTCATCTCAGCAGTTTGGAAGTATGAAAATTGTATATTTGTCCCATTAGCTGAGGAGGTAGTATCTAAACTCTAATCTTTTTTGCCATCTTTCAATGTCTAGAACTTTTTTTGGCTTGGATCCTTTTTAAAGGAAATTGAATGTCTAACAGCTCATTCTTTAATGGGAGTTTCATGTTGTCTGATGTCATGCTTAAATCCCTCTAGCCTTTTGGCACCAAAGAAAAGATATGGAGAATATTCTATTAAAAGAGCCCACCTACTCTTAGCCACTAAAATAAAGGATGACAGTTGTATATATTTCATCTATTTATAACTATCCTCATTGCTATGTGAAAATATAGCAAATACTGTGGCGTTGCTCAGCTTCTTCTGATGTATTGTATTTTGTGTCTCTAAGAGTAGTCAGTGGTTCTGTCAGGTTCAAAGTTTTCTGCCCATTTTAATAGTGATTCAGTGATATTGATACATTTTGCTGCTACTACTACCAAGGTGTTTTTAATAATGCAAGCACTTTGAACATAATTGGCCTATTTAGGACCGCATGCTATTCATTTTGGCAACTTCCATGTTTAGGGCTGTAATAATTTCCAGTAAGTGTCAGCATTTGATTCCTAATTTATGCACAGTTGGAGGTTTTGGTATAAATGAATCAATTGTTACATCATGAGTCTTAAAATTCAGATTTTTTTAAAGTGATTTGTAATTGGAAAGGGCCTCTAAGTCTCAAATCAAGTCTTTATTTTTTCTCTTGGTTTCCTATTACATTGGTCGGGGAGTGGGTCTCATAGTATAGTCTAGCCACCTCTAAGAGATTTGGGCTTAGGAACCAATATAAAATACGAATTTATATTAGCTACTATTCTCTGATATTATTTGGGCAGATTTATTCAGACAGGTAAGCAGATACTGCTTATTGGTTACCTAGTTTTTTAGGTAATGAAATGTCTGCAAGAAAACAACCAAGCTCAGAGAGTACCAAGGACCCTTCAATTTAACCCTGAATTACAAATATTCTCTTTTATTGGTGTGTGTGTGTGTGTGTGTGTGAGAGAGAGAGAGAGAGAGAGAGAGAGAGAGAGAGAGGGAGAGAGAGAGAGAAATATTCTCCTTTATTGGCGTGTGTGTGTGTGTGTGTCAGAGAAAGAGAGATTGCAAGCATTAGTCTTTTCTGAAAAGTGATCTTTTCCCCTATATTGGGGAAAGAACCATTTTCCAAAGTAGGACCCAGGTTCTTGGAAACTAATTAATGGAGCTCAAGTTATGAGAGGTTGAGAACATACCAGCATATATTAGTAAGCATATATTAGGGGATACTTTTGCTAGTTTCCATGTTATGACATGCTTACTAGAAATATGGTAATCACATCAGAAGTGCAAAGATCAGACAGCTGTTGCAGTGGATATGAAAAATTGTTCATCTGTCTAGAGTCATACTTATGCTAAATGGCTTGATTGTTTTTAATTTAGAAATTTCTGTGTTTCCTTGAAGGAGAAAAGATAATAGATAAAAAAAACATGGTCTCAGATCAAAGTATTTTTTTCCACAGAAAATGTTTCATTTACCACAACTAAAAATAACTAGGCACAAATATCTTTGTTTAGTATCAAAGCTCCTTCCAAGTACTTTAGAATACTAAATTAAGAATAATAGTTCTTCATTTTTTATAACAAAGATTGCTTGCATTCTTATGCAATCACAATGGATTTAAAAAAAAAAATACGGTTTATGTGAATTTAAATGCTATGCTTTAAATTATTTCGTTTCACAATATTCATGCTCATTTTCTTTTCCTATTTATATTATCCCTTCCTCTCGAATCTTAACTTTTGCAATATATATGTGGTTTATTTAATACAATTGTAAAATAGCAATGTGCTCTATGGTGTTGTGTAAAATTCTTGTTAGTCCTGCTCAGTTCAATTGATTGTATTTTCAGGTAAGTATGTAGGATACTGTAATTTTGTTCTGAATATATTAAGTCAGCCTTAGGCAGCATGCTCCCCTTCAAATGTGTTTGGAGTACAACTCATGAGATTCTTTACCATAATGGCCTGTTGTGGAGTCTGACCACTTGATTGGATTGTTAAAGTGGTAGGCAGTGCAGGTGATAGTGTAAGGTGGTGCTTGTAAAATGCGGCCCTAGCACTATAGGCATGTTCCCCATATTTTCTCGGTGCAACGCCCACCTGCTGCTAGATTGTATCATAGATAAAAGGGAAATAGCTAATGACCAATGGAGCATGCACAGTGTAAAGAGCACTCAGCACTTTTGGTGGTTGGCCAGCACTTGGTGCCATATGGTACATTATTTTATACAAGTTACACACTTTTGATCTCAAGTGAATTGGTATATGCCTATCCCAAAGCATTCCAATGATCTCCTTCGACCTCAGCCATGTTACATCCATCCTTGTGCATTCATTACTGCTGCCATCACTTTGCAGATGGGATCCTAAGTAATGGAAGAAGTTTGTCTTCACTAGATCTTCACTGCTGATGCTGGAGGTGTTTAGTCTCCAGATTCTCAGTCGTCTTGATAACAAGGCACAAACCAAATTAGCTAAGATGATTGTTCCATGTTTGAAAAGAGTGGTGCAGTTCTTCCTTGTTGGTAGCTGTGAGCAGGACATCATCAGCGTAAAGCAAGTCCCAGATTGAATGTGATGCTTATTCATAATGAGAATAAATAGCAGTGGTAATAATGCTGAGCCTTAGTGCACATTACTTTTCATAGGAAAGCTTTTGGAAAGGCCAGTATATAGTAGTTGGCTGCAATAAATAAATATCCGGACCCATTTTATAAGTGGCTTGGGCACACCATGGTCATGTAATGCATGCCATATCATCTGACATGGAAGATAATTAAAAACCTTTCTCCACGTTTCTCCATGTGGGCTGCAAAAATGGTATTAGTGGTACTCAAGTCTTTAACAATAGCTGCACTGATGATACTGATTTCAAGAATGTCACTTGGTTGAGGTTCCACTCAAAAATTTTAATTGTGTGTGATAAACTGATTGGTCAGTAGTCTTCCCATTTGCCTTTGTCCTGAAGAGGAGAACTATGATACTCGTGGCCCAGTCAGGGTCCACAGTGGCCGTAAGAGGTTTGTCAGCCAGTCAGCTGCTGTGTTGTGAAGTTCTTTCAGTTTCCAGATGTCTGCTGGTAGATTGTCTGGGACAGATGCTTTCAAATTCTTCATGCCACTGATAGCTTTGGTAACTTTTTCAGCTGTAAAGTACAGGATTGGGCCAACTTTTAGCCAAGCCATCAGGAATTGGTAGGTGTGGAAATTTGACATTAGAGATTTCATCAAAGTACTCCTGCCAGTGTTTCAAGATTTTGAGCTTATTCTGCAATTGCCAACTATTTTTGTCCTTGTACATAGGTAGCGTTCTTTTGCTGCCTTGGCGTGTGTTTTCTTTAGTCAATAGATATTTTCCTTGCCATCTCATCATTGTTCATTTAAATCCTGATAACAATTGGCTTTAGCCTCTGTGACAGCTTTCTTAGCAGTTCTTGCAAGGATGTACTTTTGCCAGTTTTCACTGGTCTTCTGCATATACTTCTTTTTGTAAGAACCTTATTTTTTTGACCTTTCTGCTGCACTTGCTCTGTCCAGAGCCACACCTGCTTGTGTTTTGATGACAACCTGGTCTTGCAGTGCCTAGGGATATTTTTCACAGCAATGATAATGGACTCGCAAAAATTCAAATGGTATCAATCTAGCCTGTAGTGATTGGAGGAAATGTGATGCAGTTAATGATGACCACATTGTGCTTTTATAGCTTCCACCACTTGATTTTCTCTGGACCCATTATGCTACCGCCACTCTGTATGTTTGCTGATTTTTATATCAGCAATAATCATCTTATGTTGGAGGGTGAGACAATCGGATGGAATGACTTTTACCTCCATGATAGTGGGGAAGTCACATTGTTGCATAAGAATAAAATCAATCTGGCTGTTGTGGTTGCCACTAATATAGATGTGAATTTAGAATAGTTGATTTCTAAATAATTAAAAATGAATGAAGGGCTAGAAATGCTCCCTAAGTTTAATGAAAGTTTAGATTTCTTAATGTCCATTCGGTCATATGAACTGCTGAATGGTAGGGTTTTTTTTATCAGATCCCAACATCAATCTTCTGCATATTATTTATTAGCTTTATAACACATTTTTCATTCAGGAACTTAAGGTGGCATACATAGCACTCCTTCTTCAATTTTTCTTTGCAATTTTGTGAGATGGTTGAGAAACATGACTGGTCTAAAGTCACCCAATATGATTGTGAGACTAAAGGTGGACTAGAACCTGGGTGTCCTCACACCTAGTCTAATACCTTGAACATTACAACATCCTGGCTTTCATAAATTTCCCAGCAACTGACCAGATATTGAAAGATTTAGGATTTTACGGATGCCTGCTCATTCAGAACACCAAACTAAAGATTACCAATTGCTATTTGTATAGAGCCAATGATATAGCAGACCTGTAAGCAGACTATGCTAACCGTTTCCTTTCCTTACAATGGTAGATGCATTCTGATTGGAACAATGGATACACCAACTAAGGCTCACAATCATTTCATTGGCTAAATTTATTTGATGTGTTACTTCCCTTTTAGCATCTGATTTATATGTGTCAAAATAGGTTGAGCATGCTTTAAGTGTTTGTGTGGTAACCATACATGAACTTCCTTTCTCATTTTACCACCTTATTTCATTTCATTTCAGAAACAGATATGAACACATTTTGGGGGGAAATTAGCACTATTATCTTGGATTCTGAACTAGCAACGGGTATCAAGCATTCTCCTGCAGTCCCAGGACTTACTCAGTTTCTCCAGAGCACCACCAGACTCTTCACATCTATGTGTTCAGAACCTAGATTTGCAAACAGGAATTTACTTACTAAAAGTAATACAATGAATCCATGTTTGACAGTTGAATACCTGCTACATTCAGACTTTTGTGAAGTACGTTTATTGGTCTTAGAAACAATCCTGCTATGGTTGAATCAAGTGAATGCAAAACATGTGATGGAAGAAAAAAGAAACGTTCTGTTGAATCTACTGTCTGGCTTGGAGGAAACACTTATTAAGATAGCTGTTGAGGAAAAGCATCCTGAATGTTTTTGCAAGGTGATACCCTATTTTTTTTTCTTTTTCTTTAGGGCAAGTAAGTTACATATAATAAAATAAGAACTTAAAGTAACATTTTGTGCTGGTCTGTGCCTGAATAGGGACTACAGGGTTGTAAAAGAGGAGGTTTTTTTTATGAGCATAATAAAACATTCTCTTTTTCTCTCAAATTAAACTCCAGTTATATATTCCAATTAGGCTCAGAACAGTATTTCCTGTAGCTGATTTTTTTTTCTGTAATAGATATTAGAGGTTCTGTATAAAATGGACCTCAGAAGTGTGCTTGCAAAGATGGAAGATGCTGTAAAAATGAATCCAAGAGAGTTCTTGCATTGGATTATGAATATTGCAAATACTTCTGGCAGGTATATTGTCTTGTCTTTTTGTGTTTGGTTAATCTATAGTTACTGGTTGCAGACTGCTAATGAAAATGAACTTTGATACAGAAAGGGAAAACATTATTTCAGAATTTTATTAACTGTAATCTTATACATTTTCCCACTTAAAACAAAGATTGAGCCTGGAATCACAGTTGTAAACCATCCCAATTTTTAAGTGAGATACCATGTAACCGCATTTGATTTTACAACCTTTTTTGCATCAATCATTAAGTAAACGCAGCAGTCATTGGGAGAGGACCCTCTCCTGGCACTTCACTTAACATTCACAGCTAAGTTAAATGGTCATTTAATGTCTCATTTAACAACCATTTTGTTCAGCAACCAAGATTCTGGGCCCAGTTTTGGTTGTAGGTGAAGGACTGCCTGAATCAGAAACTACAGTATTTCAAGTCTGAAAGTTGAGTCAGGGTAACTTAACTTATTTAACAAATCTAACGAACCTATTCGTTAGATTATCCCAAACCAACTTGCTCAGACTGAAGAAACTATTTGGATAAGCAGCGAAATGTTTCAGAGCAACAAGAATATAAGCCCAGTTGCCATGACACAACTTCCAGACAATTCTACCTGGATGACTGAGAATCTTCATCAACATACAGTATTTAAACATTATCAGGACTTAACGCATGGATAGTTTCATACATTTAAGGCGCATCTTTCTCATGCATAAGACAAACTTGTTTAACTTGTTTACTTATGCTTTCTCACGAGCAGCCATGAAAAATTGAATTAGGTTAATCTTAATCCTGGATTCAGCGACAAAGCAATATGCTTACGTAATAAACCCTATCTCTAACTGGTGGTCTCCAGATTTGTAAAAATTACATTTCTTAAATTATCATGCTAGTTGGGAATTTGGGGGTTAAATATTTGGAGATATTTAATAGATAAGGCTTTTAAAGCAAGTTAGCAAGAAATACTGTATTTTCAGACAGATTGCCTGTTGGTTGCCACACTATTCTTATTAAAGATTTAATTTGGTGTATCTGTGTTAACATTTATTTTTACAGCATTGAAATTCAAAGCATATCCCTTAAATTTGTCTCAGAGTTGCTCGTATATCTTATACAAAACTGGCAGGAGGTAAGGAAAATTATTTACCAAATGTTTGTTCAGTTATGCTATGATTAAAAACAGTCATAATAAATACAAAATTACTTTTTGTAGAATCTTTAAACATCATATTTGTTTTGTTGAAGCATTTAAGTTAATTGATTCATGTCTAAACAGCCTGACGTTAGAAATTCAACCCTAACGCACAATAACAATACATCTAGGAAGGTTTCTGGATTATTCTAGTGTAAATTTTCACAGAACTTTTTTTAAAAAAAGTTTGTCTTAGCTTTTATCTTTTACAGTTTAATTTTTAATTGCTGATGTGATTTAATTTAATTGCTTTTTTATGGACACTAAAGTAGTTTTGGATTTTTGCACAGAATCCTTTTTTTAATCTATGGAATTGGAAAGGCTGAATATTCATTATTGGCTATTTATTTATTATTCAAATGTATATAATTGCCCATTTCATATATATAATACATAACTCTGGATAGCTAGCAAACAAATATATAAAAACAATATAGAAAGAACAATATTTTTATTAGTTATACAAAAGGCGGTTATATAAATGTTTTGAATTAAATAAATAAATTTAAAAACAAGAAAAATATATAAAAGTATATCAAAAATCATAAATACATACAACTTACAGCTGAGATAATCTCGTTCATCAAAAGAATCAGTTCAGTTACTGCACCAGTTCCACCACATTCCCCTGTACCTGTTGGCAAAATCATGTATGTCTTCAGGGCCTTGCAAAAAGCCAGCAGGGTCAGAGCCAATCTGATTCCTGTGGTGGGGGAGGGGTCCATGGGTGGGGGAGAGATGATTTTCCATGGGATGGTTGCCAAGGCAGAAAAGGCTTTCTTTCTGGCTCCTGCCAGATTAAATTTCCTGACTGGTGAGACCTGCAACAAGCCCCTCCTGTCAGACCTGATGGGATGATTAGATGTAATGGAGGAGAGACGATCCCTCAAGTAACCTGCTCCCTATAGAGCTTTATAGGTTATTACTAGCATCTTAAATTGAACCTGGAAGCAAACTGGCAGCCAGTGCAGCTCACAGAGCAAAAGCATAATATGCACAGATTGCAGAACATGCATAACTGCCTGCACGGCTACATTTTGAACCAGTTGAAGCTTCTGCACACTCTTCAAGGACAGCGTCCATGTGTAGTCAGCGTTCAAAGTACTAGCACCCCTTCCACAAACCCACTATGTCCTAGTATATTTATATTTATTGATATTTTAAAACAACAAGATAAAAACTAACACAAACTAATATAAAGTAAGGAAAATAAAAAAGCAAAAAGCAAAAATTGCAAGAAAACAAAAAAGTTTGAGAAAAATAGGAAAGGAAGAAAAAAGATGTAAAAAGTGGCTTTTGATATTCTTCACAGCAGTTATAAGAAGAAATATATATTTTAAACTCTAAAGTCACATCAGATTACACTTTCTGTCTATAATCTATTCTGTCTAATCATCAAACCCATGAATCACAAATTCATTTTTTTCATTTTTGCACAAAAAGTCTACAAGAGGTTTCCAGTCATCAGTTAATGTAGATAATATTTTTTCTCTAATCAAAGAAGTCAATTTATCCATTTCAGCACCATCTCTCAACTTTACCAATCATTCTTACTTAGTAGGTAGTGTTGAATCTTTCCATCTCTGTGCATCTCTCCACAGTAATTGTATATTGTATACAATATACAATACAATATATATTTCAATTGTATATTGAAATAATCTTCCATTTTTTTCTTGTATATAATATAAATGATGTAAACTCTTAGCATTAAAAAAACCTTTTTATTGCTTTTGAGTTAGTAGTGATTTCTAGTGACTGCCTAGAAAGTTCTAGTGACTGCCTAGTTTTCTTGGCAAGGATTTCGGAAATGGTTTGTCATTGCCTTTTTCTTAGGGCTGAAACATAGTGACTGGCCTTAAATCACTCAGCTGGTTCCTAAGATGGTCCAAGAACTCATGGTTTTATACTTTCTAGCCAGGATCTTTAATCAATACATCAGCTGGCTCTTAGCAATTAATTTACAAAACTATTAATTTGGGTGATAGAAATTGTCCAGTGCACAAAGTTCTGATTTTGCAGAGTATTGACCGCTATTGCAGTAGTTTTAATGGCAGTACCAATTGTTTTATAGGACTTGGAATCAGAGACAAAACAATGGATTGAATTAGTTAGCTATTGCTGTGAAGATGAACAACAAACAGATCTGAGATTGGCTGCTGCAGAGATTCTTGTGAGCATTACACCATTTTTCCTGACTGATCAGAAGCTTCCCTTGGGTAAGTAATTAGGCAAAGCAAGTAAGCAAAAGTTATTTATTTTTCACTCTCATTAAATACAACATAAGAATAAAACACACACTGAAATTTGTACAGTCAAGTTTTATAATTTGTGCTTACTTCTTGGTTAACTTGCTTCTGTATTATTTAAGGTTGTGGTAAACACTTTTGGAATTTTTCATAATTTGGGGGTAATTATTTGTGGGACTGCTTACTCCAAGTAGTAGTCTGTTTACCCAAGATGTGCTTGCCAAGAGTTCCCACTCCATATGAGGTGCAATGGGAGGAGGTTCAGAGGCAGACGTTATCTGCAGGAACTCCTTCCTTCAGGAATGCCTTATCACCATACTCATGATATTTAGGAAATTATTAAAAAAACAGACCCTTCTAAAGGACATTTGGAACTCTGTACCTGAGATGATTGGTGGTGCTACTAATATCATTCTGGATGGATGAAGAGGAGGTGTTTGAGATGAGATTATTCTTGATTCTTGATGTTATTTATTAATTTATGTATTGTTATTATTCTTGATGTTTTACGGTGCACTCCTTAGATTTCTTTTGATGTGTCATAAATAAATATGTAGGCAAAATTTACACATATACTGTAGATTTAGAGTAACGTTATTTTAGAATACAGGTAGACCTCAACTTACAAACATTCAGCAACTATTCAAAAATAAAGCAATGAGGAAAGGGGACTTGCGCCCAATCTGTGAAGTTGTGATCAGCGGGGGGTCCCTAGGCTCAAGTAATTGTGATCTGGGCGCCTGAGCACCCAGCTCACGGTTATGACATTGCTGTGAATGGCAAATATGTGATTGCCATTTGCAACCTTCCCTGCTGGCTTCCTACAAGCAAAGTCAATGGGAAAACTAACAGGGACGCTTGCAAGTTGCCCCAGTTCTGCCACTTTTTCTCTTAAGGAGCCCCAGTAACACAGTCATCCCCAAACGCGCCCACACTTTCCAGCATCCACATGCTGCTCTTGCCAGCTCACCCGCAGCATACCCTATTCCCCTGTGCCTTTTTCCTAGGACGCTTGCCTCTTCTTTTTAATGACTTGTTATGGTCCTATGGTTACAACAGCAACAAGAACTTCCGGGATTGCCATTGGTAAATGTTGAGGTCATGTGGTATCATGATTTACAAGTGCATCGCTTTGCAACAGAAATCCCAATCCCAATTGCCATTGTAACCGGGGGATTACCTGTATCGGGATATATTTAATACAAGCCTGCCTTTAACTAGTCGAGTATAGCTTGGACTGCGTGGTCATTAGGGTAAAAGTCCAAAGGGAAAAGGACACATGATATTCTGAGAATGTATCTCTTTAGCTTTAATATGTAATGGCTTTAGAAATTATGTTTACTTTATAAGTATGTATTTAAATCCAGCTCTAACATGTCTTTCTACAAATACTCAGGTCTGCCTGACACATTGTTCCTTTGGAGATGTGTTGTTCAGCTGTTGCAGAGTGAAGAACAGATAGTCAGAGATACAGTTGCTGGAGTTATAAGACTAGCTCTGTCTCAAGAAAATATATTTAGGAAAACAGGTAAGAAATTATTTTCCAGTGATCAATAATTATGAGACTGACTTCAGTGAAAGTGCTAGTTTTCTCTTCTTTGTGGGTTGTAGCCAGTCATACCCACTGTATGTTTGATCACTGGTGTCCACCATTGTGGCCAATCTCTACATGGAAGAAGGAGAAACCAGAGCACTAAACTCCTTCACAGGAACCCCACCCACCGACTGATATAGATACATGGATGATATTTGGGTCAAAACACCAGAATTGGAAGACTTCACTAAACACACAACAGACAGAGAAGAATAGAACAACAAACACTGCAACGTTGTCATTCCATACCTTGCAGGAATATATGACACAATAGAAATAGAAATAGAGCTGGAAGAGACCTTGGAGATCTTCTAGTCCAGCCCCTGCTCAAGCAGGAGGACCTATACCATCACAGACAAGTGACTGTCTAGCCTCTTCTTAAAAATCTCCAGTGATGGAGCACCCATGATTTCTGAAGGCAAGCTGTTTCACTGGTTAATTGACCTCATTGTCAGGAAGTTTCTCCTTAATTCCAGGTTGCTTCTCTCTTTGATCAGTTTCCAACCATTGTTTCTTGTCCTGCCGTCTGGTGCTTTGGAGAATAATGTGACCCACTCTACTTTGTGGCAGTCCCTCAAATACTGGAATACTGCTATCATGTCTCCCCTATTTCTTCTTTTCTTTAGACTAGCCAAACCTAAATCCTGCACCTGTTCTTCATATGTGTTAGCCTCCAGGCTTTTGATCATCTTAGTTGCTCTTCTCTGAATTTTTTCCAAACTCTCAACATGTTTTTTGTAGTATGGTGACCAAAATTGGTTGCAGTATTCCAGGTGTGGTCTTACTAAGGTTTTATAAAACAGTACTAGTACTTCGCGTGATCTTGATTCTATGCCTCTGTTTATACAACCCAGGCTTGTATTAGTTTTTTTGGCTGCTGCTGCACACTGCTGGCTCATAGTCAAATGATCGTCCACTAGGACAGATTTAGCCCAGGTGGTTTCAAGGACCTTTAACGACTGGCTGACTGCAAAGAGTATAAATCCTTTCCATTCCCCACCAGTTAGTTAGAATTGAAGAAGTTCTTGGATGAAAACTGAAATGTCTTCAAGAAAAAAGAAAGTCCAGTTCCCTTCTTTAAGGACCTTTGAGATGACCATGATCTGGATGACTGAGAACCTCCATAGACAGCCAGTCATACATGTAAAGTCCTTTCTTACTTAATTGCTTTTATTGTAATTCCTTTATTTGATTGTTATGAGCTGTTCAGAGCCATTTTCTTCTTCTTCTTCTTCTTCTTCTTCTTCTTCTTCTTCTTCTTCTTCTTCTTCTTCTTCTTCTTCTTCTTCTTCTTCTTCTTCTTCTTCTTCTTCTTCTTCTTCTTCTTCTTCTTCTTCTTCCTCCTCCTCCTCCTCCTCCTCCTCCTCCTTCTTCTTCTTCTTCTTCTTCTTCTTTTCCTTCTCCTCCTCCTCCTCCTCCTCCTCCTCACACTTCACCCTTCCTCCTTCTCTCCCCTCTCCATTAACTGCCTCCTACATGCTCGAAGCCTCTTATCCATAATTTCAAGGACATATCCAGAAACATTTGAAACTGAGCAAGAAGATCTTGTGGCACAAGGAATCCTTTAGGAGCAAGATTCCTCTACCTGATTCCAATAATTTTTTCTTTGCACTACGGAAGACTTCTTGGAGACCTTTGCACTTGCAAAGAGCACTAGTTGCAAAGTGAGAGGAAAGGGAAAGAGAGAGATTGGTTACAAAACTTATCTTCACCTTGTGTAGCCACTGGGCCCAATCCTCCATTTTAACATGATAATGATGCTACAGAAAAATATCATTTTAAGTACAAATATTGTTTTTCTTTCTTAGTTTTATTTTACGTCTGGGGAAAGAGCTAGAAATAATAATAATAATAATACCACCACCAATTAAGGAAAAAGAAAAGGGAATGCTTATCATCCACATGTCATTTACTCTTCCTTGCCAGTTCATTAAGAGGTCCTGTGAATATATTTGGCAGAATTCTTAGTGAAAATACAGAAAAGATGATAATGAGCAAAATTTGAGAAGTGTAATGTGATCAGGTAAGCAGTGTCCAGGGCAGGTTCTTACTTTCCAGTAAGTCACTAAGAATTGAATGAATATGAGGAAGCTGATTTATCATATGTGGGAAATCATACAATAAAATGAACAGCACTGAAGTACAGTTTCTGCTAATATGAAATTGATGATTATGTTGCGAACCATGTCAATTAAACTGGTAGGATCCAGGAAGAGAGTCTTCTCTGCTGTTGCCCCCCCCCTTCTTCCTCCAGAGGTGAGGCTGTTGCCCCCTGTGACTGGCTCCTATGGATTACATGGACAGTGGTTGGTTCTTTTTGTGAATAAATACAAATCCAAGGAGAAGAGTTTGTTGGTGGCAATGTTGCAGAAATCCTATCCTCTCTGTTTCCAATTCATATTTTTAGCAATTGATGCACGCAGTAAATACAAATATGTGTGTTCTTAACATATTAAAAATTATTAAGGTGGTACAGAGGATTCATAAATCTCTTTCACTTCAGCAAACCGCTTGTCCTGCTATTACAATAGATCCTATGCTCATTTTTGATATGTTGTTCAGAATAAGAAAATGTTAAAAAGCAAGCACCAGCTACAAGAGTGAAACATGATAAACTAAAAAGTTGTTGCAATTAAGTTGCTTTTTCTGATAGTTTTTTTAAAGCATTAGAAACAGCTAGATGTATAGAAATCACACTTGCAACCCTATGACTTGATAACATTCTCTGTAGTTGGCAGTGATGAATTCAAGGGCCTATGTCTAACATCAGAGATTTCCCTATCTTTCTTTCAAGTGATGTACTAGATCTTTGAAGGGTGTTTAAGTGTGAAAACTCTCTGCTCAAACAGACATTAAGACTACAGAAGAATTTAAAAGGGAAATTTAAATAGATGTATAAGTTAAGGGTTAGAGAACTTGAAAAGACAGTCAGGGCTCTTCTTTTTATTCTTTAACTATTATCAGACTAATAGGCCAAATCTATCAAGGCATGATTCTGATGTCAGAAGAAGCTTTACCAAAGAAGTTTTAATGGAGTCCTTGGTGTTCTCTGAGCTTGGTTGTTTGCTTGTAGACATTTTATTACCCCACTAGGTAACATCATCAGTGCTGATGACTGTAAGGTTTGCTTCCTGTTTATATATAGTAGTTTAGCCTCCAGTATTGGAGGGGATGTGGTTTTCTCCTTGTGAGTTCCTTAATTAGGTATCGTTTTCTCTCTGATTGTTCGTCTGGTGTTAATCCCTATTTATTTGGGAGTGGGCAGCTACACTGATGGTTTTGGTCTTTTTGTTCCCTTCTTAGCTTTTTAATTATCTCTTTTGACTAGTGTGTAAATGACAAACAATCAAGCAGAAAGCAATATCCTAATCAAGAAATTAATCAAGATCATCAGTACTAATCAAGATCATGCATACCCTAATGAGTATTTCAAAAGTTAACCAGTGGGCAGTAAATCTGTATTTTATCCTTGTCCAAATAAGCCTTCGTTGCCGTGAGGAACTATTGACGAATTAATAGTAGATGCTGCTCAACCAAATTGGAAGGAACATTTTTGTGAGTTACTTTGCCATTAATACAAGATGCTTGTTAAAACACATTGGAGTGCTAAAAGCTCTGTTGAGTACTTCAGATAAGAAAGTCTGGGGACAAATGAAAGTAAGGATTGGAAAATCTGCATTGATATTTTTAGTCACACTTAAAGAGCATAAAAATAAAATGGCCTCCCTTAAAAAATGACAGCTGGTTAAATAAAAGATCCTTATCCTAAGGCAGATGCCATCATAAACACTGTGTAAGAAATGTAATTCAGACAAGCCGAATGAATTCCTGGCTCCATGTTGCTTGAAGGAAATATGGTTAAGAAATGGAGGGTGCCATCTAGGTACTAACTATATCAACCCTGTCAGGAAATATACAGAGGCTTTAAGGATGCAAACACTGATGTCCATTTTTAATTTTTTTCAAAGCAAATTTGAAATAATGCTATTTTATAGCCTCAATAGGCTCAACATTCCTAAGCCCAGTATAGTAAATGACTGCATAAATGTACCTCTTACAGAATTAATACAATCTATGCATGATGTTATACGTTACTGGATTTATATTGAGATTTCAGAAAACTATATTTGTAAGTAAGATTGCTGATTTAATATTTGGTTCAAATTACAGGTAGTCTTTGGCTTGCCACCACAATTGGGGCCAGAATTTCCATTGTAGGTCATTGTGATCATAAGTCGAGTCAGACTTGATTTCACAACCATTTTTATGATAGTCATTAAGTGAATCACTATGGTCATTAAGCAAATCCATAGTTGTAAATGCAAACCAGTTTTTCCAAGTGAGTGGGGTTTTTTTTTTGCCAGCCAGCAAGAAATCAGCAAAAATAGTTGCAGATGGCAAACATGTGACCACAGGACACTGCAATCAGTTGAAAATGCAAGATGGTTGCCAAGCAACTGATTTGCGATCATGTGAATATGTGGTTTGTGATAGTGGAAGGCCCAGTTATAAGGACCGGGGTGGTGGGGTGGTGGTGGTGTTTAGCACTTGTCATAATTTTGAATGGTTACTAAACAAATGGTTGTATGTTGATAACTACTTGTATACTGTTCTTGGCAAACCAGATCAAGCTGTAATGTCAGTTTTAAGAGAACTAAATGGGACAGAGTGGACAGACTGCAAAATTAGATGCTTCACTTGTAAATTATATTGGAAATAATGAATTGTCATTCCTTATATTGTACATTTGTAGTAATTGTGGGCCTATTATCTATAGAAGCTAGAGTTGGTTATTATTGATTTTTAGCATGCCTAATAGTTAAATTTTGTGTTTATGGGCTTGTTTTCTGAAATTTGGGGTGTGTTTGGGGGACGTCATTTGCATCTAGAAAAGTTAATGTTATGGTACCACTTACTAGGAAGTCCTGTTTTAGGACTAAAATTGCTAAGAAATCTCTCATTCCATCCAGTTCTTTTTCTACTGGTGTCAGTTTTCTCCAAGACAGTATTTTTCAATCCAAATATTCAGGCCTATCGATGTTGCTATCCTATTTTGTTTTATTATTTTTAATCCACCATGAACCTGAATTCTCTAATAAGTAGTGATTTGGAAGTATGTTACATTATAGAATATAGAATAACAGAGTTGGAAGGGACCTTGGAAGTCTTCCAATCCAACTCCCTACTCAAACAGGAGACCCTATACATTACGGACAAATGTTTGTCCAATCTCTTCTCAAAAGCCTGCAGTGATGGGCCACCCAGAAGTTCTAGAGGCAAGCCGTTAATTGTTCTCACTGTCAGGAAATTTCCCAATTCTAGGTTGGATCTAATGATCTTTCATCCATTACTTCTTGTCCTGCCTTCAGGACATTAAATAGAGTTGGGATATATTACAGTACAGGTAGTCTTCAACTTATGTCTAGTTGTTTTAGTGACTGTTTTGAGATTATGATGCACTCTCCAAACTACCTATGACCTGGTTTTGAAGTTAGAGCTGCTGAAGTCCCGACATGGTCATTGTCCTTATGAAGTGACTGCAGGGACACAGCAACCCCCCCCATCTCCTCCCCATCCCATCCTGAGTCACCACAGTCCTTGGGTCTACTCCCAACCAGTCATTATCCCCCAAAGGAGCCTCAGCCTGGTTCAGAGGCTACCAGCGCACAAGAAGCTATGGCAGTTTTCAGGACTCTGTGCCTGCTCCTAAACCAGCTCCAGGACCACCCAAACTATCTTTCTGTTTTTCTGCAGCTTCTGAAAGAAGTGCTCAGCCAATGCAAGGGTCAGCTTTCCTACAGAGGCAGCCTCTTCCATAGGGCATCCTGATTCCTTCAGTTTACACTATTTCCCCCTGTTGTTGGTGAGAGTGGCACATTTGTCCAGTCCAAACTCGATTGCAGTACCTTGGCTTATATATATTAACAGCATTGAGCAGTGGTTTTACTATTATTTACAACAGTGTGAAATCACAGCTGTCAGTTCTTTAGCTGGTGTTGGCCTTCATATGCATCAAGTTTTTCCCAAACTTGTAATGGCCTTTTTAAATTGACAGATGGTAATTTTGTCAGTGTGCAGATTTTCTAAGTGTCATCCAGGTTTTTTGGTATGGCACCCAGCACTGGGACCACTGCTGCCAGTTTAGGCCATAATCTTTCAGCTGTGACTTTCAGTTCTTGCTACATTGTCATTTCCAATTCTATGTCTTCTATCCCCCGGTATTCCTACATCAGTTATCCACATGTTCTTGTCAACTAGTTAAATCTGGTGTCTTATGAGCTAAGACTTTATCAGTTTGTATCTGAAATCCCACAGTATTTTAAATCTGCTCATTTTTTACTTCTTTTTCAATTATATGTTCCCACCAATTTTTCATTACTGGCACATGATAATTTTCACAGATGTTCCAGTGAATTATTTTGGTGACTATGTTATATTGTTGCTTGTAGTCAGTTTGTGTGACACTTATACATGCTAGATTTATGATTATTTTTTTTGCTTCTTTACACAACCTGCTCATTTGATGATTTTTTAATTCTACCCTTGATTGCTTTATTGATATTTTATTATCTATAGGTAATTTACAATTAGATTCACTGTCTAAGACTGGTAGAAACATAGTAATTCAAGACATAACCAAGGACCTAAAAATTATTGAGCTAGCCTTTAAGAATAAAAGTAATTCAGAACAGTATGGCATTTTGTTTTAAATTATTTTTATTATTTATATAGGTACAGAAACATGTACACAAAGCTCTTGGCATCATGACATTTTTACACACTTGATCTGATTATCACTTGCAGGCTTGTATTATTAATACTTCTATCATGGCTACCCAGCAGTGAGTACTTTGGATATAGATGAGACAACAGCAAACAATTTCTATTATCTATAAGATCAGAAGTTTGTTTCTACTACAAGTTTGTGCTTACTCAATAGGCAGAACATTCTGGAAGTGATTGGGACATCACCAACTGGGTCCCTTCCAGCTCTTTTGATTTATGATATAAAAAGCTACTGAATTGGAATATAGAAAGTACTTCAGCATATCTATATATATTCTCCCTATGACTACTGTGGTATTAATGAAATGATGTTGGAACTTGAATTTACAAATGTTAATGACTTTTGGTCAGAGTAGCATCAAATATAAAGAAGCAAACTGGTAACTAAATTCTTGAGCTATATATTTTGCAGTGTTCTTTTTGTTTTAAACATTATTGTTGTCCAACATTTGAGTTAGCAAACCATAGTAAAGTACTTCCTCCTGATGTAACTTTCAATGAACACTAGACTTCAGAAGGAAGCAAGTTGAATAAACAAGATCTGCAGAAATTCCTTTCCAGTGAAATTTAATAAATATTTTAACAGCTAGTCAAACATACAAGAAATATTTTTCTTCTGCTGCTAACTAGGCAGGTTTTATATACTGTTATAAAAGAAGCGACTGATAAATGTCCCAAGCATATCCTCTGCGGAATTCCTGCTTACTTCAGTGTATCGAGTAACAGGGCCATTCAAGAAAAGAACTAAATTGCTGATTGCTTCCCAGAAGCTTTATTATAATGAGGACAGCATTGGTGAGCACATTTCTGGGAAAGCATAAAACTGCTTCAATCATTGGAAGGCAAGTGGATGAAAATGGTGAAATGCCTAAGATGCCTGTAATGGTGCAAGTAGTGAAAATACCAGTTTTAAGTTTTGAATCTGGTAAGATTCTACTGTAGATAACTTGAATACAGTCTTAAATACTTGTCAGTACCAGAACTAGGCGAGTACTTTCCGTTATATATAGGAGAACGCTGTAGAAGAAAAAAAATTCTGAACTTGGGTTCCGGACACCAACTAGCATAATTAAATCACAGCACAACTGTATGTTGACTCTACTTAGACCATCTAGATTACTGACCCCAGATGTCAATGAGGAAATATTTCACCCTCTCACCACCAAATACAGTGGGCTTCCTTTAATAGTGGAGCAAATAATTAGACTTGGAGAAATTACTGTAATTGAATTTGTTTATTTCTGCATTAAATTTAGAATATCGGCACTCAACACTGTCCTTTGTGTTAAAATCAATTTAGTTCCTCATAGTGTACAAATAAAAGTTTATCTGCCATATAGATTTTTTTCATTAATAATACCCCATTCTTAGCACTACAGATTGTGTATTTTAATGTTTATATATGACCATTCAGTAAAATAGGAAGTAATTTCTTCATATATTCATGAGAAAAAAGATTTGTGTACAATAGTGTACAAGAGAAGTATTTATATCTGGCACTATTAAAGGCTTTCTTGTAAATGAGTACATGTGTGGGAGGCTAGATGTACAGTAAATGGATTAAAAAGGATGACTCAGAACACTTTAGTTCCTATCTTTTATAAAAAGCACTTGTCCGGAAACTTAAAATACTTTAAAAGAATAATAATGTTCAAATAAAATCAGTAAGCATAAAATATATATCTGAAGACTTTCTATGTAATTCCTGGTTAAAGAAGCAAAATATACCTTCTAGGTTAACTAATTAAATGTTAGAATTCATACTCTTTACAATCCTGAAAATTGATGAGCAGGACATTATACTGAATAATCTATTACAAAATTTTAATGGCAACCCCCCCGCCCCTTTATCCATTTTGAATGTATGTCTCTGTGTAGTTGACAACCAGGATTTTCTCACTGATTATACACAAACATAGCACTGCTGCGTGCAGGGAGATACACCATTTCTGTCAACTTGAGACCACATCACACTTTTCTTGATGTGATGATGGACTATATTCCAGAAGGAGGCAAGATCTGTTTTTGGAAGGGTTCAGGGAATTTATTTCAGATCTGTGAAAAAAAAGAAATTGATTCCCCAGTTTAAATAGATAAATAAATCATGCAATTTTTAACCTATGCATTCCAAAATGTAGTAAGCATTCAGATGGTGTAAACAGTACCAACATTTGTGTGGATTGACTTTCGATAAGAAAAAGAGCCATAGGTGGTCAGACATTTATCAGATGGATCCAAACATGTTGTGGAAATGTTGATGATGTAAGACAGGGTTATCTAATGTTGGCAACTTTTAAGACTTGTGAAGTTCAACTCTCAGAATTCCTTAGAATTCTGAAAAATGAAATCCACAAGTGTTAAAGTTGCCAAGGATGGATACCCCTGATATAAACAATAATTTAACATTGATTAAGAACAAATAGATGTCTATTACATTTGCATTTTAATAATTATACTGTACTATTTAATTAACATCTAATAACATACAGTTCACAATTTGTTTTTAATTTTCCTCAGCAGAACTTGACTTCCGTGTAGTAAATGCAGCCTTAGCTTTGGATTTAGCATTCTCCTTACTTTGTGAACTGCTACAGTTATGGGGACAGACAGGTGCTGGAGTCTCAGTCTTATTGGAGTGGCTGCTAAAAGAAGATGACTTGAATGATCTAAAATCTACAATTGTGGTAAGTCTGTCAACCAGGACTTCTGTACTGTATAGTTCACAGATGTTTTATCAGATTTTATACTAAATTACTCAAGATATGTTATTTTAAAATATGAAACTAGTTTAGAATCAGTATTAAAATTAAAACTTTTTTCCATTGAAAATTCACTTTCATCATTAGCACAGTAGTTTTAATTAGTTATCATTCACCTATGAATTTAATTAGCATCCAGACTTGGATGATCAAAGTTTATAATCTCAAACTGTTGATGATTCTTCTGTTCTGATTTATCAAATGATATTGGATTAAACTAACTCAGTAGGGCTATGTATATCATATTCTGTAAGTCTGGTCAAAATCCAGAGATTTTTTGAATCAGTTGGGTTTTTAAAAGCCCACTATATCAATAACATTAAGCAAAAAAAAAAAATTGCTGGTAGCTTTCTTTTTCAAATGAGTATCTGATACAGTATATGGCTACAGGAATGTACAGGTAGTCCTTGATCGATGACCATAATGGAGCTTGCTCATTATGGACACAGGTGTTAAGTCAGCCTCACTTAATGACCCCACTCCCTGCTCTCCCTGATGCCACTGTTAATTGAATGCAAAGGTCCTTAAATGAGCATAGGATACCTGGGGGGGGGGAGGTCCTCGGAGGCCTCCCACCCAGCTGAGTCCATAAAGGAGGCAGATAAGCAGCAAAAAGCTTTGCAAAGCTAAAACAGTCTAGCAGGGGGAAGTGCCCAGCTAGATTAGGGCCTAGCACTGTGTTCCAATGCCGAGAGGCTTCCAAACAAGCCTGTGTTTGGCCAGTGAAGCTGCACTTGTGGATTGGGCCTCTGCCCCAATCAGCTGGCTCTCTGGAAACTGCATACCTCTCCTGGCTCTTGGTAGGCTTTGGGGAAGGCAGCTACCTGTATGCAAAGGTAGCAGCTTCAGGATGAGTTTTCCAAAACCTTTCCCTTGCTTAACAACCCCCCCCACCAGAAAGCCACATTTTTTCAATAAAGAAAAAAAAAGCTGGGAGGGAGAGACTTGTTGATTGCCCCCCCCCCTCCATTAGATGCTGAAATTAAACTCCACCTCTGCCTTCCAGTTTCAATCCCTTTAACCACCTCATATGCTAAATTTACTGCATGGCTGGAAAGAGGGTGACAAAATCTGTGAGTTACTTACTTTGATGAGTGATTGCCAGGCTGAAGAGTAGAGGAAAGGAAGGAAGGAAACAAAGAAAATCCCTGAGGTTGGTCATAAGGAATGGGTATCATTCTTTTCTGGGTTTCATGAACTATGGGGTGCTTGATGTTGTTCAAACGTGATGTGAATTTTATTGATTTGACTACAGTATAGTCTGATTGTACTGTACATCTAACATTGCTTTGTTTGCTTATATATCATATGGGCATTCATTCTTGCATGTTTATTTGATCTAGGTAATTGTAAACACTTTTTTTTCTTTTTCTGAAGATGGGAAATGACTACCTGTTTGACAAAGGAAAAACAAATTTTTGGGCTGAGAAGTTAACAGAGGTACATCAGCTCAGTAAACATCTCCTTCTCCTCATACCAGTGACTCATGTTAGTTCATGTGAGCAAAGAAAACTCTGTCAGTTGGCAAGATTAGCATCAGAACAAGCCCAACTTGTGACACAGCTTCTTAAAGAAATGCCTCCAACTCCAGAATTTTCACAGTCTGTAGAATTTACAAAGTTAGCTATTCAGAATGAAAGAATATCACTTTGCCTTAAGATACTAAGTTTGCTTGAAGTTGGAAATGGAATTTGCAAAAGTTAGGAAAAACGTGAAACACAACTGCTTGCTCTTTGTCAGTTACCAAATGTAACTGCTTTGTGAACATGAGAGGGTGCAGTTATTTTTGTGTCATACCCATACAAAGAACTGTATCTAGAAATGTTAGATATTTCTTGTACATAAATCCACTGAAGTCTTCATTCAAATTAACAGAAAGGGATCAACTTGTTAAAATATGTAATTTTCATTTGGGGCAAGAAATTTTTTATAGCTATTGCAAGGAGTGAAGTGATTCAACTTTGCACAGATGCTGGTCATCTGTGAAACTGATTTTATTCTGTAAGTTGTTCTTCCTGTTTTCATATGTAGAAATATGTCAGATTGCATTGCTTCTTTTATTTGTGTATCACAGTCTATGCACTAACAATTGCATCAGAGTTGTAAAAGAATCTTAAAATAAAGCTGAATGTTATATCAAAGCAGATGAAGTTTTTTTTAACTTTTTTAAAATCATGATTGATTTTTAAGACTTGGGGGTAACTACAGAGTGGCAGTCAAATATGCTTCGTTTTCATTCAACTGGATATAAGCAATTGTGCACTAGAATGCTATAATGTAGGATAGTCACCTATAGTTCTCAAAATATAACTTTTCATTTTTCCTAATCATTCAATGAATAAATCTATTTCATACTTTACAGAATATCTCAGCTCTAATTTATTATATGGTAGCAGTTTGCTTTGTTGTTTTATATAAATACTTGAAAAAGGCATTAGGTGGTGCTATAATACTGTTTTGCTATACAACCACTGCCTAGAGATGATGTTTTCTTAAGTTCAAGATAATACTGGGAAATTGGAATATTGTGCTAGTAAATGTATCTTCAGTGGACTAATATGACATTGCATGAATCTGAACAATTGTTTTACACACACACTCTTCTGACTCCCAACATCATGGGTAAAAAATATCAGGTTTGTAGAGAACAGATTTATTTATTTAGAAAATTTATATAGCCACCTACTTGCTCACAGGGACTCTAGGTGGCTTACAAACAATAAAAACACAGATTAGAATAATAAAAAAAAATACACCCCCCCCTCGCCCGCCCACATCATCCAGTCAAATAAGCCATTAAATGGGCTCCATCCCACTCTGGGTTCTCCAGGCCTGCTGGCAAAATGAAGTCTTCAGTGCCTTATCTGAATTATCAGTAATATTTTCCTAAAAGTGCTACCAGTTCCCATATGAGTAATGGACCAATAGACTTTTCTAACTATGTTTAACAAGTACGTCCAGCTGGTTTCCAATGATACAAGTAAAAGAAAAAATATTGTATTAAATTTACTTAGACAAAATAAAAAGGAAACTTTAAGTATATTCACAGATTTCTTATAGGATTTACTTGAAAGCATATAAAGTGCAACAAAAGATAGTGAATCATTGTTCTATACTATACACTCTTTTCAGTTATATTCAACTTAAGTAACGTTGATTCCCTGAATGTGAATTTTCTAAGCTTTAAACTTTCATATAATTGGCACTCCCTGCATGGACTTGGCATTGCAGATATTGACAAAACAGGAAAGAGCACAATGGTTCAAATCTAAGTGGCATTAGCAACTTCTAGTCTTGGTTAATTAGTAAACAAAAATAATGTTAACCATCCTTATCACTGGATTTAAAGTATGTTTTAAAACATCTAATATCCCTTTAGTTTATGAATAGCAAATAATTGTAATTAATTCTATGCACATTTCATCATACTATGAGTTACTGTATAACTTTTCAATCAGAAACCTTTAAACCTTAAACAACAGCTGTAAAAGAACAAAAGTCTATTATTGAGTGGTTTCTGTGTAAAGTATTTAATCAGTGTGTGCTATCTTACTTATTGGTTGTTCAAGTGTTGATTATAGGTATCTGTTCACTGCAACTCTTAAACTGAAAAGGGGAGAAGGGGGCATTCCCTAATAAGAATTAACAACTTTGGATATAACTATTTTGTCCCACCAGATGCACAAAATATCTGATAAATGTATTTAAAAATGTTTTAGGAAAATCCTTTTAAGACTGCAATTTTATATAGTGAATTGCATGAGTTCCAATAGCCTTTTACGTCACAATAGACAGCAAAAGACTGCTGTTGAATAACCACTGGGTGGGGTCAGAAAACAAAATTGCGGCGGTGTTTGGTTTTATTACCGAAAATCAAAGAATTATTTTAAACCCGGGGAGACCTTCCCATTTCCCCAGCGCAGAAGCGAAGGCTACTGCTGTTTTGCAACCTTGGATATAAGAGTCGCCACTTCCTCGATTTAGGAAGCTTGCTTTCACTTTACAGGATGCAAGCACTAGGGGGCATCCCCACCTTCCGTAACTACTCGTCTGTACGCGAAGCTGTCACGTCCACAGCTTGTTAGCAATGCAATTTCGAAGCCTCAGCCTCCTAGCTGCCCAGGCGTTTGAGCTCAAAGGTTAACCCGGGCTCTTTTTTTCACACTTGCTGCGCTTTAGTGGCCGCCCGCTGGGGAACGCTCGCACTTCGGCTAGTGTAGCTCTCGGAGACTGACCTTTCACTTGCCTTGGAGACGGCTCGGAGGACATTTCTCTGCGCAGCCATTTAGCAACAGGAGTTACTTGAAAGGCGCCCTCTCCTCCCTCCCGACGAGAAGGACGCGCGCCCGGCGGGTTAGCGCCTGCTTGGCCGAAGGGAAAATTCAAGCCGGGAGTACCGGGGCGAGGCGGGAAGGAAGAAAAGCTGGGCACCTAATGGTCGTGGAAGGAGAGGCGAAGGTGCAAAGCCCAGATCCAAGGGACTCTTGAAGTCGGCACGGCTTTGCCACCGAGAAGCCCTGGATTTGGAGGGCCTGGCCCTTTTTCTCCAACAGACATTTGGAAAGACGGTCCTTGCAAACTGGAGGGGAGATGGGAACCCCACCCTCGCTCCCCTTACTGATACCAGCCGCCCGCCCGCCCTTTAGTAAAACGCAGGGCTGTCATTCTACGTGCTTCTGCGCTGATCAGTTCGATCGGGGGTAGACGGGTGTGTTTGTGTGAAGAAGAGTAAGCCGTATATTCCTACCAGCATTTTAGGCCATTCGCCAGTCGAACTACATTTAGTTTTTATATATATTCGCTTACGATATGGCTAATTGTACAGAGGTGGGATTGAAAAATTGATGTTACTTTTCCTGCAAGAAAGGGGCGCTTTGCTTTCACTGATGTTAAAAGAGTTACAACTACGCGGGGGCGTATGAATAGCTCCCATAAGGTACGGCAGATACGCTGATTCTAGAGTTCGCCGTTTTAGCGGGCTTACCTTTGGAAAGACAAACTTCAACAAAGAAATTATGTCTCTTAACTCAGTGCAAACCTCCCCAGCACTCTCCTCCGTTTAAATCTACCATTTTTGTTCGTTTGTCTGATAAACATGCAGATGTTTCCATCGGCAAATTACAAACAGCCGGCGTGCATTCATTACTGGGTCAGAGACCTGAGATGAATTTGGGAAAGAAGGACCCATTACTGTACCCAACCTCCTAGGCGGACGCTCAAATCTCAAAGGGGCGGGGCTGACGGCAGCGAGCGCCCGAACGTGGCTCCGCGGCTGTATGGCGTCAGACCGCCCCACCTCCCTGCTCTTTGCCAGGCGCAGCGGCGTGCTTTGTCGGGTTGAGCGCAGAGCTTGAGGCTGTGTGTCAAAGGAGAGAGAGCTGGCTTAGCCAATCGCATCACAAGACCTTGAGTGGCTGCCAAGTCTGCCAAGTAAACGGTTGTGGGGCGGTTGCAGGGAGAGGGAGCGGGGGGATCCCCTTTTCAGAAGGGAAGGCGAGCCCAGCGGAGGGGAAGGGAATGCTCTCTTCGCCCGTCGTCCGCTCTCTAATCTTAACACGCACTTGTGGGCAGCAATGGAACTCCTGCCCCACCGGATGGCCCGAAAGGATTCGTTTCCAAAACCCGTCGCGTGGCACAAAGCTCCTCGGAGGGAGGAAGAGGAGGTGTTGCGGGGCGTCCCAGTTGACTCGCAGGAGCCTTGAAGTTTGTCCTGCTTCTCTACGATCTTCCCAAGCGACCCAGCAAGGGTGTGAAACGGGCTGCAAATCCCCGCGCCTGCCTTTGTTTACTTGAGAACTTTCGAGCTGTGCAAGGAGTGGCGGACTTCGGGGCAGAGAAAAGTATTGAATAATGATGGGTTTCTTTACGTCAACCGCCCATCTCCCCACATTAAATGACGTAACAAGACAATTGTGCTATAGTACTGGGTGCAGTTATCGAACCTAGATTGTTATTCATAGGTCTCTATCTTTCCTAACTTGGAGTTAAAAGGACTAATTCGTAAATATACACAGGATTGTACCTCAGTTCAGTCAAGTCCTGCCCTATAGCTTTTCTTTTTCCAGCGACTTTCTGCCCTGTCTGGCTTAGCAGGTGCAACAGCCACGCTATATATTCTTGTACGCCGCGTTTGTACTTTGCCAGTGGTTAACCTCATGGGAGTTTCCTGAGCACATGGCGTTATTACAGTTCTTGTGGGATCCAGCCGCCAATTATATTAAGCTTTTTGTTTGCTGAAGTGCACTGTGCAAAAGTCTTCACACGATGTCTACCCTAAAACATTTTCTGTCGAGAGAAGGAGCTATACGCTATACGTTGACAGCATACATTGCAGTGCGTATAGAGAACAGTGCTTTCTCTGTGCGAATCAACAAGCTTTCAGCGCGTGCCTAGTACAGCAAGGACTGAAGGAGGGGGGGAAGCTGCTCCGCTCAGCTTTCGTACGCTGTTAACCGTACAGGCCTTCCCCCTCACGGAGGTACTTCAAGAAAATTGGCGGCGCCCAATGAGAGAGCGTAGAATATAAAGGGCGGGGCTAAGCTGGGAAGGAGGGGAATCGTTGGGTGGTGTTGCTGGGAGACCCCGGCCGGGTCAGTGTTCCGTCCCTCCCCGCTGTTATCCCGGCATTTATATATGGGGCGTGTGCAGCTGCTGCGAAGTTCCAGCAGTCTAGATAGCTGTGGCTTTGGTTGAGTCTGTCTGGGAAACTGATGAGATTAATTCCGATCTCAAGCAGTTAGCCCTTTCCTATTCAGTCGTGGCTCATCCAAAGCTTCCGAGGAAAGTGGGATCTTTCGGTCCTTCCTGCATTTCCGACCATTACAGGATCTAGAAATGTCTACAACACTTTTATCTGCCTTCTACGACATCGACTTTTTCTGCAAGGTAAGAGATGAGTTCGTGGGGTTTTTTTCAAGGAGAGGCGGTCGGAATAGTTTTTAAAACTTCTTGCGAGGAATTTTCCAAGCCTAGGACTGAGCTCGTTTGAACTCGGGACTATACTTTTTAGTGATCTTGTAAAGAGACAAGCTGCAAGATCTGTTGCGTTTTGCAAGATATTTCGAGGGAAGGTAAAACTTTGACGGACGCCAAGCAACTTTTTTGCTTACTAAAGCGTGCGTATGTAGTGGGTGTGTTTTAAAATAAAACGACAGATACATTGAGCCTCATACTTGGTACGGCAGGCTCCAGCTGTATTGAATCGGAACTTTTAAAGTGCATTGATTCGAAAGGGTGGGGCTACAGACCACCCCTCGAAAAGTTTTAAATTGCGGTGGGAGGGATTCTTGACAACTAGACTCATGGATCAGCGGCTGAAGCTAGTGGGAAAGGGTCCGGACGGCTCGAGCGCTCATAGGGCGTACTGAAAATTGCCAAGTCTTCTTCCAAGATTTGGGAATCACGATGCACGTTTTTCCGTTCTAATTTTCCGCCTCCTTTTTTTCCGGTTCCCAGACCGAAAAATCCTTGAGCAATATGCTGGACAAGAAGGCAGTGGGGAGCCCTGTGGGCACCTGTCCCAGCTCCAATTTCACGCCGGGCTTTCTGCGAAGGCACTCGACCAGTAATCTTCAGGCTCTGGCTAACGGCAACGTCAAGTTTCCTAGTGCCTCGCTGTCCGCGCCCTCTAACTTCGGCAGCCTTAAGGAGCCTGGCAGCGGGGCAGGCGGCAGCAGCAGCCCCACCATCGCCTTGCTGAACAAGGAGAACAAGTTTCGAGACCGGTCTCTCAGCGAGAACGGCGAACGAAGCCAACACCTCATGCAACAGCTGCACCAGCAGCAAGTGGTGGTTGTGGCAGCGGCTTCGGCGGGAAAGGGCGGCGGCGGCGGCAATGGGGGAGGAGGCGGAGGAAGCGGCGGAGGGGGAGCGCCGATCAACTCCACACGTTACAAGACAGAGCTCTGCCGGCCGTTCGAAGAGAGCGGTTCCTGCAAGTACGGCGAAAAATGCCAGTTCGCTCACGGCTTCCACGAGCTCCGCAGCCTGACCCGCCACCCCAAGTACAAGACGGAATTGTGCCGCACTTTCCACACCATCGGCTTTTGCCCCTATGGGCCTCGCTGCCATTTCATCCACAACGCGGACGAGCGCCGCCCAGCGCCCGCCAACGGCAGCACTAATACGCCAGCGGCCCAGCAGCAACCGCCCCCGCCGCCTCCTCCCCCTCTCCAGCCCAACCCTCCGCCTCACAGCAGCCACCCCTCGCACCACCACCACCCTTCCCTGCACCCCCCACACGCGGGCAGCACCGGCGACCTCCGCGCCTTCGCCCCCTCCGCCCGAGACCACCCGTTGGGGCCTGGCGGCGGCAACGGCACCAACTTCGGCATCCCACACCCCCGAGGAGGAGGAGAGAGGCCCAAACTCCACCACAGCCTCAGCTTCTCCGGTTTCTCCACCCACCATCACCACGGCGGGGCTGTGGCGCAGGGCGGGCTGGAAGCTGCGGCCCTGATCCTGGAAAGCCCCGGTGGGTCCCGCACCCCACCGCCACCTTCGGGCGGCTCCTACTGTGACGACTTGGTCGCCTCCTGCGCTAACAACGCCTTCGCCTTCTCGGCCGGCCAGGAGCTGGGCAGCCTCATCGCTCCTCTCACCCTTCACCAGCCGCCGCCTTCCGCGGCTCAGCAGGGCTGCTTCGCCAACGCGGCGGCTTTCTACCGCTGCCATCAGCAGCAGAGCGCTGCAGGGGGAGGAGGGAGCTGCTGCCCACCGCCCGGCCCTCCCGCCTCCCCGCCTTTCAGCTTCCAGCCTTTGCGCCGCCTCTCCGAGTCGCCCGTCTTCGACGCCCCTCCAAGCCCTCCGGATTCTCTCTCCGACCGAGAGAGTTACCTGAGCGGCTCCCTCAGTTCCGGCAGCCTCAGTGGATCCGAGTCCCCCGGCCTTGATTCGGGTAGGCGTCTGCCGATTTTCAGCCGCCTCTCGATCTCCGATGACTAAGGAGGTCAGGAAGGGGAGAGGCCCTTGGAAGCTCCCGTTTTTTAGGGGGTCCTGTTCCCCTGGGCAATCCCAGTGGGGTAGTTACTCGCTGCCCTTTCTTTCCTGTCTTACTTCCCATCCTATTCATCAGGAGTGGAAACTAGCCAAGTTCGCACAGACTATTTTTGTTGCTCATTTCTTTTTCAGTGTGTGCTTTCCTTTTTTTTTTTTTGAGTTAAAAAAAAATCCTTTGATTGCTGAGCAAATTCAGAAAGGAGAAAGCAAAAGAAGCTTTTTTTTCTTTTATCAAGATGAACAAAAATCAATTTGCAGAAGAGCAAATGATGTCATCAAAAGAACAATTTATTTTAACCTAAAGACTTTGGAAGGATGGGATTTCCTTTTTTTTCTCCCCTGCAGCCCTCCCAGACTAGTTTAATGTGCATCACCAGCAACAGCCATTCCATTTTCAAGTGTTTGTGGGGAGATACAAAGGGTAAAGAGTATTTAGCAAACAAATCTATCCAATCGTACTCCCTGAAGAATCAGCAATCAATCTGGAGGCCCATGAACTCTGCATTCCAGGTCCCTTCAGATCTAAATACAACAAAAAAAGAATAAAAGAAGAGTGGAATTTGTTGCCTTTCAATCAGATTTAAAGTAAATATACTAAATGTATAAGCTTTTAAAAGAAAAATCCAACATCCTGCCAAGAATATGCCTTGATAACACTCTAGTTTTTTATGTATCTATATATTATAACATGCTAAAACTTCCATTCCAAAGTTTAATATTGGTTCCATTGCCACCACTTAGTGGATGTTTGGCTTAGAACAATTTTTGTTGCTTTATTTGGAAGCATTCAACTGAGTTTAGTTTGTAATTGTTGATGAATAACTGCTGATTTTTTAATTTTTTTTAGCTGAGTTGTTTGCGCAAGTCACTGCACAACTCAATATGAACCTATTTAACTTATTTATTATCTTGTGAAAAGTATACATTGGTAATTTGTTCATACTGTATTTATCGGGTATGATGAAAAGCAATAGATATATATTCTTTTATTATGTTTAAATTATGATTGCCATTATTAATCGGCAAAATGTGGAGTGTGTTCTTTTCACAGTAATATATGCCTTTTGTAACTTCACTTGGTTATTTTATTGTAAATGAGTAAAATTCTTAATTTAAGAGATTGTATGTAATATTTATTTCATTAATTTCTTTCCTTGTTTACGTAAATTGAAAAAATTGCATTGGCTTTTTTTATGGAAATCTGACTCAATGCTGTGGAAGTAGTTTGAGAAATTTCAGTGGTTTTTTTAAAAAAAGAATGTACAATGGTTGTAACCCGTCCAAGCTTAAAATTACTTCACAATCAGTCCAAATTTAAAGTGGCAAACCTAATTCTTAAAATTAACCAAAATGTATTTTTGTTGCCTAACTTCACCAATCACACTGTGATAGTTTCAGAATATGTAGCAATAAAAAGGGTGGGGGTGGGGGGGTCCCAGTATTATGTTTCACAGTGCCTTTTGTAAGGGTCCATGCTTGCCTTAAAAATCTTCCTCAACCAAACGAGTATTTTTTCTTAATGCTTGAGAATTTGAATGTAGGGCTGGGTTTTTAACTACAAGAAATTGTACCACTCATTTTTATTATGGAGGCCACCTTTTTGGATCTGAACCTCTTTTTATGTACAAGATTATATCTTTATTAAGATTCCAACACATGTAACTTTTTTGTTGTGTAGGAAATCAGGAGTTATCCAAATCTTTTCTCTGGGTGATGAATGAATGAGCAGTATCTTTTTTTTTAATGTACATAGGTACAGGTTCAGCACTATGTACTCTTTGGACTACTTTAACAAGTATGTTTTGAATGTAACTAGAAGATAAGTCAACTTGAGTTGTAATATATTTTGGAGAGTCAGTTCACTACAAATTCGAAGTGTGAGACTGTAAACTTTGTACTGTAAATGTTTTGTAGTTCTCCCAATAAAACTTTTGAGGAAAAAAATTCCCAAGCTATTAAAGCCATGTCTATAAGTTGGTACTTCTTTATTAGTTTTCCCCTGCCAATATGGTATCTAGCTACAGATTAATCTAATATTGAACTGCAGAATTGCTCCATTTCAACTGGAAGCCTGCCAAAGGCAATAAGCTGTTCCAGAAGGTTCCAAAGTACTGCTGCAAAAAGACACACAATCCTATATGCCACTGGGAGGGAAGGAGAGAGAGAGAAAAGAAGATAGCATTTCTTTGTAGATACAATCGTTCCCCCAGAGATTTGTCATGTTTACAGATTAGAAGGAAATAGTAAAAGAAGGGTAATACAAAAACAGAAATGGCTGATCCTAACTTTTTTTTTAACAATGGACTGCAACCTTTGTTGCATCAGAGGATTGTTCTTGCTGCATACCTACAGTATTTTTCAAACTTGGCAACCTTTTTAGATGTGTGGACTTTTATCTCCCAGAATTCCCCTGCCAGTATAGAAGCTGAAGTCCATACATCCTTAAAGTTGCCAAATTTCAAAATTTGGTTGATCCACATCAACAGACATAATGCCAGGAACCGGGCACCATCTGCTCACCATTGCCCATCCTCAGGAAGAGCCGTATACATTAGATTATTTGTGCCCCATCTATGGCTGCCTTTCCCCTTCGTAATCCTACTGTTCCCATTTTTCTCATTGGTGTAGAGAAATAACCCAATCTCTTAGGTATAGACTTACTAGGTATAGAACCTGCTTTAAAGCAGAGTTCCACAAAGTGGTCAGTAAGCCCATGAGGGTCGATAGGAATGTCATAGTACTATTAAGTAGTAGTAAATTATTTTCATATGTGTTTGGTAGCTGAACAATCTGAAACCTGAAGGGTTGATAAGCTGAAGAGTTTGGGGACCTCTGCTTTAAAGGTTTTTACCTTAAAATTAAGTCCTATATATAAAGGAATATGGTAACATGTAGAAAGTCTTATGTACCTTTTAAAATGCAAGGCTATAAGGCCAGAGACTGAGTTCAAGTCCTGCCTTACCATGAAAATCAGCCCGGTGACCTTGGTTAGTCACTCTGAGCCCAACTTACAGGGTGCTGGTTGTGGGGAAAATAGGAGGAATGTGTGTTGTACATGTTCACTGCCTTGAGTTATTTGTAAAAATTGAGGCAGAATATAAATAAATATTTTAAGTAATACTAAATAGAATTAACTTGTTCTGAAGAACTGGTAGCCCTCTCTAATATAAGTGTCAAGAAGTTTATAAATGTGCATCAATCATTGTCAGGATAAATGTTTAAATGATTATTTCAACACAATCAGATGTTTTTGGTTTTGATTATACAGTACACAAAGTTAATACAACTTATCTGGGCTGTGAGGTTGACTTCTACAAATATTAGCTACAATGCAGCACTGCTGCCACGTGGTCCTTAGGTCAGCAAAGCTTGGACTGAAACATTCACAGATTATTTGCACAATATTCACAGAATCAGTTCCCACTGTATCACTCAGATCAGTGGGGGGTTTTTTTGGCTATGGTTTTTATAAGTACGTATTTGGTGACTGATTAATCAGTGATTTTTATGGTAACCTTTGTTAGGAAAGAAAAACCTGCTGAGAGAGAAAAAAAGGACTTTTAAGTGTAACCTGATGTGTTGGTAGTATTTGTCAGCCTAGAAGTGGCTGTCCTTGTTTGTACCTTTGAACATTCTCAAACATGCATTATTTGCAAAACTCATGTAGTCATCTCTTATAGGCCTACGTGACCTGTGGCCTACCATTCTGGAACATTGTCAGCCATGCCATGAGGCTGGTTTGCTACTGCTATGTGGCCACACTTTGATTCTGATTTTCATACCTATTTTAAATGAACAAAGTGATGCCTTTGTTACTTGCCCAGTGCACTAAGCTTCAATTAATATGTAGCTTATGTTTCTCTCATATTAAATTTATATTTTCAGAAGCCTTCCCTAACCTGGAGCCCTCTAGATATGCTGATTCCAGTTCCCATAATACCACGTTATTTGACCTTGTTAATGAGCTTATGGGAATCAAGGGCCGGCCAAATTGGGGAAGGCTGCTTTACCACAACCATGCAAGATTATTGTAATATAAACAGGATGAAAATCAGGAAGTAACAAGGCTTAACACTAACTGGAAGCCTGGCAAGATTGAAAATCTTGATTTGATAGCAGGCTGGTTCCTTAAGTATATTATAGTTAAAAATCTTTAAACATTTTTAAGTTTTGTTCCCCACCCCTCAAAAAGAGGTAGTCAAATAATGCTGAAGTATATTATCTCTTATCTTTCATTCCTTTCTTGTCCTTTTACTGATGAACTGGCTTTGGGTGTGAATCATAGCAGTACAGTTCAGCATTTCCTGATTTTGATACAAAGCCTGAGAAGCAGCTGTTTCATATTATATTCTAGCGTTCAGTTATTTTCATTCTGTGCTAAAACATATCTAACTGGTCAGCAGCTTAAGGTATCTTAAGGTATCAGCAGCTATCTTTAGATCCAATTCTATATTAAATCATTTCTTGTATAAATCTTTTCTCATTTCTACATACATACATGCAGAGCCATATAAAATCTCAGAATGTGTGTGTGTATTCAGTCCATAGACATTCCTGAAAATAAATGTTTTACTTTGCATATTTAGTTTTCCTATTTGAGATTAAAAAACATTCATGATGGAGCTTGATCATATTAATATGTGCAGACTACACAGCCTGCCCCATAATAGAAAACATGCTATTCCTGAAGTATGATCGTTTTGTTCTTGGTAGAAGACTATTAAGAAAGGAGGTAAAATTAAGAGGATCCATCTATTGGATCAGACATTGGAGCTAACTCCACCACTAAGCCTGTAAAGCTAGAACTATTTGCACTGAACTTCTGCCTTTAAAACCAAGGGATTGTCTGAGCTTGAGTATATAAAACTCATTGTAGAGGCATTAAAAACATTAGATCTCTTCTATAATTTGCCTTACTTTGCAAAGCCTAGAAGCGGTTATTGTACTCTATTCCAGTTTCTTCTTTTACTTCTTTCACATGAAGGTTAGTGGTTTAAACTAAGGATACAGGTCTTGGAAAAGCATATTCAGCTTTCTTTTTCAAGCAAGCATGGAAAGGAAACATAACTATAATCAGATACTATATGTTTTTTTCTCCTTTTAGACTTCTTCAAAGAAAGAAGAAGAAGAAAAACAGCTCAATGCAGCCCAACCTCATTTCGTGGAAAGTCTTTTTGCTTTGTGTTTTGGCTAATCGCATACATTGGCCAGACTTTGTGCTGAAGTTATATTAGTTTGTTCTGTCTTAAGTGCTGAAAACTTGGAATGCAGCAGCTGTGTTGGATCTTGGCTAACTATTTGTGAATTGCAGAACTGGACTTAAAAAAATGCTAAATCCATCTCTATCAAAATTTCTGAGTAGAAACTTTACAGTAGATAGAAGGCAAATATGCCCTTGCCTTCAGTTATAACATGATGGCCTGTTTACTTCTGGACCAAAGCAGTCGTGGATCTTAAAACTATTTCCTTTTAGCTAGTATTTTAAATAGTGAATTATAGACTCAGCATTCAGTCTGCAAACCCAGCCTGTTTAATCCTATCAGGTCTATGTACTATCCTAATCATATTAAAATACAAAACATTTATGTTCATATTTTTCTCTATAATCTTATTAGCTAAAGCCATAAAATTGCCATATACTGATTCAAACTGTTAACCTGTATGACAACAAAGCTCTGATTAAATAGTTTCATTGCTCTTGTTTTTATTCCATAAAAAATCATAGATGATCCTTAGGCTTGTCTACTTCTGTTCTTTAGTCTAGCTCAGTTGCTTCTATTTTTAAATGTTAATAGTTTAATGATATTTAATTTAGGGCTTTGTAATTTTAGCTTATTGATTGTTGAAACTAATCACATTGTAGTATTTGAGCATTTATTCAGTATTTGAGAGCCAGTTTGGGCTAGTGGTTAAGACACCAGACTAGAAAGTGGGAGACCATGAGTTCAGGTCCTGCCTTAGCCATGAAAGCCAGCTGGGTGATTTTGGGCTGGTTACTCTCTTTTTCAGCCCAACCCATCTCACAAGGTTGTTGTTACAGGGAAAATAGGAGGTGGAAGGTATGTTGGATATGTTTGCCAGCTTGAATTACTTTTAAAAATAATAAAGACAGTACACAAATTATTTAATTAAATAGACAAATAAAATAATGCAATTGGTACATAAGCATTCAGACAAATTATTTAAGGGGTGGGCAAAGCTGCTATACAAGTAGTCCTCAACTTACGACCATAATTGAGCCCAAAATTTCTGTTGTTAAGTGAGACATTTGTTAAGTGAGTTTTGCCCCATTTTATGACTTTTCTTGCCACAGCTGTTAAGTGAATCACTGCAGGTGTTAAGTTAGTAACAGGGTTAAGTGAATCTGGCTTCCCCCATTGACTTTGCTTGTCAGAAGTTCGCAAAAGGGAATCACATGATTCCAGGACACTGCAACTGTCCTTAATATGTGTCAGTGGCCAAGCATCTGAATTTTTTTTTTTAATTTTTAAAAAGTTTTTTATTTATAATACAATTAAAAACATTGGACATGACGTAACATTCCGGTTTGAACATTTCTGTCAAATTATTTCTCCTCTTAAATTCAATTCTTTATCTCTATAAATATATACAAACTTCATACAATACTAAATACATTTTCTCTATTTGCTAACCTACAAATATATATATTTCCATCTTAACATTAATCTATAACCCCAACAGTTCTCCTCGATTCCCACCAATGGTACAATTTATCCCAGATTTCAAAATATTCTGATTCGCTTTTATCTTTCAATTCCATCGTAAGCCTGCCCATTTCAGCACAAGATAGTATTTTATACAGTATCTCTTCATCTGTGGGAGTTTCTTTGTTCTTCCATTTTTGTGCAAAAGCCAGTCTAGCAGCAGTCAAGATGTGCAACATCAAATAGATTATTCCCTTGTCGTATTTGTCTGTGGTTATTCCCAATAAAAAAAGTTCAGGTTTAAGCTCTATCTCCAACATTAATATTTCTTTCAACCATTTTCTTATGCTATTCCAATAATCACGGGGCCAAGCATCTGAATTTTGATCACGTGACCATGGAGATGCTGCAGTGGTCATAAATGTGAAAAATGGTCATAAGTTACTTTTTCATTGCTGTTGTAACTTTGAACAGTCACTAAATGAACTGTTGTAAATCGAGGACTTACCTGTATAGGATATGATGACTTGTGGCTTGTTTACCTACTATTTCTGCTTTCTTGCTAAGTGTCATATTCCATGAAAGAAATACTATGCATCACTAATATATTTGATCCTACCTTTTACATAAGCTTAATAAATTTACACTGTCAACAAATGAGCTCTTTAGTCCATCTAAACTAATGTTGAAAGTAATAGCTAAAAATAGTTGTTTAGGATTTCCCACTGGACGCTTTCTAACTTCTACATGGGATTGATTGATTGATTGATTGATTGATTATGTCCCATCAAATTGTTTTTGGTTCCTAGCAACCACATAGATTTTTTCCATGATGATCTGTCCCTAACCTGTTTTTTCACATCTTCCAATGGTACACTCATCACTAATGTAACTGAGTCCATCCACTTCCTGCAGGTTATCCTTTTCTTCTCTTTACCTTTCCCAGTGACATATATGTCTGGTAACTGAGCACAAGATCTTCCAACATAGCTATAGCTGATGTTGAGAAATTGAAATACATATGTTTCAGTGGGTAAATCTGAGAACTCCAGCTCCAATAACCTTGGTCTGCTCAACCTTGGTTGACTTCCAAAAAAGCAAAATAAGGTTAGCTATGGTTTATACCTCAGTGGAAAGCACCAGGTAATGCTTATACACTAGATGGTTTTATATACTAGATGGAGAATTTGAAAAAAAAAAAATTCCTGAAAGAGGGCAATGGCAAACTGCTTCCATATTGTTGTAAAATGCATGTGTCCGTGGTCACTAATAATCAACATCAACACAAAACGTTCTTTCTTTGGAATCCAAACAGCATTTTAGTATTTTAACTAAACTATTCAGGAGACGAATTCAACAGAGATATTTAAGAACTCAAATGCAGTTTGATATTAGTTATGGATTGCAGGAACCCCCCCCCCGCAAAGAATGCTTAATCCAAATTAAATAGAATTGCTTCTTGTTGGTCAAAACAAGATGCATTGAAAGAACTATTAACTACAATTTGTCCCTCCGACATTTCTTTTAAAAAATCTAATATGCCAGCAGACTGCTAACAACACTAGACTACTCTGCAGATTACAATTAATCATTCTTCTTCTCCCCTTCTACATCAAATGGGCATAATATTGCTGGATAACTTCCAAGCCTACATCATTCACAGTATCTTAGCCATTGGTTTGATTTTTGAACCATGAATGTATGAATATACATGAATATAGCTACAATATCTGAACATTGGCAGGAAAATTTATAAAGTTATTTCAAAACTCAGAAAAATCATTTTTGGGAAAAAAGATTTGTGTTAGAAATACTGTAAAGTCCTATGTTGTATTTTAAGAAAACCCATCAATGTTCAGTCATGGCTACAGGAGATTCCTTCTCTAGGGGCAATCTACATGCCCATCATTGCTAAAATAGTTCATTCAGATAATTTGTACAAAACAAAAGGGACAGAAAAGAGAATGTAAATGCTCTCCTTCCTTCCTTTCTTCCTTCTTTCCTTCCAGTATTTATGACTAATCCAGGGAAGATGGAGGCAACTGTGGTGCTCTGCTTGAAACTGTGTTCAGCTGCCTGGCAAGTGCAAAGGGAGAAGTATAGAAGAGGTGATAAATAGTATTAATTGTTAAATTGGTGCTTTGCAATAATTATGATCTACTTAATTAGTAATTATTTTGTGAAAGGGTCAGTCCTTTTCTGGTAGGCATTTGGGACAACTCCTGTAACATTTTCAAATCTGCTCCCAATCCAAAAAGGTCTCTCTGTCTCCGTCTCCATCACATTGCCCTGGTGAACAAGTGACATCTGAGTCTGGATGTCAGAAGTAAGCCTTCATCTGCCTTCAATACATCCATTCCTTCCTAAGCAGACAATTCTAGTCAGTATGGTGGGGGAAGGAGAGGCTGACTCAGCAGTTGTTCTCATATGGTCCATTTCTCTCTCTCTCTCTCTCTCTCTCTCTCTCTCTCTCTCTCTCTCCCTCCCTCCCTCCCTCCCTCCCTCCCTCCCTCCCTCTCTCTCTCTCTCACGCACACACACTTATTAGGATAGTAGAAGTATTATTCCACTCAGGATTGAAAAATTCTGCTTGGGGAAATGCTGAAGGCCTCCTATTAAGCACTTGCCCAGCCAGAGGTAATTCCTTCATGGCATTGTCATTCACAAGCCATCAAAATGTTTTTCTACCCATTGAGGTGACTGCAATAAAACTTGATAATTTACATTTGTGTACAGGTAGTGATGATCAGCCTCCTTTCTCCCAGGTCAAAGAAACTCTACTTGCCCCCTAATAGACATGGATGGTAGAACTACTCAGTGCAGATAAATCAAGGAAAGAGCCGTTTATTAATACTCCATACTGTGCTCCCGTTTTGCACTTCATAGAATCCAGAATGCCAAAAGAGCTACAGTTAGATTTTGGTCATTCTATGTTGCCCTGTGCCTTTGTTGCTTTAACTTAGGCACAGTATATTTCACTAAGAATCTTGATTCTTTAGTTCCCAAGACACAATGGCTGGGTTGACATTTTGCATTTGTTAACTGTGGTTTGTTGAATAAATTATAGTTCAGTTGGCTAGATTGAGACTAATTCCTAGCTTAAATCATTATTTAAAGACCACAGTGAAGAGCATTTGGAAGCTCCAGCTGCTTCAGGATACAGAGGCCTAAGTAGTTATGGGCACTTCTCATTTTAGCTACAAATATTACTGCTGAAGTTGGTTGGCTTCCAGGCACAAATGATTACAAATACTGGTTGCCTTTAAAGCAGGGGTGTCAAACTCGCAACATCACGTGACGTGTCATGATGTATCACAACTTTCCCCCCATTACTGGCAATGGGGTGGGCGCAGTTTTTGGCAGTTTGACACCCTTGCTTTAAAGCCTTTCATAGTTCAGAGTGTATCTGTCTGTCAGATAAGGTCAAGGTGCACCATTTGAAGAGGCTGCATAAATATTCTTCTCATTTGCTTATGCCTCCCATCCTATGAATCAGCCTTGAATGACCCCTTCCTTTTTGGCTATATTAACATCTGGTTATTTAAACATACCCTGAGGCTGGAAATATTGTTTTGTTTTGATTTTTCCACCTTAAGCTATTGGACCTTATTACTTGGGTCTTGCTGATTATATTTTGTTCCAGGACTTATATAAGTGATATTATTATGTTCTGTGGCAGCATATTGTCTTGGTTACATTTCCAATTTATGGAGAGGGAGTTGTAGAATATGTTCTAATTGGAGGGGCTTATAAACCTTATAAGTTTAATTGAATGAAAATATGCATGCATGAACAATTTCTAAAAAAGACAATAACAAATTAGACTTATGCACAATTTAGATTGTTTGAAACTATTTTAATCAATGTAATTTTTATTTCTGATAGTAGTAAAGATTCATCAACTTAATAAATGGCACTTCTTTTGTTTAAAAAAATATAGAAAGAAGCTTAGCTGTAAAAGGAAAGAACCTAGGATAGACCTCTCTCTAACATGCCATTTTCCAATGTTTCTTTCTTTATTAACTTTCTTGAGAATTTTAAGAAATGTTTGAAAGTATTCAGCTTTTGTGAGAGAAGAAAAAGATCAGTTTGGTTGGAGTAGAGCATATCTATATTTAGGACCATATGATATGAGAAGCTGCATTAAGCTATTCTAGCTTTAATAGTTGGAGAACACTTCTGTAAGGAATAAAGCAGTGAAGGACTGAATTTCAGAATAAACTCATACTGTGTCCTGTTGCAGGGAGTCTAAGTAAAAGAATACAGTGAAATAGGTTAGGGTCAGTGATATCTGAGTTACTTTCATCACAAAGTATCGTGTGACTCCTGTAATTTACTTGGACACATCAATATAGTTTTCTTTGCATTATATAGTTTCTTCCATTGTGTTTTTCAATTTCCCAGTCTAGTCTGCAGCCCTGGGCCTCTGAAATGGTCCACCATCCATGTACTAACTAAGCTTAGCTTTCTAGAGTTGGACAATCTATCTAGCTGCTGTTACCTGGGTAGGCAAAGGCAGAATATTTCCACAGTAGCCCACTTTTCTAAAATTCGAAAGATGGAGTTCAATGATGAGCTCTAAAACATAACCAAAAATTAAGAGTAAGTTGCATTAGACAAAGTGGATCATAGGCTCCTTAGCTGGCATAAACATTAAAGGACCTGTAGTCCAGTATTTCTCAGTCTAAATGACTTTAAATGTGTGGACCAACTTCCAGAATTCCTCAGTCACTGAAGCTGAGAAACACTACTCTAAACCAACACTTTGTTTGGGGCAGAATCCACTACAATGCCTCATCCAGGCTGTTTGAAAACCACCATCTAAGCAGTATTGACCATTTTATGTGGTAGAATATTCCTTGGCTGAGAAGCTTGTTCAGTCAGGAAGTTCCTTCTGATATCTAGTCTAAATCTAGACTAATCTTGCAATATAAACCATTGGTTCTGGTCCTGCCCTCTGTTGCAACAGAGAATATATCCAAACCTTTTATGCTGGATTTGTCCTGCAATAAAAATTATTTAAAACACTTGAGTTTTTCAGTACTTCCAGCTAATGGTGCATTAGTTTTGCTCAGAATGCAGGGTTACATAAAGAAATCTTTCCATCACAAAGGAGGCCATTATATTTTCAACAGCTCTTCCCTACAATTTGAATGCTTCTATGTCTTTCCCTGCATCATCGCTTGATTCTGCATTCCTGTAGGCTTTCAAAGATAAGCCTGAGAATCTGAATCTGAAGAAGTAAACCATGGGCTTCCATGGGTTGGCTTTCCCTTCCCTAGTCACCATGTTGGGGCCTGGCTTTTTGTCTTCAGTGTCTTCCACACTACTAGTACCCGGGTCTCTTTTTCCAAGGCTAATTCATTGAGGTAGCTGTGATAACTTAGATCTTTGAGGCTTCTCCCACTTAAAGTGATGTAACATTTTCAACCCTTTTTCTCACTAGTAACAAAAATCAGATTTAAAAACACTGAGAATGCTATCCCCAGAACTATTGCCATCATACAAAGCAAACTAAGTTTTTGTCTTCCTTCCTACTTCAGGAATCATACCTTAGAGAGAATCTATATACTTTTTGCCAGTGCAGCCAAAAGCTCTCCATGCTGGGGTTCTAAGAAGTTAGCATCCCCTTTCTCATATTTCCATCTAAGTGGCCTCTTTTGTTTGTGGCCATGCTTTTAGCAGCAGCTCAGCACCTCATTGATTAGTAAATATTTGTCCAATGCTTTGACCTTGCATAGGCCAGTGTAATGACTGAGGATTAGTTAACAGCTGAACTCCATCCCAACTGTATATTAGATCCAAATATTTTTAAATATTTGTAGGGAGAAGAAGTCAGGGCTTGATTGGAGAATAAATCATATACTTTTTGTTTTTTCCAGTCTCTTAAATTAATTTATCCAGGGCACAATTGCTGAGAGAGTTTGAGCATACTGACAGTGTTACTTGCACAGAACAATTTTTTAAAGTTTGCTAAGGTTATGTGTTGTTATACCCATAGACACAGCTGGTAACAATCAACACTATCCACGATAATACAGGTAGTCCTCGTCTTATGACCATTCGGCAGCCATTTGAAATTATGACAGTGCTGAACAATCATGCAGTTGTCTTACATAAAGACCATCATGACTTATGACCATGATGGGCAGGTTCTATTATGATCATAAGTCAAGGACTACCTGTATGCTCTTTGCAAATATGAATGGCTAGTCTACTAGAACTGATGCCCTCCAGGTCAGACAGAATGGGATGATGATCAGCTAACATACAAGTATATATTTTTTAAACAAATGAATATCTCTGACCACTGAACTGGAGTATCTTGACTCGGTCACCTATGAACAGTGTTTGAGTTTTGGGGAAATTGCAAGGAAAGAAACAATGAAGATCAGTGCACTATTTATCTTTTTGATTAATCAAACCTTCAAGAACTCTGTAAGTGAACTAGGCTCTGGTTGAGATTCTACACAAAAAAAGGACGAGAAAGAGTCAGAAATGTTAAAAATTAAATCAGATGCTGTAGCTATGAATTGTTTGTAGCTATGAATTCTGACCTCAAGTGGGACTGTCCAAATTGTCATCACTAAGTTGGGTAGTCATGTGACATTTTGCTTAATGACCACTTTGCTTAGTGAAGCAATTTCTAGCCCCAATTAGGGCTGTTAAGCGAGGACTACTTGTATCCTGAGATTTGAGACCATAGTAAGTGAAATAGTAATAGTTCAACTACATATATGTGGCATAATAGAATCTTATTAAGGAGTCTGGATTTTTGCTGGGTGAATTGGGAGAAAATGTGATCCTAGTGCATGACTCCGCAATAGTAAAGAGAAGTGTATCCTTAATAATGGAATTACATTAGAAGGCCACTGCATTTTGCAAAAGTTTTCTTGTGCAAAGGATAAGGCAGAAGTTTTCAGTTTAGCTTGCACTGCTTTGCAGCCAAATGCCGGTCCCTGTGTGTGATCAGCTGCATTACAACTACACTTCAACATGGCATGATTGTGCTACTCTCAGGAACTCCTCCAGAGAAAAGCGTTTTTGCTGGCTGATTTCACATTCCTTACTCCTGAGCTCATAGAGAAGTGTCTTCTGAACATTTTGCTTGCTTAAATGAAATAGTTTTGGCAGCCAGTGATTGGGGTGAGGAGCAGCAACAAAATGCTTAACAGGATGTCTTGAGAAATATTCCACCTCAGTACGAAAATGGGAAAATGGCTGCCATTTGATGTTCACAACTAGAGATTTCCTTACTTCACAAAGGTCTGTAGGAAACATTTATTCCCACTGGGGCCCAATTTAGACCAGTTTTCTTTGCTTCCAAATTCCACCTTCACATCCTACAGGCTGGCTGTAGAATTAAGCAAATGCCAGAGAGAAGAGGCTGACTCTTAGGACATTGCCCTACCTTAGAACTTTGGCAGCAGTTTTGTGTTGCTGGGTTAGGGTCTTCCTTCCCCTGGGCAATACTTCCTTTCATGGAGCCAGCAGCATTCCTTCCAGACGGCTAATGGGAGGACTCAAACCAACCAGACACTGTGTGCGAGGAGCAGCAAGCCACTCCTTGGCAAGATTGGAACAAGATCTCTATTTACAAACTATCAGAGGGAAGAAGCTGGGAGGCAGGATAATGTGAGTTCCTGTCAGTGGGAAACACCTGTCCCATAGCACTAGTGGAAATGCTGCCAACTTAACTTTGTACTGTTTGCTCTGGAACAAGATCTATGATATCATGAGTACACAGAATGAGGGCACCTATTTGATTGTAACTGCCTTTTATGTTATCCACCATGTTCATCACCTTGACACTGTCACAAGTGCCACCAAGTGAACCATAAGCCTGTTCTTCACATTTTAACTTCTTTTTTGTGTGTTGCGCAAACCCAATCTTTCTTATTAGTTTATGAGAATTGAAGCAATGGAAGAAACCAGTGTTCCACAAATCCACAAAAACCCATAGAACTAAGCATAGAACTAATTCTGCTGATTCTTAATATTCTTTGCCTGGTGTTGAAGTGACATAAAAGTAGGTACCAGATACATCTTCATTAAAACATCATTTCATATGTGAGAAGTGATAAACCAAAAGGATCATTATCTCTAGCTGTTACTTATTTGATCTAAAAGGATAGAATCAGCTGGACCTAATCACCCTGTATACAAGTTAGCAGTTTTATAGACAGCCAGACTCACATACAGGTTCAAAAATACACAATATATATATAGTATTGTATCAGGAAACAGGCCAGAAACCAGTAAAACTGGCGAAACATGTTTCCTGGGCGCAGCAACCATTGTATTCTGACTATATTGGTTTCCAGGAACACATGTAATACACCAGATTGAGGAATCTGTGGCCATTCAGATGCTGCTGAACTAAAGTTTCCAGGAGCCCCAGCCAGCCTGTCAGTGGTGGGGGAAGCTGAGAACTCTGGTCCAGCAGTATCCGGTAAAGCTCCTTTCAGAGGGTAGTCAACTAGAGATAATTGTGTGACAGTGCTGATTCTTTCCTCCTTGCCTACTTTATCTTTATAACAGTTATGAGCATTAGGATATGCTGAAATGCAGTACATAAGGACATAAGCAGTGCTCTGCTGGATCAAGCCTGTGACTCAACTAGCCCAGCAATCTGTCCTCACAGTGGCCAACTGCACAAAGAAGCCCACTATACTTAATTTAAGTGTTTCAACAACTTAGATGGCTATGAGATGTGAATCTATTTAACACTGAACTATATATTGTGTGGGTTCTGCTTCTTTTTCATGGCAATCATCTTTTTTACATGGCAATTAATCTCACAAATATGTGTCTCTTAGTTAAATTTTAAACGTTGCAGTGGGCTATTAACTAAAGAGATCTGTCGGTGATGTGCAGATCTGTTGGTGATGTGTTAATTTATCTTAAAATGGCACTAAGAGCTCTGTAAATTATAGCCGACACCAAACCCAGTAATCCTAGAGGCCACCACTGGATCCAATATCCCAAGTGGATACTGCTGCCCATCTTATGATGGATGATCACTCTTGTTTTGGAATAAATCTAGCTTGCAATGCCTTTATGGTCTTAACTACAAAGAGTAAATCCAGCTGCAAACCATTTTTTCTGTGTGTTTCCTACCCTTGCAACTTGTATTGGCTTCATCTTCAAAGGGGCTTGATGCCACTAATCTGTCTTTTTTCTTTAGCACCAATTATACTAAACTTAATACTGCTTATAAATAAGGAACAAATATGGCCACCATCAATTCGTCTAGTTCACCTTCTAGCATAGTTAGCAACATTACTATATGATACTAGGTTTTAAGCAAAACATCACTCCTGAATTTGTTACCTTAAAGCTTTCTGATGTCTTTGAAATAATTATTTACTCCTCACATTATCTGAGTTGCAATATTTTACAGATCAAAATAAAAGACCAGAAAAATAATGACAATGAATCATGCCCTTCATCATCCACACAGTGACGTTTACAGACTCCATTTACAGGTAGTCCTCGATTTATGATAATTTGTTTAACCATTCAAAGTTACAACAAAGACAGAGAAAATGACTTGCAACTGGCCCTCCCACTGAAAACTGTCACAGTATCTCTGCAGTCCCTTGATCAAAATTCAGACATTTGGCAAATGGCATATATTTATGATGGTTGCAGGGTCCTGGGGTTATGTGATTACCATTTGTGACCTTCCCAGGGGGCTTCCGAAAAGCAAAGTCAATGGAGGAAGCTAGATTTGCTTAACAACTGTGTGATTCGCTTCACAACTGTGACAAAAAAGGACATAAAATCAGGTGTGACTCAGTTAATGACTGCATCGCTTAGCAATGGAAGTTCCAGTCCTTAACTGTGGTCATATGTCAAGGTCCACTTGTACAAGGAGCATAGGTAGATGTGGAATGTTGCAAGTACATCAGAAAATTGAAGAAAAAAGAGCACTGGAAGACTGTCTGAAGGAAAGGGAAGAAGATGCACTGAAGAAAGTACATCACGAAGGCTTAAATACTAAAGAGACTTATAAGAAAGGCCAAATAAAGAATAGAAAAGAGGCATGGCAAGGCAAATAATTACATGGGCAGTACAGTAAAAAAGTAGCAGGTCAAGCAGATAGCAAGAACTTGGCAATGGCTAGGAGCAGGAAAGTTGAAAAAAGAGACGGGGGGGGGGTTAATTCAGTTACACAAGACCAAGCCTTAAGAACAAGCGCACACAAAGCCAGAATTAAGAAGATAGCAACAGACAGCAAATGGCACATCTGCAAAAAAGCTGAAAAAACAGTGGACTACCTATTTAGTTTCTGCAAGATTGCACAGACTAACTACAAACATGTAGTTAAGCATGACAAAGTAGCAACAGTGGCTCATCAGAAATCTGCAAAAAATACCATTTGACTGATATCACAAAATAGACAAAATAATAGAAAATGAAGTAGCTAAGGTGCTCTGGGACTTTAGAATTCAAACAGACAGGCACCCCAAAATTAACAATTATGTATAAGAAAGACAAAAATGTCTGGATAGTGGACATAGCAGTACCTGGAGACAGCAGAATAGAAGAGAAAGAACTAGAGAAAATTCAAAGGTTTGCAACTAGAACAACTGTGGCAAAAGAAAGCAAAGATAGTACCAGTAGGAATAGGGATCTTGGGTGCAATCCCAAAACATCTGGAGCATTTCTTGAATACCATCGACCTTGACAAAAATCACCCTGAGTCAATTGCAAAAGGCAGCTTTACTTGTAACAGCTTACATCCTGTGACAATATCTTTAACATTATCAAAAAACAACATATCCCATGTCCTTGGGAAAGATTTGATAGATCCAGTCTGAACATCCAGCTGACTGTTTGTGCAACCACAGTAATATCCAGTAGAAATGACTAAGCCAAAGCTAAACATCTTTTGCGTAACAGTTTCAATGGTAACAAATAATGGTATTTACATGCAGAGGGGTGGGGAATGTTTGAAAAATGACATCAACTATTATAAATATTTGATTACTATCATTTATTGGAAAATCTATATCCAACCAGTATGAATAATAGCCTTTTAAATTGTTATAATGTGTACAAATATGGCTGGTATATTGTAGAGTGTGCTGTAATAGTTGAAGGCATTGGACCAAGGCTGAGAAACCTCTGTAGACAATCTGACTAACAGGATGGTAGTGGAGACAATTGTGAGAAATGGGGGGGGGGAGGTTGTCTATGCACACTGCTCTGAGCTCCCAAATAAAAGGCAGGATATCAATTTAACAAACAAATACCGAAATACTCCATATATCAATGTCAATATTCCCTACTTTTTTTTTTAACATTCACTGCATGTCCTCCTCACCCTTACAGTACATTTATAAGAAAAGTCCTCTGAAGACTTTTTCTTGCAAGCAGCAATCACTGCCAGTTACTCCATTGACATGATTTGCATTTAGTCAGTCTTGGCATGTAGACTTTTGCTTGGCTTTTCAGATGAGCTGCTGCGTGATTTGCTCACTAACTCAGCTCACTGCTTTTGAGTTTTTGTGGAATCACCATTTGCAACAGAATGGAGGAGAGCTAGGGACAGTGCTTTTGTCTTCATTCCACTTGAGCCCCTCAGATAATAGGCACTGAGTTTGATTAAGTACAGGAGACTGCAGAATGGAAAGAAGAAATAGGACAAATTATCTTCTGCCCAAACAGGTCCAATTTGCCCATAATGAATACCCTGTGTGAAAAATGGGCTGATATAAAATTAAATATTTCCTAGAAAATTAAAATTGCAGTTAAAACAAAAGTTGAGCTAAGGAAGTGAACTCACTGGACATTGACATTTGTATGCAGTGTGGATATAGAAACATGGTGACATGGCTTCTTTGTCCCAACTTTCTATATGAACAATCCCCTGTTTTCCGCCAGATATTATAGTCCCATAGACATTAAGTGCATACCCTTTGCCAGAGAGTTATATTGTAGTCATAAGTGGTTCAACAGTTATTAGCCTATCTTTTTCCATTTTTTGATTTTCGAGTTCATGCACACAGAATCCACTCCAACAAACCCATGGATGATCAGGCAGAAATGGTAGGTTTAGATTTAATCTGTTTCAAAGGGAAGGAAGACATCTACAGGTTTTTTTGATGGCCTTGTTCCAAGCCAAACTAGGTTAGTAACCATCTTTTTTGACACTTCCCCATACCAACACCTTTTTTTCACCCCCACCTACCAAAAAGTGGTCAGGAATCCCAGACTATGTTAGATCGATGTCGACACCATTAAAAATAACCAGTAGAAGTTTTTTTTGATGTTGCTGTGACTCTTCAGAAAGCTAACACAGATAGTCCTTGTTTAAAAATCGAAGTTATGATGATGCTGAAAAAAGTGATTTATGACCAGTCCTTGCACTTATGACGGTTGCAGAATCCCCGTGGTCACGTGATTTAATTTCAGGCACCTCCGAACCAGCATGTATTCACAATGGTTGCCGCATCCAGGGGCTATGTGATCGCTATTTGCAACCTTCCCAGGGAACTTCTGAGAAGCAAGTTAATGTGGGAAACTGGTTTTGCTTTTTGTTAAAAAAATCATGATTTGTTTAACGATTACAGTGATTTGCTGAGTGACTGTGGCAAAATAGGTTGTAAAACTGGATATGAGTCACTTAATGACCCCGTTGCTTAATGATGGAAATTCTGGTTTCTATTGTGGTTGTACTTTGAGAACTACCTGTAGATGCAAATGGAAGCTACCAACTCCTTGCCTCTGCTCCAACAACACCAACAAACTTGGCTGCTCTCAACACGCCAGTCCTACTTCTACTGAGTGATTCATTTATATATATATAAAAGTCCAGTGAAAAATAATGCAATTTTTGAGTAACCTCCTGAATGTTACCTATTCATAAATAAGCAAATTTTAAGCAGCAATAACTTACCAATTTGAGGAGAGAGCTGGGTTTCTGAAGAAAGACACATTGATTTGAATGGGGGGGGGGAGGGAGATATTTTTATACATTCTGGATGCAACAGGGTAGAAAATCTGCCAACACAGATGCTAGGATCTTATCTCACCAGTGTTAGAAAGCAGCACATGACTGGCTTCTGCTATGTGTCTGAGCAGAATGCGCTCTGCTAGTAAGCACTTACGTTTAAAGCTCTAGGAAGCAAGGAGCATAAGTCGCTAATGATTCCAGAAGGGTAGCTACAATATTCTCTTGCAGCACAACAACAAAGAAGCTTATTACATGTTATAGATTAACAAATTTACTGTAGCATGAACTCCTGTGGGTTGTAGGCTATTTCATCAGAAACTTCTGCTGTTACATAAACTTCTCTATATCTTCAGAGGACCTTCATTATTTCTACCAAGACATTTACTCTGTTATAGCAGAAACACTTGTAGGGAGGTATATTCAGGACATCAAGGATATGAAGGTCAGGATGCAAGGCATGGGTCACAGAAGTGATACTCAGACAGCTGGGTCTGCTGTATTTCAAACGGTAGACATATACCTCTCTTAATTCCCACCCTGCATCTCCATCTTGGCGTTTATCATTTGAAATATTTTTTTCACAGATTTTAATGCTGTTCTTAAAACTTACCAGTCTTGTTGGACTAGAAGACCTCCAAGGTCCCTTCCAGCTCTATTCTGATTGATTGATTGATCGATTGATTGTTACCTGTTTTAAGTCCTAGCATATGTTCATTTATTTTTTTTAAAGTGTGTACATTACCACACTTATATCAAACTAGACTGTAAAATTAGAATGAACAAATTTGAACCACTTGCATTGGCTTCCTTGCAACTAGCAATGTATTGGGAATAAGTACAGGCAGGAAAAAAAACAGTCCAGTATGGCTTACCATTTGGCCAGAACCTGGAAATGATCTGCTCTTGGTTTTCTTAGAACATCATTTCCTATTCTGAAGTTCAACTCGCAGTCATTAGCTAGGCCACCAGGTGCTTTGTTTGGGAAGGATGCTCCTGGGATATTATGTGGTACATTTCAAGAGATAGTCATACAGTAAATCAGTGTTTCTGAATCTCAGAAACTCCCAGAATTCCCCAGTCATGCTGAGGATTAAGAAACTCTGCTATAATAATGGTCACTTGTTTTAGTAACAGTTTCACCTGCTTTTTCAGAGATATCTAATGTTCAAAGGCTTCCTCCACATGCAGACTGTGTTTCAAGAACAGGAGAATTGGGTAACCAAGATTTAGATAACAGATATTCAGTGCATTAACTGATTTCCTGGAATTATTCATTGCAGCATTTAAAGTATTTTTCCAAGCCACATGCCTATCAAAACCTGATCTTGCTGTAGAATGATGAGATGAGAAGACTCATCATGTGTGTAGTATAATAATAGTAGTAGTAGTAGTAGTAGTTGTAGTAGTAATAATAATAATAATAATAATAACAATAATAATAATAATATCTTGCATCCTTAATGGGAGAAAGCTTTGCTGACTAATCAGTAATCTGTGGTAGGAGAGCTATAGTGCAGCTGATGGTTAAGTTCCTTGCATCTGCTCTGAATCTGCTGTCACAATTTAGCTTCAGGGCTGACAGAACACCAAAACAGTATGTATAAGCATTGATTAATGACATTTATTGGAATAAAAACTAGGGAGATGGAAGTAATGCTTCATTCATTGTCTTGAAGTGTTTGTTAATTTTTATACCATTGATGATATTCTCCTGGAGTGGTTTAATAAGTTGGGAATTAGTCATCTGGAGATTCACTAACAGGTTTACAATGGGTGGAAGGAGGTGGTTCAGTTCTATGGAACTTGGGTTCTAAGGTTCCCTAAGACTCCTTTCTTTTGTTGGTCAACACTTTTATGAAGTTTATGTAACTGTCATCTGAAGCATGGTGCCAACAGTACTGATCCTACAGCAGTCTGGGAATGTCTGGGAATTCAGGGGCACAGTTTTTTGGGGACTGCACTCCCTCTGAGGAACCAGGATTATAGCCTCCAATCTATCAATAGAATGGATCATTTTGAGATAAATCATCCACATCTTAATAATCTCCAAAATGGATTACAGTATTGTTGTGAATTATAGGTGTCATCTAATGGTATGGCAAAGTGGGATCACTTAACGTGGTTTCTCAAAACACTGTTTACCATTAGTAACTATTACTATATTATAAGTTACCCAGATCAGTTCAAGCAGATGGGGCTTCATATCAAGCTCTAAAAGACGTAGAAATAAGTATTTAAAGATATCTTTTTATTGCACAGATAGTCCTCAACTTACAATAGTTCATTTAGTGACTGTTGAAAGTTACGACCCTGAAAAAATTGACTTATGACCGTTTTGCATACTTATGACTGTTGCAGTATCCCCATGGCTACATGATCAAAATTCAGACAGTTGGCAACTGATTCAAATTTATGATGGTCACAGCATTTTGGGATCATCTTTTGTGACCTTTTGGCAAGCAAAGTCAATGGGGAAGCCAGATTCACTTAACAATTGTGTTACTAACTTAATAACTGCAGTGATTCACTTAACAACTGTGGCAAGAAAGATTGTAACATGGGGCAAAACTCACTTAACAAATGTCTCACTTAGCAACAGAAGTTCTGGACTCAATTGTGGTTGTACGTCGAGGACTACCTGTATTAGTCAGCTTGTACTTAAAATTTCTTGTGAAATCACTAATGAAATTATGATTCAGAGTGGGTTAATCTAAGATAGTGTCTTCTTGAGAACCACATCCTGGTTTGAAATTCTTTCCCTAACAATAAATGTTTGGATGCATTTGCTCTTGAGTTTTAATTGACATTGTTTACTCAGGCTTTTGTAATATAACCTGAAATATTATACTTTGATATTAAGTCTGTTAGGTAAGTACAGTAGTGTATAAATTTATGTATATTTAGTGTATATTTATGCTGAATGGCATATCGCTCTAAGTTACCCAACATATAGAGTGTAATACGCTAAAGGAATATAGTCATGAATTTAAGATCATTCTACTTCTATCCTCACTGCACCAAAGAAAGAATAGAAAGGACGGACTAATTTGCTTTCATTTTTATATCCTCAGTGAAATGAAAGCATCCCTCCCTTGTCAAAAGTAAATGATGGAAAAATATCATTCCATAAAATCAAATTAGGATCTTAAGAAAATGATACTGTATATACAAAAATAATTTTCTCTCTTGAATGAAAAGTTCAAGGAGTAAATTTGTTACTTTATTGAATCTTCATACTTAAGTTGCTTTCAGGTCAGAACTGAGAAATAGTGAGACGTCTTTGGTGGTCTTAAGTCCCCCCCCCCAACAATCTGAAAATTGCTGCATGATCTGGCAGAATTCACCTGGTCTGATACATTACTTAGTGCCAAGGAAAGGGATTAAAACTGGTAAACAGCTGGGACTTTGCAGGGCAGAAGACAAACTCAGAGGAAACTGTAAAACAGTGCTGGCTTATACTGCACTCCCAGACTTCCTGTATTAGTAGCTTCATTCAGAAACTCTGCATCCACTTAGGCTGGAGGCATGTGGATTTTTTTTTTTTTAAGTTTTAAAGGGTATAATGGAAGCACAGTAGTCTTCAGAGCTAATAGCACAAATTTTATATCCCATGACTGAGACATTGCAGGAGAGATCCTTGCCCGTGTGCCCTGCTCCTGGGCTTCCTAGAGGCATTACAGTGGTCATAGAAAAACAGGAGGCTGGACTAAACAAGCCTTTGATCTAAGCTAACCAAGCTCCCTTTATGTTCACACTTATTTCATAGTTGTTTTTGATGCAGATATTTATAATAGTCTTAAAATTAGATAGTATTGGGGAATGAAGAGTGAGTTTCTGTTTAAAACCATGTACTCTCCCTCTAAACCAGGGGTATCAAACTGCTGGCCCGTGGGCCAGATGTGTCATGTCGAAATCGCGCCCACCCCATTGCCGGCAATGGAAAAAAAGTCGCGATACGTCGTGACACGTCACGTGACGTTGCGAGTTTGACACCCCTGCTCTAAACTATTAATTCTCACTGGCATCTACTGGATCTATTGCCTAGCTCCATCTTTCTTAGCTGCCATTTGGTATTATAAGCATAAGAAGAATTATAAGCATAAAAAGAAATACAGTGAAGGCAGAATCTTTCTCTCACTTGCTATGCAGACAAGCCAATGTAAAAGCCGATCTGTGCGGCAGCAGCCAAAAAAGCCAATGGAATCATAGGTTGCATTAAGAGAGGGATAGAATTAAGATCATGTGAAGTATTAGTACTGCTTTATAAAGTCTTAGTAAGACCACACTTACAATAGAATACTGCATCCAGTTTTGGTCACCATATTATAAAAAAGATGTAGAAACTTTGGGAAGAGTGCAGAAAAGAGCAACTAAGATGATTAGGGGGCTGGAGGCTAAAACATATGAAACGGTTGCAGGAATTGGGTTTGTCTAATCTAGTGAAAAGAAGGACTAGGGATGACATGATAGCAGTGTTCCAGTATTTGAGGGGCTGCCACAAAGAAGAGGGGGTCAACCTATTTTCCAAAGCACCAGAAGGCAAGACAAGAAACAATGGATGAAAACCAACCAAGGAGAGAAGCAACCTAGAACTAAGGAGAAAATTCCTAACAGTGAAAATAATTAACGTGTGGAATGGCTTGCCTTCAGAAATTGTGGGTGCTCTATCACTGGAGGCTTTTAAGAAGAGACTGGACAGTCACTTGTCTGGAATGGCATAGGGCCTCCTGCTTGAGCAGGGGGTTGGACTAGAAGGTCCCTTCCAACTCTGTTATGCTGTTATGTTCTGTTTAAAAATAATCTTTTTACTTTTCATATTTCTGTGTGGAGTTAATGTGTTTTCTCCCAATGAAAACTCCTTCAGAATATGGATAAATTGGCAGCTGACAGCATTTTTAAGCTCTCCATTTCAACTGGCACTTCCCTTTTATCCAAGTGCTGACAAATATTTGGGGAATACTTCAGTTGCTACTTTAAGCTTGTAGCATGTGAAGAAGCAGGTAGGGTGCTCTGTAGGATGAGCTCTGCCACCTGCAGGCTGGATCCAGACTTCTCTGGTTCCTTCAGCCAGCTGGGCAGGATATCTGGCTAAATTTGGGTAATGGCCAATGCTTATCTGAGGGAGGGCATGATGCCACCTGCTGTGAAAGAGGCAGTGTTATATTCCCCTCCTGAAGAGGCCTTCTTTCAATCCAGCTATACTGGACAACTGTTATTGCCCACACTTGTAGTACTATTATTGTCTTGCCTTTCTAGCAAAGGTGATTAAGAAGAGCACTGAAAACTCTTTTGTTCTAATAAGCCATTGGCACCCTATGAGAAATTCTGAATAGCCATGAGCTTTATGTTTGGGAAGTTTTTCCAAAGGGAAAGTCTCTTAGAGTGGGGCAGAACATAAATGTAAAGCTAATTTGGAGAGACTCTCTCTTTCCCTCCCTCCCTCCCTCTCTCTCTTCTCTGAACTTTTTCCAAGGTCTCAACATCTTTTTTTGTAGTATGCATTTGTTTATACAACCAAGATTGTATTAGCTTTTTTGGCTGCTGCTGCACACTGCTGGCTCATAGTCAAGTGATTGTCCACTAGGACTCCAAGGTCCCTCTCACAGTTGCTGTTTTTGAACCAGGTTTTGCGTAATCTGTACTGAAACCTTTGATTTTCCTGCCTAAAAGCAGTAAAACTCATTTTGTTGGATAGGGCCCATTGTTCCAGTTTGTCAAGATCTTTTTGAATCCAGAGCTTGTCTTCTGGGGTGTTGGCTATTCTTGCCAGTTCAGTGTCATCTGCAGATTTGATGAGTTCCCCTTCTATTCCCTCATCTAAGTCATTAATTGAGTGAATCAGGATTCAAATGTGGCTCAGCTTAGAATATTGGCAAATATTTCTCCTTCAACAACCTACTTCTTTCTTTTTTTTATGCCATTATGCCAGGCTGGATAAAATGAAGCTGAAGATGGCATGGAAATAAGCCAAAAGCCACATTTGGGTCTTGAGCTGCAAGTTCTTCTTCATACCTGCTTTCATAATATCTCATTTTTTCAAGAGTCCAGAGCAACATACAATAAAAGTAGGCTAGACTATGACATAGTTGCCCAATTAATTGATTTGGAATCAGAATTATACTGAAACTCTTTGGCCTTAATCTAAACTAACTTAATCTAAATCCCAGTGCTAATGCTAGTCTAGGCCAATCCTATGCTATAGAGCAGTGGTTCTTAACCTGGGCGATATCGCTCCCCAGGGAGTGATTTCATTTTTCAGGGGGGCGATGGAACGAAAAGGGGCGATGCGGGGGCAAAGGAACGAAAAGGGGACGATATGGGGGCGATGGAGCGAGAAGTTTTGGGGATACTTTTGAGCCTTCCCCTGCGGCTCTGAGCCTCCTCCGCCATTTGCAGAGAGAGACAGAGACAGAGAGGCACTTGCGCTTCCCTTCTCTCTCTCTCTCTCTCTCTCTCATGCGGACTTGCCCCCTTGCAGGGCTCCTGATTGGCCCTGCGCCCGGGTGCCCCATCCCCTGGGAGAAGTGCGGCCAGGAAGTCCCTTTCCCTGGCTGGCCCCGTCCAAGGTGCACATGGCCAGGGAGCCGCACGGGGAAGCCCCGGGATCCCCACTGGGAGCAGCCCGCCAGAGCCTCAGCTGAGCGGGCCAGTCCTCCCACAAGCCGCGGCCCCAAGGGAGAGCAGCCCCTGCGATCCCCAGTCGGCGGGACCATTGGCCCAGCTGGCCAGGAAGGCGTGCCGGAGTCCCGGATGCTTTGTCGGCGAAGAATGTGAGGTGAGCAGAAGATGGGGGAGGGAGAGAAAGGGAGGTAAGGTGAGGTGAGTCCTAGCTGGGGGGGCGGCCGGCAGGGGCATCGCTCCCTGGGCCGTCCCCGGGCCGCTCCCTGGGCAGCCGAGCCAGCCACACTGTTAAGCCCCTGTGGGCTTGACATTCACGGGAAGGTGGGAAAGCATGCTCCAGGCGGCGGCCGCTGCACAGCCCGTTGCACAGCCAGACGCCGGTGGGTTGTGGATTGCTGGGAGCGCTGCGCGGTGTGGAGCGGCCCCAGCTCCTCCAGCATGACGGACCTACCGGCGGCACGGGAGGCTCCAGCGTCGATCCTGGTGGGAGGCGGATTGTTGCCCCGGTTCCAACCGAGGACGCCAGTGGTGCGGGAGAAGGTTTGGCGATGCAGCTGATGGGGGGGCATTCCACGGATGCAGCCAATGGGGGGGCATTCCACGGATGCCCCGCGGCCTGCAACTTGAGCCCAGGGATGCCGGCAGCACATGGGATGACCTGCCAACATGACCGTGAGCCGGGGCGTGCCTGCAGGACCAGCAGGCAGTGGAACTGGGTGCCTCCAGCAGCGACAGGAGGTCTGGTGAAGCCACTGCAGGCCAGGGGCAGACCCGCAGTCCAGAGTGAGAGATGCGGCTAGGGAGAAACGCCTGTGCTGGATGGCGGTGGAAGGGAGGCTGGGTCCCGAATGGCTGCTTTTCATGGCCAAACACCGGATGCTGGGCAATTGACTGGGGCAGAACAGCAGGGTGGGGGGAGGCTATGTAAAGCGCGTCTCCCCGAGCCGGTCCAGGTGGCAGTCCCGGCTGGGGCATTGCTCCCTGGGCAGCATCGCTCCAGACTGCGGGCCCGCCCCTGGCCTGCAGTGGCCTCGCCAGACCCCCTGTCACCACTGGAGGTACCCAGCTCCACTGTCCGTCGGGTCTACGGGGATGCCCCAGCTCACGGTCACATTGGCAGGCCATCCCACATGCCGCCGGCATCCCCGGGCTCAAACCACGGGCCACGGGGCATCTGCGGAATGCCCCGCCCATCAGCTGCATCGCCAAGCCTCCCCTCATGCTGCCGGCGTCCCCGGGCTCAAGTTGCGGGGTATCTGCGGAACACCCCCCCATCAGCTACGTCGCCAAACCTTCTCCTGCGCCGCCGGCGTCCTCGGTTGGAACCGGGGCAACGATCCGCCTTCCGCCGGGACCGACGCCAGAGATTCCCGTGCCACCAGTAGGTCCATCGTGCTGGAGGAGCTGGGGCCGCTCCGCACTGCACAGCGCTCCTGGTGATCTGCGACCCACCGGCGTCTGGCTGTGCGATGGGCTGTGCGACGGCCGTTGTATGCAGTTGACTGGGGCAGAACAGCAGGGTGGGGGGAGGCTGCCCAGGGAGCGGCCCGGTGATGGCCCAGGGAGTGATGCCCCAGCCGGGACTGCCGACCGGATCGCTTTACATAGCCTCCCCCACCCCGCTGTTCTGCCCTAGTCAATTGCCCAGCATCCGGCGTTTGGCCGTGAAAAGCAGCCATCCAGGACCCAGCCTCCCTTCCGCCGCCATCCAGCACAGGCATTTCTCCCTAGCCGCGTCTCTCGCTCCATACCTGGCTGGGGCGGTGGCTGGCGGGGGCATCGCTCCCTGGGCAGCCGAGCCAGCCAGCGCCGGTCCATGGTGCCCCGGGCGCCTTTCAGCGCCTTTCAGTGCCTTCTGCTGCCTCCTGCCCCCCTCCCTGCCCCTTCGGCAGCATCTGCCTTTCGTTCTCTCTCTCTCTCTCTCTCCTCACCTGGAGAGAGAGGGGGGAGGGAGGGAGAGGAAAGAGAGAAAGAGAGAGGGAGAGGGGAAAGAGAAAAAGAGAGAGAGAAAGAGAGAGGAAAGAGAGAAAGAGAGAGAGGAAGCGCAAGTGCCTCTCACTCTCTCTCTCTCTCTCTCTCACACACACACACAAACACACACACTGAGTGGGGGAAGATATATATATATATATATATAATAAAGGTAAAAAAGGGTATATGCAGTGTTATCTTCATTTTAGATGTCAAAAGGGTTTTGTGGCTCCCAGTGTTTTGTTTTCGGTGGGAAATGGGTCCAAGTGGCTCTTTGAGTGTTTTGGGTTGCCTACCCCTGCTCTACCCATACAGTGGCGCGCCATTGGCCAGAATGGGCAGTGATGGCATCGATATGTCCTGAGTACAATTTTAAAGAAAACAAAAAAAAGTGTTTGCATAAATTGAAGAATTATTTCCTATGTTGTGATTGAGAGGTTATGTTGTGGGAGGGGGGCGATGACAACTTCCTCATTGGCTCAAGGGGGCGATTCGTTCAAAAAGGTTAAGAACCACTGCTATAGAGCAGACATGTCAAACTTGCTATGTCACGTGATGTTGCGCAACGTATCGGGACAGTTTTGCCATTGCCGGCAATGGGGTGGGTGCGGCTTCCGCGTGACGCGTCCGGCCCGTGGGCCGGCAGTTTGACACCCCTGCTATAGAGTCTTACTAACATGGACTATGAACTATAAACTGTGAAAACACAGCAGGGTGTTTTACTTTCTTCAAGAAACCTTAACTGGAGTTATGTTTCATATTAGATAATATAAAATAAGATAACCTTTATTGTCACTTTTTTTATGTACACACTAGCACACATTGAAAATGAAATTCTGATGCCCGCTCTCAAAACAAAAAATAAAAAATAGGCCAAGAACCCCCCCAATAATTTGCCTCAAATTAGGATGAATTGTATTTTTTTGCTTCCCTAATATATTAGAATCAGCATAAAAAGAACATTCATGTTATTCTGCACAAGTCATCCTTCCTATTAAAATCAAATGATCATAAATCAGTATGGGCTACTAAAGCAAAGTTGCCAAACATGTTGCTAGTAAAAGAAGCCATTCAGAGCTGTGTCCTACAAAGCTGCGGCAATGTGTGCTTCCCAGGATCTTGTTTACTGGTGAATTCCACCTCCCCAGATGTATGTGAGGTTCGAGGATATGAAATTCTGAACAGGCGGAACTCTGTTGCTGCTTGCTCATCATTAGGCAAACAGGAAGAGACATAGATGGAAAATTGTAACTATAAATTCTGCTCTCTTGAGTCTCCTTTGGCTTCCAGATTTTCAGAGAAATGTAAATTTGAATTTTCTGGATAAACATACTCTCAGTGGTTGTTGAATTACGTACAGCACAAATAATGGTAAGGCTACTATAGCCATAAGTTGATATCAGAGATCAGACACACTTCTTCCCCAGTTAGAATCCAGATCAAAATTACAGTTTCAAAGTAATTGCCCAAGGAATCCTGGGGTGACCATTCCCAATTGCATTGTGCTACTAGCCTGGAAAAGATGTTTACTCTCCTGTCAAGGGGGCGGGGACGGGAGAAAGAGTGACAGTGAGGCCTTCTAATGTAGGCTACAAACTCACTATTTGGGGAGGGTTCTTCTTTGCTCCAGCAATATTTAAGAAGAGGGCTGTGCTCACCATCCATGGCTATAGACTTCCAAACATGAGGAAAAGCCAAAGACTTATTTGGGAATGAGTCCTAATTTGAGTCTTGTTTACTTATTGCACATCAATAACAAATGTTGGATAATATATTTTTTCTAGTATCTGTGTTGACATCTGCACAGTTTGAACAGACTATACTATACTATACTATACTATACTATACTATACTAGACTAGACTAGACTAGACTAGACTAGACTAGACTAGACTAGACTAGACTAGACTACTTTATTTGGCCAAGTGTGATTAGACACACAAGGAATTTGACTCCGGTGCAAAGGCTCTCAATTTACATGCAAAGCAACAGAGTAATAATAATCATAATAATGATACCAATAAGATAATATTCAAGATCAGATTGTACCAAAAAAATATAAAATAAACTGTTTTTATACAAATGTATAGTACTGTGCAAAAGTCTTAAGCCACCACACATTGTTGTTTTAGCAAAATTTTAATGACCATCATTTTTCAATCCTGAATACCACATCTTGAATATCCAGTTTGTTTGTTCATTTCCCTTTGAGAGAGGCCTTGCTGATGCAAAAGTATTATTTTATGTCTGTCACATTCTGTGATCTTTGGACTGGAAGGATGTGATTGAAAGTTGGTCTTATCAGCAAGCTTCCAATGAATTTCACTCATACAACATGTGTCTGTACTGTATGTAAAGCTCAAGCATGCCTTGAACAACTCTGGTGTAATAGACCTTTTTGCACAGCAGTCAATTTGGCATAAAATAGTAGGACACCTACAGGTGTTAGCAATGACAGTACCTAGAATTCCATTCCATTTAAGTTTAGGGGAGCCAGGTGTCTGCTGCTACTCTAGTGTAAGAGAAGGTCACCCTAAATACTTGCTACTTTAGCCTTTTCTGCTTTCTCCTGTTTTTGAATAATGCATACAAATATCCTATATTTTCTGGTTGTATTCTACTGAATACAAGACTGAAACATAATTATATATGGTCATTACACCATTCCTACAACAACAAATTAATGGTGGCCTAAGAATTTTTCACAGCACTTCCTATTCCTTACATATTAAAATTTAGAATTTCAAAATCCAGGATGTGTGTGAAATTCAGATCCTAGATAATTTATACAAAGAACTTAATTAATTTAAATTTAATTAACACATGCCTCTTTTTTTTTTTTTTTTAGCAAACCTGTACATTTCCATTGCTAAAGTGTAAGATCTTTCTGTTTCCAAATATTATGTAACTGTAGAAATAATTTCCAATTAATTTTGTCTTCTGAAAAAAGGTGAATAAAATTTCTAATATGTTGGTGTATAATCAATCACGTTACCACCAAAATTGCAGAAATATGCAGAGGGGTTCAGAATGACATCTTTGTTCACCTTTCTTTATTCTAGAAAATGTAGAGCTAAGTTAGCTAGGCCTGAAGTGACATTTCAGAAAGCAAGTCTGAGGAACTGATGCAAATTATACTTTACTTAGAAACCAAAAATATCCAGATCACTAAATCTATATTGTACCTATTTAGGAATTTGATAAAAACTTAAATGGGAAATTGCCAATTTTTAAACAGTCAAGTTATGCTCTCCATGGGGCTACCATTGAAGTGTATCTGGAAGGTTCAGCTGGTACAGAATGCAGCTAGGTGGGTAATCCTGGGTGGCCAAAATATCTTTGCTGTGCGAGCTGCATTGGATACCAATTTGCTTCTAGGTCTAATCCAAGGTGTTGGTTATGACCTTTTAAAGCCCTAGGCTTCCTACAGAACTGTCTTCATCCCATTATATTGGCCCATCTCACCCAGTGAGGCAGAGAAAGTATGCTGTGAACTCTGTCAGCTGAAGAATTCAGACTGGCAGGATCCAGAAAAAGAGCCTTCTCTGCCATTGCCTTTGCCCTGTGGACCATTTTCTCCTCAGTGGTGAGGCAGGCCCCCATTCTCCTGGCTTTCTGGAAAGGTGTGAAAACATGGCTCTGTGGCCTTGCTTGGGGCTCATCGGGAAGCACACAACAGTGGGGCTTTAGCATCCTGAAAGCTCTCCCTGCACCTTTTAACTTTTAACTTTGATTTTTTCATCTATCTTGTCTCTTATCTAAATTTTATATACCATTTTTATGTTTTAATATTTTAACAGAATAACAGAATAACAGAGTTGGTAGGGACCTTGGAGGTCTTCTAGACCCAGCCTCTGCTCAAGCAGGAGACCCTATACCATTTCAGACAAATGGCTGTCCAGTCTCTTTTAAACAGCCTCGAGTGATGGAGCATCTACAACTTCTGAAGGCAAGCCATTCCACTGGCTGATTGTTCTCACTGTCAGGAAATTCACCGCCCAGAGTCCCTCTGTGAGGTAGATGGGTGGTTTCAAAATTTGATAATTAAAATGAAATAAATGAAAAAATATGATTCTAAAGTCAATCTTGGTATTACTGGATGATAAGTTGGCCAGTGCAAATGTAAATTTTAATTTTAGTAAAAGGATCTGGAAACTAATTATCTAATTAGGCCAATTATCAAGTATAAACAATGACAACTCTTTCAAGAAGGCTTCTGCAACTTGGTTTGTCCCATCTCACTAATCTTTCAGAGCTCTGTGAGACTGTCAACAAGAATATAAAAAGAGGTAATTCAGTACATACAGTTTTCTTGAGCTTTCAAAGGCTTTTGACAAAGTCCCTTTCCAAAGACTTTGGAGCAAAGCTAACAATCACGGAGATAAAATGAGAGATCCTGTTAGGGTTTGGAAGCTAGTTAAAGAACAGGAAGCAAAGAATAGAATAAATGGTTAGGGCTCTCCATAGAAGGATGTAGGTAGGTGATAAAAATCCTGGATCTGTCTTGAAGCTCTGCTTTTCAACTGGTTTTTAAATAATCTAATGTTAGCAGCTAAGGGGTATTAGCAAATGTTTCTATCATAGTAAATGTATGTATTTTCTTAACATAGAAAAAATACAAAGCAAAGGACAAAGTCATAATAGAGGTGCATAAAATTAGGTCACTATGGACAAAGTGTACTGTATTTCTTTCTCTCATACCATAGGATCCAAGATCATCCAGTGACATTGAAAAATGAGAAATTTAATATAGACATTAAGTGCTGCAGATATGTTAGAAGGGAGACATTAGAATAGTGACCCTTATTTTTTGCCAAATGCATTTGAGAAGAATAGCCTAGAAATCTGGAAAGGGCTAAAGCAGAATCAGACTTTCAGTGTTTTTTAAACTTGACAACTTTAAAGTTGTGGGCTTCAACACCCAGAATTCCTCAATCAGCAAGAGAATTCTGGGAGTTGAAGTCCACACATCTTAAATTTACCAAGTTTAAAATTTTTTGAACTAATCCTAATTCTGAGATTGCTCCTTGGATTTTTGGAATGCTAGATAAAAGACAACATATTCCCGAGTGCCCTTTTTTCATATGGTTATGGTAGTACTAGCACTCAATTTCTTCAACTTAAATATACAGTACATGGCGTTTATCAGCCCTTACCTCAATAAATTTCATCTCTGTAACTTCTGTATCATTTAATAGCTCTCAGGAAGACTATTCTAGGATGAAGAATGCTTAGCTACTACCTAGGGGAAAATCAAACTTCAACTCATGACAGGCGATGGCTTCGGCAGTGGCCCCTTGCCATTTGTGAGCTTCTAATAAAAGCACAGATCTTGCAAGTAAGATGATAAGGTTTCCCCTATTGTTTCAATGCTTCAGGCACAGATCCTACTGGATTGATTAGGGAAGCCACAAGACATAGTGCCATTTGTGTACATTGCAGCATATGGTCATGCCTATCAGGAAAAAAAAACCCTATGCTTACCAAATGGATAGTCCTAGAGGGCTGATAGGGTAATTATCCACACTGTCTTTTAGAGCCCAACTCTTGCTTGAATTGTCTGATGTCTGTTCTCATCAGCACAATATCCTGTGGTAACAACAAGGGTCTATCCCCAAAAGGAAGCTATTTAGCAGTCTGGTAATTTTAGCGATGACCTTGTGTTGATTGCAAGTTGCTATATTAGCAAATCCTTTCTGAAAGGCAGCTGTTGTTTTGGCATTAACTCCTTGACTCCTAATCAGCTGTTTGTTTATTAAATCCCAAGGCAATTAAAAAAAATCCTCTGTCAAGTCCACACTGTGAGGTGAACATTTCTATAACAGTGACATTGATTGTAACTCAAAGGCTTTGTAGAGAAATAAGGAAGTGGCAAAATAAAAGGCAACTAAGATGCAATTCTTCTGCTCCCAAGCAGAAATTTTAGAGTTTTAGGCCATTTTTGCAAATACCTTCAGCAGGTTTAGCACATGCCTCCTTCATCACATTAATAAAAAGATATCCTATACGGTATTCATACAGAAATGTCTACAAATGATGTGTAGTCACATTTGTACTTAAAGGATCATATGTATGAACTTCCAACCTAAAAGTTCCTATCTCGCTGCAAGGATATTAAATGGCAGGGTCTTATTACTGCTAATAAGAAGTGTTGATTTTAGAGCCCACAGTGTATAATATTGGAGCATGATCCTGTGACAATGTTGAATGATCAGCTCATAGGGGAGGAGTCCACATCCCAAATCTTCATCATACCAACCTTAATCCCCTCTGGAACAAGTTCATTTTAGAAATAATTTAGCACTGCAGCAATTGTTGGACGACTTTTGCCAATATGACCACTTTTAATTAGGGAGATGATTTTTGAACTGAGCCATGCTGACAGTCCAGCAAAATGAGATTCATCCAAATGCCACTAAATTTAAGAAGAAGCACCAAACTGTAAAGATTTTTTTTTTTTAGTTTGGTGTAGTGGTTAAGTACTGACCTAGAAACTGGGAGATTGTGAGTTCTAATCCTGCTTTAAGCATGAGAACTGGCTGAGTGACCTTGGGCCAGTCATTCATTCTCAGCCCAACCCACCTCACAGGGTTATTGTTCTGGGGGAAAATAGGAGGGGGAAGGAGTGTTAGATACATTCGCTATCTTGAGTTATTTATGAAAAATAGTAACAGTGAGATAATAAACAAAAAGACAGACAGACAGCTGTGGTTTAATAGTGTACCACACACTCTTCATACCTAAAGCCCCAGGCTTACTCCCTTGAATTACTGTGTAGGCCTGATAAACATCTGGCTGAAGCTTCAGAGGGCCATCAATAATTTGATTCAATAGAAGACAGCTCTCTGTGTTCAATTCCAAAATAGGAATTGAATATAGCACTATTTAAACAGTGATGTAGGTTTAATATTTTTTTTTGGAAAAAAATATATTTGGGAAGATTCTTTTGCTTTCCTATATGTTTCTCCCCTCCCCCACTTCACATTTTGTAAAATATACAAACTTGTTACACATACATAGATACATACATAGAGAGAGACAGAGACAATTTAAGGTGAATTTGTGAAATTTTACCAATGTTACTTTGATTTCTACTCCATTGACCATGATGACCATGCAACTAAATCCTAGGAAGTTAAAAGAATATGTAAGTCCCACAGCAGATAGATGTGTATTTTAAAACATACAATCTAAGAAATTAAGGCGGGTCTAGAAGGTGAAAGAACCAACTTCTTGATCTTACTCCATTCCAGCTTCCATTTGTTCCAGCACAGGCCATATGTTCAGGCATGATGGGAACAGGTTCAGGACAGTGATATGTTGCACACGGATACTTTGATCATTAATTATCAAGATCCAAAAGGTGCATAGAATTAGTACCCCATAAGTAGCATCACTTTCACTTTATATCCAGAAATAAAGTGAAATTTGCAAATCCCATCTCTTCCATATTAAATGAGTTCCCTAGAATATTTGACTAGTATGATGTAACTGGTGTTGGTTCTACATGACAGAAATCAGATCATAGGAAGCCTGATATTACTTCATCCAGTTTAGTATCAACACTTATGTAGACCGCTGTGAATCTGTATGAGATTCGGCTGTATACAAATTGAATAAATAAACAAACACTGAATGGAAACATCTTTTCAAGACTTTAAATAGGGCATTTGTCTGAGACCCATCTGGAGATACCAAAGGTAGAGTTTGGGATCTCTTGCATGGCAAGTTTATATTTTGTTACTGAGCTGTGACCAACTGTATCTTGTTTATTAACATGAGAAGAGTGGCTAGGCAAGACATTTCTTATCCATTACGGTAATGGAGGATGGGTAGAAAAGAGCTGGTGCTGTGCCATAAAAGAAGGTGGAATGCTGCATGGCAGACCACCAAATGCAATGCAATAAATTATCAAAATGTGTTAGCAATACTGATGATATACCATGGTTTAAGGTTACCACATTGCACAAAGGGCACTAGAGGATAGAATAGCAAGAAGCAAGGCAAAAGTCTTCTCTCTCTCTGTCTATGGAGATTCTCAGTCATCCAGGTCATGGTTGTCCCAAAGGTGCTTTTTCAAGAGGCAACTGGACTTCCTTCTTTTTCTTTGAAGACGTTTTGCTTTTCATCCAGTCAGAGCTGAAGAAGCTTCTTGGATGAGAAGTGAAACATCTTCAAAGAAAAACAAAGTCCAGTTGCCTTTTGAAAAAACACCTTTGGGTCTCCTTTCTCTGCTTCTTGGGAAAAGGGAAAGAAAGAATGAAGGAAAGAAAGAAAGAAAGAAAGAAAGAAAGGGAAAGAAAGAAAGCTCTATTAAAAGTTTATAAAACAAAATTATTGTTATATTAAAGCAATACTTTTATTAAGCATAATGATTTACCAGGTACAATTATTTTAGTTTATAGTTTTACTTTATATTATCATTTGCTTATTAATTAATTGATTGTTGTGAGCTACTTAGAGTTTTGTTTTGTTAAAAACACATTACAAAGATTTCTCTCCACACCAAGGATGAGGCTTTTATCACCATCTACTCCATGGGATAGAAACTAAGGAGTACAAAGGGAGGGAGGGAGACAAAACCAATATCAGGAACCTTCTCCTGGAAATGGAAAACAAGTATATTGTACAACAAAACCTTAACTTGATGTTTATTTACACTCTTGGGTTCTAGTTTAGCTTCACAAGAATTCCCTGTCCACCCAGAGTCTTTCTGGAGTTGGGTGGTCTCTAACCAACAACAAATTCTCAGAAAATAAAAAGAAGGATACTTGCAATAGCCCAGTGCTTTACCACAAAGTCTCAATAGCTTGCCTTATTATAAACAGATGTTTGGGGACTGGCCATATCTTGGCAACCATTTTGTGAATGGATTTTATGCAAATGTCCATGATATTCTCCTTGAATGCCCATGTGCTATTGGGCTAAAAAGGCTATCTTTGCCTGCAGTCCCTTTTAGCCCGTCTTTGCACGCTATTTGACACATGCTCTGGTCACTGCATCAAGCACTGTTGTAGTAGTTTATTTCTCTGTTCAGCCATGTAATCTGACTTATGACATCGGGTAGTTTTTTTAAAAAAATAGGTTTTAAAAACAGTGTATCATTCATTCACTGAGTTAGTCACTTGATAATTCCATCACTGCTGGAAAAATAGAGATGTCTGAAAAAGGAAACAGGAAGTCAGAAGTCAGCCATTCAGTGCTCCCTATGGCCAGTTTCTGATATAAACAGAAAGAGCCAGTTTCCCTCTGATCACATCTGAAGTTCAGATTGTAGACTTGTCCAAAGAAGTAAAAATGGGCTTGTTAATTCTCTACTAAGTTCATGCTGAAATAGTGCATATCTGTCTATAGCTCTTTGGTAGTAGGATCATTTTCACAAAACTATTCCAGAACTGTTAGAGGTAACCAGCTAGGAGACATATTTGAAGAAATGCTGAAGCGAAGAAGGCACAAGGTAGATAGGTAAGGGTGGAAAGAGTAAATATTATTCAACCCCATAAACTTTTTTTTAGAAATATTGTCTTCAAGAAAGACCAAACTAGCCTTCTTCACATAGGGCCTTTCAGACTTTTCCTACAACTGTTCCCATATTCTCCAGCCAGTAAATTCATGCTGGGAGGAATCATTAGAGTCAAATTCTAACTCATCTGAAGTGTACCAAGTTGTGAAAGGTTAGGCCAACAGAACAATTCTTGTAATTGTTTTATAGACTGTGAAGCTATTGGAGGAAACCAAAAAAGAAAAATTATTGTCTGGACTGAAAAATTATTGCTTTTAAATAGCATGAAAAGGTTCAGTAGATGATTAAACCATGCATCAAAAATGCTTCTTGTTTGGTAGGTCAGATGACTGCCATGCTTCCCAACACTAGAAAAAGATTGTAATAGTGCTCCCTCTGTTTATGAAAGAGACCTTTGGCTGTTTCCACACATCCTCTTTCTCTTGCTGTTTCTCAGATTACATTAAGAGGGAAGAACAAATTATTATATTATATTATATTATATTATATTATATTATATTATATTATATTATATTATATTATATTATATTATATTATATTATATTATATTATATTATATTATATTATTATATTATATTATATTATATTATATTATATTATATTATTATATTATATTATTGTATTGTATTGTATTGTATTATTATATTATATTATATTATATTAATTATATTATATTATATTATATTAATTATATTATATTATATTATATTATATTATATTATATTATATTATATTATATTATATTATATTATATTATATTATATTATATTATATTATATTATATTATATTATATTATTATATTATATTATATTATATTATATTATATTATATTATATTATATTATATTATATTATATTATATTATATTATATTATTATATTATTATATTACCACCCATCTTAAACAACTTGTTCGTATTAGGACATGGGTAGAAAATGAAAACTAAGGTTGATACTTAAAGAGGTAACCGAAATAATAGCTCAAGTCAATAAGAATGAAGTCAGGAAAGCTAAAACTCAGAATGACATAAAGCTGGGGAGGAATGCAAAATATTATAAGAAGGACAGGGAGCAGTATGTGTGAATTAAGAGTGAAGGAAGCTGTATGTCATTCCCTCCTCCAATAAACAGTCATAAATCACATTCCCCAATTAGCTTGAAGCACGGGCTTTCTCCCCAGCTCTCCAGCCCACCAAAACTCTATCAACTCTGGGCCCAATGACCTTGGGTTCCCACGGCTGAGTTATTATTGTTATGACTAGATGGACTCTCATCCACATTCCCCCTCCCAGCATTAACTAACTCTAAAAGCAATAGTGAAAAATGGCTGCATTTCCATCTGTTGTTAAAGCAAGAACATCCGATGTTAGCAGCGTTGACAGCTGTTGTCATTCATGTGAATAAAGTGGGCAAGTAATAATGGGAAATAGGGAGATGATAGAACTGCTTAACACCTTTGTATCTGTCTTTTTTCAGGAGAGAGCTTTCCTGAATGAGATTGAGGAAAAAGCATACAGAGCTCAGAGCTGATAAAATGACAATTCATTTTGTTACTCTAAATGTACTGCTATCATGCACTTGGAGAAAAAGAATCCTTTGGCATTTTATAGTATTAGGGATACAGTGTTAGACAGAACAAAAGAAGGAAAGGATTTACGTGTGTTCATAGCAGATGACTGCAAAATGAGTAAACAATGTGGCCGGGTAGCTGTGAAGGCAAACAAAATTCTGGGATGCATCACTAGATGGATCACCAGCACAAAAAATCCTGCTAGGGCTTTATAGGGCTTTAGTCAGAACCCATTTGGAATACTATGTCCAATTTTGAAGACCTTACTTAAAAAAAGATATTGATAAGATTGAGCGAGTCCAGAGACAGGCAACAAAAATGGTGCAAGGTCAGAGGGACCGAACATATCAAGAGAGATTTGAGGAACTGAATATGTACAGCTTGGAGGAGAGAAGAAAAAAAAAGCAGGGGGGGGGAAGAGCATGATTGAAACCTTTAAATATATCAGGGGTGTAAATAAGATTATAGAAGACAGTACTTTCAATATTAAGCAAGAATCAAGAACACAGGAACATAACCTCAAATGGACAGGAGGAAAGTTCAAAAGTAATTATAGAAAGTATTACCTCAGAGAAAGAGTAGTGGAAGCTTCAAACCAACTTCCATTGGAGGTAGTGGGTAAATAATCAGTAACTGAATTTAAATATACTTGGGATAACACATGTCCATCATCCGGCAAAAATTCAAAAATTCAAAATTAAATTAAAAAAATAAAAATAATGATTAAAATATAATAAATAAACAAAAAAACCCTTCAAAGGCAGACTTGATGGACCACTAGTTTTCTATGTTTCTATGATTTGTTGAACTGGGGTTAGTTTAAAATTTTAGATTTATTTTAAAGACATATATGTTGCCTGTTTTTTTCTATTTCTTTGTTTTTCTTTTGGTATCTTTTTGTCCATTTCTTTCTGTAGATTAAAGCAATAAAAAAATATGATATTATTTTAACACAGGTCTTAACAATTTTGTCCCATGGACTCCTTTGAAAGCTCCTATCAACAGCAACCTAAGACCCTTTCTCAGAAAAGTGTATTTAAATGCATTAAATAAAATAATGAAAATAAAGTTGTAACTTTTTGTCCCATTCTGGGTCATGGATCTCTATTCATGAACCCCAGGCTAAGAACCTCTATTTAACAACACAGATGTAAGGCATTGCTTTAGTAAGATATCTAAAAGATGGGATTCTATGCTCCATAACTGTCTTCTATGATTCTTACTCTATTAATGGTGGGAAAACATTTATAAATTCAATTGAGAAATCCTAAATTAGATGGATCTCCTTTTTCCTGGCCAGCCTCCCCTATCTCGTTGCCTTCCAAGTGTGCCCTCCAGATTCTCGTATTGTTTGAGAAAGACTTGGGATGTGTAAAAAAGAAGAATTATTTGGCTTAGAATAATGTTCACGTTTGCAGAAGTACAAAGTAGAGGAAAGAAAAATCCAGGGAATGGTCACTGGCTGTTGAGGATTAAAAAAGCAGTAGCAGCATCATTTAGGGCAGAGAAAAAACAGAATGGACTTCTCCAAAAAGGGAAACGATAATTAGAATTCAAAATAATTTCATTTTACACTGTGAAATCCTGCCACAGAACCTATAAATCCCTATACACTGATTCTGGTAGCTCATAATGTTATTCCTTTAACAAAGCTCAGTGTTTAATGAGTCAGCAGACTCACTAAGTATTCATCTGTGCATGCTTGGCTGGTTTTGTTTTTCCATCTTTCTTTGCTGTTTGCCCTTCTGTCTCTCTTTAATACTTGTTCTCTTACAAAACCTGGATAGATAGACAGACATGATAAAACCAGTGGGACCTTGTTCAAAACACAAGGAATCTCCCCCCCCCCCGTGTGTGTGTGTGTGTGTGTGTGTGTTGGGGCTCTCTCTCTATAACCTGTTGATGGGTTTTCTGAAAAAAAATCAGGTGGACACCATTAAAATAAGGAGATGAACCTTTGATTGTTCCAACAGCATTTATTTAATTTATATGCTGCCCATCTCACTCTACAAAGCAACTCAGGGTGGATTACATTTACAACAGCATGATTTTGTAAACTGACAAATTCTGCATTGTTGAGAAAATATAGTCAAAACTGATTTTCTGGTCATTTCTTCAGCCTGAAAAATTCTCTGCAATAGTTTTCCATTACCTGGTGTCCTTCAGAGAGTTCCAAAGGAGCATGGCTTAAACATTTGAAAGGTGTCAAGCTGGAATGTTGTCCTTGAAGTTGTGTTCAGCAATTTGATACCCCACTTTCCTTTTCCTATTTGAGATTTCCAGTATAAATAATCTTGGATGCCATGTGTTTAAGAAGCCACATGTCATAGAGTTATATAATTTTTACCTCAATTTGTCAATTGAAGTCTTTATTTGACTGTGGCTGGTATAAGAAAATAGCTATACGTATTGATCTAATGGAGTGTATTCTAAACTGAAGTATTCCACCTTCATACAAACTTGCCATTTTCAGCCCATCAGCAGTCAAGGCTTAATATCCAGGAAAATGATAGGTTTTATTTAAATGAATTTGTCCTCCACCTAAGCTATAGTCATATTTTCCACTCTCAGTGATTAATTGCAGAGCTGTAAACGTTGGCATGTGCTTTAAATAAAACTGAGAGACAAGCTGATGTAACAATCTGCAAGGCTGATATTTTCCCCTTTTCAAATCTTCTGCTTTTTATTACATAGTGCAGCTATATAAAGTTTTTATATTTCCTGGCTGAAATTATTTCATAGTCACCACAAAAAGCGTTATGCATCTTTGCATACAATTTAGGTGCTTGTTTGGAGGTGAACTGAGTTTATCGAAAAGCATCTTCCCGAATAAATGCATATAGGACTGCATTACAAGTGATGCTATAATTTGGTGGAATCAAAACCAAAATGTATTATTTATTTGATATCAAGGTGAGCCTTTTCTTACAGGTGGAGCAAATTCCTTGAGACAATGACTACACTATTTTTTCTGTCTTTAATCTGCATGTATGTCCTGAAAACATGCCTCTGTTCTATTCATCAAATGCCAGTCTTCCTCATACTCCTTGTTTCTTTCTTCATCAAATTGTGTCATTTTAATAGCATAAGATGCTACCTGGAATGATACTGATTTCATGTTATTTGACGTATGCACTGCTTTTGTTGTATTGTATACTAGTATATCCATTATTTCTGCCAGCTGTCTCAATAACTATTTCTTTAAACCAAAAATCTATTATAATGTTTGTACACTATGTGTTTTATATATTATACTATTATATATTATCTTATACATTAATTCAAGGATCCTTGGTGCTCTGGGAGCTTGGTAGTTTTCTTGCAGACATTTCATTACCCAAACTAGGTAATATCATTAGTGTGACAAGGAGTGAGGTTTACTCTCAATTTTTCCTTTATTGGTATGCGTTAATTCTAACATTTGTGTTAGCTTGAAATATTTCAAACTTTTGAGGCCCAACATAGTATCATATAAAGTATAAAAATGGATGGATCGATGACATCAGCAAGTATTGTGAGCAAAAGAAAGGCTCAGGACCATATTGGTTGGAAACAAGAGGAAAAGGCCTTCATCCTGCAGTGGACAGATAATGGCTAGAATGATGAAAGTATAAAAATAGTAATAGCAACAAGAAATACTATAAAACAAGATAGCAAGTATAGCCCCAATATTTTTTTTTATTTTCTTCAAGCCAATTTATGAGGGAATTACCTTGAGAGTTAGGGGGAACAGCCACAGGCTAGCCAATGGTCAGATGAGAAGTAGCTGGGACCCCAAAAAGAATGGGTGTGGCAAACATCCCAGAAGGCACCTTCCCTAGTTTCTTGGACTGTAAAGGTGGGGGGGAGGGGAAGAGATGTACTTTCAGACTTGCAAGATTATATATATATATATAAAGGTAAACTGATCCCTTTAAACTTTAAGTAATAAAAATCCCTTTAGACTTTCAAATCAAGTAATTATAAAGAAAATAAAAATATAGAGATGTTCATATCACAATTATAGTTATGGTCTAATTATCTAAGTTATGTTAATTTGAATAGTTAATGTTTGGATGTTTTAATGTTTTGCATTTTTGCTTTTATAATGTTGCAACCTACTGAGAATCACCAGACAGGGAGATAGGCCATCATATAAATTTATGAGATTTTTACAATTCAGCTGAACTTGTTACCAATTTCACCATACTACAAAAAAGATGTTGAGACTTTGGAAAAAGTTCAGAGAAGAGCAACTAAAATGATCAAAGACCTGGAGACTAAAACATATGAAGAATGGATGCAGGACTTGGGTTTGTCTAGTCTAAAGAAAAGAAGAAACAGGGTGACATGATAGCAGTATTCCAGTATTTGAGGGGCTGCCACAAAGAAGAGGGGGGTCACGTTATTCACCAAAGCACCAGAGGGCAGGACAAGAAACAATGGTTGGAAACTGATCAAAGAGAGAAGCAACTTAGAATTAAGGAGAAACTTCCTGACAGTGAGGACAATTAACCAGGGGAACAGCTTGCCTTCAGAAATCGTGGGCGCTCAATCACTGGAGGTTTTTAAGAAGAGACTAGACAGACACTTGTCTGAGATGGTATAGGTTCTCCTGCTTGAGCAGGGGGCTGGAGTAGAAGACTTCCAAGGTCCCTTCCAGCTCTGTTCTGTTCTGTTCTGTTCTCTTCTGTTCTGTTCTATTCTTATGAATATCTGATGCCTCAAGCTAAAGTCCCCTTACTTGCTTTCAAGTACTATTTTCTCCTTTTGTTCCCAGTTTCATCTATCATATCTACTGTATTTAAATTTCAAGAATGGTGCTTTCATTCCATCATGTAGTGGCAAATATTAAAGTCTTATGCTAGCATTCAAAACATGATGCAATGGTGTTTATTTAATGGCCCAGATTAAATCGACAATGAAATAGTTAAATAAATAGAAGCTTAAACAATGCCATGCTTTGGATAAAATGATTTAAAATAAAAGAAATCTGATTCTATGTATATTGTAAATGTGACTGAAGGTCAGGGAATTCAGTTTAAAGCAACTCGGACAGATGATATCAATGAAAGAAAGCCACTATCTCTGAAAAAAAAATATTATTGATGTGCTCTTATTGTTAGGTTGGTTTTCCTATTATTTGATCAGAATCTGTTTTCCTATGAATTATGACAATTTATCCATTCTGAAGTTTGAGATGACAGATTGTACTTTCAAGAGGAGTGTTACTATATAAATACACAGTACATTTGAAGAGTGTTACTATACTGTATGTCTTCTACCTCAATTAGTCTTTGAAGGTTTAACATGCCCACTTCCATCAATTGCTCATCATAGAACTTCAATTACAATTACTTAATCATCCTTGTTGTCTTTCTATTCAACCACTTTTTTTTAATGTGATGCAACACTAATATAGATGCAAATACAGAATAGGGTGGAAATCTTACTTCTTTGTTATTCTGTAGTTTTGTGAATTTCTACCCTGCTCACAAAGGATGACTTCAAGGAGGAAAACTAAATAATCCTATTGTCCTGTCCTAGGATCCATTAGATTGCCACTGAAAGGCAGTTAGTGCCATTTGCATTTTTTACACAAAAAAAAATCATTTATTGAAAAGCAGCAGCAGCAGCAACAACAACAAAATCTTGTGGCGCCTTAAAGACTAATGATGGTTATCATTTAAGATTTGTAGATCACATGATTTTTTTTTAGTTTTGTTTTGAAACACTTACTTGTGGAATACAGATAGAGGTTCGCAGCCTAAGGAAGGCAAAACCTAAGGAAATCCTAAAATCTTCCAGACCTCATTTGAATTCTTGGCCTGTTGTCTGTGTCTTCCTCATACTCACTGTTACTTCACAATCTTCATTCTTCCTTCCCCTTTATCTATTCTAGGTAGAAAGCAAAAGGTTGATTTATCTCTCTGCCTTCACAAAAGGCAGTAGTTTTAATCATTCTGGTATCATTCAGACCTGGCCAAGCTGGTCTTTCTCTTAAGGGTTAGATGTTTAGTGGCATCCCTAAGGATCATTCACATCAATGACAAATCAATTAGTATGTGCAGTAATTAATCATTTGTGTACTTTTACTGCAAAGCAAGGGGGCAAATGCTCGTGTAATTTTGTATCTGAAGCCCTTACTTGATTAATCTTAATTCTATGAATCATTATTTGTGTATTTGTGCGTGCAAACACACTCACGCATGTGCATTAATTCAATCACAAAATATATTGCTGTTAATGGTATTGTTGTCTGGAATTTGAATGTTCAAGGTACTTATTGTCTTAAAAACTCACAGTTCTTCTGTATGGACAAATTTGACTTTCAATATTCTTTTTTCTTTTTTTAAAAAAGAAATATCAAAAGTTGCCTGTGCTGCTATCCCACCAGAACAGTTTTTGAAAGCAAAGTTGAAAAGGTAGCATGGAGGGTAGTTTTGTTTTGGTTGCTGTTAATGAAGATATCACACAGTTATGGTTGCTTTTTATGTTCTTTTGTAGGTACTATATTTAGCTCCCCAGGCTAGATTCCAGAGGATGTCATATACTCTAAAGAGCAACTGTACATTTTAAGAACACATTTCTCTTGAAACACTACACTTCCATAACGATTCTTGAAGGTTTATTTGTAATCTACTGACGGCTTTTCTCCACTGCTGATTAGTACTGTCTAACTTTCTCTGAATTGGCAGAAAACTACATGGCAAAAATGTGCAGTGCCCTTTCCTGAATTCTGTCCTCTCTCTCTGTTCCTAGCAGTTTGGCCAGTCCCTTGTCTTTCTTCCAACTTGTGTGATTTTATACAGCTTTAAGATGCCTTGGATAGAGTTGGAATAAAAGGAGAAATACTACTTTAATCCTAGTACAACTAAAGACAAACTTGTCTCACGCATCGGCTAGGAAACAAACAAGGTGATTACTAAAAGCCAGCATGGGTTTGTTGAAAACAGATCATCATATTTTATTGTATTTTTTTTAAATAAAGTAACTAAATTAATGGATGAGAGAAATATTGTGGACATATTATACTCGGACTTCACTAAGGCATTTGACAAAGTAAGACCACAAACTACTTCTTGGTAAGATGGAATGGGATGGACAATATCATCACCAGATGGATTCGCAATTGGCTGACCAACTGTAATCAGTGGGCAGTACTCAATGTAACTACATCTACATGGAGGGAAGTATGCGGTTCTGAAGGAAGTGGCAGACATGATCTCAGAACCACTGAACTATATCTTTCAAAGATCCTGGAGCACTGGACAACTACCAGAGGACTGGAAAAGAGCTGATGTAGTTCCCATCATCAAAAGAGGGGAAAAATAGATCCAGGAAACTACAGACCTATCAGTCTGACCTCAATACCTGGGAAGATTCTGGAAAAGATAATCAAGCAATGAATCAGTGAACACATAGAGGCAAATAAAGTCATAACCAAAAGCCAACAAGGGTTTGTCAAAAACACATCATTCCAGACAAATCTGATTGCATTCTTTGACAAGGTGATAAAATTAGTGGTCCAGAGGAATGCTGTGGATATAATTTACTTGGACTTCAGTAAGGCATATGATAAAGTAGACCACAACCAACTACTTGATAAGATAGAAAAATGTGGGTTAGACAGCATCACCACCAGATGGATTCATAACTGGCTGACCAACCACACTCAATGTGTAGTCCTCAATGGAAGTGCATCTACATGGAGGGAAATGTGTAGTGGGATGCCCCAGTACTCTTCAACATCTTCATCAATGATTTGGATGAGGGGATAGATGGGGAACTCATCAGATCTGAAGGAATAGCCAACACTCCAGAAGATGGGCTTAAGATACAGAGGATCTTGACAGACTTGAACATTGAGCGCTATCTAACAAAATGAAATTCAATGGTGAATAAAGTAAGGTTCTACATTTAGGCAAGAAAAACCAAATGTACAGGTACAGTATAGGTGGTACCTCACTCAATAGTAGAAATTATGAGAGAAATCTAGTTGTCCTAGTGGACCACCACTTAAGAATGAGCCAGCAGTGTGCTGCAGCTGCCAAGAAAGTTAGTGCAGTCCTAGGCTACATTACCAGAGAGATAGTATGAAGGCAAAGAGCATAGTACTGCTTTACACCACATTTGAAATACTATGTCCATGTCCAGTTCTGGTCACCATGATACAAAAAAGATGTTGAGATGCTGGAAAGTATGCAGAGAAGAGCAACAAAGAGGATAAAATGCCTGGGGGCTAAATCGTATGAGGAATGGTTGAGAGAGCTATTGAAGAGAAGGATTAGGGGGACATGATAGCTGTCTTCCAGAACTTGAGAGACTGTCACAAAGAAGAGGGCTATCAGAAAGTAGGACAAGAAGTTATGGGTGGAAGCCTGTCAAAAAGACATACAACTTCAACAGTGAAAGCAATTGATTAATGGAATAGCTTGCCTCCAGGTGTTGTGGGTGCTTCATCACTGGAGGTTTTCAGAAATAGACTGGATGACCATTTGACTGGGATGGTATAAAACTTCTGCCTTGAGCAGGAGGTAGGATTAGAAGACTTCTGGGATCCCTTCCAGCCCTATGATTCTATGAAAGCAACATAATAGAGACATATTTGAAAACAGATACACTGTATTGCTATGGCATGTTTGTACTGTGATTAAGTGCCCAGGATGAAAGACCCAATAATTGTGTAGAGTACTATCAGAATCAAGGAGAATTAAAAATATATGACAATATATGGACCATATCGGGGCAGCTGCAGAAAACCTGAAACATTGTAGTATTTCAGACAAATGATGAGAAGAAAAGACGTACAGTATGTTCTTATGATACACTTGGGTTTTTCTAAGACTCTGAATTCATGATTTCTTCAGAAGCTATTGTGCATTCATTCATTTAACTACAGAGCATACTTAAACTAGCTCAGCTGCATTTAGATCCCATTTTTCATTCTGCTAAATGAAACCCTAGGTATCAGTCATACGTTTTGTCCTAATGGTGCCATTGGCCACTGTTGGATATGCAGAAATGCTTCCACTGGTTTAGGATGTACAACGTATTCTGTATAGCATCCATAGCATAGTCTTTCCTCTACTGTTTTGCTATTATTAAACAGGACAATTGCTCCCCCCCCTTAAATTTCTTAGGAAAATCCCTCCTATATATTTATTCCTCTTGTATGTTTGTGCTTTCCTTTCAGGGTGCTGCAAGTGTGCTGTATTTGTGACAGATCTTAGAGGTGTACACTGCCCTGTCTCTTTACTTGAGCCCTGGAAAGGACAGGTACAACCCTGCCGAGAAAGAAGGCTTTGCTAATTTCTATAATGGACTTCCTCTCAGAGGAGAGTGCAACAGCGGCATGTCTGCTTCTGCCAACCCAAACAGACCTAGTAGGTCTAATTTTAGAGCTGCCAACCTTGACAGTGTTCCCAAACTATTGTACTTGACTACAACAGACGTTTTTGTACAATATGATGGCTTCTAGGACAGACTTGCAAAGAAGCCAAAACACCCAAATAAGATAAAAACCCATAACCCAACCATATCAAAGTTAAATTCAAGGGTTTTAACTTTTGCTATAAATAATAGCATCATTGTAAAACTTTATTTCATTTATTTGTTTCCATTGCTTTCAAAATAATGATAAAAAGGAAAAAAGAAAACAAAAAGATAATTATGATAAACAATACATTTTCACAGAAAATGAAAAAAAAACACCCACATTTTTAATGGATAGATAGTAGGATAGTAGTCTGTTACAAAACAAGCATTAATTTCAAACATGATGTTACTTCTGAAGACATTTCCTAGCCTTGTAAAATGATGGGCAGCTATCACCCACTGTTTTCTTTGAATTTCCTTGGAATTCAGCACTCTGCCCAGAAAGAACAACAGTGAGCTAAGATGGAGATCAGAGGTGCTGCGGGTGAGGTTTCTGAAAAATATTTTTTGTGATTGGTTAAGCCACCAATGGTAGCCATTTTGTGACTGTGCCTATAACTTCTCATGGTGTTCAAAGTGTTGGACTAGCATGCCTGGAAGAAAGGTAAGAATTCAAGGAGCATTCGCAGCCCACTCTCTTCCAATTTCTCCCCACATCAATCCTGTGAGGTAGGTGGGGCTGAGAGAGAGAGAGTGTCTGGCCTACAGTTACTCAGGGAACTTGCATGGATGAGGAATAGATTTGAATCTGAGTCTCCCCAGTCCTAATCCATCACCATGCTGGCTTCTGTGGCACTCTGATACCTTTGAAAAGTGGCAAGTTACTGAAAGGTACAAGCTTATATGCCATTCATATTTTCTCCACTTGGCTGCCTCCATTTGGCAAAGAACCTCTTTCTATAATTAGGGCACTTGCCAGCAGCAGGAATAAGCCAGTCTTTTAACTTCCTTGTGCTATTAAATATAACATCCCTCTAGGACAGAATCCCCACTGATTTTCTATTTCTGGGGGAAAACAAGTTTGGAGTTTTGAGAGCAAGTTATGGGCACTCTCACAAAATGACAGTCACATGGCATGTCCAAGCACAGAATGCCAACTAATCAGAAATCTTACCATCCTCTTTAGTTTCCCAGAATGATTTTACCACCTCAGCTTAACTTTGCTGCTGTGTTTTTCTCTGGAGAGGTGGGCATACTTTCATAGGACCCAGTCCTTTTGAACTTTCAAAATATCCACATAAAATTTGACATCTAAATAATTTTTTGCTTTTCCAAATATACTCTTAAAAATTAGTGTTTAGAAGATTTATTATTTATTTATACAATTTCATTTTCTTTGGTAAAATCAATCCCAAGGAAAGGATGCAATTCAATTTCAAACAGAAAACAACCTTCAATTTACATTAAGTTTAATTTGTTACCGTTTTTTAAAAATTCCCATTAAAATATATATTGAAAGCCATGAGCTCCTTCATGGAATAGTACGAGTCAATTGCTACAAATAATGCTTTTACTGGACAATTGTTATGTACAATTCTGAGTATGTCAATTCTGCTTCAATATCTGAATGAAGTCCAACTTGTATAATCAATATTCAACAGACAAGTAATTTAACTCCAGAAGTATACTAAAGAAAGAAATGATGAGAAGATTTTATTATACTCTATAACTGGGGCAGCTGCTGTCAAAATCTTTATGCTTTTTAGAAAGAGAATATTTTTAATGATTATTGCATTTCCTTCTGATCCAATAGATAAGCCATTTGCAATATAGCAATATATAGTAGTTAGCAGTGAGACAAAATACCAGTTTACTTGCCCATGTGAAACATCACATTGCATTTCACGATGCTATTAAGCCACATATCTCCTTCACACCTTTGAGCTGCTCTCATGTAGAACAGAAGGGAGCAGCAATTTGCTAAAAAGAGCTCTCCCAGATTGTAGCCAAACCCCTAAGGCAGGCAAACATCATTTTGAATGTTTGATCTTCAAATGCAAAGAAAATAGTTCAAACAGCCTCCTGGTCTACAATACACAGACATCTGGAAGTCTAGCTTTATGTTCATGGGTTGTTTGATTAAAGGTGAGAATTCCTAAAAATGGTACTTTCTTTCTTATGGTTTCATGCACTGAGATTTCTTTCCCCTAAAAAAGTTTTTTTAAAAAACAAAGGCATATTAAGGTGCTGGTTTATTTCACCACCTCATCATTCCACTTTCTTCTTTTATATTGGATTGGATTTATTTTTATATCATTTAGAATTGTTCCTAGTTAGATGGCCAATGCACGTGACTTATGAACAAATGAACAAACAAACAAATACTTCCCAAGAATTTTAGGGTAATTTTATTGTATGGATCTATTGGTTTACACTAAGTGAACGTACATTTGGAAATGCTTGCTATGAACTACATGAAATTTATTCAGCTTAAATTTAAATAGTTACCTAGGCTATCTATTTAATATGGCTAGTCACATAAATATTCTAAATAGACAATCAATCAATCAATCAATCAATAGTAGGGTCCGAATGCAATTCACTTGGATAATCCACAAAACAACATCTAGAATTAAAACATAGAATAACTGGATTGGAAGGGACCTTGATGGTCTTCCAGTCCAATCCCCTGCTTAATCTCCTATACCATTTTTGATAAATGGTTGTCCAATCTCTTCTTGAAAACCTCCAGTGATGGAGCACCACAACTTCTGGAGGCAAGCTGTTTCACTAATTAATTGTTGTCTCTGTCAAGAAATTTCTCCTTATTTTCAGGTTGCATCTCTCTTTAATAATGTTCTTGTTACTCATTGCCCTGCCCTCAGATGTTTTGGAGACTAGGTCAACCTCCTCTTCTCCACGAGAGTCCCTCAAAATATTAGAGGACTGCTATCATGTCACCCCTAGTCCTTCTCTCCGTTAGACTAGACATACCTAGCTCCCACAACTGTTCATCGTACAGCTTAGCCTCCAGACCCCTTAACATCTTTGTTGCTATTCTCTGCACTTTTTCTAAAGTCTCAACATCTTTTTTATTTTGTGGTCACCAGAACTGGATGCAGTACTCCAAGTGTAGTTGTACCAATGCAGTATATATTGATACTATTGCTTCACATAATTTTGATACCATCCCTCTGTTGATGCAGCCTAGTACTGCATTGGCTTTTTTGGCAACTGCAGCACATTGCTGGCTCACACTCCACTAGGACACTTAGATCCCTCTAGGTGAAATATTTGAAAAGGAGTTTGAGACACAATGCATGATGAAATCTGGAATGTTCATGCAAGACAAAAAAATATTGTTATTTGGATGACAATACAAAACTCTGAAATTGCCAATGAGTTGAGTTCCAAAAAGCTATTAAGAGCCATCCAATGGTTTCTAATGAGGATTTGGTGTTTTTTCTCACACTGGCCAACCAGTGTGGTACATATACAACAAACATATCTTGTTATTGCTCCCCAATAACTAGTAAATGTAACCATAAAACAGGCCCTTCTCTAGCAATCAGCTGTACATACTTCAAATTACCACTGCCTTTGAAGTCTGCTTATTTCTAAAAGTGATTGAAAATCTACTGCTCAAAAAACATCAGCCCAACACACGTTGAAATAATGTGAAGGCTTGGTAAACTGTAATATACAAAATCTTAATGGAGAAGAGAAATGGAAGGAAGCGTTAGATCTAGTTTCCTGTCATTAGCCATAGGGGTAAAAAAATGGACATTCCATATATGGAGATGTAAAGCATTTAGAGTCAGTGCTGAATGGTTATTGTCATGGCTCCCTAAGGAGAGGATGCTTTCTACTTGAACCACAGTCTGTTACAAGCTTAACTTAAACCTTCAAGATCCTAAGAAGAGAGTAAGAAAAGAGACATAAGGAATCTGCTAAAAACCACAATGACATCACATCCAAATGACATGAATTATGCAATAATGCATAGTATATAATTAATGTTATCTGTATAATGGTATGATATGCATAATGACCTCTTCCTCCAGTGAATCTCCTGAGTAGGGGACTGAAAGGAGCCTATTAATATTGAGCAGTGTCCCAAAACTAGCCATAACAGCAGTGTGTGTACATGTACCTATAGTCTTTTAGCATAGTACCTTGACCTCCAGTTTGTTTGGCCTCTGGATAAACGTGGGCTGAATACAGTGGAAATCTCCAGTGCTGCCTTATTATTTACTATCTTTAGCCTTCAATGATGGAGGAGGAGGAGGAGGAGGAGACAACAGTGGGAAGGAGACTGCAGGAGAAACTCATTCACATTAACACACTAGAAAAGGTGGCACTTATTTTCCTAAATTAGAGATGAAAAAAAACAGAAGGCTTCAGCCAAGAAGAAAGGGAAAAAAAGGAAGAGGTCCATTTGTATCACAGGGAAGAAAATGTGTGATGATCTTTTTTGGGGAAAAGGCCTGTTCTTTTTCTCCTCCTCCTCACTCCCTCAGTCTGCCTTATCATTCTCAGCACATCTCCCATCAGTTCAGCTGCCTGTTATTCATACAAATAAGGAAGATAGCAATTGGTGCTAAAGGCAAGGTTGAAAAGACCAAGCAGCAAAGGGATTAGGTCATGCTGCAATACAGCTCCAAAATCCCAGGGTGAAGCTGATATTACAGAAAAAACAGGCAAGGTTAATTAGAGTACAGCTGAATAACTGGAATCCATTTTTTCCTCCTTTTCTGTGCTTTTGCTGAGGTAATGAGTCTGCTTCACAGTCTTGCAACCTGAGAGACCTTGAATAGCAGTTCTGGAAATGGTAGAAGAGGTCCTAATTATTCCCTCCTTACCATTACTACTCCCACCAGGCTGGAAGACAGTTGTTCTCCCAATTCTCCTCTCTTCAGGTTTCAGTGAAAATACTTACCAAGCATTCAGAGGTTTGCTGAAGCCAAGTTTACTGGCATTTGTCTTTAACATTTGATTTAACTATTGGATCATTGAAATGTTGAACTCACTGAAACTTGGCAGGATTTTGAGAGATGCCAATAGCAACATTTCAAATATATCTACTTTTGAGAACTGGCAGGCCATATGTATTAGTTTTCTGCATTTGGTAACTAACTATTATAAGCAATATGCAGTGGGACATATTGCTTGATTATACAGACTAGTAGAAATGCAGTGAACATTAGGTTTCACTGGAATTTATCAAGAAATAGCATAAAGAACTTGCATTAGAAGATTATGAAAATCAAACTAATCAAGAAATGCTAAAAAGTCTAAGGCTGTGGTTCTCTGTCTTTTTATTCATACCAGAGTAATGCAGGTTTGTATTTTTAGCACTTCAAGATTCTTATTTCAAATGTCGTAATTAAAAATGTGAACCTTGAAATTCTGGGAATTCAGACAATTTACAGCTAATTATTTCAGCTCTTCCTGTATATGTGTTGTCAACTCCTAAAATATGTCTTCCTTAATGATATTTGGTTAGTGGGCAAAAGCAGAACCACACAAAACACAACAAATAGAACCTAATTGGTCAAAGTTTTTTATATAATAAAATAATAGTGTTTATTCTCACCACTAAAAGTAGCCAGACAATAGCAGATTGGCAGATACACCTTAATTAAAATTCCTACAAAAAATAAAGGAGCTATTATATTTCTCATATCCATGGAGCCATTTTATTTCAGTGTGGGGAACATTTTCTTCACTAAAAGAAATCTCTATAAAGGTATCTCTGTGTTCTGTGGTTGATAATGCTTCTTCCCATATGGGTTAAAAAGAAGAACTTTCCCAAATATCTCAAGGCATTGACTGCTTGTTTTGGGAGATACCCTTCTTCAGTTATTTGGGTCCATAACAGTTTAGGTCGTTTAAAGATAATCATCAATATAGAACAGAACAGAACAGAACAGAATTATTGATTGGCCAAGTGTGATTGGATGCACAAGGAATTTGTCTCCAGTGCATAAGCTCTCAGTGTACATACAAACAACAAAGTGATAAATCATAAATCATAAGATACAATCATAAATCATAAGATACAAACAACAATTGATAAATCACAAGATACCGATAGTAGAAGGAAGTAGGAAAGATGAGAAAGATGAGAAGATGATATGATATGAACTGAGGTCAGATGCAGCATGATTCTATTAGAAATAATACTTCTCCATCACTTCCATTTTGATCCTCAATAAATCCTATTGATCTAATTAGGAATTTATCAGAATGTATCTCAAGCCAAGCTATCACCATCTGAGAATTGCCTGCTATTAGGTATTGCAAGCTATCTCAACAATTGCTGTTCCTTTTAAGTTAAGTATCATGAGCAGCAGTTCTACTTCAAGAATGAATAGCTTTTCTTGGTCTGAGATCCTTATTTGGTCTTCGGTAGCATGCTAGGGGTTGCACCACTCAAAAGAAAATTAGTAGGTGGAGCCAAGATAAAACTAAATTTGATTGATTTTGTTTCCATTTAATTTACAGTAAAATTCAACATTGTGTAATCACTTTGTAATTACAAAGTGATTACATAATTACTTTGTAATTACTCTTTGGTTATATTTTTAATAAGTTTTCCTTTTATGTTGAACAGTAGGGTTTGGACCTCAGGATGAGCCATCCTGCTCTATTTAGAGGCATCTTTTGCTGGAAGGAAAGAGTGGTTTAAGACAAGCCTAAAAGGGGAGAGCAATCTGTGTGCCTATTTGATCTATTGCATTTCCTTTGCTGGATGAAGCATTTCTTTTTTCATGACCACCTGGCCACGCCCACCCAGTCAGCCGTCACCACCCGACCATGCCCCCCCGGCCCCCCGAGGGCAACCACAATGCTGATGTGGCTCTCAATGAAACTGAGTTTGACACCTCTGCTATAATGTGGATCAGACAAAAATCTGTTGGAAGCAATTATTTTCTCCTCTGAATGAAAAACTTGTGAGTGGTCCAAGATCATTCAGTGATCTCCATGACCAAATAGAAATTGGGATCCAGATGCCTCTGTCCTAGACTGTCCCAAAACCATAATACCTTTCAGTACATACAGTATAGATGTCAAGGAGTTTCCTTTTGTTGCTGCTTAGACCTGCCCAGTTATATTCAGAAACGGAAAAGGGAGAGAATATTAAGTAGGTGAACAGTTCCTTGTTTTGGATTAACTGGTCCATAATTTATCATTTGGCATTCCTTTAAAATCTATCTATCTATCTATCTATCTATCATCTATCTATCTATCTATCTATCTATCTATCTATCTATCTATCTATCTATCTATCTATCTATCTATCTATCTATCTATCTATCTATCTATCTATCTATCTATCTATCTATCTATCTATCTATCTATCTTGAAACACTTAACAGTGTACCCAATTAATTGCTTTCACTTTAAGTGCAATATCTACAATATCCATGCATATACAGTATATAGAAACTCTAGGTTCACCAATCTTTTGAACTTCATTATTTTCTAAAGGAGTTGTTATAACAATTTATCAAGGAAAACTGCTTTAAGGAGAAGGCAACTGGATTCTTTTCTTTCAGAAGAGATACATCTGTTCCTTAGGAACACCCTGATGTCTATTGACTTCCCTAATTCTTCACAATATATTGGTCTTCTCCAACCCAATTCAGTTCCAGATATTTATGGATTCTCAGACTTCTCTGCAATGGCCATGTCTACTGAGGAATCTGAAATCCAAGCACTCGCATCTGGTAAATACCAAGTTGGGAAGAAACTGCAATTGGGTTTTACAATCCAATCATAGCAATATAATTTAGATCACACTCAATGTGATTTAGGACATTCAGGAAGTTTTGCCTATATCAGTGGACCTCTCTGCCTCATTTACTGTTTGCTAGGGAAGTTGGGCAACAGAAAAAGCAGTTGAATTAGTGATTTTCAGTAGCATTTGAAGGGCTACTATTGCAACTTACCCCAAGGCCATAATGTGGTGCTAAGCGGGACATGTTTTGGAAAATCAAAATGCTATCTCCTAGGATCAGCCACCTAGGATCAAAATTAAAAAAGATGGGAGGCAGGTATGGGTATAGGCTTTATTGGAGCCTTTAATCACTAGCAGCTACTGGAAACTACTTCTTTCAATTTCTTTTCTATTTTCCTTTATTTATTTTTCCTTTTCTTGCTTTTTCTTTTTTCTTTTTTCTATTTCTTTCTACATGTTTTCTCTCTCTTTCTATTACTTTGTGTTAATTTTTATCTTCTTTAAAAGGTTTTTGTGTGTGTGTGTACATATACATATATATTAAAAAAAATCTTTTCTGAGTAACAGTGTTTTCTTCTGACATCATCTACTTTTAATGGCCAGACTTGCAGAACAATGGCCAGAACAGAGACTAATCTTTTCCTGCATATAGGAAAATCAGCCAAGGTTTCTTTCACATAGTACTAGGATTACCACATTCGAATGTCAAAACTCTTAGATGGCAGCAAAGAGTTAAGACATTTGGTATCCTTTTTTCAGATTTTTCAACTCTGAAAAAAAAAGGTATCTTTAAGAATAGCAGAAATTGCTGACATTGTGCAAGGTTAAAATAATTTTCAAAATACACACATGGTTACTGTGTAAATTCAGCTTCACAAAGCTCCAGGCTACAATAAATGAATCTTAATAAATTACAGGGATCTTTGCAGATTTGTAGGATTTGATTTGTATAGTTTGAGGTCAGAAGCCTGTCAGTGATAACATGAAATTATTATTTGTACGCTAACAACAATAAAAATTTACATGAGAAGATGAACTTCAAACACACATGTGGTAGCCTATAATTTTCAGCTAGAATCTCTATAATTGCATGGAATCAGGTGTGGCTATGAATACTTCCCTCCCTTTGAAGCAAAGCAAGTCCCCTGACCCCTATTTTGACACTAAAAAAACTCAAAAAGACCTGTGGCAAAGTAAGGCACTTCCCTTAACAAGTACCTTGTTGTTTAGTGAACCTTTGAAGTTACAACAGCACTGAAAAAGCACTTATGACCATCACAGTGTCCCCATGGTCATATGACCAAGATCTAGGAACTTTGCATCTGGCAGGCATTTATGACTGTTGCAATATCCTGTGATCATGTGATCATCATTGGCACATTTTACAGCCAGTTTTCAACAGAATCAATGAAAAAGCCAGCAGTAAAATCACAAGTTGTGGTCACATGATGTCTCACTTAATAACCTTGGGGGAAAGTGAGGCCATAGATCTGTTGCAGTCACATGATGTCTCACTATGACAATATCACTTAGCCACAGAGTTGCTGGTCCCAATTGTGATTTTTAAACAAGGACTACCTGTAATCTCTTCTTAATTTCTAAAAAAGTACTTTGATGCAGCATGGACTTCATGCTGCATAGGCATTCTTGGAAAATAGAAAAGATAGATGACTGTAGCCTAGCTGGTAAACATATCCAGCAAAAGGCAAGTGTGGTGTTCTTTGTGCTTTCTGAGCTTGGTTGTTTGTTTTCAGGCGTTTTATTGCCCAACTAGGTAAAATCACCAGTGCGAGTGAGAGAGGGTTTGCTCCCAGATTATATATAGTAGCTTGCTTTGCCATTGTTGCTGGTTGTGTGGTTTTCTACTTGGTAGTTCCTTGATTGGTCTATTGTTTTCTGCTTAATTGTTTCTCTGGTGTTAATACCTGCTTATCTGGGTGTTGGCTGCTGGTGAGGATGTTTTGGTCTTTTGTTGCCTTTTTAACATTTTTATTGAATCTTCCGAATAGTGTGGAAATGTGGATCCATACTTTTGGTTGATGTGTCGGAGTTGCTATAACTTTGTCAAAATGGAAAACATTCACACTCACTAGAAAACACTCACTCCACAATTCAACCCTGAACTACACATATTCTCTTATATTAGAAAAGACAGCAATGAACTGTGGGCTGATTATATTGTGGGCTGCAAAAGTCTGGATGACTATATGATGCAGAAGACATGTGGTATTTTTTCCATCTCCTTGATACTGTCCAGTTGTCCCAATTTTGTGGGCTAGTTCTGGTAGCCATAATTCTAGAGGGTGAAAGAAGGTGAAATTGAGCAATCTTACCAGTTACCAATATTATGGCACTGGAAATCTTATCACATCTTTACTAGTGTTGTGGCAAAGTAATGTTTCTTTGAGAGTGCATATGGGATATCTCAAAATATAAATGGGGTTTAATTAATTTAAAGCAAAATGGAAATAAACTTCTAGGAAAAAAGAATGAAAGGTAGATTCAGAGTTCATGTTAATCCAAATTATGCCAGAACTATGTTCCACATGCATGTCTTAATGACTAGACAACTACAGTAGTCTTGTCTGCACAACTATGCCATGCTTCCAAGCCCTTCGATGTGAATCATCTGTCAGTAGACAACTTGGGATCTGTGAAGGATGGATGGCTTGGTGAGAATCTTTGGCTGAGTATCAGACATGTGTGAATAGGAGACATTAAACACATCCAGCTGTGATGCCATCCTTACAGTGCAGTCGTTTGTAATATTCTCAGAGTGTACAGAACACTTTGTGCAGTTTAGTAAACTCCAGCCTTTCCAAAGTTTGGGTTCAGATGCCATATGCTTTGATTTGGAAACCTAAGCCTCCCATATGGCTTGGCTTTCAGCAAATGTTACTCCTTATATTTCTCTAATTTGGACACTTATTTCTTTCAGCTTTACATAAATATCTTCTGCAACAGGTTAAAGCCAAACAGAAGGAAGACATCAGAAGAAAAATAGCAGCAGGAGGAGAAATAATATAATTTAGTGTCTGTTGTACTGTTTCCCTCCATACTTAAGGATCAGATGCATTAAAAAATTTTTGATGGGCAAAAAGCTGGGGAAATGCCTTCAAAATTAAATGCTTATACAGTAATGTGTTTATGTCATTTTCTTAGCCTCAGTTTGTTCCTTATTTTAGAGGTCCCCAATCTTTTTGGTGCCAGGAAGACACCAAAATTGTGGAAGACAATTTTTCCACTGACTGGGGTGGGGGGTGGGGAGGATGATTTCAGTTTCTCTTGCTTGCCCACCACTCACCTCCAGCTGTGTGGCCCGGTTCCTAACAGCCACACACTGGTACTGGTCCAGCCTGGGGGTTGGGGATCCTTGTCTTACTTAAATATTTAAGTTTAGATATCAAAGTGAAAATTTACATCTATGCTCTGCCTGGATGTACAAACTCATATAAGAAGGTGAATGAAACTGGTGGTCTGATACTGAAATCAGTATAAATAAATGCTATTAGGAAATGAACTTGCCATTGCCTTCACCCAAGTCTTGCTTAATGCCATTGGACCACCTAGAATATATGGATAACACTTTCTCTCAAGAGGGACAACAGAGGGAGGCAGAAGTTTCCCAGTGTGACAGAGAAGGATGGTCAGGATTAGCCCTAGCATTGAGCCTTCTACCAACAAAGCTAAGCTATCTACTGGCAGGAGTGGGGAAGAGATGGTGAAGTCATCTTCCAAAATGATTGTAGGAATATTATGAGGAATTAAAATTAAAATGCCAGCTTCTGACCTAGCAACTAAGTTGTGAAAATGTGATGAAAGGAGGCCCAGAGCACATATCACAACAGTATGAGCTGTGCCAGAGTGCCAGAACCACAGCGGCAACCCAAGAGTTTTAGTTGCCATCTTGTATTTCAGTCTTATATATTCATTGCTGCTACTTTGCATTTGGATAATCTATTACTGTATTATTATTTTTTAAATCTAGCATACTGAAGCATTTCATTCATTCCCACCAGAATTATTTCCCATTTCCGGTGCAGAGGACTCTAATGCTTATAAGGCTAGTATCTTCCAATCTTTACAAGGATTCTCCTTCACAATTTTTCTTACAGAGTGTAGGAAAATTTCAGGCTGGTTTTATAGGTAGTACCAATATGTATGAAGTGTGAAGAAGAATGCTTTTTTTCCTATTTATTCCCTTCTGATTGCCTGTGAGCAGGGCCTCATAAAACTCCTGGCTTTGTCATTCCTGCTGGCTGAAACCCAGGAATTGGAAGAATAGGCTAGATAGAGCCATAGTTTTCAGCCCAGTTTTGGTCAGGAATTCATAGTATGATGAGAAAAATGACTTAGAGTGGCAGATAGTGCTACTTTATACTGCACGGGTGAGACCACAGTTGAAATACTCTGCCCAATTCTGGTCACCATGATACAAAAAGATGCTGAGGCTCTAGAAAGAATGGCAGTCTCCCAGTACTTGAGGGGCTCTCACAGAAGGGGATCAACCTATTCTCCAAAGCGCCTGAAAGCAGGACAAGGTATAATGGGTGGAAGATCATTAAAGAGAGAAGCAACCTAGAACTAAGGAGAAATTTCCTGACAGTGAGAACAATTAATTGAATTATTTGTTTGGTCCTGCAAAGCAAGGCTGAGCATGGCAAGATTGAATTAAATAATGGATAGGACCAGAACCAGAAGTTGGCGCAGCCATCAATTTTCTCTCTGATAATCTTTATTCCATCTCCCAATTTCTCAGCCCTCACTCCTTTTGACATTTTTCTGTTTCCCTCACAGAGTTGCAACTATCATCTGTGGGACTCACATAGCATCATTTTACTATTTCAATACAGCATGAATAATGACAAATGCACCTGTGTTTCTTTTATTGCCTGCCTCAAACGTGCAATGCCTCAGGATATATCCAGGAGATTGATGTGCTTTCCAGTTACCTTTGTTGTAGCTTTGAGGCAACATTTAATCAAAGAGGATAAAATGTTAATTCATTCCTTAAAAAAGAAAAAAAAAACACATTTTACCTCTTTCCTTCTCCCAAGGAACATGACTCAAGGACTAGCTCTTCCTGGAGTATATACAGGTTTTTTTAAAAAAATCACCAGCTACAATAATATGACAAGTTCTGCCTGATTTTATGTGTGGATGTGACACACATAGAAAACAGGCAGAACTTTGATTGCACCAGCTCAATTACCATTTTGACCTTTTTGTCCATACCCTGCAGATATGCCTGAGCTCCTCTTTTGTTCTTAGACCTCAGTCAAATTAGGACTGTTTCAGTTTATTTTAATTATTTCAGTTGCTTCTTGTGCCTCCATGGCTCACGGCAGAACTGCGGCACAAAATATACATGTTGGAAATCAGACTAGAAAGGGTGTGGCTATGAAGCATAGAAGAAACTTTAAACCTGGCATTGTTTTGACCAGGGTTGCCCCAAATTTGTGGACCTGGATTCAGAACTTGAAAGAAACTGTATCTTGTCTGACTGAGTAAACTTTCAGCAGTGAAAGCAGCTGCATTCAACAGAGTGAAGAACTTTGCACTGACTGTAAGTTTCCAAAGAAAAGGCAAGGAAAGCTTCTTTTTAAATCTCTTGCAACACTTAAATTCTAGTTCTTCATCAATGGGGTTGCAAAGTAGCAAGAGAGGGTGTTTTTTTTTTTTAAAGACAGCTGAACTAGTATTGCTTGTCAATACCACCATGGAATGATGTTACACTTTATTAGGTCCCAGAGACTAGATATAAAGTTTCAAAAAAACTTCCCTAAGAGATAAACTTTTCCATCCTTGAGGCAACACCTTACTTGTATGGATGTTACAACCTGAGCAGCTGCCTTTTCTTGCCAAACCACCTGTGAATTGACTCCCAGGAGGCAAAGATGAAGATAAGGACCTAGATTTACAAGCGGAAACTTCATCCGTCATCCGTCACCCCACTCAGCTCTCTCATACCTCTCTTTAGAAGTGCAGTGGGAAGACTAGGATGGTGTATGGATTAGTGTGCAGCACAGATATTCCTTTTTTCACCTACTTGTCCAGGTCATTAATACTGTCCTCTTTTCCAGATACCGATAGGGAAACAGACCTTGTGGCTATAATGAATCTAAATAATAACAGCAATCATTAAGCAGAGTCAGGCAGATCATTCTTGAGCGGATGTAACAAAGTTCAATGTAGTTCAAACTAGTTTTTTTTTAAATCCAATCCATTAACGGTTAAGTGATATTTCAAGTATTTGCAACTGAACTGATAATTAGGCAAAATTCTGTCCAAGTGCTCACCAACATACCTACAGGGACACTGTCTGACCACCACTGAGAAGGGATATAGCTCCATATTCTCTGATGCAAATCTCTCTGGTGTTCTGCATTTAACAAAATACAAAAAACAAAGCCTGGTTAGTAGTGGAGTGATGTCATCTGGAAGTACCTCACATTAAATGTTTTTACAGTAAATATATGTAATCTAGATCAGGGGTCCTCAACTCCCGATCCAGTCCGCAGCATGCCAGAAACTGGTCCACACAAACAAGTGAAGCCCCATCCGCAGGACGCAGGCAGCACATGAAACCACATCCCCTCTAGTCCTTGGAAAAAATCTCTCTCCATGGAACCAGTCCCTGTTGCCCAAATGTTTGGGGGCCGCTGGTTTAGATGGCACTGTTTGAATGCTTGATACATAGATTTGCAGGGATCATTCAGTTATTCATATAAAAATGGCTAGGTCTATTTTACAACACTGTTTTATTAAGCTTCCTTTAGTATTTTCTAGACTTCATTTATAATAAGGACATTCCTGTGTACTTGGGGCGGGGGCTGGTTTATGCCTAATACTATTCTAGCATTTTTAAAATTGGTTTGTTGAGCAAACCAGTATGGCCTGGTTCATACAGAATGCTAAGCCATAAATGGGTGAGTTCACATTATTACATTAAACCCAAACTAGACAATGTTATCAATTTTTTTTCTTTTTATGACTCTGTAATCCCTTAATTTGGGGTAGAGTCGAAGCAACTGAATGGAGCTGAGTGTTTACTAGCTGGATGCCCTTTCTGATGCCTATGCGGAGTTCATAGCAGATTTTCTCTCTCTGCGCTCTGAGAAACATCTGCCGCTACTTAGGATTGAACTCTCAAATAATACTGCAAATACCATGTTCCCAAGATTCAATTGGCCCTGAGTGCTATCTTTTAGAAAAGCTTTAAAATCTTGGTTTTTAAAACAAGTGAGAAGCCAGGATAATTAGTGATCTCAGTTGATTGATGATGCTGTTGGATACATTATTTCCCTCCACCAAATTGTTTCCCTCATGGTGCAAAATAGAGGAGGGATCACCTGGTGTCCTACTTTCTATCTCTATTTTGCTGCTGTTATGTATAGAAAAGGGTTAAGGCTGGAATAATCAAGGCCATTTCCTTTTGAATTGTCCATGCTAATTATCTGCAGTATTGTTTCCAGAGGCAGTGGAAAGTTCTGTGCCTTTTGATAGATATAGAGATATCTAGATAATGTAGATTGTTGCTATTAAGTTCTCCACCCTTTTTATCTCTTGCCTATTGTTGGTGTCTCTCCCTGCTTTTGCTGCCTTTTGTCTTGTTTTGTTAGGTAACTAATGTGATGCTTGCTGATGTTTAATAAATAAACATCAAGCTCTAGATTTGTTAGCCAAACTGAACAATCTGTGTACTTGCCCTGAGCTGGACAGTGAAACTGACTGCAGGTGTAAACTAAGGTGTAAACTAATCTAGGTATTGCTCACAGTAATTTTCCAATAGATGGGTAGTGGGAATTTCCTTGTACATTTTCCAATATTTCTGAATTTGGTTGTGTATTCTTGTGATGGTTTAACTTTGCGGACTTGAGTCCTTTGATTTGATGGTGTCATCATCATCATCATCATCATCATCATCATCATCATCATCATCATCATCATCATCATCACCACGAAGCCATTAATAAAATCCTCCTCTGCATAAGTAACAGGATTTCCAGGTCATACTGTGCTGCCCTGCCAAACAAGTTTCTCTCTTGTAATAATGAAAGGCTGCATTTGGAAATACCACATGTAGGAGAGAATTCCTAAAAAACTTTCTCTCCAAGAAATACCTAAAGAATGATCTCAAATCTCTCAGAATTACATCCCCGGTCCATGGACCAGCACCGGTCCATGGCATGCCAAAAAACTGGTCCACGCAAACATGCAAAGCCCCATCTGTGGCATGCAGGCAGCACACGAAACCACGAACCCTCCGGTCCACGGAAAAAACTCTCTCCATGGAACCCGTCCCTGGTGCCCAAAAGGTTGGGGACCACTGGTCTAAATGCAATGTCAAAGTGAGCCTTTAGTATCAAGCTGAATATTGTTTATTAAGATAACATTTTGTATTCTACTGAAGTAAGTCTGACAGGTTTGAGGAACAGAAAATGGTCATTTGGAGATATTTGATGTTTTTTTTCATCTCAGTTTATTAATCCCTACAACATTGGAGGAAGGGAGCAGAAGGGGCATCTTTTAGGCAAAACTTTTCAATTTGACTTAAAAGATATCCTATTTACTGGACCATTCATTCATTCATTCTATTAGATTTGTATGCTGCTGATCTTGATTTTTTAATAGTACTGAGTACCTTTCCCTGTCCTGGCAAGAATATGTTTAAAACTTTTCTGGGAAACTTCCTGCCACAATTTACTTAAGGGAAAAAAAGTAAATTATGTTTGTATTTGTCTTTCCCAGTTGAAATTATTTGGTATGTCTGCATGGTATACAATTTCATCTCAAGGCTGGTTCTTGATTATTGCTAATTTTGAGTGATTGGGGAAAAAAATGCAAGGCATTGGAAGAGAATTTGTATTTCCTTTTTAATGGCATTAACGACCTGCTGATGCTTCAATTCTGATGGGTGACACTTTTCCCCTGATCAGATTCTTTTTAGAAAAAGGCTGGTATTGACTTTTTCATTTGCTGATGAACAGTGGTGCCTTTGTGACCAGACACCTGGGCACAGGTTTAGAGCCTCAGATCCCAGCCTCCCTCCCCCAAAGTCAATGATATACATGTTAAAAAACAAAAAACACAGAGTTCCTGTCTCTTTATTCTTTATTTACTAGAGAAACAAAAATGCTAGTGCTCAGCCGTAATATGCATAACTATGGTTTACTGAATAATCCATCATTGAATATGTTTACATTACATACTAATCTATGAATCACAAATTACCAACTGCAGTGACAAGATTTACACTCTGTGCCAAACAAAAATCAAACAAATCACATTATGGTTTAATATAATGGGTGAATCAGCTGGTGAGGGAAGTTTGTGTTTGTGCATTGGGTAAAGACCTTTTTTTCTTCTTCTTTTTTGCTTTGAGTTTGTTTGTTGAGTTAGTTAGTTAATTTAGCTGGTAAAAAGTTCAGAAATATTAGAGAGGGAGGGATGTTATATTTTCTGATTAGGCAAATAAAATGGCAGCTCTTTGTTATGGCCAGACTTCTCTTTACCTCACATTTGTTATGCTTATGTTTGTTAAGCCACAAGTGCACAAACTGCTTTGCTCTAACAAGGCACAGCCTTTAACTGAAGCTCGCAGACATTGTCCATTCCTCAGGATTATTATGAATAACATTTTTTCCCTCCTGATCTTTGGAAAATTTCACAGCTTTATGGAAAGGGACAGAGGAGAAGGCATTGTGAAAAATTATTTTATTTTAATAATGTAGAGCAATTAGTCTCTAAACTCCAAAAATCCAGCATGTACATCCCAGAAGAAACTGCCTGTGATTCCCCACTATTACCAACTGAGGAGATGCTCAGATGTTTTCAAGTGGTTGCATCTGTACAATGGCGGTAGCCATCAGAATTACTGGCCTTCCTGAAACCAGGGACATCCTGTAGGTGGTGGGTGGTGGAAAAGTATGGTAAAAAAACATCAAGCTGGTGGCTTTGACTGGACAAAGTCGTGTCCCTTTTTTAAGCGCATCACAAAAAAAGCTTGCGGCTTCAGTAATACAGTTAGTACCACCATCTTTACTTTTTTGACTCTTCCATTTGGAGGTCTTTACCTGAAGCTATTAAAATCCAAACTGTTTCAGGGAGGGCTGTGAATGACTGGATGACACTGATGAATGACTAATGATTTTTATTGGCGTCTCATACAGGCATTCAATTTTTATACTTATTGTGGATATTTTATTGCGTTAATGGGAATCTGGTTGAATCCAGTAGATACAAGGTAAGTAGATAGGCAGGTAGAGAGGTAGGTGATGGATGGATAGGTAGATATTTCTGCTACACATTTATCAGGACTGCAAATGTTGAGAAACTATGTACTCTTGATGGTGCACAACTATAATGACTATAATTTAAATACAACTACAAGGTATTTGATAGGAATGGAGAAATCAGAAAGACAGGGTACTTGTGTACAATACTTGCTCTTTCTAATCTGAGTCATGCTGTCATATTTCAACGTAAGCAGTGTAATGCAAAGCATGGAAAAAGAATGAGAAATAGTGAGAAAAAAATAATTAAAATCAGAGAGAAGAGAAAAAAAGGACATCAAAGTGAATCTAGTTTATAAATCATTTATTACACTTCCCAATACTTTTTTATAACTTGCAAGCCATTTCATAGATTACCTTTTGTTCTTTAGACTTGTCATTTCTCTTTTTTAAGCTCTCCTCAGTTTTTTCCAACCATGACATTTTCACTTTTCTCTTTATTTTAGACCCAAACATCATTTCTTCATACATTTGTTTGGTGATTTCATTCTCATTCATTCTCTTTGTATGACCAAGCCACCTCAATGTATTTCTTTCTTACTGATCACTCAACTAAATTTATTCCTCATTCGCGATCCTTCTTGTTCTATTACACTTAAGTATACAACCGGAGTAGCCCATTATCAGTGCATTCAACTTTTAAGGTCCTCCTGGCATTCCCAAGGCTCAGTTTTGTAAATTAACACTTTTGTCAGAAAGCCCTTAGATACACATATTCACTTTTTCTGACAAATATTCATTTCTTGTGACATACGGCATACTGCTCATTACCTTCCTGCCAATCCTTTAACACTTTAAAATTTCTCTATTCATTCTTTATTCATTTTTCCCTCTTTAGTAAACATTCTACCAGGGTTCAAAAAAATCTACTTGCTCTAATTTCTCATTCTGTATGTACAAATTATAATAGTTCATTCTGTTTTCTTTTTTGAGCACAAAGAACCATGGTCTTTGATAGATTAAGTTTCAAATTCATCCTTCATGTTAAATCACATCTAAAATTATTCTGAAAATCAGCTAAAAATCAAAGTCAAAATGATTTCAAAGTCTAAGTTTGGTGTGGAGTTCTTGCTATGAACAGTAACAGCTGAATGGCTTGATTCCTCTAACTGTGTGCAGTATTGCTCTATGCCGGCTTGAAACATAATACTACTAGCATTCCATGAACCTAACATTGTGTGCATGAGTGCCTTACTGCAGAAAATACATTACTTAAAAGCAAGAGTTAAATAATAATTTGTGTCCCAAGGGGGATGGGTGGGTGAGTGGGTTAATTTTATATTGCTCTCAGGGTACCCCTATCAAGAAAATGTTTTGATTGGCAAATTTATTAAAATATATAAACTGGTGGGATGAAAGGATTTCTGCACAAATATGAATAGGTATGGAGTGTGGGATTCTATCTTAATATTTCAATTGACCACAAGAGGTTGAGATTTCAACTATCCAGGTTTATGCTGGTTATCAAAATCCTTTTTTTCCTGCAACCATCTTTGTAGTTGTAAAAATTTTGGGAGCATATTTGACACTGTATAAAAAAAATGCCTGAAAAAATGAAACTTGTTGATGAGTGAACTGTGTAAATGGATTTCTAATTGCATTCAAACATAATGTTGATTTGCTCAGCCTCTATGTTGATAGGATTTGAAGTTCAGAGTCATAGAATCTAAAAATATAAAGCTCCCAAATTCCTGAGCTATTGTTTTAGAATTTCAATGTTTAATGCAACAGAAGGCAAAAAGAATAAAGGTAAACAACACAAGATAATCACACTAATTGTTTTAATTAAGGGTAATTTCATTTAAGTCTAAACCCAATTTAAGCATAGTCATGGCTACATCAACTTTTTGATATGTGATTTGATATATGATGCACATCTCTCAAAGACAACTGCTAGCCTTTGCTTAAAGTATGTTATGGATTATACAGTATATTCTTAATTTTCCATTTGTCCACAAAGGCATTAATGGTTGTATTCATGGTTCTCTCCTATATCCCCTTCAGAGGTTGACTGATTCAGTCAATTCCCATTGTGTTGACAATGACTTTTTGAGTTTCCAACAAGAATTGACTCCCAGATCTTATTGCACGGAAATTAGAATTCAAAACAAGATGATAACTCCTGTAAAGCCTGCCCATTCATAATCATGATCTAGCATGATTTTAAAAAGTTAGTCTTCTAAAATAAACAGAAAGGAGAAGTTGTACTACTGAACAGGAATGATAAAAGACAAATGATTGCATAATATATCATTACCTTTGAACTATATATAATGATTAGAGACAGCAAAACAGAGATATCAGTAAGAATTATGCTGAATAATCTACAGGTCATTTGTACAGATTGGCTTTGGTGTGGCAGTCATAGCTGAATCTTGAGTTCCTAGAAATCTGCAGCATATAAATGCAATACATTTCTATTATGTAAGAAATATAAAGACTGAGGGCCCAAACGAATGGCAGCCTGATCATTCCTTGACTACCCACGAGTGAGAGTCTATCATCTCAATAGGAAACATTTCATTTTCGAACAGCTGTTACCATTAAGGTAATGTTCAAGTTCATCTAAAACCTTTCTTTCTCTCCAAAGGACCAGCCTTGACTTCCAGGGCATCTGAGAAAAAGGCTTTCTTTCTTCAGTGAGATAGTCCTTCAAGTGCATCATATTGCCCTATCAAATAGCGAGAACCTTCAATCTTTCTTCCTAGAATGTTTTCAGTATTTTTGCTATCTCTATTGTTTTCCTTTGAACTCTTTCCAGTTTGTCTCTATCTTTTTTAAAGTACACTACGCAGAAGTTGCTAGAGAAAATCTATGGTAAGTAATGCATAATGAGGAGGACTATTATTTTTAATAGTCTGAAAGCTATCACTTTATGAATGCAACCAAAACACATGTTAGTTTTGGCTCCCTAATAATGTGGTTTATAATTGTTTGTATTTTTAGTAATTGACTGTATTGTATAATTACTTACATTCTCCTTGACCTTGGTCATAATATATATTCTCTTGTTCTTTCTTTATCTCTCTATCCCCATCTTTTTTCAAAGGAATGACTCACCAGAACAAAGTTTACGTAAGCAAATGAATAGAACAACTAGTCACAAATATATGTGTAACAAGGTGAGACTAGGATGCAATTATTGAGACTTCATTAGCCAAACATTAGCTCAGTGACTACATCTCAGAAGGATATAAACAGATATATAAGGGAATCAGTGATGCATATTTTAATGTATGCATCTATAAATCCCCTTATTAGTTTCTGCTAGGAAATAGCCAGTTGTTCCAATTGAATGTCTGCTTGATTATAGGTAAACCCAGGTTTGTTGTGCAGCATATGAAGTACCATAGAATCTGGTCTCTTCGTGATAAAAAAATATTTGTCCTCCCATTAATTTAGACAAAAAATGTTTTGTGAGGAAAAAATGTTACTGCACCTTGCTTTGACTTATGACAAGAATTAATAAGGTGAGTTAGTGACTTCCAAAAAAGACAGACTCTTGTTCCAATCCTAAATCCTCTCACATTCAGCTGTTTTCTGTTTTTAAGAGGATGGAAGAAACCAGCTAGTTCCTTTTTTTCTGTTTATAAATAGCAAACTCCATCCTCATTGACTGAAGGCTTCTCAGCTGGGAATCTGGAAGTGGTTTTGCTAAGTAACAACAAATAAAAAGGCATGGAGAAATAAAAAGCCACTGAAGTATTCAGCCTTTTTTTGTTTCCATGGATTCTTTGAAGGGAAACCAGCTAAAGAGGAAAATAATAGATGTACTGCTGCTGGGAAGTGCATAGCTTAACTTGGGCTTGCCGTACACAAGAAGTTCCCATTCATTCTACACCAATGAACTTCAATAAGCAGGTTTAATCTTGGCATTCTCAGTAATCTCCTAAAGAAAGTCTGGCTACTTCACAAATACTAGATTTCTATAGCTCTCCAGGTCCCAAACATATTATACCAAACTTTCACCAAACATGTTTTCCCAAAGAGCAAAAGTAACCATCTTGGCAAGAAGAAAACATCCAAAATTCTCATTAAAGCAACACCTTTATTAGAAGAATTGAAGTCCACAAAATAATGTGCAAGTTTTCAAGCTCTCAGTAATGCATCACTGGCAAAATGTCAATAAAGAAAAGGCTGGTGAGGTGGATGAGAACTAACTGACAAGGATCCAGGCTTGCTTTTAGAACAAACAGGATACTTATCCTGATGATTTCAGCTCAGTCTCTTGCTTTTCTCTAGCCTTTGGGAATAAGGCTGTCTCCAAATCTAAGGAGACCTGGGGAATTGTTCCTTCCTTTACCAACCGATTCGATTCTTGGAGATAAACTTCTTTTAAGCTTTGCAAAGCTTTTCTTTCAATTATCCACCACAATCCCCTAGAGCAAAGTTTACATTAGGGTAAATTTTAAATTCTGGAAAAAATTAATCATAGTGAAATCCAGCCACTTGGCCCTGATTGAAATGACACACCACGCATTCTTAGAGTAGGTTTTAATCTGGTCCTTGGCAGCTGTCCAAGAATGCAGGTGCTGATTCAACCCTATTTGGGTGTGCCTTAAGTACATCTTTCTTCTCCCCTTCCCCCCTCTCTCCCTCCCAGATGAGCTCAGAAATTCTGCTTTTGGTCAAACCCTAGGCTCCTTAAAGAAACCATTGCAAGGGTAGAGCCAAAGAGTGGAAGGCTTGGGAAGTATATAAATAAACCTGAGCTTTTGATCTTTTGCAGGTGTTGTCAAACAAGTCAAGAGGGTATCTTGATCAAAGTCCTACCCCTTTTTATGTGCATTGCAAACGAGCTTTTTTTTTTGGGGGGGGGGAGAGATTGCACAGATTCAGCACAGCTTACACATCTTGATCTTTGAATAGCTTGCCACTATTTCCCACTTCCTAGCATCAATCATCTCTTCTAGGTCATAAAAGATTAGATAGATAGATAGATAGATAGATAGATAGATAGATAGATAGATAGATAGATAGATAGATAGATAGACAGATAGACAGATAGACAGATAGACAGATAGATAGATAGACAGATAGATAGACAGATAGACAGATAGATAGATAGACAGATAGATAGATAGATAGATTGATAGATAGACAGATAGACAGATAGACAGATAGACAGATAGACAGATAGATATAGAATATAGACTGAGACAAAAAGACACACAATGGCTGACTCTTATTTTTTTTGAAATACAAAATCTAATGACTATCAGGTTATCTACATCCATTAGAGAAATGCATAGATTCCTTGATTGCTTGTCTGTTTTGTCCCCTTGTTTAATTGATTTAGCTACCTATTGCATGATTGAACTCAAAAAGGTCTACAGATTATCAAATGAACAGCAATGTTATGTTTGGGGTTTATTCGCCGAGAAATTTAGAAAAGTGTATGCTTGTGTGTATGAGGAAGCAGTGGTTGTACAATTTATAAGTTACAGACCTTTAGTGCTGTGCACAGCCAAATGGAAAACTAGAAGGAGAGTTATCTTCATTTATGTTCCTAATAACTGATCAGTCAATCTGTACAATTCTTCTATAAGCAGGGCAGAATACTGAAATACATAGTACACATAAGACAGCAATAGCAACCCTCCAGCAAAGATGTTCAGATTGCCTCCAGAAAACATCTGTAACATTGTGGAACAGTTTTGAAAGCACAATATGAATGGGAAGCATTACAGCTGCATGTTGCTTTTGTCTTTTTAAATGAAAGCTGAACATTTCAAAAAAGTTTCTGGAGTAACCCCAAGGTACGGAGCCCTATGTGGGCTTTCTCATACTGCTCCTACTCAAGGGTGCCTTTTGCTCAGGTACAAAGGTGTCAGTGCAATATCCTGCATCCATTTGTGATGGCATCGCTGTCCCACAGGTGGGGTGCTGTGCTTGCAGAGTGGCTATTTGCTGTGCAGCAGCAAACATTCATCCTCCTCATGTGACCTGTGAGAGCTGTTGTTACTCAGCAACCTTATCTGCAGAACAGTTAAGAATAAATATCATAGGGATTTCAGAGAACTAACTACAGTTTGACAAAGCTTTTTCATCTTGCATTCTGCTTGTGATTATTTTTAATGACTTAAAATCCATTGAGCTTCATGTCCAGGTAGTTCTTAACTATTAGGCTGTGAAAAATGAAATCTTTTCACTGTGTCAGTCAAGAATACCTTTCTGTCAAATGTAGTCTTGCAAAAGACCAGAGCAGCTACTTCTTAGCACGTGAATTATGCCAGTCAGAGGGGCATTGTTACTAAGCTGACTTGGCCAGATGAGCTTAGTGATTGCTGAGCTGTAAATGGAGTTTGGAAGTATTTGTCTTCTCCTTCTTAACAGAATAGCATAATAACAAAGTTGGAAGGGACCTTGGAGGTCTTCTTGATATTTACCCTGTGGTGTCAATAAAGGACAAAAAGTTATAGTGTTAGGCAAGGACCTTGATGTATAAACAATCTCTTTCGTCTTTTAGCAGCACTTGGCGACCTTGGAAAGAAGCCAGGGCCCTCACCTTTCTCGGATCCATCCTAAGCTGCCTTTTCATATTTTTCATTGGCCTGAGGTTATAGGCAATTCAGGTGTTGACTACATCCAATCACCTGACATTGCTTAGGGAATTGCTTCACTATCCATGACTCACCAAGGATATAATAGCCTTAGATCAGGGATGTCAAACTCGCAAGTCACGTGACATGTCACGACGTATCGTGACTTTTTTTCCATTGCCGGCAATGGGGTGGGCGCGGTTTCACCATGACGCATCCGGCCCGCGGACTGGCAGTTTGACACCCCTGCCTTAGATGGTCTTTTTTGCATTGTTTACTTTTTCCACTTGTGCTTCTTGGTAGCTCCTAAAGTCAAATACATGCATGCATCAAATCTGGGTAAATTAAAGTAATCAAATAAGCATCTGTAGACACGGGTTTAACAAATATATTTTTAAAAAATCACATTCCTGAGGATTGAATATAATAATAATAATAATAATAATAATAATAATAATAATAATAATAATAATAATAATAATAATAATAATAATAATAATAATAATAATAATAATAATAATAAAGTTGGAAGGGACCTTGGAGGTCATCGAGTCCAACCCCTGCTCAGGCAGGAAACCCTATACCATTTCGGACAAATGGCTGTCCAGTCTCTTCTTAAAAACTTCCAGTGTTGGAGCATTCACCACTTCTGGAGGCAGGTTGTTCCACTGGTTAATTGTTCTAACGGTCAGGAAGTTTCTCCTCAGTTCCAGGTTGCTTCTCTCCTTGACTAGTTTCCATCCATTACTTCTTGTCCTGCCCTCAGGCACCTTGGAGAATAGCTTGACTCCCTCTTCTTTGTGGCAACCCCTGAGATATTGGAATACTGCTATCATGTCACCCCTAGTCCTTCTTTTCATTAAACTTGACATACCCAATTCCAGCAAACGTTCCTGATATGCTTTAGCCAGTCCCCTAATCATCTTTGTTGCCCTTCTCTGCACTCTTTCTAGAGTCTCAACATCTTTTTTACATCGTGGTGACCAAAACTGGATGCAGTATTCCAAGTGTGGCCTTACCAAGGCATTGTAAAGTGGTATATGTACAATTGTAGTTCAGTAAATTCAGCACAATCATAGCAAATAGCAATATCCTAGTTTATGTTGCCAAAACTAAGTAGGTCCAATTTGGTACATGCTTAAGTGGGAGCACAACAAAATTCCAGGGCTGTAAATTAGACTAGGAAATTGGGGGGGGGGGAATCCAAGAAAACGGGGACAATGACAAATCCCTTCCATACTGTAGTCAGTGTAAGTAGCTATATAGTCACTACCAGTAAGTATTAGAATAAACTCAAGAGACTTTAAGTCCTACAATTGATCAAGAGTTTACTAGAGGCAATCTGGCTTGGGAGCCTCTACATCCTAGACCCAGCTCAATTAGTTGCTTCTTTTCACAATGCAACAGAGACAATTAGTCAAAGATGTTTTGCCCATTTCCAGGACCAGGCAGGCTTTTGAGTAATCAAGTCTTCTCAAGGATTTTTCAGGAAAACTACTTAACTTGAGTACTTTGCCAGCTTCTTTAATAGCAGGCAGCTAGAAGTTTGGAGGCCTATATGAAGCACAAAAAGCCTGGAATTATAAATTGCATGTGTAGACCTATCAGAGATCAAAAACATTCTCAAACTTCAGTAAAATCTGTGCTTCGTACTGGTTCTCTGAGCAGCCTATGGTTAATAATCTATGTTATAGACACAAGTTGATGTAGTAGTTGTGTTAGCTGTCCAAGAAGTCCACTGTAGCTTTGAATGTAGAGACCCCCTATAAATCTAGTTGCTCAGCCACAGTAATATTGGCTGAGCATTGGATATTCTGCATTCCAATGACAAAATTATTTCTCTTGGAGTTGCTACTGCAATCTGGATGACTTGAGAATTATAGATGTGCACCTATCATTTAAAAGCAACTGTTTGGTTAGAGAAAGAGACAAATTCAGGTTTTTCCTATAATTTATATAATTGGTAGAAAAAGAAGGATTTAGAGAGTTGCAAATAATTTGGGAGGAGATTCCTCACAACACACCACCTGGATCTGGGATTCCAGTGTTAAAACCATTGTAAGACCAAAGTCTATTTTGTATGCAGGCAACATATAATGCAAAAATGTATTTTTTTCTCAACTTGCAAGAGTAAGATCTAGCAAAAGATTTCTACATGCCAAGCAGATATTTTGCTTGCAAAGAGTTCATGGAAGAATTTTGTGCAAAGCTGCATACAGAGAATCTTTTCTGGACACATATGCTCTTTTCTAGCAAGTAATGTTGCATAAAGAAGAGAACATGAGCCAAATTAAGGCCCTTTACATAATTCAGAAATAAAATTAAATGGCTTAGCATTTAACTTTGCCTAGATTGTGCACTGATATGCCAAATTGCACAAACTACCTTTTCTTTCCCTCCTTCCTCACTAAAGTCTGGTCTCCATGTTTATGGAATCTCATAACTATGACTGTGGGCTCCTGGTATTGGTATACACTGCGGCTTCCATTTTTGGCACATTACACACAACAAATCATATAACATGGGATTGTAAACTGTAAGCATGTAGCCATGAGCTCATCGTTGTCTGCTTAGTTGTCTGTTGAATATTTCTGTGGGAAGATGGTCTGGAAAATACTATGCTGGACTTAGGGGGAAGTCAGAGCCTTATCTGACAAAATAAATATTTAGGGACTTAAAAACAGCAAAATTGATTGGATGGATTCACAATAAGATTTCAAGAAAATATAATCCTGTAACTCTGGTAGTTAATAGGTGAGGAAGACTCATATTACAGTTTATCTTCCTGTGCTGCTCAGTTGATTTGGTATTATACTAAGCTTTATGTTAACCAGCATTTAGCAAACTGACAACTCTAAACATATCTGTGAATCATGATTTATGTTCTCTTTGCCCATCTCAAGTGCCTAGAAGTTATTGTAAATTGCTCCATCTTGCCCAATTCTGGAAGACTCCTGCATTGACACACCTTATTATTACTGGTGTCAACACCAAGAGCCAGTGTAACCAAGAACACATTTGCCTGGAAACCTTGATGTTGCTTTTCTTTATCTTGTTGCCTTTCCCAAATGAGTGTGTTGCTAATGTTTTAATTGACAATTTCCCTCAGCTCCAGCCATGATCAATGAACTCCCAGCATTTTCCCAAGAAGCATTCCTGCTTCCTCACTGTCACACTGATACTTTTTGTCTCCAAAGAGATAACTGTAGCATCCTCTATTTAGCTGACATTTTACATTTTCTTTCTCGTCTGGGATATCTTAAAAGAGGCCTGGACAGAAACGGGGTATTTTGTAGGAAATTTTGTCCTGTGGATATATGCAATGCAGTCAATCACCAGTTAAAGATTTTCATCAATTCTGGACATTCATCTCTATGGTCTTGGGTCTTCAGGAGGCAGAATGACAACTCAGAGGTTTGTTTGTCAGTTAACACAAAATCAATTTGTTTCATCATGGTTTGTGACCTACTACACACAACTATTGCCACAACACATTTTAACCCCAATCAAACATTTGTTCATTTGAGCATCATGAAGAATTCATTGTTGCAAGTCACTAGTATGGTGTAACACGTGAACAGAGCCAATTATACGTCCCCAGGCATTTTCATGCATTTTCTCATTTCTATTCTTTTTTTTCTTAATGATGTACTTTTTGATGTACAAAAGAAATTGTGTTGACAGGATTGTGCCATTATCTTAATGGTCTTTCTTGTTTGTGTTTCCTTGGGGGGCAGGCGGAATCTTAAGAAAGCATCAAATCCTCTCCCAGCATTTTCCTCTGTAATTGGTACTAACAAGCTGCACTGAATATTTTTAAAGTGTATTAAAGAAGATTTGGCAAAGAGTATTTTTAGGTTTGTGGATTAACAAGCACTAACCTATCCCTCTTCTCTCCCCATTTGATCCTTAAGGATTTGCCTGAGTCATGGATTTCTTACTAGGCTTGTTAACTCTGTTATTTTTTTTTAAAGCCACTAGAATAAAGGAATCTTTGCAGAGAGCCATCATCAGGATTTAAGCCATGAATAGGCTGAACAATCTCCCTGACTCCCCTTGGGGGAGTCACCTTTGACCCCGCTGGGTCAGATGGCGATGCTTCTTTAGCCTCCTAAATGAAGAAAGATGAGGGCTCAAAACAAGCGCTTTCTCTGCCTTTGCAGATTCACTGAATCCAGTGACAAGCAAGATAAAAGGTGAGCTCTGTTGGCATTTTATTTTCACAGCTGTTTTTCCACAGCAGAGGGAGGAAGAGAAGATAAAGTAGAAAGAATACGAAAGGCTACAGAAACTGTTATTAGAAGGAAAGTGTAACCCCAAGGCCCAGCACTGGGTTCCTTACTCTGGGGCCTTCAAATCAAGTTGAACTATCCCACCTCAAGTGAATTAAGGAAGATGCATTCCAACACATCTGGAGATTGGGAGAGCTGCATTAACAAAAGCTTGCCTAGCCTTTTTGTATGATTCTAGAATCAGGTTCCAGCTGGGAATTTTCTTTGGCACAACACATAAAACAACCACGGAACTCAGAATGAAAAGGCGGCAGAGATTTCTTTTTACATTAAAGACTTTGGTCTTAATGCTTTCCAGTGGGATCATAGGAAGCTGCCTTTTACCAAGGCCACTAGTGTTGCTTGTGGCTTGTCAGGTTTTCAGACAGGATCTTTTGCCAGCAAACAATTAATGCCATGATTAGACCAGAACTTACCACCTCAGTTCCTACTTCCTACATTTACTACCAATCTCCACATTTTTTTCTAAAAACGAATGAGTGGCTAAAAACTGGTTTATTGAAGAATACACATGATGATGCAAGCAGCAAAGTTAATAATAAAATTCAGGAAATTGGTAAAATTGAATCTTAGGTGCAGTTACTGGCTGCAAGTTCATGTGCTAAATGGAACGATGACCTGAAACAAGCAATCTCAAAAGAGTGTAAATGGAGAAGATGACAATGAATATCTAAAAATGGGAGATGGTTTGCATGGAAAATCATTTGGCTCTAGCAGTTTACAATTTCCTTCTCTGTTAACTAGCAAATTTGAGCTAAGAGTTGTTATTTTGATAAAAGGAATCTAAAACAATTCAAATGCTGAATAAATACTTACTTTTGGATTCCTTGTTTAAATTTGCTATAAAATTTAGTATAATGTGGCCTTTAAAAATGTGGAGAATGGGAATACATACACAAATGCAACTACAATCATTTTATTTGCTGAAATATGTGTTCTTAAAGAAAAAAGGAGAAGTTTGTTGACCTGGGTGGTCCACACATTTTCCCAATGTTTATTTTTTTTTTAAAGAAACAAAGTTCTAATTATTTTTAATGCTCCTTGGGTTAGGGAAGGGTCTGTCCATATTTCCCTGGGACTAAGATGTGAGCTTGATGATCCTGTTGCATCAGGTCCTATCTGCTCGCTTTCCAAAAGCATCAGGTTGCACAGATGCTGGATTAGATAGGCTGTTGGTCTGATTTAGCAGAGAGCTTCTTAATCCCTCTGAATTCAATGGGGTTTGCTCTTGTGTAGACATGTATAGGATTGCACTGTGATTTACCAGGGACAAAGATTAAGAAAATGCAGCTAAGGATTTTTCTCCTTTTTTTAGAACTTGCATCAAGGAGGCCACTAGCTAAGAAGGAAGATTATGAAGAGTGGTTGTTGTGTAGATTAAGGAAAGGCTTTTTTCTTCCTTCAGGGGAAGTCAGCAAATTGCATGATGATGTCTAATGCTTTATCCAAGCAATCATCTCTGAAATCCCCTTGTCATGCAAAGCAGTCAACTGACTCCTCCATCAGTTGTGTCAATCGCTGGGTGAATGGACTTCAAAAATGCCCCCATTATGCATCAAGAGGCTTTTCAAGTGTAAGCAAGAAAGAGAAGGAGAATGCTTCCCCATTGTGGCTGGGAAGAGGCCAAATAGCTTGAGCAGCTCAGGCAGTTAATATGTATTGACTCATCAGTGAAATGAATGTAATAAAACATTAAATCTGGAGTAAAATAAGGATGCACTTTTAAGAAGAATCTTCAGTTGTCACACCTGGATGCATTTTCTTTTTAATGCCCAAGCTATTGAGAAAAAGAAGCTGTGAATATTATTTGATTCAGAGATCTATATAAAATACTTTCCACACTTCATTTGCAGTTTGTTTTCTATAAGGGCAACCAAGTGGGTCTACTGCAGAAAAGGTGTAGTTTTGTGGCACCTAAAAATATGTATAGTGGTTATGAGTGTTCATGAATGAATCTACAAAATTTTCTGCCATAAAAACATATTTTGACTTTCAGACATCATGAGACTTCATCTTTATCATTGTTCATGGGGAAAAAACATGTCCAAATTAAAATTATAGCAACTTAATATAATGCAGTGCATAAATTAAAATATAATGCCTCTAACTTTAGAAAAATACCAAAGAAGGAACTTTTATTTTAGATATGGTCTCTCTGTATCTTTGCGGCAGTCTATAGCAACTTTATCAAACTTTCTTGCTGCCAATCCAAAAAAAGAAGGGGATGATGCAGAAAGAAGGAAGAATGGATTTCATGTCATCCATAAGCATGCGCATAATTCAAAATAAAATAGTTTCTATAATAGCCATTTTGTTCTTCCGGTAGCAATAGCTATAGTATATAGAATAATCTATGTACTACCTTTTTTCCCCTTCATAGGTCACAATGTTCTTTCAGTTTTACGGAGTTTGAGATTTTTGTTAGTCATTGTTGTATGGCCCAACTTTTCAGATATACATGCTTGATTTTTATAGAGTCCTACAGAAACACTGGAATTTTCTCAGCCTTCTATATTTAACCCTGGCATAAACATACCCTAATATGTTTTTTTCTGCTGTTTTCCTATGTTGTTGTCTTTGTTTTGTTCTCAATCCATATGCAAGACAGACTTAAGGTGTCCTTACTTGTTTCAGTATTAAAGTTGTTTTCCCCTTTCCAAATATAGCCTCAAGATGCATAAAATCTATTAGGCTTTGCCACCCCATTAGCTTGGAGATAAGCCAAGAGACTGTAGTGACATGAAACAGGAAATAGAGGCAGGATAGGGATTGGCAAAGGGTCAAGCTGGTATTGTTTTCTGCTTACTCAAGGAAGGGAGTAACTTAGCAATAGGGAAAGGCCCATACAGTACTATGCTCTTTGGATTAATGAAAAGCTACCCATTTCTCAAATTCTTTCCAAACATGGCAGAGTGTTAAATAGTATAGTGACATTACTATACATTACTATTACTATACTAAATAGTAGGGCGACATTATTATACATTACAGGGTTGCCTTATCTGAACTGCAAAACATGAACATCCACTAGAAGGCAGCAGAGGGCTTTGTTTTTTAAAATATTTTTTTACTGCCATCCAATGGTTATCCAAACATATTAGCCCAAGCCACACAACCATCTTTTAGCCAGGTCTGACTATTTGATGGATACTGCAAACATACAGATCTATTCATGGGCAGGGATTACTCATATCAGAGAATTCTGAATAGGCAGAATATGTGTATGAATACCAGTATATCATTAGGTCAAGTGAGACAATCAACTCAAGTGGCAGATTATATAACAATAAATAACAACAACAACAACAACAAAAACAACAACAACAACAACAACAACAACAACAACAACAACAACAACAACAACAACAACAACAATAATAATAATAATAATAATAATAATAATAATAATAATAATAATAATAATAATAATAATAATAATAATAATAATAATAATAATAATAATAATAATAAAGTTGGAAGTGACCTTGGAGGTCATCTAGTCCAACCCCCTGCTCAGGCAGGAAACCCTATACCATTTCAGACAAATGGCTGTCCAGTCTCTTCTTAAAAACTTCCAGCATTGGAAGTTATTTGGAAGGGACTGTAACAATAGCCAGTCTCTCATTTTCATAGTTTTGATTGTCTTCCTTCATTGGAGTAAAGAACTGGATATCACACATAGTCTACTCCAAGGTCCCTTCCAACTCTATTATTCTATGTTCTATGCCCAGCTCTCACTAAAGAAACATTTGGATCTTTGGAGATGCTATCCCATCACGAAAGTTGAATTTCTATAGTTGAGTTTGTTTTTATAGGTGGAACTAGGTGAGTCCCATCTTTTCTCTGGCAGTCCTGCATAGTAAATGTTCCCCTCCCCCCATCCTTTAAATATTCTTGTGAAGGTAAAGAGAGAGGACCATCAGGAACTGCTAAATTAAGAAAGTTGTTGGAGGGTGATGGGAAGAGAAGACAAATATAGCAAGGAATAGAGGTGATCAAATAACACTTTTCTTTATTATTGCTCCACATTTCCTAAGTTGGAGCCCCCCTTCCCTTCCTCATCCTGCTTATTTGAAATAAATCAACACATGCATTTGTATAATAATTGAGATCAGCTGGTTTCATAGGTTTCCACGCCAAAGTCTGCTTACAAAGCCAGACTTGTTCTCTGCCATGTGTCATCTTGATTTTATTTCCCTGGCAAAAGGCTGATGTTTGTGCAAAGAGAAAAACATTGATGTTCTTACTACACCCCCCCCCCGCCCTGTATATTAAACTTCTTGGAGCAGTTTAATTAGCAGGTTTCCTAGAAGAGTAGTAATGTGGACTTAGTAGCTTGATGGGAAGTGCTTGGCATTTATTATATGGTTGTTCTTGGTTACAATAACTGTGGAACAAGACAGATGTGCGGCACACATATTGCATGTTAAACTGCTTGTTGAGGATTTTTTTGTTTTTAGCATATGTGATGTAGCTGCAGCTGGGTGGCTGAGAAAACCACAGGAGAGTTGAAATGTGATCATTCTCAAGCATGAAGTTAAGAAGTGCATCTGAGAGTTTCTACTGCTCTTTTTTTTTGGCAATGTTACTAAAAAACATTGGAAGATAAATCCAATTTCTATTCTAGCCAATCTACATAAAACAAAGACAATTTAAGACCCCTGTATAAAACTAACATCAAGGGTTTTACACAAACTGCTAGCTGCTGTCAAGGGGTCGTAAAAACAGAAGAATGAGCTTTTTTGGATCAGGCTGGAGATCCATCTAGCTCAGCATTTTACTTACTCTATCCCAGTAGCTCAACCAGATTAGGGAAAAGTTCACAAGCAGAAATTTTAATTATTAGATGCATGTACCATCTTTCCTTTCTTTTCTGAAGACCCTGCACATTTTATCTTGGCCTGGGGTTACCTAGTGGGTGTTATAGTTGTGTCACGATTTCAACTTGGGTCTCCTCGGTTCATTATTTAATGGTATTCAGCCTGATCCTAAAGGCTTTTACAGCCAACATGGCAATAACCATTTACAGCTTTATTTTCCTTTGATTTTTCTAATTTCCCCTTTAAACCAATCACACTTGTGGTTAAGTATGTGTTAGGTGAAGACCTCCTTCATTTGGTCTGCTCTCAAGTTCCTACTGATCAACTTCAGAGGAGAGCATTAGGTTCCCAGTTGGAGAGGGAGGGGTCTCCTTCTATCTTTACATTCTCCATTCTGCTTTAGTAATTCCTCTGCCTGTTATCTCTTTCACAGAAGAGACTTCCTTCCCTGCAGAACAATTAGAAGGCATGTTTGAAGGGAGAATTATACTAGGTACAGTGTGTGGGAATGCCTTTTCTAGTTCCAGGATTAGGGATTCTTGTGCTTCTTTCTACTTAAAAGAAACACTGGAAATTTTAAATCTCTGAACAGCTGAGAAGCTCCTGGTTGAGTTATTATTGTTTTCAGTTTAACCTACTTTAACCTAAAATATACAGAGAGATTAAGCAAATTAACATGGCACTAGTCTAACTAAGGTCATGACTGCTAGACTACAAGCTCCATCTGTGATTACTTCTAAATGCTGGTTTATTAAAACCAATAGTGGGAGGATGCTAATCCCCTATGTTGGTACTTTCCCTAGGCAGCTTTTAGGCCACTTTTGGAGCATAATGATGGACTATACAGATAGTCAAGCAAGACGGTCTAGCAAGGCCTTTTTCAAGTTCTTGCATATTGCCTTGAATGTCTTGTTTGTTTGCTTGTTTATCTGCAGGACTTATGCCACTTCAACGAATTGCCTCTGAGAAATGTGCAACTCCTCCTCAAATCCCTAATTTAGATTAAAACATAAGCAGTCAAAAAGTTAAAACCAAAAACATGATGTAAATAATAGGAATGAGTCAAATATCCCCAAACAAACAAACAAATAAACAAACAAGGAAGCCACCATTTAAAAAGTTGTTCATCTAGTTGGACGGTCATTATGATTGATGTAATAAGCAAATATTATAACTTCCATCAAAAATATTAGTTAATTTGATATAAGAAACAATGAAAGTCTAAATCTTCAAATTCTAATTATCCATCTTTATAATACTGTACTTACAGCATCAACAACAACAATTAGGGTCGTTACATATATCCTGACATGTGAGACCATAGATTTATAGGATGGTAAGGTCATATTCTTTTTTTGACCCCAATACTTTTCTTGATGGTATTATACTAAGCAAGTAATAGGCTAGATCATATCTCTTTTGGCCAGTGAAGTGGTAAAGCTTGAAGTGGGATCAGGTGCTCACTAGGTAGTTTAGATATGATCTAGCCTATTACTTGCTTAGTATAATTGTCACCATCTTACAGATCTGTTGTGAATAAGAGGAGACTTCCTATATACACTGCTTTGAGAGCCCAGAGGAAGAGTGGCTTATAAATGTAGTAATAATTACAGTAATGGTGGTATTGCTGCTGATGCTGATGATTATGGTAACAATAATTATTCTTATACTGTTCTTGGAAGTGCTTTTGATTTTTAGCCCCACTCTGAAAGTCTAATGAATCAGAAAAAGGAAATTTAGATGTTAAATAGTCAAGAACCATGGTTTTAGCATTTAACAGTCAATACACAGAGAACCTTTGCTTCCCTTGATCCCAAGAATGGCCCATTTCTTGGAGCATCCTTTAACTTCTTTGTCTTTAAAAGAATCTTAGAGTGAAAATGTTTCCTTTTTTTGCCAAACAGTCCTACTGTTTTATATGCAGATTTGTGAATTGGCAAGATAAAAAAGATTTTATTTGGTGTGAAATACTTGTAAACTAGAATCAGCTATTGTTTTAGCAGCCTTGTATGACAACAGTTAAATTATGAAGCAATCTTCTCTATGTTAAACTTAAGCACAGATATGAACAAACAACTCCCTTTAATGCAGCAAGTCACTTTACTTTGCTTTTCTTCCAACTCTTACTGATTCACAAAGGTTTAATTAGTTTTTCCTGCCCTGATACTTTCCAGATATGTTGATTTGGTCTGTAAAAGGTTATCTCTCAGTATATATGTATTTAAAATTTCATGTGACTTTTCTCCAATAGATTACTTACCTGGGGTTTTCTCAACACAAATCTATAGAGGGTTTATGCCATGTAAATTTCCTGAGGCATCCCAAAAGAACCCTGGAAAATATGGTTATAGTTTCATGGTCTCATATATTAATGCAACAGAATAAATATGGGTCTGGAGATCCCTATTTCCAAGTTATAGCGCTAGCCTTTGAATAAATTCAGTGATAGTTCAACAGTCTTATAATATACTATGCCCATATTCTCCTTATTTAGAATAGAATAGAGCTGGAAGGGACCTTGAAGGTCTTCTAGTCCAGCCCCCCACTCAAGCAGGAGAACCTATACCATCTCAGACAAGTGACTGTTCATCTCTTCTTAAAAACCTCCAGTGATGGAGCACCCACGATTTCTGAGGGCAAGCTGTTCCACTGGTTAATTGTCCCCACTGTCAGGAAGTTTCTCCTTAATTCCAGGTTGCTTCTCTCTTTGATCAGTTTCCAACTATTGTTTCTTGTCCTGCCCTCTGGTGCTTTGGAGAATAATTTGACTCCCTCTTCTTTGTGGCAGCCTCTCAAATACTGGAATACTGCTGTCATATTACCCCTATTTCTTCTTTTCTTTAAACTAGCCAAACCCAAGTCCTGCAGCCGTTCTTCATATGTTTTAGTCTCCAGGTTGGATCATCTTAGTTGCTCTTCTCTGAACATTTTCCAAGGTCTCAACATCTTTTTTGTAGTATGGTGACCAAAATCGGTTGCAGTATTCCAGGTGTGGTCTCACTAGGGTTTTATAAAGCAGTGATCTTGATTCTAAGTCTCTGTTTATGCAACCCAGGATTGTATTAGCTTTTTTGGCTGCTGCTGCACATTGCTGGCTCATAGTCAAGTGATCGTCCACTAGGACTCCAAGGTCCCTTTCACAGTTACTGTTTTTGAGCCATGTCTCACCTAATCTGTACTTATGTCTTTGATTTTTCCTGCCTAAATGTAAAACTTTGCTTTTCTCCACATTAAAACTCATTTTGTTGGATAGGGCCCCATTGCCCAGTTTGTCAAGATCTTTTTGAATCCTGAGCTTGTCTTCTGGGGTGTTGGCTATTCCTGCCAATTTAGTGTCATCTGCAAATTTGATGAGTTCCCCTTCTATTCCCTCATCTAAGTCATTGATGAAGATATTGAAGAATACTGGGCCTAAGACAGAGCCTTGTGGTACCCCCCTGATTACTTCTCTCCATTGAGTACGGTTTGTCAGCCAGCTATAAATCCATTTGGTGGTGATATTGTCTATTTCACCTTTTTCTAGCTTACCAAGCAGTAGATTGTGGTCTACTTTGTCGAATGCCTTACTGAAATCTAAGTATACTATGTCCACAGGGTTTCGCTGGTCTACTAATTTGGTCACTTGATCAAAGAATGAAATAAGATTAGTTTGGCATGATCTGTTTTTAACAAACCCGTGCTGGCTACCAGTCATAACTTTGTTTGCTTCTAGTTGTTCGCAGATCTGTTTTTTGATTATCTTTTCCAGGATCTTCCCAGGTATTGATGTTAGACTGATTGGTCTGTATTTCCTGGGTCTGTTTTTTCCCTTTCTTGAAGATGGGAACCACATCAGCCCTTTTCCAATCCTCAGGTACTTCCCCAGTGCTCCAGGATTTTTGAAAGATATGGTGCAATGTTTCTGAGATAACATTTGCCAGCTCCTTCAGAACTCTGGGATGTAATCTGTCTGGTCCTGCATAGAATCAAGGTCATGTGACATATTAGTACTGCTTTATAAAACCCTAATAAGACCACACCTGAAATACTGCAGCCAATTTTGGTCACTATATCACAAAAAAGATGTTGAGAGTTTGGAAAAAATTCAGAGAAGAGCAACTAAGATGATCAAAGGAGACTAAAACATATGAAGAACGGCTGCAGGACTTGGGTTTGGCTAGTCTAAAGAAAAGAATAGGGAAGACATGATAACAGTATTCCAGTATTTGAGGGGCTGCCACAAAGAAGAGGGGGTCACGTTATTCACCAAAGCACCAGAGGGCAGGACAAGAAACAATGGTTGGAAACTGATCAAAGCGAGAAGCAACCTGGAATTAAGGAGAAACTTCCTGACAGTGAGGACAATTAACCAGTGGAACAGCTTGCCTCCAGAAATTGTGGGTGCTCCATCACTGGAGATTTTTAAGAAGAGGCTAGATAGTCACTTGTCTGAGATGGTATAGGCTCTCCTGCTTGAGCAAGACCTTCAAGGTCCCTTCCAGCTCTATTCTATTCTAAAGGTGTTCTCTTACCATTTTCTTGCTTATTTTAAATTTTGTTTCTAGTTTGTCTTTTGCAGTATTTTTTGGTATGTTGTGCTATAATTTTTTTTACCTCAATTTCCCTTTGTTTGTGCATCCCATCCACTATGCAGAAATAACACAAAAGGGAGGTGGTTTTGCCCACTACTATCTTCATCACCATCCACATCCTCCAAAATATTGACTCAATCAATCAATTGATTTGATTATCTGAGGTGACTAAAAAGATGTCATAATTTACTGGCATGCTAAAATAGGACTGCAGTTTTAATATACATATACACCACACATATAAGTGACCATTTCCAAAGATGCATTGTATTCTTTGTGAGGCCCAACTGGAAATGTTTCTTTTAATGGATGGTTACTATAGAGGTTCGCATCTTTTACAAAGGTGTTTCCTTTTTTCTTTTGAATGACGATTTTCCCCCCTCATATGTAAATGTATGGAAATTTAATCACTGGTTATTACATTTATTTATTTTTTTGGGGAAAAAAGAGTGACAATTTTAGAAAAGACCACCACTACCATGGCTTCGCCAAAAGGACAAGGTGAAGGTTAGTAATATGCAGAAGAATACCAGCTATTGGATGCTTCCGTTTTCATCTAAGGCAGGGAGTGGTTGATGCACCCTGTTTGTTTTAAGGATGATAGCTGGAGAGCTGGCAGTGATCAAAGGCCCAAGCAGGACGAATATGCACAAAGGGAAATGGTTGGTTGGACTATGTGTTCTTTGAAACAATGCTCTCTTTTATTGTGTTAGGCAGTGTTCCACAAATTCTAAACCTGACAGGCAAACAGCTTCTTCCTCTCTGAGTTCCCTTTATGTCAGAAACCAAGGGAGTCACAACCCTAGGAAGACAATTTTCAAATCACAGGCAAGCAGACCAACACTTCCTCACATTCTTTGCAAGAGACAGCGAACAATATTGGAACAGTTCTGTTGACAGAGGCATTAATTTTAGACCCATTATTCTTTCACCTTGTGTATGTGTGCATAGGGCTGGGTATGTTAATATTTGCTATAAGTCACATCTTTGCTTTATAAGCACTCCTGTCTTCCTATTTCTTGTTTTTTGGCAAATTTGCTAAATGGGAAGGTTTTTGCAATTATTTTTTGAGGAAATTACAGTTTTTCTTCTTAGGGAGAATGCTACATATTTAGGACATGATCCATTTTTTTTCTCACTGTAGTTAAGGAGAGAACTGGTACCACAGGGCTCAGTTGCTATCCCTCTCTCCCTATCCTTGACTGGTCATTAGCTACCCATTTGCACAAGTATTTTGCCATTTACAGTACACACCCAGCTATCCTTTTGTTCCCCCCTTCTCCAATGAAAATGTGTACACTTCAACAATGACTGCAGGGTGCTTATGTTGGAGAAAGTGCTTTTCTCTTTAAAACCCGGACCCACATATGTTACTTACAAGCTAAAGAGAAGTAATCTGAAAGCCAGATGCTTAGGGCAGGAAGGGATGCCTGCATAAGGAAAGAGATTGCCTTTTTTTGCAAATGTTTGTTGGGAGACCTTATTATATATGTGAAACTGAGAAGGAAAGAATTTGTCAGATGCTTTTTGGGGCAAAATGGCAAATGTTGATCTCTTAAGGAAGTAGTTGTAATGTATTCAAAGGAACTAATCAGAGAACATACTTCATTTTCTGTACTCCAGTCCTATCTTCTTAAGATTGATAAATGACGGGTATGGATTTCTGTTGTTCACAGATTTACTGCAAGAATGAGGCCTTGAAATTACAAAGAGAGGCATTTCATTCCCAGAACTGTCCTACTCCCTTCATATTAATGATGGCAGTGAGACACAACCTCTCTATGTTGGGTCATACTTAACATTTTAACAATAGGGTAAAGAGCTCACAATGCAATGGAAAAAGCCAAAACATTCTTGTATGTAATGTGCAAGTAGCAAATATTCTTCCCCTGTGTCAGTATAAGAGCAATAATCTCACCACCAAGCACTATAGTGTAGCTGATAGCTACAACAGAATCTCTCTGTTAGGTGAAGTATCTATCCCATCCCCAAGTTCCAATGGGCTAGTCCAAGAGATCAATTGGAGGCCATGACACAATGGTAATGTTCTTACTAATCTTATTCATGCAATGAGAGTGGGATTGTACTTCTTATCCAGCATATTGATATCACAGTGCTCATAATACCTTCATTCTTACTGGCCATGTTACCACTGATGACCATATAGTAGGAACTAGTTACTCTACTGCTAAACATAAAAGAATAACAGAATTGGAAGGGACCTTAGAGTTCTTCTAGTCCAACTGCTTGCTCAAGCAGGAGACCCTATACAATTTCAGACAAACGGCTGTCCAATCTCTTCTTAAAAATCTCTAGTGATGGAGCACCAACAATTTCTGAAGGCAAGCCATTCGAATGATTAATTGTTCTGTCAGGAAATTTCTCCTTATTTCTAGGTTAGAACTTTCCTTGACTATTTTCCGTTCATTGTTTCTTGTCCTGCCTTCAGGTGCTTTGGAGAATAGGTCGACCCCCCTCTTCTTTGTGGCAACCTCTGAGATATTGGAAAACTACTATCATGTCACCCCTAGTCCTTTTTTTTCATTAGATTAGACATAGCCAATTCCTACAACCGTTCTTCATATGTTTTAGCCTCCAGTCCCTAATCATCTTTGTTGCTCTTCTAGAGTCTCAAAATCTTTTTATATTGTAGCGACCAAAACTGGATGCAATATTCCAAGTGTGGCCTTACCAAGGCATTATAAAGTATTAATACTTAACATGATCTTGATTCTATCCCTCTGTTAATGCAGCCTAGGACTGTGTTGGCTTTTCTGGCAGCTGCAGCACCCTGCTGGCTCATATTTAAGTGATTATTCACTAGGGTTCCTATATCGTTCTCAGTTACTACTATTGAGCCAGGTACTACCTATTCTATCATAGTCATTGGGTCCTTGGCCAGCAATGAGTGCTATCTCTGCATTCATTGAATAGGTATTAGACATACTTAATGTTAAAGTATCAAGTGAAATTTATTTGTAATTGGAACAGGGAGGAGGGTTTTTGAAAATACCTCCAAATGGTATCATAAGTATTTTATGTGAAAAACACATTTTTTTCAGAGTTCTGGCATCCACATTTAAACTTGGCTACTGTATTTCTAGGGTTTTTTTTTTAATGGTCCACAACATGCAATGTTGCTTGCTCCACAACTCTTTTGGCTTGTTGTAATATTGTTGTAATCAGACAAGATTGAATGGAAGAAAAAAATATCCCAAACATTAGTGCTTTAATGAGGTGAAAAGGACAGTGAAAGAAAACTCAGTGTTAAAGATTTCTGTCATCAACTCATAGTTGACACTAGCCAGGTCCAGGGCTTCCATTGCCCTCCCCATCCCTTCTGTATGATAAGCACTTCCAGATCCTGTCCTGGCTTTGGCTACCATATTTATCATGATTCAGAGTTTTTACTGCTGATAATGCTTTGGTGAAGTCCCAGAGAATTTTATTTGCTTAACCTTAATGCTCTGGAAAAACAGTTGGCTACTTTTGAAACTTTCAGGCTCTCACTCTTAAAAGTGTTGAAAGGAATAACTTTAAATCAGAGCTTTTATTGCAATTTTAAACTACAAATAGATGCCCTGGTTCTCAAGGTATCAACATCAAAGGGGCCAGAGAGTCTGGACTATGTTATCGCTGAATTGGCTGTTCACCATTAATCAGCTTATAAATCCCTCAGTATTAAGTGGGCTATTTTACTGCTTAGATGGATGTTCACTCAACTTGCTGTTTGATAAACAGGGAACTGCTGATAGCACTTGTGGCCTTCAGCAGACCTGCAGTCATTTCAAGAGGGGAGTATGTGTTCTCTCCCTTATTGGATATAATACAGGAGACACAAACTTTGTGGGTTTGGTGGGCACACTTTGAATTTTGAAAGTATGCTGTAGGCACTCACACAATAAGTGCCATCATGGACATGATTGACCTGTCAGCAGATGGCAAACTGGAGAGGCTGCCTTTCACAAACTTCTCTAATACACACTTCTAATTTAGCATTTGTTTTCTCTTTTTCTGAGCAGGAGGGCACCATCCCAAACCAATCACTGATTTGCAGCCATCACCATTTTCATTTTCTGAGTTCTATTTTTCTTTTTTTAAAATAAAGAAAATCAAGAGAGAGAAGGAGAAGGAGCTGGGCAGGAGCTTAAGAAATATTGGCTGCATATTCTAGCCCCCATGGTGATGGGACAAGGGGCAGGGAAAGAGACATGCTAGACCCTCAGCTTTAATCAACAATATCTCATCCCCTTACACATTTTTATTCCCATGTGCAAATATGCCACCAATTATTTATGAAATAATTTTTGATAAAATAATTTCCTGAATTTTCTATAAAAAGATGACTACCCCCCAATCAACCAAAAGTTTTATGATCAGATAGGGAATTGAATCTTAGGGAATGTTGATAAGACATCTTTGGATTGCTTTAGAAATAGGTCCAACACTTCTTTCACTGCTGTCTGTTTAATAGTTGAGGCAATCTGTTTGTGGTTCAGAGCTGCAGGAAAGGCAATGCACTGCAAAGGTTGGGGGTGGGTCCTTTTCCCATTAGTGGGAAGTGTTGCCTCACTCTGCTTCCTGGACTCTCAAAATGATTATCCTCCTCTATGTTTATCCCCTTCTTCCTGTAAGGGTAATAATGCCTCTTTCTCTCTCTCCCTCATTTCTGATACCATAAAGCAGTGTTTCTCAACCTTGGCTGCTTAAAGATGTTTGGACTGAGGAATTTTGGGAGTTGAAGTTTAAACATCTTTAAGTGACCAAGGATAAGAAACAGCCATAGAGTATGCTGTCATTTCATTATGACAATTTGCAATAATTTTTCAGTTTATATAGATGAATTGAATCTTTGTGGCTAAGAAACTTTATCTTATAGCAAGTGCTCTGTTTCCCCCCCCCCTGGAAACCATCAGATAAATGTATTCAGAAAATATTGAAAATGTGAATGGGAAGATTTGAAATTTATGTCCTTTTTATATGAAGTGGAGTTTACTTTTTGTTGATATTGTTGTTCCAGGATCTAATGCAGTTCAGAAGAAAGGACAGCGACTGGATGATATGCTTATGGCTCTGTTTCAAGTTGCTTTTTAGGAATTGAATTTTCAAATTGGTCTAACAGGGAATTGTTCTTAGTCTTCTCAATCCTGGTTCATCACTCTTAATACTACATCACATATGTGCCATTGCATGTCTTCTCACTTACCACTTACTGTTTTAAAAATGGGCTTTGAGAAGTAAAATGTGAAGTGCATATTGATAAAATTTGATTGCATCTTCAAGTATATGTAATATCTTACTTCATACATAAAAAGAGGCTGAGCTTTGATTACATTGTTATGGCTTTGAGCTTTTTCTCTATGCCCTTTGAGCATCCCTGATCAGAACATACTAGAGCAGCGCCCCCCAATCTTTTGGACACCAGGGACCGGTTCCATGGAGAAAGGTTTTTCCGTGGACCGGAGGGGGCGTGGTTTTGCGTTCTGCCTGCATCCCATGGATGGGGCTTTGCTTGTTTGTGAGGCCTGGTTGCAGGCATGCTCTAGATCCCTGTACTAGAGTACAACTCTTGTCAGGCTTGTATTCACTGGAAACACTGGTTTGATCTGTGTCATCTGTGATATAGACTTTCTTTGAATTTTCATAACTTTATGTTCTTTTGGGGGGCTCTTTTCCTGTGACATTGCTGTCCTTATGAAATGTTCCAATGCCCAAAGAAGTCCTTCATTGTTTTATCTACTATTAAGCCGGCTGGAACTCTTTGGCCAAAAAAAAAAAAGTAAATGGCTGTGGGAAATCACTGCTCCCGTTACTAAACAGGAACAAGGTTGAACAACAGCCTTCCTGCTTTCTATTGTTAGGGAGACCATTAAAAGATGGAAAGCAAAGCAGCGCCAAGAGAATGCACTGCAGCATTTCTGTCATTTTCGTTCTCTTCCTCCTTAATTGTTACAGGAATTATTAAAATGCAGATAGCTGTCTACTGAAAGTCAAAATTGCCTGTTACATATCTGTTTACATATCTGTTTACTACATAGGCAAAACTTAGTTTCACAAGCAGTGATTTGTTTTCTATTTCCATGGAGGGGAATGCATGTATAATATATTTTATATGAAGTATGAGGTAATTATTTTTTCTATTGCAAATATTTATTAGGTACATCTAATGTTTAGAGTACAGGTAGTCCTCAAGATACAGCCATAATGGAGCCTGACCATAACATCTTGTGGTGATATCTGTTAAGAGAGAAGGCCTCGCTTAACGACCCCCCCATGCTCTCTGATGTGGCCATTGAAAATTATGCTTAGCTTGCCGAATGCCTGCCAACCACCTTTAACACACCGTTCAATTTCCTTTATTGTATCACCTTCCATTGAGATCCGCTGGCCATGTAGAATCTGAACAATAAACAAATGTCTTTTATATAAATACCTTATGTCCAACTGACAAAATATTACAGTTATTCTATTTCTGGTTTGTGCATAACCAGAATATTTTTCTTATTACTGACTAAAGATATCTGATGATTATTAAATGGCCCAAGGCATCATCTTCATGTAACTTATTTTTAGTTCCTATTGCCCAAATACTGTGAATGTTTCCTTATTTTTTAAAGCATGTTAAAATTTTTAGTGCTAAATTAAATATTAAAGGAGATAAGGAACATCTTCAGCAAGTTTAATTAATAATTAATACATTACTTAAACAAAGAATTAGAATAATAAGTGTTCACCCAAGAAATGAACTATGCTAGAAATCTCTTTATTTATCATAACGTACTTCAGAAATCTATTTCTGACAAAGTCAGTATAGCAATTTTATTATCATCAGAACATAATCCTAAAACATCTACCAATCATCTACCAAAGGCTTGATGTCCTTTGATAAAATCAGATTGTGTTGGTAAATTATTGACAGTAACACCTTTTGTAACCCTCATGCAGGAGTAGCTGTCAAAATCCTGACATCTCTATTTAACAAGAAAATTGGATAACTCACACAATTCATATGAGCCTTTGCTGTTTCCAAAACATTATATAAATTTAATATATTATATGAGTAGGATCCATTTTCAAAAATCCCATTCATTCATTCATTCATTCATTCATTCATTCATTCATTCATTCATTCATTCATTCATTCATTCATATAATTTATATGATGTCCCAACTCATGACTAAGTGGTTTATATATAATTAAAAGCATAAAACAAAAGATTCAAAAACAGAACAGCCACTCAGCATAGAATATGATATAGCTCATATAACATTACCAACATAGATCCCATGCTATTATTATATTTTTTATATCTCTCAATAGGAATTCTCTTAGTCTCAGGGGTTTTTCTAAATTTCATTGCTTCTATAGTGTAAAATATCTCTTACAAAATTAGAGTGTCAGCTAAATATTTGGAAAGGGCATCAAAGATGTGGTGAAAGTTATCTATTTGCTCAATAGGTATCTACATTTGCAGAGCATTAACTGAGTAACATTTCATAAACTGAGAATTAGTTAATTTATGGTCCACATATAATTTCTCTAAATATTGCTGTTTTAGTTGTTTCAGAAAAGAAACCAACAATTTATTGGTGTTTTCACAGTATATCTGCTTAATAGAGGCCAAAAATTGCAGGATATAAAAAATGTTTATCATCTGTTGTCTGGCCATGAGATCCATTTGATTAAAATTGTTTATGTTTTTTAAACAAACCTTGGAGACAAGTAAGAAAAAATATTTCTAGGGTATTTGCTGAATCACTGCATGTTCAGGTCTCTAAATAATTTCCACCATCACAGTGCTATGAAAAGATCTCACTTTTATAGGCATTGAAACAGCTGTATCTATAAAATCTCCATACTCCAATTTGATGAATTCCTTTAAGCATGCCTCCATAGAAAACATAAGCAACTATTTATCCTCTGCATGAGAAAAGTTCAAGACTCAAAATTTTTTGTGTCATGCTTGATTTTGCAGGCTATCACTCCTTTTTCCATGTTATGTCAAGCTCTTCTAGGCCTTTATTTTTTTCATATAATTCCATTTTTTTAATCTTCTATATTTTTCTAGACATCAATATACTGTATATTAAAAAGTCAACATCCTTACAACTTTTCATTTAATTCAAAGACTGAATGTACCTAACATGCTACTGTAGGCTAAAGGGTATCTGTTTAGAGTAACACATTATTATTTTTTGCTATAGCAAACTGACCCCATGAATAAATATGGTCTAAATAAGTCAGAAAAAAAGTCTACAGTTGTTTGTATAAAAAATAAATATATGGAAAAGGTGTGCCTTTAGGGGGAGGAGGGAGAAAAATAATAAATGAACTCTATCATTCAACCACAGGTGAATCAAGAAAGGTGGGTCCATTTGCCCAGTAATTTATTGATTTCCTGATTAGACCAAACCCATATCATCAGAGATAAAACAATTTCCTTAGTGGACAAAACAATAATTAATCAAATGATGTCTTAGCATATCTGAACCAACTCAAACAGTCTTAACTTGTCGTCTAATGATTCTGTTACATTTGATGATGCCACCGCACTCTATCAGTGATCCTTCCCCCATTTCCATGGAATGAACTGAGCATCCATAAGAAAAGATCTGTGTCTTCCTCAGAATGTTATTTTCTGTACAAATAAATGGATTTGAAATGGCTAAGTTTGGTGTTATTTCAGAATGTTTTTTTAAATGTAATTATAGTTGTGGAAACTCAGCACTCCATAACAAAAAAAATTGTATGCAAATAATGACTGATTCCTTTTTTGTTAACCACATTTCTGCAAGTGAAAATATTTCTAAAGCAGCTTGATTCCAGTGTCAGTGATACTGCCAAAACATAAAGATCTTAACCCTGGGTTTGTGGGTTAACTGGTATTTCAGAGAATGCTTAATAAAATTGATTACAATCACTCTTCTGTTAAAGATGCAACTGAAGATAATTGATTCATATGATGTGATCTGTTTTATTATTGTCACATTTTGGTTTGAGATTGACAGAATTATTAATCTGACTCTGGATCAATCACTGTGTGTTAAAATCCATATATTCTTCTAGATCAGGCATGTCAAACTTGCGACATCACGTGATGTCGCACAACGTATCGGGACTTTTTGCTGGCAATGGGGTGGGCGCGGTTTAGGTGTGATGCATCTGGCCCATGGGCCAGCAGTTTGACATGCCTGTTCTAGATTATATCTGTAGTATTTGGAATATAGCAAGGTATCAGTGGCATGGGGTTTGATTAAAAGAATTATATGATACTAGATTGAGAAATGCACACTAATTAGCAGTAATGGTTTACTGGCTTACTGGCTTACTGGTTTACTGGTTTACTGGCTAAAAGGAAGACTTTTGCCTAATATGATCAATGTTTTGGAGGGATTTTTGTTTTTAGCAGAATTTTCTAGAGCCTTACTCTTCTTTCTTTATCTTATTTTGTCTTTTAAAATTATTTTGGTTATACTTGCAGATACATTATTTTAGCAAAATGTTTATGTGCTTAAGCACATTTTCCTTTTGTTAATTACTTTAGTGTAATAAAATTATTGAAACAATGCAGAATGGATTGTTTTCAACACAAAATGTACAACAGGAATAATCTATTTCTCATGTATAATAGGAAGAGTTTGCCAACAAGAAATGACTTCATTCTTTAGAAGATAAAAAGAGCAGGTAGATCTTTCTGTTTGACTGCTGGCATTGATATTTACAAAGGGATTTTATACAAATGTGCCAATTAGGAACATTTCACTATTTCCTCAGTATGAAGTCATTCCCTTTGAACGGGGAAAAACATTGCAGCTAATAATATTTACAGCATTGGGACAGAAGTTTAGCTTAATGAACCATGTTTTATTCCTAGACCACAAATAAAGAGACTGAAAGTTGTGACTAAGAACTATTTGTACATTTTTATTACTGTTGTTGAATAATCATTTCAAAAGAACCTTCCCAGGGAGAGAATATGTTGGTTCAAGAAATTTGTGTGTTCAGAATCCTGGTGGCCTTTCATAAGCTTGTATTCAGTGCCCATTGAAACTATGACTAATGTAATGTTGGTATTTAAGAAAGATAAGAATCCTTATCACAACATTGTTTTATTTCAGAAGCAAAGTATTGGTTACAGCAGACAAACAATGCATGAAATTAAAACTTTAAAGCATAACTTTCATGTCCAGTGGTGTTAGATCAATACAACACAATACAATATTCTAATTTGTTTATTGGGAAAACTACTACTGTTACTGTTGTATTATGATTGAGAAGAGAAACATGGGCTACTCTGCTACGTCATTTGATATGGAAGCCAGAAACCTACGTAATTATTTCAGGACTTCAGAGAAGGAACAATCTGTGTTACTGGGCAAAGCAATAGACAGTTACCCCAATATCATCTGGGGGTAAGACGATCCAAAAAAGGGCCTTCTTATTTTTCCTAGAACTGGGCTGAAATAAGAGGCTCTGGAGAAAATATAAAAATTCAGGTGTCAGGAGGTTGAGTCTGACTGGCTGCAGCCTATCACAGTAATCTGTTACTAACGTATTCTCAGAAGAACCTGCCAAAGAGGTATTTATTTGAATTTATTAGCCACCCAACTCCCTTGACTCTCTCCTCTCTGTTTGTATAACACCACTTCACAAGCCATAGTATTAAAATACCATCTTCATTCAGGGAGAGAGAAGGAAAAAAAAAACCCCTTCTCACACCCACCTCAAAATCCATCAGTTTTACAACTCAAGGAGGAGCACATGATCTGTCAGTTGGGAAACCTTCTCCAAAATTTTTAGCCACTCTCTCAGCTAGATTATTTATAGAACAGAACTGTTTTATATAGGGCCTGTCCTTTGAAAAGCAAATTGGATGACTCATCCATTTGTATAAAACTGACTGAGGGCTCTTTTCAAAAGGTAAACACCACTGAGCATCCTTGACTATACTTTTGGAAGAGTGCTTGCTCAGGTATTGTCATCCTGTTACTCAGACTCCTTGCAATCTACGAGGAGACAAGACAATGAAAAACAAACTCTTTTTACAACCAGAGGTCAGAATCTTAAAAAAAAAACCCACCCTAACATTAAAATTGCTCTGAAAAAAAGAAACCTCAGTCACTGAATAACAGTCGTTTTGGCCTGAAAATATTCTGGCTTTTCTGTGAATGCCCAAATTCACCACATATCCATGTCTTGCATCACAAAACTGGCAGGAAGCAGGAACTTTCCTGCATGCAACTGAGAAGATGAAAAAGGGAGATATTAATGAATGGAAATGGGGCTATGTAGGAAACAGTATCATTTAAAAAAACCAAAAACAGACCTTTTAAGGTGTAGAGAGAACGTGCAAATAGGTACATTCTCTGCAAAACCTATCAAAATAGCTTTTGTGCTTTGGTGGATGTTAGATGCTGACCAAGGCTGTAGCTAAAGACAGAACCCCTTTTGTTCTGCTCTATCCTGCTGAGGGACACCTGCTTAACCTCTGAATGTGCCTTATGTTGCATTGGACAATCAAAGGACTGGGCAGTTTTTCAGAGTATTGAGTGAAGAGTTATTCAAATACTGAAACCTAACACTCCCTAGACAGCCATTCATCAGGGATGTCCTTAATCTGGATTCTTTTATTGATTAAGTGTCTTCCAATTCCATAATTCTGTTTTTTTTTAATCTGGAGATGGCTGGGTTTTAGTATGCTTCCTTATCCATTAATTAATGGATCTATGAGTGGGTAAATACATTTTATATAAGCTTCATGTTAAGCCAGCTTTCCAATCTGCAACTCCCAATTAGTCAACCAACCAACCAATTAGAATAGAGCTGGAAGGGACCTTGGAGGTCTTCTAGTCCAACCCCCTGCTCAAGCAGGAGACCCCATTCCCAGAATTCCTGGCCAGCCTGTTCTAGAGCCCTACATGATTGCAGCTTCAAACAGCTGGTCCTGGAACACTAGATTAAATCCTAAATGGTAAGGTTCTGCCATAACTTGGATTTGAACAGGAAAATGTGATTTAACATGTGTGTGGGCTTATACAGTAGGATAAGATAAGATAACCTTTATTGTCATTTTTTACTGTGGGCACAACGACACACATCAAAAATGAAATTTAGTTGCCTGCTCTCAAAGTGAACACATACAAGACACACCCCTAAACATACTATATATAACATATACATACTATATACAACATCTGTATAGACCTACACCCCTACATATACATAACATACAAATATTAAACACTGTCCATCTTGAATATACAATGGAAGGAGGAAGCTTGAGAGTTCACAAGGTTTATACTGTATGGAATGAAACTGTGGCTGAATCTGGATGTTCTGCTTCGGATACCACAGAGGCTCCTCCCAGAAGGTAACAAGGAAAACAGGTTATGAAGAGGATGGGTAGTGTCCCAGACAATCTTACGGACCCTTCTCAAGCAACGCTTCTGTGCTATATCCTGGATGGGAGGGAGGGAACTGCCAATGATCTTTTCAGCCATCCTCACCACTCTCTGCACCGCCTTCCTGTCTGAAGCAGTGATGCTTCCAAACCAGACTGTGATGCTGTATGACAGGATGCTCTCGATCGTCCCCCTGTAGAAAGTGGTAAGGATAGGGGAAGGAAGATGTGCTTTTCTCATGCAACGCAGAAAATGCAGGCACTTCTGTGCCCGCTTCACCAGTTTCTCACTGTTGAGCGACCAAGCCAGCCTACTTGTTAACTGCACACCCAGGAATTTGATGCTGGTAACCATTTCCACAGGTGAATCATTAATGCACAGAGAAGTGTGGCTGTGCCTGCCTTTTCTGAAATCGACAATGATCTCTTTGGTTTTTCCGGTATTTAAAACTAGGCTGTTCTCCTTACACCAGTTCACCAACCCCTCCACCTCCTTGCAGTAAGCACCCTCATTGTCATCATGAATAAGGCCCAGTACAGACCATCTGTCAGCATCTTCTCAAATCAAACATAACTTTTGTTTTTTAGATTGCACAGCAGCCAGGAAAAGATGCAGCTTCTTTAAGGAGTTGCTGACAACTGCTCTGTGAATGTTCTCATGTACCCTGAATCACCTTTTCCCTTTCAAATTTGGATGGATGTATAGCCCTACTAAAAGGTGAGTGTAATCTGGTGCGAGATATAAGAGTTGTGAAATGAAAAGGAAACAATGACTATACTGTTATCAAATTTAGCATATATGCAATTAGGAAAAGGCCAGTAGGGCTGAACACAGTAACAAAACAGGAAACATGTGACTAAACATGAAGGAACTGATGAAAGAAACAAAGAAGGCAAGGAAAAGTTAGACCAAATCATAATGCTGGAAATTGTTTAAAATGACAATAATTAAAGCTCAGCTAGAATGTATTTTACAATGTAAGAAAGGGTCAACTGAGTCCAAGACAAGGCAATCATGGTTCTCTTGTAGAGTCCAGGAAGCTGTAAAAGTTAAGAAGCCTTCCTTGAGGAAATGGAAAGCCTGTCCTAAGAGAAACAAAAACAAGTCCTGGCACAAAACGAGAAGGTGATAAATAAGATGGAAGAAAAAAAGATCATGTGGCAAAAAATATTAAGGGAAATAATAAGTACTTTTTAAAATATATTCAATGCAGAAAAACAACCAGGAAGTAGTTTTGACAGCAAAGGCATGAAAAGGATAAAAAGAACACGGAAATTGCAGAAAAGTTCTTTGCAATTTTCTTTATGAGAGAAGATATGAGACTGAACATTCAGCCTGTTTCTGAATAAGAAATTGAGATTACTAAATAAAATTGATTTCATAGGCAAAGATATTCTGGGATATTTTAAGAGACTGCATATAGTAACAAATTGCCAGGTCTTGATGGCATCCACCTGAGAGGTCTTGAGAGACTCAAATGAAAAATTTCTGGCCTCCAAGGAAAAGTAAATAATTCACCCTTTAAAAATGGTTTGGACTGTATGGTAGCCAATGTGACACCAACTTTTAAAAAGAAACCCAGTGGAAAACCAGAACATTATAATTTAATATGGAGCCAGTCAAATTAGTGGAAACAATAATCAAACAAAATAAAAATAAACATTTAGAGGAATAAGCTTTGCTGAAAGAAAATCAGCATGCATTCTGTAAAGATGAAATCTGCTTCCCTCTCCTATTTTTTTTAAGTGCTGCAGGCACATAGATGAACATAGTGGTCATATAGGATAAGAGAATCTGTCCTTATATGGATTGCTAAATAGTTAAAAAAAAAAAAGCAAAAAGTAGGAATAAATAAGACAATTTTCTCCATTGAGGAAAGTAAAAAGTGGAATCCTCAAAAATCTGTTATGGGTCCAAAACTATTTCTTCACTGATTCCTAACTTAGGAGAAAATAACTAGGTGATCATCTACTTTTAAAATATAGAGGGAAGAGGGAGTCAAGCTATTTTCCAAGACGCCTGAAGGCAGGACAAGAAGCAACGGATGGAAACTAATCAAGGAGAGAAGCAACCTAGAACTAAGGAGAAACTTCCTGATAGTTAGAACAATTAACCAGTGGAACAACCTGCCTCCAGAAGCGGTGAATGCTCCAACACTCTTTTAAGAAGAGACTGGACAGCCATTTGTCTGAAATGGTATAGGGTTTCCTGCCTGAGCAGGGGGTTGGACTAGATCAGTGGTTCTTAACCTTTTTGAACGAATCGCCCCCTTGAGCCAATGAAGAAGTTGTCATCGCCCCCCTCCCCCAACATGCTCCAGGCGGTGGCCTACTGGCGGCACGTGAGGCTCCAGCGTTGGTCCTGGCGGGAAGCGGATTGTTACCCCGGTTCCGACCGAGGACGCCGGTGGCACGGGAGAATGTTTGGTGATGCAGCCGAAGGGGGTGTTCCGCGGATGCCCCGCGGCCCACGACTTGAGCCCGGGGACGCTGGCAGCGCGAGGGGAGGCTTGGCGATGCAGCCGATGGGTGGGGCATTCTGCAGATGCCCCGCGGCCTGCGGCTTGAGCCCGGGGATGCCGGCAGTGTGAGGGGAGGCTTGGCGATGCAGCCGATGGGCGGGGCATTCTGCAGATGCCCTGCGGCCCGTGGCTTGAGCCTGGGGATGCCGGCAGCGCGAGGAGAGGCTTGGCGATGCAGCCGACGGGTGGGACGTTCTGCAGATGCCCGGTGGCCCGCGGCTTGAGCCCGGGGATGCCGGCGGCACAAGGGGAGGCTTGGTGATGCAGCTGATGGGGGGCGTTCTGCAGATGCCTCATGGCCCGCTGCGTCACCAAGCCTCCACTCGTGCCGCTGGCATCCCCAGGCTCAAGTCGCAGGGCATCCGCAGAATGCCCCCCATCAGCTGCGTCGCCAAGCATCCCCTCGTGCTGCCGGCATCCCCAGGCTCAAGCCGTGGGCCACAGGGCATCTGCAGAATGCCCCGCCCATCGGCTGTGTCGCCAAGCCTCCCCTCGCGCTCCTGGCATCCCCTGGCTCAAGTTGCGGGGCATCCGCGGAACGCCCCCCATCAGCTGCATCGCCAAGCCTCCCCTTGCGCTTTTAGGCCGCCACCTGGAGCATGCTTCCCCCCCTTCCCGTGAATGTCGAGCCCATGGGGGCTTGACAGTGTGGCCGGCTCGGCTGCCCAGGGAGCGGCCCGGGGATGGCCCCCTCTCCCCCCCATATTCTGCTCACCTCACCTTCGCCGACAAAGCAGTCGGGACTCCGGTGCACCTTCCCGGTCAGCTGGGCCAATGGTCCCGCTACCAGGGGATCGCAGGGGCTGCTCTCCCCCGGGGCCGCGGCTTGCAGGAGGGCTGGCCACGTGCACCTCAGACGGGGCCAGCCAGGGAAAGGGACTTCATGGCCGCACTGCTCCCAGGAGGCAGGGCACCCGGGCGCAGGGCCAATCAGGAGCCCTGCATGAGAGAGAGACAGAGACAGAGAGGGGAAGCGCAAGTGTCTCTCTCTGTCTCTGTCTCTCTCTGCAAATGGCGGAGGAGGCTCGGAGTCGCAGGGGAAGACTGAAAAGTGTCCCCAAAACGTCTCGCTCCATTGCCCCCATATCGCCCCCTTTTCGTTCCTTCGCCCCCACGTTGCCCCTTTTCGTTCCATCGCCCCCCTGAAAAATGAAATCTCCCCCTGGGGGGTGATATCGCCCAGGTTAAGAACCACTGGACTAGATGACCTCCAAGGTCCCTTCCAACTTTATTATTATTATTATTATTATTATTATTATTACTCCTATTTGCTCTGAGTTATCCCTGGGATGGCAGAGGTAACGCCTTCCAAAATCTTCTAGGACTCAAGCCTTGGACACTTGAGGATATTGGCAATGTCCTCTATAACATGAATTTTGCCATCTGTAAATTAGGATCATTTTTATCCCACCTCTATGTTGATACATGCAGCCAGAAAGAATACAAACACCTTGGATAGAGAAGGTGGTAAACATGTACTTGTTACAGGAGGATAGGCTACTTGCATTCTAAAAAGCCATCTTATGATCCAGCTGTCCTGAAATAACTACTAATAAGTCTTCAATCTGCTATTTGGTAAGGATGTAGATTTATCAGGGACATTTCCAGTCAGGGTTCAAGTCTGGACATGGGATAGATGTGCATGACTTTTAGTGAGACTTGGAGGAGGGTGGCACACCTATGCCTGAGGTATCAGATTCTAGGGTCGGAGAAAGATGTTCTCACTGGAGCGCTTTCTCTTTATAAAGTCTTGCATCCACATTAGGAAATTGGTAAATACAGTCTTTCATACAGCATTCAGTGGAAGATATTTTAACAGAGGATCATAAAATATTTTAATTGGTTTATTGCTGTTTTTAATTTGTCTATATTGTACAGCAATTAAAGTCACACAAGTAAGTTAATAGAAATTGTTTCAAGAATAAATAAATCTATGAGAATCAAAATGACGATCTAATTTCTTGACCTGATCCAGAAGTCTGCTCCTATGTTCATATGTCTGGGAATATCAAGATTTACATTCCCAATATATCCAGAGGACCCTATGTTAGGAAAGGTGATAAAAATGATTAATATAGACAGGACTTTTTTTGTCATAGAATGCACTGGAACAGAGTTCTGGCATCTTTTTTCGATGGATTTTCCAGAGTTGCATTCTTTTCCTATTGTTTCTCTTCCTATCCTTGTTTGTTTTTGAAAATGTACGGTGTGAGCGGGGTCCCCTCCGGCACTGTCTGCCTCCTCTAGAAGGAGCCATGAGGCGCCGGACCACCACAGCCAGAGCGTGGCATGATTGGCTGGGTCGGACCATGTGGTGTGGAAGCCGATGGTGACGGTGGGAGACACATAAACATGGAGGCCATCTTTCATGAGAGGGTGAGTGAGCCTTTTGCCTTCCCTTACAGAAGGTGGGGTGTGAGGTTAAAAAGGGGCGAAGCGAGAGGAAGGAAAGGCGGCTGGCGTGGAACCTTGCCTGACAGCGAAACTTTGCTGTTTCGGTTCCTTGGGTAGTTCAAAGGCTGGGATGTCTACGAAAATCTCTTTTTAGTCTTTTATACTTTATATTCAAACTGCAGATGGGAAGAATAAGAATAAAGCCAATGTCTTGTGATTTGGAGGTATTATTATTAATAATAATATATATTAATTATGTATTGGTCAGATGTAAAGGTAGACCTACAGTATGAGGTTTAATCAGATCTATTTATTAAATTGGGTTTAACTTAAAGGTAAATTAAAAGTAATCTGTTCACTGACAAAGTTTCAAGTTTAATTTGTTTCAAGTCAATATCCATATTAAACTCCAAATGTAAATTTTTCCACCTTGTTTGACAACTTCTTAAAAATAATTCAATCTTTTACAAGCAACCAAATTTTGTTTTATTGGGCCAATTTCATTCCACATAGAAAGCTGACATTTCCACTAATGAAACTAAATGGGTATGCCAGTGGTAAATGTCCCAAAAGATTAATAAAATGCCTTGTAATTTAAAGCCACACAGTGCATGGTAAGATTAATAGTATTAACTTACCTTGAACAAAATCCTAGTCTTTTAGATACACTAAAAATTGAAGGGTTTTTTTTTCAACTACAACGGTAAACCTTGTAGGGTAGGCAAGGCGGGTTGTATGACGTGTGTAAGTTCTGGCACCTTTTTTTTTTTTTTTTTACAAAAAAAGCACTGAATGTAGACAACAATTTTTCTGTAGAATACTATTGACCAACAGAAAAAAATTAGCCAGTGACTGATAGTAGGAGGAGCCAAAGTTTACAATAGGTGAAATCAGCCTAGGAGAGTCATTAGAACATGCATTTGACCATAATAATAGTTATTTAAAGTACAGCATCAAGGCATGGATAAGGCACTTTTCCAGTGCAGAGGGAACAAAGGCAATGAAGACAAATTGATTTCTTTTCCTACTTCCATGGAGCTAATGGCTGGAATTCCAACTTTTTGATCTTTCTGATGTTCATAGAGACAAGCTATCCTTTGCTCCCCTTCAGTTTATTACTAGTAGGGAGGGGATAAACTTGTTTTCCCCCCCATCTAGTACCATTTGGAACCTCGTGTGGGATTGTGCAGAAACAGAGAAGCAGATGTGCCATGTAATCTATTTCTGCCTTTCCTGGAAGGGAGACTTGTTTGAATGTGATAGAATAGGGTATAAGTGAATACTCCAGGGCTTCCCAAACTGCAAACAAAAATAACAGTCTTTAGAATTCACTGAGAAGGGTGCATAATGTACATTTTCACTTTCACATTGTCTTTGTAGGGCATTGGACTTTAGCTGTGTATTGTCTTTAAAAATTCCATGACTTTCAAAATGAATGCAAAACTTCTACGGGTAAGAAGACCAACTAGACTTTACATTGTTATTCAATCACTTCCTCATAAGGAAACAAATAATGACAAGATAACTTCTTTGCGGCTAACTGCTATTTATCTTCTCATTCCCAATATTAAATGACCTTAGCTCCTTTTGTGTATTATTCTCAGAAATCTGGGAAACAAACTAAGATTGGCCAGTATTCTGCAGACTTTAGTAGAAAGACCCAATCTTCCCCATAATTTAAGCAGTATTTCCTATCTTTCTCCAGTCTTTCTACTTTCTCCCTGTTTGTGAAGAAATTATTAGTGGGCAATTGTCAACAGGAAAAGAGGGAACAGCTTATAAGCCTGAGTCTAAGAAGTGACTTGTAAGTGACAGTGGAGGAGAGGCTGAGAACTTAGCATATGAAAGAGTTAACCTGAAATCAATTTGTCCATTGACCCTCTATTAATATCAGTCACCAACTGAGCACTCATCACCTTTTTCCAAGCAGTCACCCTCCAGCTAGAAGTGGCGCCATGAACAAACCAAATGTGATTTCCTCTCTATTTTCTTTTTATAAACTTTGACAAATTCATTACAAAAGTGGAACAGGCACACATACTGTACATATACTGAGTAGGCTTAGACTGGTGAAGAAAACACTCAAATACACATACAGTGTATATAATTTGAGCATGCTTAAACTGGTGAAGGAATAGTGTTCCTTCTTATTCGGGAGATTTGGGGAGGTGGGTAGAGGGATTTATCTTTATTTTTGCTTAAATCTTTCTAATCCTCGGGGTTTCCCAAGAACTGGGAGAGAATGAATGCAATTTTAAGCAGGACACAATACTCCCAAAGGGGAATGAAGAAAAACAACAAGAAGGAGCTGGTTAGTAAGCTATCAACAGTTACTAGTCATGAGGCTGTATCTTACCTCCTGTATCATATCACACCAAATCATAATGGTTTTGGAGGGGTATTAACTTATCCTGCTTTTTCTCCAGGGTTGGATTACTGCCATGATTTTATCCTAATGAAACAAAGACAACAAAGTTGTACATTGGACTGAGTGGGATTGGGCCAACATCAGTCACTGAGTTAAAGATGGATTTGAACCAATGTTTCCACAGTCATACACCAACACTTCAGCCGTCATCCCTTGTGGGTTCTTCTTTAGCGTTTTGTAAAAACCATACTATCCCATGATTTTCAACAAATGTTACCATGGTTTAACATGGTATACAAATCTAGAAGATCTATCAGTAGTCAAGAAACAGAAACAGAAACTGAAAGATGAAATTGTCTTTATTAATAAATATTCCATTGGTACTTAGGATGCTTTCAAATTACACTGTTGTTTACAGTTTATTTTATTTATTTAGAACATTTATATGGCCACCAATCATAGATTTGTAATTTCAGTGACTAACAACTCATTTATAAAAACGCTATTTTAAAATATTACCCCATAACTAAATAAAGTTAGAAATAATATAAAAGAAAAGGAATCATATAACACGTTCACAGAATAAACACATGCATATTGGGTCTCTCTAACCTCCTAGCCCTAACTTCTGGGGAACAGCCATCTTTTAACAGTTTCTGGAAGGCCAAGTGAGTTGGGACCTTCCAAAATTCAGGGAAGATACATCTCCTTGGTTCTGCAAGATGGTATAATTTAGTAGATTGAGGCAACCTAGAACATGCTTACTCTGTCTACAACCATAGAATTTTACAGAGGGGACTGCCATAATTATTTAACCTTTCCAAGCTTTCCCTCCCATTCTTATTGGAGAAAAACTGTTAAGTTAGAGAAAATAGACTGCTACATAATGTTTTGATTAGTACTAGTAGGGGCTCATCACTCAGTAATACCAAGCACATAAGGCTGTGAACTGATATTCCTCATGTTGACTATTTATTGAACCTCCACAATTTCTGTGAGAAGCATCAGTGCAATTTATCCTTTTTGTCTGAGTCTGATGATCCAGAGTCCCCATAGCAGACATAAGAAGAGGCCACAGTAAGTGCTATGAGATATGAAAGGAATCAAGATTGTTTGAGAAGATATGGAGTCCAATACTTTGTAAATCTTGTTTGTTTGTGATAGAATTTTGAAGTAGAGTGGGTTTGCTAGAAATGGTTTCTTTTTCTATGCAAATAGTATGCTCTGCCTATCTTTTCTTAGAGAAGGCTTCTGGGCAACTATAAATCTTGCTTCCAGCGTTTTCAACATTAGCAGATCCAATAAACATATTATTTGACATGCTCCATTTCTCTCCAGTGTTATAGTTGGCCTTCAAACTGTTGCAGATTATTCTAGGCTCTTATCTTTTGATCCTTGTTCTGTGAACGTGTGTTAAACAACTTCCAGGGTTTCCTTCTATAGGCATTTACAATTGGCCAATCAATCTGATTACGACAGAAACAGAGGAAACCAATTTATGCAGGCTGCTTTGTTCCCTTATGTTATGGACTATTATCTCCTCTAGCCTGTGTTTACAGAATGCCATGGTTAACGTTGCCCAGATGCTCTGTCGCTGTGGGAAACCTAGAAACCACACAATACTGGCCTAGAGTGTTTTCCAAGCCCCGGTCTACTTTATCCTAACTTTGTTTGTCTCTGTTTGTGTAGATTTGGGCCTTTCCCACAGAAAGGGTGTGCTGTCCGTTAGGGTTGGAATCAGATAGCATTGCTACACATATTTGTATGTCTTGTTGGGATCTCTCCATGGCTTGTCAGTAAACATATTGGAACAAAATGATATTCTTTTTTTTAATATGGCCCTTACACACCACTGTCATTAAAAGGAGGGCAGGGGAGAAGAAGAAAAAGTCTGCTTATATGATAGAAGCAAGCAGGTACAGTTGAAGTGTTTAAGGAATATGTAGTCTGACAACAAACATGCCAAAGACGTTGGTAGTTTGCAAAAGTTCCTTCTCCTTAGACCTTTAAAAGATGCTTTCCAGGTAGAAATCAAACAGAGGAAGACTTTCCTGTGCTGGGCAAAGGTTTGATAGTTGAAGAAACAACTTTCATTAAAATATTTATGATTTCAGTATTGCAGATAGGCAGTGCTGTGATGATTCAAAGAGATATAGTTTTCAAACTGACAATGTAATATATTTTGGCAAGAATGCACTGTGCAATTTTTAAAAATGATATTTTTAAAGCCATGTGCAAGTACATTAGCATGAGAGGGACAAAGTCCCATATGGAAGAGAATGATCTTCCTGTCAGCTGTGAACAGTTGCTGCAACTGACTGGAAAGAAATAGCCATTAATTCCCAGTGCCAGAAATGCCTTCTGTGCAATGGTGCTGGCAAGCCAATTCAAGTTCCTTCATGAGGTGAGAAAAGAAAGGCAGAGAGTTTATAAATGGAAATATTGGCAGAAAAGTTAAAGAATTATACCCAGTCCTAGGCAAGATTAAAAGCAGCACTTAAAAAAAAAAACATTGTCAATTTGGAATAATCAAAGGTAGAAAATAAGGGCATCAGATAGGAAGGAAAATTATAACTGAAACCTATTTTGCTTCTCTATCTTGCCAAGTCAAACTCAAACAAATTTTGTTATGGGCTGGTGTGATGCGCCTATTTGTGTATGTGATATAGGATTTATACTTCACATTGAGTCATGGTACCTAACATTAAAGCATGGTTTGTTGACTAAGCCACAATTGGCTTGGTTCATACATCACGTTTAGCTATAAATGCACTCTATCTGGCTTGACACAAACAACTAGGAGAAAAAAATCACATCGTAGTTTAGTGTGATGCATCAATCTAGACACTTACTCTGCTTATGTACCGTATATATAATTATTGCCCTAAGGAGAATTGAATTTTTAAAATCCTGCCTTGAGTGTTGGAAGGAGTTTGCTAATATGTGGCTTTCACTTATGAAGACTGCAGTTTCTCTGGAAAAAGATTGCAAAAACTTCCCTATTAGTGTTGGCTCAGAAATATAGCATTCCACTTTATGTGTAGGAAATAACTTTTTCCTTATGCTTTAATCTCTTAGAGTCAAATGTCTTTCCAATGCACCCAGGTGATAGTGCTGAACCACTCAAAAACAGAACAGATATTGTAAAGTTTCTATAGTTCATTTTATTTTCTGTATTTCTATCACTTATATTGTGTTGTTTGTTTCTCAATGGCTGGCATTTAACAGAGGAAAATCTTGAGCCACAGATTTCATTGTTAGCTTAACTGTTTCCGATAACTGTTGTGATGTTTAATCAGAAAGAAGATGGAAAATTTTATCAGTTTTTAAAGAGAGAGAGAGAGAGAGTGAGAAACACACAGAGAGATGGAGACAGTAAAAACTGTTTAATTCAATGCATTTTTGGAACATAGCCATTCCTTTGAAACTGAATCTGTCAGATTTAGTTAAATCACTGAAAATTGTGCTGATTTTTTTAAAAGGTAGTTATAGGTGTCAGATGTGTAGAGAAAAATGCAGAATATGCATTTTAGGGGGATTGGGAGCAAATTAGATATTTAACTCTTGCTGACATCAGTAAGTCTCAAGCTCTTTAACTTTTTCTAGGGTCACTCTTTTCTTTATTAATTCAAGGTTTTTGGTGTTCTGTATTCAAAGGAGGTTCTTGGACTAAGCTCCTGGCTAATGAAAAAAAAAATTGACCTCAGCTTATTCATAGGATCACATATACATTTCCATTCCTCTGACCCACAAAAATTGTTGTTTCCCCATCTCATGCATGTGTACATTTAAAAAAAAAACAAAAATATGCAGTCATGCAATTGTATAAAAATATATAATTAGTCCCAAGGTTTATCTGGTGTATCTTTCTGTCCCCACAATGACTGACCAGATGCCTCTGAGAAGCCCACAAGCCATTTATAAACACACAATGTAAGCAAACAAAGCTTTCTTTTACATAAAATAATTGTGCATTTAGATTGTGTGTAATTTGATTTGTACAACACATAATTCTTAGTTTGCCTAAATGTGGTTTATTGAATTCCAATTGGTTGGGTTTGCATTACATTCTAATTCATAAATCATGATTTAATCCATCTCAATGGTTAGATTTTCATAATGCACTGTGCCAAACACCCAGAAAGGCTGTTATGGATTGGCATCACATGGGGTTCTGGTCTGGGTCTGATTGTTGCTAAAGGCACTAAAAGAAAGGGAATACTAGTGTTGTCTCTGGCTTGTTTGGTCTGTTTCCCACAACTGGGTAAATAGGTACATTCCCACTGTGCTATTGGAACATCGAGAAGCATCAGCTAATTCAGTCATCTATTCATCAAAATGTTAAATTGAACTCAAAACAGATCTAGTCAGCTGTGTTGTGAGAACCCCAAACTCAATCAATTGTCCCATTTTGCTCATTTAATCTTCCAAGAAAAAGAATTAGAGAGAAAAGCAGCTAAAAGCTAAGCTTTTTCATTAAAGAATCCCTTGCCAAATACTGACTGGCTACAGTGGCCAAGTCCTGCCTACTGTTGCCTTTCAGGCCAATAGGAGGGAGCTACTGAAGTAATGAAATCTTACCAATGAAAATTGTTGGTAAGACTTATGTAGAAAGTTGACAGCGATTTTGCATGTCTAAATGGTAAATTTTGACCTAATTAATGTAATTGGGTGCCGTCAGAACCATTTGTAATGAAATCTGACTGGATTATTGGCTCATTGGGTTAAGTGTGTTGTAGGAACAGGACTTTGGAATAAGAAAGTAAGCAAGTAAGTAAGAAAACACCTGTGAGTTCAGATTAGCAGAATTTATATCTAAAACGTATCTTAGTCCAGAATTTGTCTCTTCACAGGATACGACTCCATTCTTCTGAAAAGACTGTAAGAAGAATAAGTAGGCAATTGCAATCTTGCTTGCTTCAGTCAATTATTCCTCAAAAAGTTAAATTGAACTCAAAACAGCTGTTACCAGTTGTTTCCCAGCAACTGGTAACCCAGTAGAAAGATAGACCAGTAACGTTCAATACTGGAGGTTATGAGGTATGGCAAGGATGGATAAAGTGCAGTCTGTAGCAGACCAACAGATTCATTTTGGGCAAATGTGATGGGGGCAAAAATCTGTAGATCATCCCCCCCCATTTTTGGGGTAATTAGGAGTGTTTAAGGGACTGTACTCATTGTACCTCTTAAAGAGTATGCTGTGCTTATGCTGACCAACAAAATGCCACACCAAATAATGTGGCCCAGTCTACTTCATGACATCATGAAGATCTATATGATCCCCAGGCAAGGCACACCAACAAAGTTTATCCCTTAGTCTGAAAAAGGTTGCTCATTCATACTGTTCAGCTGCCAATTAGCCACTATAGGCTTATTTCTATGACAACAACAACAACAACAACAATGACAACGACAACAACAACAATGACAACAACAACAATAATAATAATAATAATAATAATAATAATAATAATAATAATAATAATAATAATAATAATAATAATAATAATAATAATAATAATAATAATAATAATAATAATAATAATAATAATAAAGTTGGAAGGAACCTTGGAGGTCATCTAGTCCAACCCCCTGCTCAGGCAGGAAACCCTAGACCATTTCGGACAAATGGCTGTCAAACTTATCAAACTTCTTTTCGAAGTTGCTCTGTAATGAAACACCTCTTTTAATCTGTCCCAAATCATGGTCTCTCCTGACCATAATATTCTCACTGACCTGGAAATTAAGGCTAAAACAATGATATTATTATTAAACAAATGTCAAGTTAACATCAGTCAGCAATTATACTAGAGACAGTCAAAATTTGCATCAAAAACCATAAATGCAAACCAGTACTCCAGGCATGTCCTTGTCATTAAGCTTTATTTGATCTAAATGATGTAACATCCTTGCTGAAGCCCAGGAGCTCTGGGGTTGCTATTTGGAATGAGTGGAGATCATACACATTTTATTCTAATAGTTATAAATCTTGGTCTAGAATTGATATGGTTTGGACAATGCCTGAATTAAGGGTTAATATGCAGGAAATTGAAATAGAATTAGGTACTTGGGCACCTTAAAAATGGTGTGGAAAGGAATGCAGAAAAAATTAAGATGGACTTTGAATCAATCTATATTAAAAGAGAAAGAATTTATAGACTTAGCAACAAAAGAAATGGAATTTTTCTTCAAAAAAAATAAAAAAGAAGATACAACATTACACAATGTATGGGATACAGCCAAAGCATATTTTCGAGGCGTAGCGATAACATACATGGCGAAAAAAAATAAAGAAAAGAGACAACAATGTCAATTGTTAAGAGAAGAATTAAAAAAATTAGAACTTGAACTACAAATAAACCCACAAAAGAAAATATTGAAAAGACAAATGGAAATAATAAAACATAAATTAAATTTAATAGAATCAGAAAAATTGGCACAACAAATTAAAAGGGCAAGCAAAACTTCTTTGAAAATGCAAACAAACTAGGAAGATAGTTAGCTTATAAACCTAAAAAACAGGAGAAAAAAGTGATAAACAATTTAGTAGATGAAAAAGGCTGTTTACAATTTAAAAATGAAGCAATAAAAAAGATAATTAAAGAATACTATGAGAAATTGTATGACAAGGAAGAAACTCCATGGGAGAAAATGACTCAATATACGGAAGAAAATAATTTAACAAAAATTCCAGAAGACTATGTTAAATGAAAAAATAACAATGATGGAATTGACAGAGGCAATAAAAAGACAAAAAAATGAAAAAACACTGGGACCAGATGGACTCCCGGCAGAGTTTTATAAATGTTTACAAGATATATTAAGTTCACCATTGAAAAATGTATGTAATGAACTTTTATTGGAGGCAAAACTCCCAAATACATGGACAGAAGCTAATGTTACTTTGATACCAAAAGAGGACTCAGATTTGACCCAGATCAAAAACTATAGACCGATATCACTACTGAAGGTGGACTATAAAATCTTCACTTCAATAATAGCTGAAAGGCTGAAAAGATTTTTGACTGAATTTATACACCCAGATCAAAATGGATTTTTTCCAAAGAGACAAATAAAAAATAATTTGAGAGTAATACTAGATATATTGGAATATTATGAACTTCATCCAGGAAAACAACTGGCACTAGTATTTTTAGATGCCCAAAAGGCATTCGATAATGTTTCTTGGCAATTTATGATTCAACAACTAAAAACAATGGACTTTGGTTAAAACTTTATAAATACGATTGAGACAATATATCAGAAACAAACAGCAAAAGTAATTGTAAATGGGGATTACACAGAGAATTTTGATATACGAAAAGGCACAAGACAAGGATGTCCATTATCCCCATTGCTATTTATCTTAACTTTGGAAGTTTTAAATAGAAACATTAGGCAAGATCCAGAAATTAAAGGATTGAAAATGAAAGGTGAAACCTACAAACTGCAAGCATTTGCAGATGATTTGGTATTCATTCTAGAGAAACCTTTAGAGATGATTCCTAAACTGTTGGAAAAGATAGAACAATTTGGAGAGATAGCAGGATTAAAGATAAATAGAGAAAAAACTAAAGTGATAGTTAAATTTTTTACAGATAAACAAAAAAAGCAATTATCAGAATTGCAAATAGTCAAAAAGGTCAAATATTTGGGAATATATCTGACAGCAAGATGTTCAACAATAAAAGAAGATAATTACATTAAATTGTTAAACCAAATAAAGCTTGATTTGGAAAAATGGAACAATCTTCAACTGTCGATGTTAGGAAGAATTGCTACGGTGAAAATGAATATATTACCAAAAATATTATTTTTATTTCAAACGATACCTATAAAATTGGAGAAAAAATTCTTTGAAGATTTAAACTCTCTAATTCAAAAATTTATCTGGCAAGGAAAGAAAGCTAGAATTAAATTGAAAATGTTACAAGAAGCCAAGGGAAATGGAGGCTTTGGCTTGCTAGATTGGGTTTTATATTATCAAGCATCAGTGTTAAAATGGATAAAAGAATGGATAACTCTTAGAAATAAAAGATTGCTGTATCTGGAGGAACATGACCTGCAACTTGGTTGGCATGCTTTTCTATGGTATGGAAAAAATAAAATACATAAATACTTCTAAAACCACTACATTAGAAATGCATTATTATTAACTTGGGAAAAAATAAAATGTAAAATTTATTTGAAAATTCCAGGATGGCTTTCAACAATGGAAGCATTCGTACATCCAAATCTAGTCAGTCTCGATAAAATATGGACATACAAAGATATTCTAAATTCTGAAGGGAACCTAAAATCCAGGCAAGAGATGGAAAATCAGGGCATCGATTTAACATGGTGGTCACATTTACAAATGCAAGTCAGATATGATAAAGATATTAAACAATATGGATTTTACAAAGAACAGACTATGTTTGATTAGACATTATTAACTTCTGATGAAAAGCTAATTAAAAAAATGTACAATTTCTTATTAAATTTCAAAATGGAAGATGAACAAGTAAAAGAGACAATGATAGTATGGGCAAAGAATTTTGGATATAATATAGACTCAGAAAAGTGGCAAAGCTTGTGGAAAAGAAACTATAAATTGACAATGTCAGCTTCATACAAAGAAAACTTATATAAAATGTTTTATAGATGGCATTTGCCATCAACAAGATTAGCAAAAATGTTTAAAAACATGTCAGAGAAATGTTGGAAATGTAAACACAAACTAGATACTTATTATCATATGTGGTGGACATGTGTTCAAGCAAGGAGAAATTGGACAATAATACACACTTGGTTAGAAAAAATGTTAGAGAAACACATAGACTATAAACCTGATTTTTTTTTGCTAGGTATAATGCCAGAAAAACGTGATAAGCAAAGTACATATTTGATTCTGCATGTGATAACAGCGGCAAGAATTATATTTGCACAATACTGGAAGAACGAAGAAATACCACCAGAAGAAGAAATAATCAAAAAAATATTAGACTGTGTGGAAATGGACAGACTTACTTTAAGGTTGGAAGAAAAAGAAGAAACAGAATATTTTCAAACTTGGGACCTATTTTATCAATGGTTAGAGAAAAGATTTAGGGATTAGGAATTTAATTTGTATTAGTGAACAAGATACTCAGACAACACATTTTTGTTGAATAATTATTATTGAACTCTGTTTAAAAATAATAATAATAAAACTTAAAAAAAAAGATCCTTGGGTTCTCTGGTAGCAAAAGAGGAGAAAATACAAATAGCAATAAACTAACTAAGTCAACCTTCCAGATTATGTTGCATTTAACTTTCTATAAGTCCCAAACAGGGACAATAGTCAAACTGCTTGTGGTTTTTGTGGCAGGAAAAGTGCAACACAATCTGATGGCACTAGAGTGAGAAGGTTTTGTTGATGAACAATAGCCGTTTGAAGATGCTGTCCTAATTAAAAATGGTAAAGAAAAGACAGAAAAGATATGAAAAGGTAAACCTCTTTAGGGAGACTGTTTCAAACAGTGGTTGCCATTAATGGAACTCCCTATTCTGTGTCTTCTTGGCAAACTGTGGCTGTACATGTAAAAGGAAGGTACTTACCACAGCAATACAGCTACTGGCTTTCATTGCTTTAGAAGGAAAATAGATTTATTCATGAAAAATAACTCTGTGGGTGAATATGGGTAAACCTAGGACAGGGGTAGGCAACCTTGGCTCTTTTATGACTGGTGGCTGGCTCAGGAATTCTGGGAGTTGAAGTCCACGAGTCATAAAAGAACCAAGATTGCCTACCCCTGACCTAGGAGATATAAATATAAAACTCCCCTTATGGATGGGGAACTGCAACACACAGTTATTTCTGCATAACTTACCGTACTTATGGGCTTCTTCCAAGTCCTTGACCAGTCATTCTGTGACTCAGTACATTAGATTAGACGAACTTTCAGTCTAGCACTGTATAAGTCCTATGGGACACACATAGATAATATGGATCTCAATATCACCAGCTGAACAGTGAAGTCAATGTATAACTTTCTCCCATTTACTTAGTTTATAATTGTCTTTAATATTACTTATTTATTTTATACCTGTATCCTATCATTCCAACAAAACCCTTGGAGAATTGATCCTTATTTACATACACAAGAAACAATGAGAGCAAGCTTAAAGATAGTGATTAATTTAATATCATTTGCGGAGCATTATGATTGACTAGAGATTTAAATCCACATATGGCCAGATCAAGTATAAGATTCAGATGAGATCTTAAAAGTGTCACCTTAGGAGGGTTGAAGATATTGATCCTGGCTGCTCATGGATCTCCAGAGTAAGTACAGAACTTTTGAATTAGAGTACCATATTTCAAGATATTTGCTTCTGTCACTTATACATAATAGTTCCCATCATTTATACTGCATGTACATGCAAAATGTGGGAAACCACCCTAAGACAGAGTTTCCTGTTTGGCAAGACTAAATTTCCAGTATAAGTTTAATAGTTTGCATTAGCTAGAGGCTATTTATACAGTTCAGAGTTAACAAAATCAAGAGATAAAGTACATTTGCTAAACAGGACTAAAGTTTTGTTTCAGATATATCTCTTTTACATATCATTTCAAAACTGATCAGGATTAATTTGAACTTACATCAGCATTTTTTCTGCTGACTTCCTAAGCAAAGGATCTTGCCGTCAAAGCATTTTTAATTTTGTCTGCTCACAAGTATTTTAATGTCTGATGAGTGGGAAGGGGAGAGAACTTGTTCAAGATTTCTGGTTCTTATAAAGAGAGAAAATGTTTTGTGCTACCCCACCTTTAAAGCACACAAATTTGTGCTTTGTGTCTTTTAGAACCTGAGAGTTATTTTATTATTTTTAATAATACTAGTACAGTATTTGGACAGCAAATAGAGAATACTTTAAAGCTGAGGCCTTAAATAAGAATAAGAATTCGTGAGAATTCTAAAGCTTTCCACTAATTTATAACCCTTCAATAGCCCTTAATAAAGATATTGCTGCAGTGTGAATTTTAGAATAAGCTTCAGTTATTTCAGACAGGGAGAATAAATTTATCTTTAATAAAATTACATAAATATAAACAAACACAAAATTACTCATACATGCCTGGCTTACTTGTGATTGATACAACTGTTGCATGTTTTGGAGTAGATGGAAGAGACTCTGCAACTGAAATATACATTTTCATAAAATTCTAGATTTGTACATTCAGGCCATCAAGTCCAACCCCCAGCTCAGTGCAGAAATCCACATTCAAACATTATTCAGAGAAAGCTATCTAGCTTCTGTCTTGACACATATAGTGAAGGGGAACTGCTCAGGTAACTAATTCTACAATATACATATTGGTTTATCTAAAACTTTAACTTTTGAATCTATTCTTCAATATATTCTTTGCTAGTGTGTCTTCAGTTGCATAGCTTTAGACTTAAAGGACTTTAAACTATATATTTTTGGAAGCCACCAAGTCATATACTGACTTGAAACCTGTTTCCAATTTCAATCCTTCCAGTACTTTATGTCCAGCATTAAACTGGAATTTTAAATATGGTGAAGCGATACAGAAGAACGTTTCAAATAATTTGAGTTTGGGAAAATGTTATCTGAGTAGGACAGGCCCTATTTCGATTAGATTTTATCATTAAGAACTATTTATATACCACTTTTCAAAAACTGTAATAAAAAGATTTTATATAGAACATAAACAGGATTCATTAGAAGTTATTTATAATTTCAGCAGGACAGACTTTCACCTGTAATTTGCTGCCCTTAAAAGAGGAGAAAATTCTCTGTTGCATATCTTCAGGCATTTCTCAGTACTGGCTAGGGATCCTGGAAGTTATGATTTAGTAGTTTCAATAATCTTTCAGAATCTGGAAATAAATTTTGAGAGTTGCATTCCAACAAATCCAGAAGCTATCAGTTTAGGTCTGCAGAATTTCTGTCCACCTTAAGAGAGCTCCTGCAGAAGTACCTGTTCATCTTCATCCTTTAACTACTATTGCGTAGTCCTTCTGGAAAACATCTGCCCAAAATTCTGGCTGTTTTTGTCCCTTCTGTTTGACCACTATTTCTACCCTTAAAATCTGCAGAAATACTTTCAAACAGACTCAGATTGTAAATCCTCACTGCAGTGAACCTTGAAACACTAAATATATCACATGAAATGTTCCCTCCTGACCAGCAGTTCTCCTCACATGCTGGGTTTGCTTCTCTGGTGCTTTGTAAAAATCACTGAGAGGGGAAATCACTTAAATGGGGACAACTGCCACAGCACTATCCCTTTTCCCAAAATGTAAAAGAACTGTGAATGTTGAAATGGCTTAAATTTATTTGTTGTGTGTATGTGTCTGGTAGGGGGAGGTGAAGGAGAGGTCAAGAGCTCATTGTTTTCCTCCTCAAGCTTTGCAGAGTATCAGTGTCCCAGATTAAAAAAAAAAAAAAAGGACAGCATGATGTGTAATGAAGGAATATCTAACTATTATTGTCTTTTAGTTGAGAGCCACACTTCACCTTAGAGTGAGTGGGGAGGCCATAGTACAAAAGTGAGTGGAGCTGCATAAAAATAGATTGGGCCTGCCAGGGCAAAACTAAATTTCATTTAATATAATTTAAATGTAATGTAAAACTAATACAATTAATTAGCTAGTTAATATGTCTAGATGAAATTGTTATTCTTTTCTGTCACATTAAAAATTATAATTCACCAAATGCTATTATAAAGTGTTTCAGACTGCAGTGGCGGCTGGGATGATATATTCTACTGGCAGATGTTTAAGATGGTTTAGGAACCTGCATCTTAGCTTTCTGCTTGAATGTTGTTAGTCAAGACTCTTTTGTCTTTAGTCCTCTTCTTTCTTTAGAGAACTAACCTCACTTAATATGGGAATGCATGTTGCAAAAGAAAAGAAAATCACCATAGTGCCACCTTTCCAAACATTCTAGACAATACTATTGAGCCATACCAAAATACTGTATAGAAGTTAGTTATAGAGAACTTGAGGAGGGGGACACAAACAAAGCTTTGTCAACTTCAGGCAGCTTTGAGACCTCAGATTGTTCACTTGTTCTCCATGCATGCAGTCAATCATGAAGCAGCAAAGAGTCATAGGATCTGGGAGCAAAAGTGACTGACATTTATTTAGAAACTAGGTGACACTTCTGCTGCCCTAAGTAAGCATGAGGAAATGGGATCTGCAGAGAAAAATAAAAAGGTAATGGAGGGTAGCTCACTAGGAGTCATCTGTCTGGAAGTGCACTCAGATTGCTTGGCTATTTGAACCAGGAACAGTTTTCTTTATGCATTATGCACATAATCTAAAAAAGAGATTCTGAGCCCACTATATAACCACCTTATTTAGAAACGACTCATGGTTAATTCCTGTTGTCTGGAGGAAACACCCTTCTCAATTCAATATGGTTATATTGCAAGTCAGAACCAGTAATATTGCAATAATTCATTTAAGCAAAAAAGCAGACAAGCCTATAGCTGAATTAAGCACAAGCCATTTCTAAATCGGTTAGTCATGCATTTGGCCCAATATCGTTTATTTAAATTATGTGCATAATATGCCCTGAGAGATTATGCCACTTGAAAGTTTGGGGGTACTTTTAGACAAATGAAATGGTTCCTGTAGTATTCAAAAAGTCTTCCATATTTCCTACCTTTTTTTTTGTGTGTGAAAAGGTAAGTGGTGGAAGAGCTTAGGACAAATTACACGGCGGAAAAAGACTGGTGGATGTCAGATGTTTTGAGAGTATATAACATGGCTTCCATGAGGGGGCTACCCATTCACAAAACAACAACTTTACAAAGTTTTAAAAAATCATTAAAAGACAAAGAACAATAAAATCTGTATTTAATAGACCATTTGGTGGGAGGGGTGTTCATTAAAGCCAAATGTCAAATCCAAATTTCTGTAAGCGTCATAAAACCCATTTACAAATGGACAAAAATGACATCAATTATGTAACTGAATTATGCAATAAAGTGTCAACAATGTAATTACACAAATGAGGTCAATAGCACTAACCATCTGGTCTGCTTCAGAAACAAAGGATTTGGGGGATATTGTCTGAAGGATAATTTCATCCGCTGCAACTGAAATCTGTTGAATGGAGGTTATACTATACAGTGATGAAATTGTTTAGTTGTTCTGGGTAGCCCCCAGGATACTCCTAACAATCCCTGGCTTTCCTTTATAAGTGGCCCACTTCCAAACCAAACAATCGGCTGTAGACAGCCACCACAGTCCTGATTTCTTATGAAGGCCTGTGCAGCCTCTGTGGGGCAGAAGTATTTTGTAAATACACAAGATACTAGATGTTTCTCCTTTGCTATTATCTACGACACGGGTGTCAAAATCGCCACGTCATGTGACGTGTCGCAACGTATTGCAACTCTTTTTGCATTGCCGGCAATGGGGTGGGCGCGGCTTCAGTATGATGAAATCGGCCTGCGGGCCAGCAGTTTGACACTCCTGATCTACGATATTAAGTTTAAAGTTTTTACTTTACAATTAAGCGTTTCTTTTTTCCCCTCTGTGAGTTATACAACAATAAGATAAGTAGATAGTCTTTCTCCCAAGTAAATTCATTCTTAAAAATGTTAAAGTAGTAATAAAATGAGGCAAGAAATCTGATGAATGTGCAGCTAAATATACATTTGCAAGTTGCCTATTCCTGATGTGGAAGAACACTTATTTGTCTTTTCATTCAGTTGTGCCTCACAAATGAAACAACAACCACAAACAATTGAAAAACTGCCCTCAAATGTTTCTAGTAAAAGATTGATGAAATCTACATTCTTAAGAATGCATGCAATTTTGGTAGTCACAGTCTGGTTTCATAATAGTGTCACCAATTGTTTTTCAAGCAAAGGCTGGGTGTCCAGATTTAAAAAAATCACCATTCTTGTTTAGGTGAAACCAACAAGTCTCCCTGAAATACTGTACAATTGCCTTTAACAATCAGGAAATTGGTTGAAGGTCAACCAATTACAAAAATTAATTTGACTGCAATCCTAAGCATGTTTTTATGGGGCATGGCCAGCTGAACTCAAGAAAGAGATTGCTTTGCTTGTTGCTAATCATTGTTGCTTTGTCACTGATTATTTCTATTAAAATAATTTGAAATAGGCACATTTTAAAGCATTTACAAAGAAAAAAATGCTCTGATGATAAAGAAACTCTAAAATGTGGCTTTGACCTTGGTGAAAAATGGAAAATTATGGGTACAGGGTGGCAACCAAATCTCTGAGCAAAATTGGTAATAAGACATTCCCAACTGACTGATTGACCTCAGATTTGTTGCTAACCTCTCAGCAGGTCAAATCTCTAATTATTTAGAAGCTAAAGGGGAGGGGAAAAGTACAAATGCTATGCTTTTGTAAAAAAAAGGAATGCATTTTTATTAGAATAAACAAAATTGTGCTACTTTGCTGTTAGAAGAAAAGGCCATATTTAGAATTGTCTTCATTGCTCAGTACAGCAACTACTAGAAATGATATCAATAAAGCTTAATTTGCCTCCTTAGCAATTAAAATGGATCAAGTTAATTAGCAGTTAAGACTGTAATCTTCACACCTATGCGCACAATTGGGATTGGATAAAAAAAAAAGGAATCTTATGGTACCTTGAGAATGAAATTATGATGATATTTTGTAGATCACAGTTCACTGTTCTTAATCAAGTGTGCTGTGATGTACAGAAGCTTATGGAATAATCAATTTGTTTATGATAAGGTGATCTAAGACAATATGAGGTTGTTTTGTTGCCAAAGGCTAGTGTGGCTATGTCTCTGGGAAACTATTATTAGGGAATAAGTTTTATTGAAAAACAAATGGCTGGGCTCATGGGCCTTTCTAAGTAGTTTGTTTAGTTTTCTGTTAAAGTAGTATTGAGAACCTACTCTTAGAGTGTATAAATCATGGTTTGTATCTTAGCAGATTGATCAATCTTCCAGTTTTATTCAATAAACTGTACCTAAAATAAACTATGGCTGTAATCCAAGCTAACAAGATAAACTACTGAACAGACATGTGTAGGAGTGTGTAATTAAGATAGACTTTTTAAATGTTTATCTGGGACTAACAATACAGGTCTCACTTTTGAATTGGTATCTATATAACTGCAGTTTTGTTCATGTATACCTTGAAATATGATCCATAAATCGCACTGAGATTAATATAATATGGCATCCAGATTAAAATAAGTTTTACTTTATTTAAAAAAAACATTTAAAACAATCATGCTACACTGTTCTGATTGACATATAACTGACATATAATAAACAGAGACATTGTATCTTATGATTTATGATGAATGTATTTTACAATTATAATAATGAATTATCACTGGTTGCTTGTATGTACACTGAGACCTTATGCACCAGAGACAAATTCCTTGTGTGTCATCATTCCTATATTGATCACAATCAGGTTTTCCAGGCTGCATGTTGTGGAATTCTGCATACAAATAGAATTCGGTGAATTCATAAGATAAGGCCCCCATTAAAGCCTGACAAAGTGAGATGACTGATTCAAACTCAAGCTCCAGCTCATTTCAGCAAAAGCTCGGAGTTTCCTAACATGTCACCTTTTAGACATTTCATACTATAACCCACCTAGTCTCCTCATTAATGGTTGGTTATGGCAATTGCAATCCAGGATCTCTGATAACCACCAGACTAAGGAAGAAGTTAAGCAAGATATACAAAGGGACTGTTTCCAGGACAAAGTTCACTCGGCAGTCTCAACTACAAACTTGGGTTAACAAAACCCTGTCTCTGTGTTTATATCCTCTATGTACTCAAACAAATAAACCATATTATGGCTTTTTGTGATGGTCTGGTTCATACAATCCACTAAAACAGCTGCGTTCCCAGAACATAGTGAACCACAAAACTACCCAATGCTATTTTAGCGTTGTTTAGTGTGCTACGTGAACCCAAAGTCAATACCTTTTAAATTGCATTTAACAATAAGCATTGCAGTTATACAAGCACTTGCTACAAATAAATATATGCCCAATAACTGCTTGGGCTGATCCCTGTTTATGACTGATTTGTGAATACTGTTTGCCCCAGTGACTTTGTTTTACAGTCCAGATGAAATAAAGGTGTGCTAACTGAAAATGATGCAAGCACATTGGCTCTGAAGGTCACAGTGTTAAGTTATGGGCTAACCCCTCATGCAAAAAACAAAGTTTGAAACAACTGGGAGAAAAATGTATTGGTCTTATTGCTTTCTGAAGTCAAGGAAGTGTATCTATCAAAAAATACAAAATTCAGAAAGTAAACATAGGATAATATTCACAAGTATGTAGTGTAACAGAGTTGGAAGGGATTTCAAAGTCTTCTAGTCCAACCTGCTCAAGCAGGAAACCCATTTTGGACAATTGCTTGTCCAATACCTTCTTAAAAACCTCCAATGTTGGAGCACCCACAATGTCTGGAGGCAAGTCATTACATTACACATTAATGAGAAAAATTTTTTTGTAACCAAGAGCTCAAAACTACTTGACCAGGAAATATTCAGACCATCTTGGTTTACATTCTGCATTATGCCATGATCTGCTGAACAAACCATAGCAACATTGATCACTCATGATACTAAGCTATCAATCATTATTTATAAACCACAATGGCTGGGTTATGCATAATGGTAAGCCAAAACACATTATGGTGAAGTAAAACTGTTTCCACTTGGATTAGGTTATTCTAGTCCCAAAGCTAAAGTGTGTAGTTAATTTATGGCTGTGGCCTGGAACTTTTGTCCTTGAATGTGTGCTAGCATATAACCTAATAGTAATCAGAACCAAAATCCAACATTATGCACATTTTAAAAAATTGGCATATTTTCAGAATGCAGTCCTGACTCTGTGATTTTGAAGAATAGAATATACATTTAAAAATAAATATGAAAGATGAATGTTGTTAAATGTCATTTTGTAAATTTAACTTGGAGGAATATTTTAAAGATAAATAAACAGACTGAAATCCTGAATTTTGCTGATTAGGAAGAATTCTGGAAACCTCCTTGCACCGTATTAGTCACTCCAGAGCTCCTAGTGGGGTTAGGAAATGTGATTACACATATTAATATTAAAATTAATTATAATAGACAAGTAATATAAGTAACACACCCAACCCTGCTTAGTTTGCAGTGGTTTTACAAGCCTTACCCTTATTTGACTTAAAACCAAAAGAAAAAGCACATTCTAAACACATTAAAAATAATTTCATGTGTTTGAATTTGGAAACACAAATTGCTAGCCACTCACAGCCTCCTGAGTTGGCACTGTATATTTTCATTTTCTTTCACACAGAAATGGCTTCACCCTGTAAACAAGACGAATGTTGCATTATCTGTTCTTCCGCAGAAGGCTTTATACATGATGGAAACCTTTAATTAAACTTGGCTTTGAAAATGGGTTTGTAGAACATCTGTAACAATGATGTCATAGCTGTGGAGTAATTCAGCAATTTCTGGGATATGTAAACACATGCAGACAAAGGTACATACAGTAGGGTTTCCTCCTAGTGTTGCTTTGGCCTTGCTAGGATAACAATATGCTGTCCTAAGTGATGAAATGACTAACAAATAGCCCATGGGAATATTTTTTTCCTTCCACCACCCCACAATCTTTCAAGGAGAGATCAAGCCTGGTTTGCTCACTTGAAAACACCTTCCACAAAAGGAAGGGGTGAGGTGGGGACCTAAAGTCATTTACACACTATATCTCTATAGTTACTTCAATAATAAAAACTGGTTATTTGCTGGAACATGAAGATTTGACTAAGATTATTGACATTTTTGGCTGCAGGGCAGTGGTGGTAGTGGGAGAGACAATGTTGAGCCTTTGGGCATTCAGGCATTCAAGTTCTGAGGTAAACAGAGTGTATTCAGAGGGCCTAACCCTATTGCTAGCTGAAGTGTGGCTAGACAATGATTCTGCTTCCATTTTATTCCCCCTGCAAGAACAAATTCCCAGACTAATCGGTTGTATTAGGCTAAATGAATCACAAAACATGCAGACCTGATGCATGCAGATCTACATGATTAATCTACTCCAATGCTTCCTGCAATTTAGGATTATGTCAGAGGTAGCTAAACTACAATTCCCAAACGTCCCAGCCTTGAGTGGCATGCTGGGATTTGTAATTAACAACTTTTACAATGTCTCATGGTGTTGTATTTAGCTAAATTTTGATCTGTTCCCACATCAACTTGTCCTTCACATTTTTGTTCCACCCTATCTCTGTGAAACTTCATTACATACAATGTCATGAAAATGTGGTGTTAAAATGTGGTGTATGAATAAATAAAGCTCTTCCTTCACCTCAATTTTATTGAAACTGCCAAGTATGGGCTGCAAAATTCCAGATAACCACTAAAGGGGCATGGAAGAGTGTTTCCTATATCTTTCGGAGTGGACATTGGGTTTTTGCAACCTTAGTGACATCACCACAACAATGCAATGTCTCTTCTGCCATTTGGGGAAGGGATGACAATTAATGAAAGGGTCGCTTCTACTTCTAAAATAGATTTATCTCAACAGTAATCCATGATTCGTGTTAACATGGTTTATTGAACAACCCTGGGAGATCAAAATGGTAAGCTTAAGCTTTCTCCGCCAACAGTTAGCTAGACTATACAAACTTTGGAAATATGCATCTGGAATTCTCTGGGTGGATGGAAATTAGAAAAGTAGCTTGCAGAGGAAGGATTATGTTCACTCTCAAAGTCCTTGTCTTCCAAATCGAAAAAATAAAGTCTCTTTTGGGTGTAAGTGACTTCATGGCTTTGGTCACGTAGGGTTTGTTTTGGCAGTGTTACAGAAGTGGTCTGTCATTATCTTCTTCTCATCTAGCCTCCTGCCCTGACATTACTTGAAGTAACCCCATCCAAATATCAATCAAGCTTGACCCTACTTAGTTGCTGGACTCAATCAATGTACTGTGATCTGCTGAAAACTTTGGCTACTAGTTGTGGACTGGAAGAAAAGCTGATATAAGGCAGCAAAGAGTTAAAGGTTTCTGTATCTCTGCTTCCAATCTAGTGATTATCCAGTACTAACCTTTATCAAACTCACATTTTAGTTAAAGGGGAAAAGAGAGTAAGCTGCTGATTTGAGAGGTCTATTTGCATAGCATGCATTGCTTGCAGTTAGAACTGTTAAGGAGTGTTTTTGTTTACCTGGCAATAATTTGCTCACAATTTCCTGGCTTTTATTATGCAGTCGCTCTGCCTCATTCATAAAATTTTGCTCAAAGTCCAGAGGATGTCATGTTCTATTTGAATTGCCATGTGCTTTTGTATCTTGTATGTATCTTTCCCCCACCCCCAAACAAAAAGTAAACCTCTGGTAAAGAAATAGCAGAACAGCAGTGCAAGTTTTAGTAGATGAAGACAGGAAAAAGTACAATTGTGGCAGGGTGGGAAGAGCAGTTCCTGAGATGCAAAGGTCATACTGAGGATGCTGTCTATCACTTGCAGTATATTTTTTGTTTGCAAAGCTGTTTTGTGTCCTGCAAAGGAAGCTCTTCCTCTCTCCTATACAGCCTCTGGGGTTTTCAAAACCAGGAAGATTCCACTGAACACAGCAGGACTCACTCCTGAGCAAATATATACAGATTGAGATTATACTCTGGGAGCTGCCCACAGTTTGATATAAGATGATACAATTTTGATGTAAGATGATACAACAGTGTGGTGCAGCAACCAAAAAAGCCAATGCAAACCTAGGCTGCATTAATAGAGGGATAGAATCAAGATCACATGAAGTTCTAGTACCAGTTTACAATGCCTTGGTTAGACCACACTTGGAATACTGCCTCCAGTTCTGGTCACCACAATATAAAAAAGATGTTGAGACTCTGGAAAGAGTGCAGAGAAGAGCAACAAAATGATTGGGGGGCTGGAGGCTAAAACATACAATGAATGTTTGGAATTGAGTATGTCTAGTGTAATGAAAAGAAGGTTTTGGGGGACATGATAGCACAGTTCCAATATTTGAGGGGCTCCTACAAAGATGAGGGGATCAAACTATTTTCCAAAGCACTAAAATGCAAGACAAGAAACAATGGTTGGAAACTAACCAAGGAGAGAAGCAGCCTAGAACTAAGGAGAAATTTCCTAACGGTGAGAGCAATTAACCAATTGCCTTCAGAAATTGTGGGTACTCCATCACTGAAGTCTTTCAAAAAGAGATTGGACAATGATTTGTCTGAAATGATATAGGGCAGAGGTGTCAAACTCGCAACGTCACGTGACGTGTCACGACGTATCGTGACTTTTTTCCCATTGCCATAGCAAGGGGTGGGTGTGGTTTCAGCATGATGCATCCAGCCCGATATAGGGTCTCCTGCTCGAGGAAGGGGTTGGACTAGAAGATCTCCGAGGTCCCTTCCAGCTTTATTATTATTATTATTGTTGTTGTTATTGGCAGCTTTAGAAATGTTAAATAAATAATAATAAATAAATGTTAAATAAATTTATTTGGAATTCTTGTGCTGGGTTTGGATAAGTGAGGGCTATTTTCTTTATTGTTTAAAAAGAGATAGAGAGTATACTCATGTTGTAAATTCTGACAACTGCCTGTCCTTCTTCTCAAACTTTAAACAGTGAATGTATTTGTAAGCACTATTCAAATGTTAGAGAGTTAAGAGGATAAGAACCCACACTTCTCACATTTGGTAGTGAAACTGGCTACAACTGACTAAAAAAAGTCAAGCTTATAAGATTCCAAGATTGTGAAAACTACAAGAAAAATCAAGGACCCAGTTTCTAACTATGTACCTAGAAATAGCAAGCAGTCTGCTTTCTAAATCTGTTATGAAGCTACCTGAAATATTGTGTGAACCCAACCAGTCAGGTTTATGACTTGGCAGAAGATTGGGCAACCTAAGTTTCCATGACTATATTCAGCGCCTCCAAATTGTTTTTGGGCCTCCTGAATCTCCTCTGAAGAGTTCCTCAAAATAACTTCCTGTCATTTTGAATTGGGAAATATAAATGCAGTGAAATGCAAAGCTCCTCCCAAATTCCCTTTCCATGGTGGCCCAGCAGTTAGAATGCAATATTGCAGGCTAACTCTGTCCACAGCCAACAGTTCGATCCTGATTGGCTCAAGGTTGACTCAACCTTCCATCTTTCCGAGGTTGGTAAAACAAGGAGCCAGATTGTTGGGGTAATATGCTGATTTTTGTAAATCAGTCAGAGAGTGCTGTAAAGCACTGCGTAAGTGCTATGTAAGTCTATTGCTATTGCTAAATACCCAAGTTGTTAACATCTGTTTCTATATTTTAAAAAAAAACAATTTTCCCAAATTCTGGAATTCCAGAATTTGAATTTACTACAATGAAAGTATTGTAACTTTATACAGGCAGCTGTGTAATCACAAACATTTCTTTGGTCAGAAGAGAGAACCCCCCCAAAAAAAGAAAAAGGAAAAAAAGAAAAAGAAAGCTAAGGCACATAGGCTAAACACATAGAAATCTAAATGCATGCTGTCATGGCAGCATCACATAGGTTTCTTGGAAATGAACCAGAGTACCAGAATGAATTGTATGGATTTCATGCAACAGTAGTGCAAGCAGTTCAACAACAACAACAAATGCAATAGCATAATACCAATAGAACTTAGATCTGGGTTCAGTCCTCATTAAGCTTTTGATATCCCAGTATGTTGAAAAGGTCATGTATGTATTTTGCTTGCTGCTGGCCTGACATCGCCTAACAGAATCAAGCAGCTGCTGAGGTTCTGGTTTTGCAGCAGGGGACATATGTCCAGCTCAATGAATCTCCCTTCTAAATAGAGGGTCACAACTGTCTACCTTACTACTTTGTGAGGCTGTGAATATGCAGAATCTCTGTGTCCTGATTTTCATAAGTAGCTGAAATACATGATGGCTGAGGGTGGGAAAATCCAGATTCTATTTCCATGCTTGAAACTATTTGGATGTGAAAACTGTGAGAGGAAAATATCTGATTCTGCATTTATGCAATCACTTACCGTTAGGTATTTTAAGGTCTTTCTGTACACGTATGTTTCAGGAAAATCACTACATCTCCTTGTAAAGATGCTCAAGAAAAGACTAAGTGGTAAAAAATGAGATATCTGTACTACATTGATGTTGGTTTTATTTGTCTAAAGGCAAGCTGAGATGGAAAAGCCAATAAAAATTGGTGTTATCACTCTTTCTAGAATCAAACTCAAACAGTGAGTGTCAAAGGCCATCCTGGCTGGAAATTATGGGAGTCCCAAAAGATCTGGAGGGCAAGAGTTTGAGGAAGGCTTTTCCCAACTTTTACTGTGCTCTCACAGTTTTTAAGAACACAAATGGCTTTTGTTCCAAAAAATTTAATTCAATTCAATTCAATTAATATGGCTCTTTGGAGAATACATCTTGATGAAACTGTGTTGTTCTAATAGGAAAACTGATGTGTTGAGAAGCAAATCAATTTACCTAAGGTGGTAAATTAAAATGGATGCTTTGTTTATAGCATAGAACATTTCCATTTGGTACTAATAGGTGTGCTTCCCCGGCAGGCCCATCCATGAAAAGGAGTGGAACAAACCTTTGGCATCTCTAGCTAAGCATAGAGCCCTACTTGTTACTACCATCAAGAGAGAGGAAACATACAAGGCAGGTAATCTCCCATCTTCATGCATGTCTTTGTATCTTTTTCTGCAGCCCACCTATGGTGGGGTTAAAGATCTGCAGTTGGGAGAAGATTTTATTCCCACGGCTTTCCTATATCAGTTTAAAAGACCAGATTTTTGAACCAGACAACTGGTTCAGCCAGTTGGCAAATCCACACTTTCTGCTTGGCCCATCACTGCTATGGGCTATTCACCCCTTCCTGAAGGCAAGAACAAGTAACGTCATCTTCCTCCCACTCCTACTCCATTGTAAATATATCCCACATCTGTATTTTTCAGCAATTCAAAATTGCTGTTTTCTATCCTGAGCCACTTTAAACTCTTTACAGTGGATGGTCTCCAGCACTTTGTTCTGTTTCAATAGCAGCTCCAACTGTGATTGGATAGAATACCTGTGGACACTGTTTCTCCTCCAGTGGTGGTCACTGCCCTATGAAGCCACTTCATTCCTAAGTGGTTATTTTCTTTGCTAGTCAATTGCTGTTTTTTTTTAAATATTGTGGTTGAACCAATGAATTATCCTTAACTTTAAAAGCTTATGACCATCCCATCTCCAATGGGCACTGTTCAGATTCTGCCCTGGGATGAGTAAAGCATGCTTTCCTTATTTTCCCATCCACTGCCCATGCCCACCCTATTGCAAAGTTTCTTTTCCCTTTCCTTTATTATTTTTTAAACATTTTAAGTTGTAAGATAGGAACATTAGTACTTTGTTTCTATGAAGATGAACTGAAATTTCTTACTTGTTATGTTTTCATGGACCTACAGAGCACTGAAGGAATGAAATGTGTTTTATATTGCTTTGGTTATTGTAGCATTGGAGCTATGATGGTGCCTGGAAGGAAGGAAGAGAAAATATTAGTATCAAAGGAGATAGTGTAGAAAGGGGTATGCATGTATGAAAGCATCCATGTGTGCAAACATCTGGAAATTAAAGGAAAGGCTTAGGATTAGATCTTGCAGTGGCTGATATCCAGACTAGGTCCCATTGCCATCCCACTGCAGCCCAGACTGAAGTGAACTTTCTGAAGTTCACTTAAGAAACAGACAGGAACAGAATGGGAGAAAAGCAGGTTAGGCTGCAATATGAAATTGTTCAATTCCCCAAATTGAGAAAGTGACAGGAGGAAATAATAGTGATGTGCACGAGAAAGTAGCCAATAGATGTACCCTTTATGAGTGTGAGGAATTAAAACTCACTAGAATGTGAGGTCAAAAATTCTATTGATGAAAATTGAAATACTTTTGATTGGCATTGTCTATTTTTTTCCTCTACCTAGTGCAACACATTTCTAATCCCAAGAAAGCAGTCCAATATTGTTGGGTTCAGAATGGCTGAACGTGTCTCACTTCAAGAAAGGGCGAAGGGCACATCAGAGAAGGCACTTCCAGACAATTCAGGTTTTCCATTGCTGATTGCACAATTTGAACAAAACAAAACTTGAGTGGGCTGGCCTGACTATCAGAATGTGCATGTTTATCAGAAATGAGCATGTTTACTTCTTTGTAAAAGTACAACACTTGCAAAAAACAGCCAACCAGCCCTGTTATCCAGCCTCTCTACTCTAGGACAGAGACATGGGCTGAGCAGGCACCCCCTACTATTTCTGAGCAAAACACCCCACAACCATGCATTGTGATACTGCCTGCCTGAAAATGGAAGTTCCCTGTTTTATAGAAACCACACAATATCAATGGCAGTTGCATTAGATTTAATGCTGCAACCATACCTCCAGATCCACATCTGCAGGAAATTGTGTCATAAAATGTGTATTAAAATAGTATTCATCCTTCACTGATAGTCTGGGACAACATCATTAAATAGAAATGTGCAATATTGTATTTTTCAACCTCAGCAACTTTAAGATGGGTAGACTTCAACTCCCAGAATTCCCCATCATGATGATGATGATGATGATCATCATCATCATCGTTTTGCCTCTTTATTTATTGGGCTCACAAAATGAATCTAGGATTGGGACTGTTAAGATGCTACAACTCTGTGCTCTTTGAGTTCTTTCTCCTTTTTAAGATTTTGAAAAGACATTATTTTCTTTTTAAATCAATGCTTAATTTGCAAGACTTTTCTGTTGAGGTACCTATAGAAAAATATTCTTGAACAGGTTGCAGATTAGGAAGTGGAGGATATAATTTCTGTATATCTGTTTGTTCCTTCCTCATTCTCTGATTTCCTTTCTAAATGCAAATAAATCAGTTACTGGATCTTTCAGAATATTTACTGGGCCCAAAATTGAATGAACTTAAGTAACCAATGCAGCTATATTTTCTTAAAATGAATTATTTATTTCATTAGAACTGAAATTTGCATTGTACAAATTCCTTTTTTTATATGAAGAGCTAGTTCTAATAAGGTGTAACGAAGACAAATGTTTTTAAGTTATCATTTACTACATACCGTGTTTTCCTGAAAATAAGATCTGGTCTTATATTTTTTTTGCCTCCAAAAGAGGCAGTAGGTCTTATTTTCGGGGGATGTCTTATTTTTTTCCTGACATCTGCTTTGCCTCGTGGTGGCAGCAGCAACAGCCCCGTCCAGCAGGAGCCCATGTGGCCACCGGCCCATTTCTGCAGCCACTTGCAGCCGCTTGTGGCAGGAGGCTGTGTGGCCCATCGCGCCATGCCACCACCATGAGGTGAGGCAGGTGGGGGAGGGGGTGGAGCTGCCCCAAGTGCCCCATAGGCACCCAAACACTTCACCCTGATGGAGAAATGACAGAGACTAGGAGTTTCATCTGCTTGCAAATAGGGCACTTGGAGACAGAGCGAATTACTCGGTTTCCAAACGCCCCATAGGCACCTAAACACTTCGTTCGGATGGAGAAATGACAGAAACTGGAAGCTTCATCTGCTTGCAAATGGGGTGCTTGAAGATGGAGCGAATTGCTCGGTTTCTAAGCGCCCCATTCACAAGCAGACAAAGCTTCCAGTCTCCCTCTGGGTGAAAAGTGCGTGGCACATTTGGATCGCCTGCATCTCCCCTGCCTCTGCCTCCGTGCTTGGACCTACCTGCGCTGTGCCAAGGGGCCGGCAGGCTGTGGCTGCTGCTGGACACTGTTGGCCCACGTGTGCTCGCCGCCACTTGGGCTGATGGCTTATTTTTGGGGTAGGGCTATTAGACCCACCGCAAAAAATCAGGCTATTTTTGGAGAAACGCGGTATATGTATCAGGTATGTGGGTGGGAAAGTGTAGAAGTACTACATCTAAGTCCTTCACTTCCTCCAGAGTTCAAAGTGAGTATAAAAAACAACCTTAACTACATTGATGATTTAGTTTAATAGGTGAATTAACTCCTTTATTGTAATCAATCAAAATAGACAAAACACATGGTTCTTATATGAAATATTTAATTTTTTAAAAAGGGGAAATTGAACTGTAGGACCTCCAATCTTCACATAGATGGTTTCCTCCAGATATGTTGGTTAGATTGCAATTCCCAGAATTCTTAGTTAACTGGGAATGCTGCAGTTGTCTATCTAACCCGATATTTTCCCATTTTAAATAACATCAAGTGATGGAGTTTTTACCCAGCTCTGCCATCTCTCTGCATATCTCCCTACATAGACTAGTGGCTAAAGGGCTGACCTAGAGACCAGGAGATTGTGAGTTCTACTTACACGTTAGGCATGAAAGCTAGCTGGATGACTTTACACCAGTCATTCTCTCTTAGGCCAACCCACCTCACAGGGTTGTTGTGGGAAAAATAGGAAGAGGAAAGAATATTAAGTATGTTCACTGACTTGAGTTATTTATAAAAATAATAAAGCTGGGATGTAAATAAATAAAATTTGTGATGATCTTGAGTCAGCTGTGTGTTCCAAAACTGGATCTATTTGTTTCCAGATTAGATTCCAATTCAATATGAAATATTTTGAATATTGTTTTTCAGCAGTCCTTCAATTTTGCTGAAGTTGAGGAAGAAGTAAATTGATTTTCCATTTACTGGGACATTTTGCTTTGCCCTGCTTCCCAACTCTGTAGAAATTAAGCCACTGTAATTTCCTGAACTGATTTGTCTGTGGCTTCAAAAATAAAGAGGAGCAAGGGAGTTTGGGAGCATGGTGCTGTGGTGGTTTTGCAGTTCCCCTCCTGGTTACAATTGTGCAATTGTTTAAAATGCCAAACCAAACTGTGCAGGCTGGGTTTTGTGCCCCATTTTTAAGGATAAATGTTGGTTGGTTGTTTTTAATGGTCTGAGAAGTGAAAACAGTGGGGTATAAGATTCCTAAAAGGCTTGAATTCAAAACCTACATTTGACTTAATTCAGATGTGAATTGGCCATATAGTTCTCTGAGCTACCAGTTGACATTAAGATGTGTTCCCAAATCACTATGCCTGGATTCAGTTAATAGGCATTGAAATTCCAATCAAAGAAGTGGGAGGTGGGAGAAAAGAAATGGAAGAAAATCAGCATTTCAACCAAGATGAAAGTTTGCCCTCACTTGCTTCAGTTTCTGTCCTCTGTTCTTAGGTGTTTCCTGAGCATATTGGAATTTTGGTTCAATGATTTTAAAATATGGCCTTAACTCCTAATATTTTCAGAAGTTCTTTCTGCATAATTGACTTTAGATTATATTGTATGCTCTTGAATGTTAGGTTAAACTATGTAACCAGTAGCTCTTTGGGAGAAGACATTTGGGCAGCATTCTCATGGAGGAAAAGCCAGTTTTCTCCCAACCCTCTCTGCCTTCTGATGAGACATCTATTTTGTTAATTATAGACAGATACATACATGCATACTTATCATATACTTGTATCTACATTAATTACATTTCCAAAGAGTTTCTTTTTTGCATAACTACCATTGCCTCTGTTAGTTATGGGAGATATAAGGAATTATACAGGACCTTAGAATCACTATCTAGAAATTACCTAAAAGCTTGTTTTAACCTAATTCTGAGAAGTCAAACCAGTTGACTAATGGATACCCATGATGGAATTTTTTGCCTTTTATATTCTGCATTCAATTGATTTTTGTTTTGCTTCCCCCCCCCTCTGAGAACAAGAGCAACAAGGTCTTCCTCCATACATGTGCATACACTTTCATTAGGAAAAAAGCTTAAGGAAAGAATTAACCCCTCACCATCATCAGGGCCATCATGCTGAGCCAAAGCTGGGTTCTGTAATGTTGCTTTTTGCAAAAAAGTTAAGTCAATCTTTAAAACCATGAAGACAGTTTCTAAAGGGGAAAAAATAAGGCTAAAACATTTTAAATTCTGCCCCAAGAAAAAACTCCAATAGAACTGCAGAATAACCAAAGCCCTAGGTATAATCCATTTAATTCTTAAAGCAAAGGATGATTCATGGAATCCTTGTGGATGTTTGATGTGCTTTATTCTGTCAGCCACTAAGGTTAAATTTCAGTTTTTAAAAGGTTTTAGATAAAAGTCTGACCCAGATTTATAAAAAGATATTTTTTAGAACAGTTTGGCATGTAATTCTTGCTGTCTTGACTTATAATGCAGCAACAGATGGCTTTAACATTTGCTATTGAAAGGTTGAGTTCCTGCAATAATAGAATCCAGCTGAAACCTATTCGCAGATTTGTCTATTAATGCTTGAACTAAAATTTACCTGGAGATTCCCTGGCCCCATTTCATATTAAATTGCTGGACCTCTGAAAAGCAGAGAATATAGCTGATTTTAGCTCCTGCCATAACAAAAGGCTAAATAATGATAGGAATTGCTAATCATTTCACATAAGGGGCAATATGCAGCTTGTTGTTTTGACTTCAACCATCTCACTACTTTTGTGCTCTCTAAATGTGCTAGGTTACAATTCTTATCCTCCCCAATTAGCACAGCAATTGAATTTTGTGAATTGTATTTTAAAACATCTGGATGGTTTAGGAACACTGGATTTAAAAATTAGGGTTAAGGAAATAATTGCTCTTAAATGTATTTTAATCCAGTTACAATAACTGGGACAACAGCTTCCAACACTTTATTCCCTTGCTCAATTCCTTTAAAAAAATAATAATACACCTGTTAATCAAGATACTAGAAAATGAGTCGGGTTTTTGTGACATCCTGAAGCTGTACTCCATATAAAGCACCATGAAAGCAGACAAAATAAAAGAGCATTCTGATAGAAGAACAAGTTGAAACATAACACATCATAGACCTGCTCCTAGCCATGATACATTGTGACAAGAGATACTTGGCTGCCATTTCACTGTGATAATAATTTCTAAATTTGCATTGATACATATCAAACACTAAATGCACATTTTATGCAAATATATGCTCAGTTTGTCCTGTCAGTCCTCTAAACAGAGGACTGTCCTTTTAAAGTAGGCAAATGGTCAGGCTGTTTTTGTATAGGCAACTGTGGCTCTTTTATTTCAGTGAGTGTTTTCACAGAACCATTTTGAAGTATGTCACACTGATACTCCCTCTCAGTCTTCTCTTCTGAAATTTCCTGAATAAGGAAAAAAACAAAACAAGAAAAAGGATGGTGGGCAGATGCCATAACTTTAATTAGGTGGATTTAAAAAATAAGCAAGTTCCTAATGGAAATTAGATTTTCTCTCTTTATAACCTTTTAATTCAAGCTTGTGAACTTCTGTTTGAAGGTCACCGGCATCTAATGAGCTTCATCTATCTTCTTCTGAGTGAAGATGCTTCTAAGTGCCCATTTCATAAGCAAGGAGAACTCTTCTGATTCAGGCTGCAACTGAGCTTAACTGCCAGCTAGCATTTCTGTACTGAAGCAGATAGGAAAAATGAGTGTTAGGCAAAGACTTTGACAACCGTGCCAACGTCAGCCTGCCAGCTTCCAGCAGGTTGATGCCTGCAGCAGAGCTACTGATTAGGGTACCTTTGGCAAGAATTTGGCATTGCTTAAAGCCAATTGCTGGAGAGGGAGCTACGTCTCCTACCAGTGCTTGCCACACCCCACTCCCAACAACTAAATGGCAGAAGGAACAAGGTACAAAGACAAAAACAGAATCTTTCATTACACGGATGGACCTCTGTGTTATAAATATGGGTGGCAAACAAGCATGTCAAGCACAATAAAAGCTTATTCTTTTGCCTCTGCTTGCATTTACTAAGAACAACTGTAAAAGTGACATGTCTCAAAATAGCAGAGAAGTATTGCTCTGATTAGCAGGAAATACTTTTTTTATTCTGTTACAATGGAAGAGGGGAAATAAACCCTGAGAAGGTCAGTGAAATTACATGGTTGGAATAGTCTTCTCCAACCCGGACTTTTTTTTTTTTTTAAGATGTTTCGCTTCTCATCCAAGAAGCTTCTTCAGCTCTGACTGGATGGTGGGGAAAGGAAGAATTTATATTCCTTGCAGATAGCTGATCATTTGCATTCTTTTAGAGAGTCATTGAGGCCATTTAGAGGTTTACCTGTGTCCTCAGGCTCACCTGAGGATGTCTTCAAAGAAAAAACAAGAAAGTCCAGTTGTCTCCTGAAAAAGCACCTTTGGGGCAACCATGACCTGGATGACTGAGAACCTCCATAGACATGTGTTGCAGTAGTTGAGACAAGTCATGAGGGTATGAATGACTGTGAGCAAAGTCTCCCAGTCAGAAATGGGCACAACTGGCATGCAACCCTAAGATGTACAAAGGCCCTCCTGGCCATGGTGCTACCTACTTTTTTAGCAGGAGACATGAGTCCAAGAGGAGATAGCACACTGGGCAATGCCACCCATCCAGGAATAGGGTTAGGGTTAGTGGAAGAATCTTGTCATCAGGAGGCCCAAATATTCAAAACCGCTCTATTTTGTTTGCGTTGAGTTGAAGCCCATTGCACTCCATCCAGATCTTTACAGCCTCCAGGCACTAAGACAGGACATCTACAGCAGTCTGGGGTTTATAAAGCTAGGAATCATCATTTGGTTTACAGCTCCATTATTCCTACTCAGAACTCTAAAATTAAGTCCTAAGCCTTCTGGGGAATGCCAGACTGGGAAAGGCTGAGCTGGAGAATATGAGACTCTAGATGCAGATCCAAATTCGTACTTATGCATGTGGTTTGCTGTGGAGGATCAGTTGCATTCTATACCTTTCTTAGGTTGAAAGGATAACTTTAATGGATTAAAATATAGCACCTTGAATTCCTTGGAAGAAAGTTGAGCCATAAATATGCTAATAAATGGATGAGGAAAAGCAGAGGGTGCTCTAACATGTGTTTTCTCAATGGCAGTTCTAATTTCAGAATTTTCAGGGTCTGGCAACTTGCCACCAGCCATCATCAAGCCACCATCAGGAAGAGACAATGTGCAGATGGAGAATTTGCTTGCACTCTCCAGATGTACTAGACTACAGTTTCCATAAATCAAAGGACATACTGGCTGATTAAAAATTGTAGTTCAACATATTTGGATTGTCCAGGATTGGGGAAGGCTATAGTAATTCTTTTGCTGAAATTAAGCAGCATATCATTTGAATGAAATTCAGTCACAAAAAATAAGCAGGTAATTGGTTCTCTGGTTTTGGGGTTTTAAGATGATTTTTTTTCCTTGGCATCAAAATCAGGATTCTAATGTTAATAAATTAATATTAAATATTGGTTGTTCCAAACCAATATTTAAAATTGAATATGTTTATGCAAATATGTTTATTGACCAATAAAACTGGACCTATTTAGCCCCTTCTAGTCCATATTAGAACAGAGACCCAACAGTTATGTAAAGCAGTAGTTTGTTATTTAACCTCTTGACTTTTTTCTTTCAGCATTTGGACAAACATTTAGCAACACCTCAACCATCAAAAGTCACAGAATATTCACACTATTTCCTACTTGAAAGGAAAAAATCAGATGGGAAAAGATACCATCACCTGCCTGAAGTAAGTTCATTACTTCAGTTTTTGTTGGGTTAACAGGACTGAAATAATTAACAATGTTGTTTTAAAGGGGGGTGTAATTGAGCTTCAAAGCTAACAGCTCCCCTATAAAGTTGAATGGGACTTGTTTACACTTCCTAGCTCCATTGTTTTTAGCCTGGGTTTTATGAAGGTTTTAAAGAGAAGACAATGGTACATCTGTTGACACTCTCTTTCCACCAGCCCAGATGGGCTGGAAAATCAGAGCTTTACATTTTAAGAATGGAAGGATACAGCAACTTCTGAAGGATGAAAAGCTTCACTCTTTGATAATCAAATACAATATGTATTTCTTGAAATGTTCTTATTCAGGATCTTGAAGGTATCAAAAATCTGTGCCTGGATAATTTTGTAATTAAGGTAAAACCTTATTTCAACATTGCTTTTTAAATATTTATTTTTCAGAAGGCCAACTTGAGACCAACACTTAAGACATATAGCTAAGATGCCGGAAATCCAGAATAATTTTCTATATTTAGCAATGAGCTCTTAGGAGGTATGTATAATGTATTTTTCCAAACTGCTATACTGAAGTATTCTACAAAGCTATCCTATGGTTTTCCTGACCACCACTTTCAAGCTGAGCAGCCTCTCCAGAGGCTTCTCATGGCTCCTAATGTTTTAGCCACTTACCTTGCCATTGCCCAGAGATCTATTTATTTATTTAAAGTTTAAGTATGGTCAATAAAATCCAATCTAGCCTGCTCCATTTGTTTAGCAATTTGCATATCCTTTTATTTTAAAATAATTGGATTTAAAATAGGATTCTGGTTTATTATTGTTGAATTCAGTAAATCCAAACTTGTCTATGTCCTGGAAAAATTGCAATCAGTCTTAGTTCAGGATCATCTTCCCATCTTGGAACCACCACAAGCAAAGGAAGAAAACCCTATAAAGAGAGGGTTCCAGGATCCCTAACAGTCACACACAAATCTCTATGGAGATTTGGAGCCCAGTAGTCAGATGGAAGGAAGTAGTCCCAGGGCAGATTTGTCAGGTCAGTTGGAGTCTAGCAGAAAACCAGGCTCCTTCATCATGGATTGTCCTCAAAAGGAGTCTGGTATCAGCATAAAATGGAAACACTACTTTCTGGCTAGATTACCTTAACACAATTTCAGCCTAAATTAGTGGTGGGCTGTGGCCAAGAGACTGAGTCTCTCCTATGAGGAGATGTCTTTGGCAAAGCGTAAGGTGTTTGTGCAAGCAGGCTGGATGGCTGAACCCCATGCCAACACCAAAATATGAAATGTAGAGACAAGTCATCAAGAACGTATCTTGTGATGATGTTGCCCATGTCTGGTTTCCTGTCCTGTGATAATATAAGTTGCAATGTGGCTTGTTTCCACCATCATTCAAGTGCTCATAATGTGAGACAGAAATTGCTATTGCACTTACATATCAAGCCACATTCCATATTAACATCATTGAGATGAGACGGGGCTTAACAAGAAAGATATCAAAAAGATATTCGACTTACATTTATTTTTGGAAGCATCTAATTAACGTTGTGTTGAATATTTGCAATAATACTAGCTACATAATAATGGCATTTAGGCCCAGAAAGACAATTGGTTGAATCTGAGAGAAAAGCCTAACAGTAAGAGTAATTAAATCAATTACTGTAGGAGTGGTAGACTTTCCTTTTCTGGATGTGTTCAGGCAGAGGCTGGCAGGGATGCCTTAATTTGAACAGACAGGTTGGACTTAATGTCTTCAATATAACATGAAGGTAAATGGTAGGGCTAATGTGGACTGTGTTCCCCTTCTCTCCATGTTTAATGTTTGAGGGAATAACTTCTAAAAGGGACTTTTCCCTTCCAGTTACATATACAAAGATTAAAATGCATTTCTGATGTGAGTAGATCTGCATTACATGGAATCAGAGACATCCAAAGAAGAAACCCAAGCCAAATATTTACATTTAAAGCCTGACTTGAAAAAAAGAGAAAAGAACAGCCTGTTTAAAAACCATCACTCAAAACCAGTATGTTCATTATGCATAGTGGAAAAAGGTAATTAAAATGTAATGGAGCTTGCATGGTGTGCTGAAAGAACACCCAAGACTAGTGCCAGAAGCAAATATGTTTTTTGAGCAAATAGGAGAGAATGAAAGCAATGTTTCATTTATAACCTGGTCATGCATGTTCAGAGATTTCTAAACACAACATAATAAGCAAATCTTACAGACTCTATGTTGAAAGGTGCAGGTTTTATTTGGTGGTAGGTGCTGCTGGGGAGTTAAGAGCCTAGCAATATGCTTGGACAAGATCTCTTTAGTGAGAGATCCACGATGTAGATACCAGAGTGTTAAAGGGATCAACCTTCTCATACTTCCAACCAACCAACCAACCAACCAACCAACCAACCAACCAACCAACCAACCAACCAACCAACCAACCAACCAACCAACCAACCAACCAACCAACCAACCAACCAACCAATCAACCAGAATAGAGCTGGAAAGAGCTTTGGAGGTCTTTTAGTCCAGCATGCTGATTTGGGATACCTTAGAAAAGCAAGCCAAGCCATTGACTAAAGTAAGGGAAGAAAGGAAACTAAAGTATTTAGACAAAGTTGTTTCCAATCTTTACTACTATGGTCCATAATACAAAAAAAGAGAGTTCGTATTGGAAAAATGTCTTGGAGAGTTTAGGTTCCAAAACATAAATCTTCTGTCATATTGAGACATTCTGAATCTTAGAACATTTTTAAATATAACCTTCTTTGCTCATTCAGCTCAGTTGTCTTTCTTTTGGTCACATGAACAATTTCATTCCATAAATGGGGAGACTAATGGCACATTTGGGGGAAGTGCAAAGTTTGGCCATCCTTCTGCAAAGCGTGGGTGGAACAGAAGGAACAGAACTCCATTAAGTCATAAATCAACCCCTCCTATATGCAAAGTTGAATGCATGTGTGAACTGAGCACGGCCTATTTAAAATCAACTTACACAGGACACGAACAGTCTAAACATAGAATGAAGATTGTTTGTAAGTCCCAGAAAACTCTGGAATTTTTCATAGGAGCATGATACACATTTTTTAAAAAGGCCAAAGATTTATTTTTCCAGTACTTAACAGTCTTTCAGTTTGTTTACTTTGTTTTCAGATACATTCATAGCAGTAGATTTAAAAACCCAATAACTTAAAATCTTGGTGGTGAAAGGACTGCTTAGCTTAGCTTTCCCTAATGTGGTGAGTCCCAATATTTATTTATTTGTTTTTTTGTTTATCTATTTAAATTATATACTGTAACTGCCCATCCCATATACATGACTGAGCAGTTCACACAATTAAAAACAAACAAAAAATAGTTACAAATAAACAGCTAAAATAAATTCCATTAAAAACTAATTAAAACAATTCAAAGCTTAATTTGCAGGAGACTAGAGTCTAATCCACACAATTACTAAGAATCTAACCAACTGATAGGCTCCATAACACCACTGGGTCCCCAGGCACAACAATAAAGCCATTTAGCTTTGGAGGGACTGACGTTACAAAAGATGGGAACTATGATAGAAAAGGGTCTTTTCCTGGATCCTGTCGGATGACATTCTTGGTAGATGGGACCATGCTTCTTCGCTGGACATGATGGGATGGGTAGATGTAACTGAGCCCCATAGAGGTTTTATAGGTCATTACCAGCATCTTGAGTTGAATTTAAAAGTTAGACAAGAACTCCCATCAGTCCTCCAACAATCTGGGGAGTGGTGAGATGGGCTTTTGCATCCTTATTTTAAAAAATCAATACAGCAGGTTTAGACCATGGTTTTGATAGATCTTTCTTCACAGGGGCACAACCTTAGCTGATATCAAGTTTTTTTTGTACCTGCCCTTATGAACGGCTGTAAGCAGTATTGACACCTATTAAGATTAGTAGCCTCTGAAGTTTAGGGACAATTATATGCGGTGGATACCTTGCTGACCTGAAGAAGGGCCCTGACAACCCAGGAAAACCCAAGAAAACATTCCTGGGTTGGGTAGACTGATCCAGTTGGACCTCCAGATCTTGGGCACATTGCTTGAATGGAATGAGTGCTCAGCCATAGCCCCTTTTAAAAATGCTCCCCTAGAAAATCCATACTACTGTATTGCAATTTTTGCAGAACTGTCTTATTCCATATTGTCTGCAAGAAGAAAAGAATCCAGACATTCTGAAAAGAACATTAGCTTCCAGTATGCAATAACAAAAATGCATGCACCCATTTCAATTTTAGTGATCCTTACCTCCCTCCTTAATAATATATTAGGAATACATAATCCACTTGAAATAGAGATCTGAGGAATTTGGGTTAGACTCTTTCCAAGGAGAAAATAACAGTAAGATTCCAAAAATTCATCAGTAATCCCATAAGCACTTTTGCTGAATAAACCCTTAGAGTTGCTGGGATAGGGTAAGCCCTTCTGTTAAAGTGGAAGGAGTATATAGCTGCCATTGTTTTCTGTGTATTTTGTGTGACATAATTCTGATGTGCACTGCATTTAGTAGAATTATGAAAGACTGTGTTCAAATATTTAAAAACTTTTGCTTTGTTTTGGAATAGTTGATCTCAATTGCTTCCTCAGAATAATAATTGGCTAAGATACTCAGGGTTTGTTTGAATCCAGTTAGTTTTTGCAATAGAAGCCTATCCCCTGCATAAAGTGAGGTTGTGTTATGCCTATTGACTAATTTAGCTGTTTTAACCATGAAAGAGTTAATATATAGAATAAACAGTCAAGATATTCTGGAGAGTCAAGAGCTATCCATATTGGTTTCCCAGCTCCGCTCAGGTGTAAAATATTCCATATTTGATATATTGATACTAATTCCAAAATATACAATATAGAACATTTAAAAAAAATGTAGATGATATATCAGATAGATGTTCTCAGTCTATGGAACAATTTTTAAAAATACTTTTATGCAGGTAATTATTTTTTATAGAAAATAAGTGTCCTACTCTGCTAATAGTTAAAGCCCATTTGTAATTTCATTTACAGTATGAGAATCAATTGAATAGGGCAGCAGAAGGCAACAGTAAGGGCCACACTTTGTGTTTGTGACCAGCTTGGTGACATGAGCAGTGACATCACTAGAGGAAGTAAAAGAAAGTAGAACTATTTTTTAAAAAAATCTTGGGGAATTTGCAGAGGTTTAAAGTACCCATTTTACCCTTTCAATTCTTCAAAACAGGAAAAATTGCCTCAATTTTTAAAAGTTGTTTTCAAGGCTTTAAAGGAGTTCAATGGATTGCTTAAACCTTTTTAAAATTCAAGGTTTCTATTTTACCCTTAAAATCCTCAATTTTTCCTCAAACAAAACATGGGAATCTCTCTGGAACTACAAGGAAGTATTGGTGGAGGAGGGAAAATGTGACAAATACGACACAATTTGTCCTCTCTTGGATAAAGTCTTTTAGGTTTTCAGCTCTGATTTCAAACCAACATGTTGAACAAACCATCACTTCTTTTGTGCTTGCAAAGGCAAGATGAGGCTCTTTGCCTACGTAGCATTTTTGGACTTGTGTTCCATTCATTTTTCTTGTAGCTGAGTTAAGTTTGTCTCAGCAAAGTCTCTAAATAGCCTGTAAACTACACATCAGTAGAGATACTCCCCCCCCCCTCAAATTTGCAAAATTATCAGGACTGTAGCTGCTTAAAAAATGATACAAGGACAGGGCAAAAATTGGGAAGTGAAGAAAATAAAAACTAATTATTTTACAAGCAGAGATTGTCCACTTGGGTGCCTTGTCACGATTTGGACAGTTTGTCTGTTGTGCTGGACATCTGGCTCACTTTTTACTCTGGAATAGATTGTGTCCAAACAGACAGCAATGCCAGTTGGGGAGAGTTAAAAAACAAACAAACAAACAAACATTTAAACAAGCCAGAACAGAAGGGTTTGAACCCCATGAGTAACAGTTAATGGAAGCAACTTTAACAAGCAAAAGATACAGGACCAAAAAGTTGTGTATCCCATATGAAAACAGTGCCAAAATTACTGAGCTCCCCCTCCCCAAGACTGCTTCTAAATATTGAACCTTGTCAGATATTCCCTGATATTTCATTGCATTATAAGAAAAGCACACCTAACACACACACATACTCCAGTCTTGTTGCAGGGGTGCAGAACCATGCAAAGAAATAGAATGACCAGCCTATCACCATGGTTGTAAAAGAATATTGATGTCTGCTAAATTTAGCCGGCCAATTTTCATTTGCTGAAGTTGATGTGCTCCTATTTACTTTGAGTCCCAAGTGTTTTGGTATAAAACTGCACATCAAAATCTTGGCCACACTTTTATGACCAGAAGTTCCTGTTCCTGCAGCTGTACCTGCCCTAAAAGGTGCCTTAATGTTCTTTCAAAGGGGGCCATTTCCTCCTTTTATCTCTGATCCATTTACACAGAACAGTTGGCCTAATTTCCTTAATCTGTGATGCCATAAAACTTGCTCTGTGCTGCGCATTCCACCTCACATTCTTTCTTAGGAGTTACCCTTAGGAATAGTATTGAGTTTGCCCCTCACTTTCCCTGTTTGCCTTGGAAGGATGTTTTCAAATGGCTTATTTCCAATAGTTTATTTTGGACAAAAGAGCACTGGACACTTTCATTATAGTTCATAATATTGCTTCATTAACAAATATAAAGAGTGCATAAAGGGGGGGAAAGCATATATGGTTATCCAGCATCAAGACTATGAAAAAGGTATGGGTATTCTTCAGCCATACTTCTGAAGCTTGAATCTGCTATGCAAGAATAATTCCCAATCAAAACTAAAGTCTAGCTTTAAAATAGTCCTGCACTAAAGGAGAGATAGCAGCTGTTAACACTTAGTGAAGTTACTTTGCTGCAAAAGCTGGAGAAAGATTCTTAGCTATCCAAAGTCTCTAAACTGTTAATAGTTATTGCTGATGAAATAGCGTGTGATCCTGTACCATTAGCATATCAATAGGCTGATGTTTTTCAACATCTAAAGCAATAATCCTTTAAATTATTATTTAAGTAGACATTATTAAAGATTAGTGGGAAAAGGTTTATTTTATGGTCTTCTTAGAGGCCAGTGTAGATAGCAATCCTAATATATTACTTTGGAATATGTAAGCAAGTTGAACTGCTTATGGATATATCTGGGTACATTTATATGTGTGTGCATTTTCTGATGTTTCAGTTTATAAAGCTAGACAAGGCTAAAAATTAATTTATTATCACATAAATGAAAATGGCTCATATGTTCCCTCTAGATGTCACTGAATTATAATTCCCACCTCTGCTATCTATGATTGAAGAAAGCTGGAATTTGGCAACATCTGGAAGGTCATGTGCTGCCCATATTCATTTCAAATGTTGCAAAACTAGAATATTTTTTCAAGCAGAAGAGTCTATTTTTTAAAATAAATATCTGTATAGCAGATGTGTTTAAATATTGCTTCCTTAAAATGTGAACCTCTGATCCAGTGAAAATATCATTTATAACTGGAAAAGAAAAAATAGTTTGCATCAGTGCTTATCTACACATGCAAAGCTGGATGCCAAACTTACCTGCCTCTATACTAAGAAAAAGGCCTCTTTCTATGTACTGTTTATAGATTTATATATTGAACAATTGCATCAGCCAAGGCCCCTGCAGAGTGCCAAAATGTATAATATAAAACAGGATGTCCAAAGCATGACATCATAAACAGATAATGCAGCCAAAGTTTGCATCCAAGGGCAGATTGTGATAAATAGCTGTAGTACTTTCTATTTTTGTAACTGTTAATTTTGGCTCCCCATCTGTAACGGAGGGAATATACAACCCGGCCTATCCATTTCCCTCTCCTTATGCACAGTTCCTTGCCTGGTTTTTGGAAGAGTGTTCGCTGAATGCTATTGTACTTACAGATATTTTCGGTAATCTCTTTGAAGACTAAACATCCAAAGGATACATCTGGAATGCTCTTCTCTTTTTGGATGACAAGTGATGGGCCCAGCTAACAAAACAAAGAAGGGACCATTGGAAATTATAATTCTATTTTATGTAGAGCTACCAGATTCAGGCGTCTAAAATCTGGACGATCACCAGATGGCAGCAGAGAGAATAGAATAGAATAGAATAGAATAGAATAGAATAGAATAGAATAGAATAGAATAGAGCTGGAAGGGTCTTTTAGTCCAGCCCCCTGTTTGATGTAGAAAACAATAGCTCTTTGCCACCATCTAGTGATTGTCCAGAGATCTGCAGTCCATGTTTGATTGCCTGAAGTTTTGAAGCCCTCTGTTGATGACAGCATCTGATGGATTTATAGTATGAGTCTGGAAATTAAGTAAAGTCAGAGTCTTCTATAGGATTTTGCCAGGTAAGGCTAGAATAGAATATTATAATTTTTTTGTATCTCTTTGATGCTATCTCCTGGAATTTTTCAGGCTAAATTATAATTTGTTAACTTTAATGTTATGATGAATTTGATGGATCAAACACCTGTTGCATCTTCCAGTATTCTGCATAATAGAAATATATGTATTAATATTGTTACTTTCAGTTAATAAGTACCACTCTCCCATTTGTTATTGTTTTTTGCCTCTATGTATATACTTAGGCTATTGCAATTTCTATAAAGTATATTTGCTATAGGGCTGGGGTGGATTCTTAAGTTTTATCAGCAATTGGACATGTCTTTAAAATTATCTTTGGAATTGACTTTAATTTCTATGAAAGGAAAGAGAAATGGGAGAGTAAATAAAAGAGTAAAAAGGAACAATGGTTAAAGTCAGACATAATAGGAAACTGCATTTGGTACACGTGGCTCATGACAAACTTGTGAACATGGCTCAACAGTGCCCTCTAAAGTGTCTGATAAATTAACCCTATCTTGGGAGGTTTGAATAGGTTAAAGCACATCTTTTAATCCCTAGGTACATCTCCAATATTTTCATACAATATTGTTACCGGTTAGAAGTAATCAGCATCTTTCTCACTCAACTCCAAAGTGATTAGAAGGTGGACTTTTCAGTCCCTGAACTATTTTCTGATTTGCTGGCCAGATTGCTGACAACAGAAATGGAGTGTTTGTTTGACTGTGCAAAACAATAGCCAGTTTCTTCGAAGAAGTTGTCTTTCACTTATCCTTACCATTTACAAGCTGATGAGAACATTTCTTAAATAAAAAAAAGTGTGTGTATGGGGGGGGGGGAGAGCCTAACAGCATCTAAGCTGGAGACAAATATAATACTGTATGGAGAGCTCATAGGCAACGATTGACTCATTAACTTTATTGGGATTTTTCTGCGTGTGAAAAAGTCCCTTCCCTTGTCCTTCCTGTTTTTTTAAAAACTACATACATTTTTTTCTGTATTGTTTTAAAGGGGAATGTCGCACTAAAATCTTCCTCATGTACAAGATTGCCTTATTAGTCAGGAGCCCAGACTTGGGGATTCAGAAAGTTCAAGAGGTTTTGTTAAATTCTGTATACCTGGCTTCTGAGCTAGAAAATCCAAAACATCTTCCTTTTTATGTAGGATTTCTTTCTTCAGGACTGGGCTAAAGGGAGAGGTCTTTGGCAAGGATGATGAATTCCTCAGCTTGATACATGAGGTTGCATTAGGCAGTTCAGTGTAATAGAATACTTCTCTTTTACTTGAGGAATCCCTGTAAAAAAGTGTCTACCAGAAGGATGAATCTACTCCTCCATCATGGTTGAAGTGTGGCTTTTGACCAGCATTGTCAGCATTTAAAATAAGGGCTTCTGCATACAAAACTGTCCCCAAGTGATGATGTATTCTCCATTCATAAACTTCAGAGTGAATGCAGGTAGGATGGGCAGAGGGAAACAAGCAACACTCTTTGTTCTACAGGGAGTGAATCGTTTTCAAATAGCTATATGCTTGATTTCCAGTTATGCCAATAAGTAGCGTATATGTATTTAGCAAACAAGTTATGGGTCTGTAGTTTCCAGACACATTTCCCTTCTTCTTGTCCTTCTGAATTAGGAATGTTCTTCCAGTTGTTAACCAGTCTTTATTTTCTAGTGCTTCCAGAACTCTATTCATCTGGTCTGCCAGTCTTGAGTGTAAAAGTATCAATGATTTTAGCCAGAATCCATGGAGCTCATCTGGTTCAGAAGTTTTTGACCTTCTTTGATTACTTTCATACCATTTCTTCAGTTATTTTAATGTCTTCCATGCTGGATATTTTCACTGTGTTTTCGACTTGATTGATCTATTTTGCATTCCTATAATGATTCCTGTTGTTTTTACACAAACTTATCCAACATTTTAGGACCTTTTCTTTGGTTTTTCATTGTTTGTGGTTGATTGTTTCCCATTTTAAAGGGTTTTGTAGAATTGCTGCAAATTTACTCTAACTGTGAATTCTGCTGGAATTAGTTTATTTAATCATTATATTACTTGCTCTCTGCAACTCCTTACTTCAGCTGTTCTACAACGTTTGCAATTCCTTTACTTTCTAGGTTATAGTTCACACACAGCCTAGTTTTGATTTTCTTACTCTTCAAATTTCTTTGCTTCAAATTCTACAGGTTGCTCAAATTCATGCAAATTTTCTTTATCTTCATTTCCAAGTTAATTTTCCATTTAGATTTTCCCTTTTTGATGACCTCATTCCTTTATATTGATGAAGACTTATCAGTATTATAAGGTACTGTTCCTTTGGAGGGGCAGTTGCCATCGTCGTCATCATCATCCCTGATCAGTGCTTACAAATTGAAAAGCATAGATATTTTCTGAAACAGAAAAAATAATTCATTACATAAATGTAGGTAATAAAATACTAAGGAATCTAAGTATTAAAACTAATTAAAAGGATTATAAGACTACTTTTTGAACAAAAAACGAAAATGCTTACTAAATACCATGGTGCAAAGCAAGTACGTATAGTGTATGTGTGTGTGTGTATTTGATAGGGTCTCTGACTGTGTACTGGTAAATATAAGATGACTAAAACCAAATGAAGATAAAAATAAATATTAGTAGGTCCTAAAATTACTTTCCTGTATAAAACTATGGTGGCTGAAAGAAATTCTCCCAGAGAAGTTAGATTTCCAGTCTAACTGTAAATAGCCAATGACATGGCCCTCAGTACTAGTTGGACCATCTATTAGTAAGCAAATAGAAAGGTAGGAAGCAGGTTGTTGAAGAATATGGAAGAGAACAGTGATATGGCAGTGACATCTGTTACTGAAAAAATGATTTTAGGCTGACACTAAAAGCTAGGTTGAATAAAACTATGTGCCTAAAAACATCATGTAAGATGAAAGTCTAACTTTTTGAGATCAGCAACTTGGAAGAGACCCAGAATGATTGCAGGTCAGTGCCATAAAATCATAGAGTTGAAAGCAATCTTAGAAGTCATATAGTCTAATTCATGCTCAGAGCAGGATACATTAAAGTATCTTTGACAAGAGTCAGCCTCTGTTTGAAAATTGCTGGCAAATGAGAACTCATCACTTTATGTGGTAGTCTGTTTCGCTGGCTGATAACTCATACAGCGAGGAACTTTGTCTTGATGTTATTTCCCCTGGAAATCATAAGATTATCCTTATGCAAGGATACGTTTATCTCTTTTCCCTGGAATACTAATCACAGTCATATCTTCAGTCAATTACTTACTGTTAGTGAGGATTAGGTCCAGGTAAGAAGACCCATTGTTCATTCTTCCTCTTGACAAATGAATTGTCAGCAAGAGAAGACAAGAATTTGTTAGAACTCTGACAAATGTCAGGATGGAAAGATTGACATAGAAAGGCCTCACCTACATCTACATGTTCTGCCTGACCTGGTAATCTGTAAAAACAAAACAAAACAAAAACAAAAAAAACACCCTTCCATGATGACATCACTTTTTGTTTTTTGCTTTAATCTTATCAAACATATCAATGGGGCTTTTGTGTTTCAGTACTTGGATTTCTATGTATGTTTTTTTTCTTCATGTTCAACTTGATACATCCAGGTTTTCTGTTAGCTACATTCCTTCTGGATAGCTTGCAACCTTCCAAACTTCTAACAATGTGCCAATGACAAGTATTTTCCCACCATATGCCATTTAAACAAGAATGACTAAAAAATTATTTTTACAGCATTTCATAATAGCTGT